>CM040429.1:72475905-73075905 GCA_022702705.1 Papilionanthe hookeriana x Papilionanthe teres | reverse complement strand
ACGAGATAGAGCAATTCTGAATTTCTGCATTCAGAATAACAGAAGCATCAACATCGGGAGAGTTATATATCAGAATATCCTGGCCACTCCTCGAAATGAGAGTGGAGCTGGATTGGACCCACCGAATTGATTTTTGCACTCGCCAACTCTGCGGAGTTGAGGCTAGAGATGATGAAGAATGGATGGAACCAATGCAACCACTTACAGATGCTAACATTAAGAAGTATGAGTCCCATGAAGGGTGGAGAGCAGGAGTAAGAAGTTATTTTACTCAATCAAGTAGAGATATACCCTCTACTAGCTATGGACCTCCTGAGCCTACCACCCCTACCTTACGGGATCCGATGAATGAATTGACTCGCATAGGAAGAGTTTTGAGCGGTTGGAGAGACCATGGGGAGAAGGTTTGATCATTTTGATCGAAAGGATTGATAATCTGGAGAGGAGACATGATTATGATAGTGAATACCTCCAGCGACATTCAGAATACGAGATTGCATATTATGAAGCTGAACGTCGTTATAGGAGTGGATATTTAGATGTAGTCTTTCCAGAATGCCCCAGGTACACTCAGTATCACCCTGCTCAGTCTTCTCAGCAGCCTACAGATCAAGGAGGGGATGATATAGTTTGGGACTTTGATGCTGAAGATTAGGATTTTATGTATTTTATTTGTTTGATGTAAGTTATTTTGAGAACTATATATGTTTGTAATATTCAGTACTTTATTTTGAGACATTGGATGTTAGTTAGATTAATTTGCTTGGATTGTTATAGTAGTTAGTTTATGTTTTTGTGTTTGTTAATTGCATTTGTTTTTATGTTAATTAGGATGTTAACTTTCTTTAATATGTTTTTATTTTATTTTGTATTGTTTTAAGTTCTAAGAATTGTTAATCTGTTAGTTCAATTTGTTTTTAATATGTTAGTAATTCATATGTGTAGTGTAGAGTTATTTTAATTGTTGTGTTTAATACTTATCTTAAGTTGTATCCTTGCAATTTTTTAAATTGTTATATATATATATGGAGAATACTAACAGTACAGGTTCAATGAAAAATGAAAAAGCCTGCAAAAATTTCAAAGATAAGAAATACCTAAACTTCAAAGGTATGATTTATTTACTTTCCTTCTTATTCATTTTTTAGAATAGATATAAAAATTTAAGTTTGGGGGGAGAGTAAAATACAAATTTAGTTATTAACTTATTCTCAATTTCTATTTTCAAATTATTATAAAATGATTTTTATAGCAAATTTTTCAATTTGATTTAATATGAATTATTTTATTTAATTATTATAAAAGGTTAAATGAAATATTTCGAGTACTTTAATTAATTAAATAGAATAAAATATTTGGTTAAAGGGAATAAGAATATAGTAAACTATTTTTAGTAAGGAAAACTATATTCTAAAATTAAAATTCTTAAGTATTCAAGTGAAAAAGGAAAGATTGAAAATCAATGAAGTAAAAAACTATGAAGTATATATAAGCTAAGAAATATTCCTAAGTTTCAAATTTAGGAAAATGACAATGAAGTTCAAAATTATTAACAGGCTCTCCAGATACAGTAATCCTCAATAGTTTAAAAAAAAAAAGAAAAATGAGGAGAAGCTTGAGGAGATGCCTTATCAAAAAATGGCTTCATTTGATTTAACCTAAAGGGAAAAACTTAGATATTTCCAAACTTATGTTTATGGATTAGAATTTTACCTAATAGTATTTTCTTGAATTTCTTATCATATGAATATCTTAAGTAGTTATTCTTTTAAATATAGTCATTCACGAAATGAATAGTAAGCTAGAAATCTTAGACACGATAACTAAATAATTTATTTCTATAAGATTAATTAAATTACATGAATTATTTTTGTTTAACTTTATTATGATATTAATTAATCTAATTAATAGTTATTTAAATTGAAAAATCTTATTATAAAACTCATTATTTTTATGTAGTGCTAAAATTACTTGAGGACAAGTAATAAGTAAGTTTGGGGGATTTTGATCGTTGAAAATTTTATTAAGAAATTCATACCTATTTTTGATGAAATTGCACTTTAAAGAAGGGTATTTTCTTTATTTTATTGCAGGAATGAAGAATTTAGGTGATAAAAGCAAAAATCATAAGAGGAGCGAATTTGGAGCAAAATCATGCAATTTGTGCTGAGTCGCCGACGGCGAGGTTACGAGAAGAAAATTCTGAAGAATTTATAACTGTCTCGCTGACAGCGAGCTAGAGCGGTTGAAGATCTTCTAGAAGCCTCACCGACAGCGAGGTAGTTCGTCGCCGACGGCGAGCTAGTTCAAATGGTGCGGATACATTGAGCACGTACACTTTTTGAAGGGATGCTTACACACCTCTTGGTCCTTTGCTCACCTCTATATATAGAAGCCAGAAATAGTGTGTGTTGTGTGTGTCTTAGTGAGTCTTAGAGAGTCTTTGAGCATTATAAGTGAGTTATTTTGAGTCTTTAGTGAGTATTTAGTGAGTCGTCTTTGTGCTTGGAAGGAAGAGTCGAAAGGAGCTGCAAGGAGTACGCTTGGGGATAAATTAAGATAAATATTTGTATTTATTATTTTTAACTTTAAATGAAATCCATGCTTAGTTTAGTTTCCATGCATTCTGAGTAGTTTATTTAGTCTTTCTCCCTGTTTATGAAATAAATTGTTATAATTTTTACTTAAAACTTAATTTACTTCTCAAATTGGCCATTTGATTTGTTAAAATATGTTGATTATCAACTATAGTAAAGATTACATCTGATATTCAGGGAAATTCAAAAGCCTTGAAAAGAGGGTGCAAATAAATAGGGAACTAATATCACTGGGCGTAGAATTGAGCATTTTAGTGTGACAGACTAAAATATTCAATTCAGTCCTATTGTTTGAGAGCTGAAGTGTAGATGTTAGCCCTCAGGCGAGGGGAACGTGGGAGCTACGAAGTGGCGGTCGGTATCCTCCCGACCTATCCACGGATTCGGTAATCAAACATAGGATTTGTCGATATTCTTTACACTGGACCAAAGGGTAAAGAATAGTAATGCTCCTATTTGTCACAATACCTTAACATTATCTATTTAAATTCATCAATCATTTAAATTTCTAAAACAAGGGGAAAGATACTTTTTCTGAATAGTTAAAACTTATTTAGCAATTAGTTTTATTTCCTGCACTTGCAATTAGTATTAATTTTCTACTTAGTTAAGTTACTTGATTAGAATACTTAGTTTACTTTACTGCGCTTAAATTTAGAACTCCAAATTTTCGTATACTATTTAAAAAATTTTTATTATTATTATTTTAAAATTAGCTGTTATTTAATATTCTCTTTCCCTGTGGGATCAATAACCAGGACTCCACTAGAGCCTTGTATTACTTGATACGATACGTATACTTGCGTAGCATCCACAACATAAACAAATTACAATTCTATACATATAATATAGCGGGGTCAAGTTTTTGGCTTCGTTGCAATCAAATTAAAATATCATAATATAAATTTGTGGGTCAATCTGTTATTGTATTGTGATAAATAGGAGCATTCCTATTCTTTAACCTTTGGTCTAGATGCAAAGAACATTGACTAGTCGTATGTTTGATTACTGAATGCATGGCTAGAATCGGGTGGATACTTGCTGCCACTTGAGCTCCCACGTTCCCCTCACTCGAGGGCTAACATCTATACTTCGGCTCTCAAACAATAGGACCAAATTGAATATTTTAGTACGTCACATTAAAATGTCCGATTCTACGTCCGATAAATAATATTTCCTATTTATTTGCACCCTCCTTCCAAGGCTTTTGACTTCCCTGAATATTGGAAGTAATCTTTACTATAGTTAATAATTCAACATATTTTAACAAATCAATGGGCCAGATTGAAAAGTAAATTAAGTTTTAAGTAGAAATTATCACAAATTATTTTAATATATTAGACACTTCTATTTAATTTCATCAATTCACATAACTTCATAAACAAGGAGAAAGACTATGAAAACTACTCAGAATACATGGAAATTAAACAAAGCATGGATTTCATTTAAAGTTAACAATAATAAATAAAGATACTTATCTAGATTTCCTCCCCAAGCAAACTCCTTGAAGTTCCTTTGACTTTTCCTTCTAGTACAACACACTTCTAAACTCACTAATTACACTCTTAAACTCTTAAAAATAGACACCAAGTAGACACTAAAACTCTCTAAAATAGACACAAATTTACACTCAGGAGACACACAAATGACACACAACATACTAAAATTCGTCCTCTATTTATAGAGGTAGACAAAGGTCTAAGGGGTGCTTAAACACCTCTTCAAAAAGTGTCCAGGTTCAACGTATCCAGCATTTTGAACAGTCTCGTCGTCGGCGGGCTTCTAGAGGGTCTCTAAACCACGCGATCTCGCCGTCGGCGGGCTCGGGCTCGCTGTCGGCGAGGTAGTTGCAAATCCTTCAAAAATTTCCCTCATGATCTCACCGTCAGCGGGCTCGATCTCGCCGTCAGCGACTTAGTTTATTTTGCATGAATTTCTTCCTTTTTTGATCCAAATTTGCTCCATTTCATGCTTTTTGCTTTCATCACTTATAAATCTTCATTCCTGCAATAAAATAAAGAAAATACATTTCTTTAAACTGCAATTTCATAAACGTTTTTTTCAATACTTCCGGGATTATTTTGAGTTCAAATGAATTTTAATGTATTGGTGAATTAATCATCAAAGGATTTTAATTTTGTTTTGTTTCTTGCTAAGTGAACTTAGGACATTTGAATATCTTATGTGTGAAGTGACACTTCACTTGATGCTTCATTTAAGAGTTATAACAATAAAAGCCTTTTAAGGGCAAAGTAATAAATATTTTAATGATTTAATTTGATTTGATTTAATTATAAAAATTAAATAATAATTATTAAGTTTGGAATAAAGTTTGAGTTATTTTAGATTTAATCTTATTAACTTTAGATTATTAAGTTTGGAATAAAGTTTGGAATAATTATTAATTGTAAAAATTAAATCTTTACACTTTAAGTGATATTATATTTCAGATTAACTTTTTATGTTTTAGATTTACTTATATTGAAAAAGGTGTTGAAATCTTTCATATTTTTTGATTTAACTCTTAATGTTTTCATTTAGGTTTGTTGTTAAGTGATTTTAATTTAATTTAATTTAATTTGATTTAATTGGATTTGATTTAATTTAATTTAATTTAATTTAATTTATTTTTAATTTCATTTAATTAATTTAATTTAATTTTAATTTAATTTAATTTTTAATTTAATTTAATTTAAGTTCCAATATTTTTAATTTAATTTTATTTAATTGTTAAGGTGTTAATTTAATTTAATTTAAACTTTGACTTGACTTAATTTAATTTAATTTAATTTAACTCCAAGGTTTTAAATTTGATTTTAATTATTGGACCATTTAACATTTTATGCTTTAATTCATTTAAGGGTTATCTTCTTTTAATTTTTAATTTATTTAGTTTAAATTATTATTTTAATTTTTAATTAAGAACTAAATATTATTGAAGTGACTTATTTAGGTTTTTTTAAATTAAAGAATAAATATCCTCTTAATAATATCCCTATTTTAATAATCCAAATTTTAAATATATTCTTTCCAAAATTTAAATTATTTAATTAATTAGAGTTTCATTTTGATATTTTCAAAGTTTTTAATGGGTTTCTACCCTTTTAATTTCCCTAAGTTTCAATCATCCAAGAGAAAATTAAAATCAAATATTTTACCCTCCATTTTGATTAAACCTAAAGTTTTAATTAATGATTAAAATTCTTTAATTACCTTTATGCCCTTTTAGGCTTATTTATTTTATAACTCACTAAATTGAGCTCAAATGAATTTGAAATTTTTATATCACCTCACTCACATGTCAATTAAGACATTAGAGGAGAAAATGTGATTTTTCTGACTTTAATTTATTTATATAACTATTTCTAATGAAAAATAGGGATTTTTAATGGAAATTCAACAACATGACCAAGGTAAAGGTTCTGTCCTTAAGAAAATTATGGGATGTTCCTAATGACCAGAGGACCACTTGGACCAATTTTAGTGATTTTTGAATTATATTTTATTTATTATAATTATTTTGAGTTTTAGAGTATTAATTAATTTTAAAATAAAGTAAAAATTAAAAAATAGATTTTATATTTTTCTTAAATTTCTCTGATGTTAATATTAAAAAATACATTAAGCCTTCAAAATTCAATATCTTATCCTAGAGACATAGGAAAAATATTTGGTTTGTTCCTAAGTGATTAGGAATCAAAATGTGATATTTTTATGATTTTTAATATTTTTGTGATTTTTATTATTTTTTAATTATTAAAATATTAAAATATTGTGGCAAATCAAATTTTTTAGAAAATTCCAATTTTGATTTTTCTGAACTCCCTTGATATCAGAGAAGCTCCAAAACCATTTTTGTGAATTTTTGAAAAGTATTTTTGGAGTTATTAATTTTTAATGTTCCATTTTGCTTATGAGGCATAATAAATCCATTTGGTGGGGTTAATCAAGTCCAATTGATTTCAAAATTTTGTGTAAGGTTCTTCTGGCCCTAAAGAGCAATGGAGAATTATTTTCAAGTCAATTTGGTGTGTGGTTAACCCTAATTAATTCAAATTCACTTTTAGGAGTTTAGGCCAATTAGGGTTATTATGAATGAATTAACTTAAACTATATTTTTCATTGAGTCCCTGGTCCTAAGAAACACCACCAAATTTTTCTGGAATTAATTTTACAACATGCTAATTATTGGAATTAGAATACCTAAAACAGTGACATGAACTTGAAAAATCAATAACTTTTCACAGAGATGGTCTCGGACCTTGAAAAATTCAGGGAATGTTCTCAAGATCAGAGGCTTCAAAAGCCCTATGGTCTCATGTCATGGTGAATCAAAACATTGGAAACAGTAAATAAATTATTAAAAATAAAATACTCATCCAATTAACTTAATATTTTTTCCACATTATTCTCCTCTGTTCACTGAGCAAGAGGGTATTTTTATTTTATTTTTGTGATTTTTCTATACAAAGATATGAATTTTTGAAGTTCTGGTGTTTAAATAAATCCAAAAAATCCTAATTTTCTACTTATCTGACTCGACGTCACGTCATCCTCATCCGGATCGAAAGCCCACGCGTCACTCCGTGATTCGGCGCCGCCATCTGAGTCAGCGCTATGGGGGCCCGCCATTCACGTACCATTGCGCTGTCCGGCTTGATCTGGACTGTCCACTCGATACACGCACGATCGAACGGCTCCTGGTCATCGTCTCCCACTGGTGTGCACCCGTGACCATCCACACTAAAACCTTAAGATCTCACTCGATTCTCCATGGATTTTTGCGTTCTTATACTCTATCGATTCGTCTTAAAGAGACAAACACATCTATATGGTTAAGGTGCATTGAAATCAACTCAAACTAAATTGAGAATCTCCAGGAGCTCAGGAGGAAGAGTGAGTTCATACCTTTGCTCAGAGAAGTGAAGCTTCTATCTGAGGCTTGTGTCACCTTCAATTGAGTCCAAGCAAGCTCCAGATGAAGTCTCTTGATCTAGGGAAATGCCTAGTTACAAAAGTGACTGAGGCCGATCACAAAGCTTGGAGGCTGGAAGCAATGGCTGGCCTGGTGAGGGGGCTTTTGCTAGGGAACTTCTCCTCTTGGTCTGCTGATGGTGTAGAGTCAATCAATTTGAAGATTGGCTCACTTGTGGTGAAGTGTCTCGGTTTTGGGCTTGAATTTCAACTCCAAAATTGGAATCACAGAGAGGGCTTTAGGGCTGGATTTCATTGGGGATCAAGCTCTCTATGTCTGGAGAGGGATCTAGAGTGATTTTGGCAGAGTTTTGGTAAGGTCTGGTTCAACACCTTCTTTGGCCGAGAGGGGGTGGAGTTTAAATAGGAATGGCTAGAGGGCTTCACAGGGGGGTTTGAAGGCCATTGGGGTTGGGACTGCTCAGGGGAGGAGAAGAAGAGGTCCAGTGGCCATTGGGGTTGGGACAGCTCAACAGGTGAGTTTTGAATTTTTTGGCTCACATGGAGCTCTCAGGCATGGCGTTTTCCGGCGACCCGGGTGGTCGGGTCGGCGGGGTCGAGTCACCCTCATGGTCAGGAAGGTCAAGGCTTGAGGTTTGTGAGCTCAATTGATTGTTGCCATGTGTAAAGGGTTTTGATTTAAATGGAATGGGGGAAGAGGCTCTTTTAAACTTGGTTTGGTCAACCCATAGAAATGGGCTTTGTGCACCCACCAAGGCCTGATTTGGGCTGAAGGGAATCATTTGGCTCAGCTGAATTGGAGTGGAGAAGTCTCCATCAAGATCATTTAGATTAATTTTGGGTTAGGGGGAATCATGGAAAGGGTAAAAAAGGCTTAATCATTGGATAAGAAAGGGTTCCCCTCTCTCACCATTAATGGATTGGTGAGGAGTCTAAGGCTTTCATGGCTCCCATGTGGCTTGTGCATGGCTCCTTGGCTCACATTTGGCTTGGGAAATGGCTTGGTCAATTTCATGGGAATGGATTTTAGGAATTTTGGCATTTTGATGGGAATTTGGATAAAGCCTAATTTGGAATGATTTAATCATAGGTTTCAAACTTTAGGGAATGATCTTATCAAGTGGATGATGAGAAGGAATTGTCATGTGGGCTTTGGATGAATTTTTGGGCTTTTGGGTTTGGTGGAAGTGGGCTTTTTAAAAGGCTTAAATGGGTGGGCCTTTATATTTCAAAATAGACTTTTGGATGAAGACTTTTGTGAAAGACCATGCCAAATAAAAGTTGGGTTTAGTTTAGGGATGTTTCATGAATGGTTTGGAATCAATTTGGTGTGATTTGGAGTAGAATTGGGTTGAATTTGGGCTTTTTTGGTAAAGGAGCCAAGGTGGGCCAAATTGGGCTAACTTGGGCTAAGGTTGGGCTAAGGTTGAATTTGGTGTAAAATTAATATTGAAAAATGTTTATGGGAGTATTACAAAGAGTTTTCAACTTTAGTTGGGCTCTAATTTTGGGATTTGGGCCCATTTTAGTTAGGTTTGGGCTTAGGTCAATTTAAGGGATTTTGGTTTTGGGTTAGGTTTGGTTGAAGTTTAGCTTCAAATTTTGGGCAAATCAAGTTAGTGTTTTGTTTATGGGGGTGTTAGGAAGGCTTTAGAAAAAATTTGGTGCCAATTGGAGTTGAATTGGGCTAGGTTTGGGTCATGGGTCAAAATTGGGCCTTAAGCCCCAAATTGGAATTGGGCCCAAATGTCAATCAAATTGGACTTGGATTTGGTCTACAGTGATATTGGGGATATTGAATTTAAGTTTAGAATTGAATTGGACCAAAATTAAGGTCAATTGGGGTGGTTTGGTTTGACATTGGGTTCACTTGGGTTAAAAAGTGGGTTAAATTGGGGGTTTTGGTAAAAGTGGGGTAAATTGGCAAAATTGGCCCATGGTGTAGTTGAATAAAATGAAATTGAGAATATTTGGGATTTTTCAAAATTTTCTGGGAATTTTTAGAATTTTTGAATTTTTGGGGTAAAAGGGTATTTTGGTAATTTGGGGTTGGGGGTTAGGGGTATTTTTGGAAATTTTGGTATTTTTGGCCAAAGATAGTCAATTTGAGTGGTGGGAAGTGTTTAGGATTAATTTTGAGAAATTTTGGGTAATTTAGATAATTTTGCCAATTTTGGGTCATTTCAAGGGTATTTGGTAGGTTTGGTGGGTCCGGGGGTCAAAAATTGAAACTTTGAAAAAAAGAAGATTGATCAAGTGTGAGTGAAATGGAATCATTTTGGTTGAGCCATGAAACCATATTAAGCCCATATGAGCCATGAGTGGACCCATTTGAGGCATTCACTATGTTGTTCCTAACCCTCTTAGCCAGGGGCTTAGAGGTTAAGTACCATCCATATGAATTACATATATGAGTCAGGAAGTCGAGTTGGGTGAGAGTGTGGTTTTAGGACTTGGAATGTGTGTGAGAGTGTAGTGTATGTGCAAGTCAACCCTCACCAGACCAGGCCATCTAGGGTATTCCTGAGGCCAAAAAGTCCTATAGGGAACTCATCCTTTAAACCTCCACATTTGATTTCAACCCTCTAGGTGATTAGGGGTCTACAATCAAGCTTGTGGGGTTTGCAGGGAGTTCAGAAGTGTTTGAATTTCTAAGTAGTGGGTTCCATTTCTAGTCCTCTAAGATTAGTCAAAGAAAAGCCTAAGGCTAGATCCTAAGTACTAAAGAGAGAAGCAAAAGACCTCACCAAAGTTGAGGTCAACAAACATCTGATTAATTTTAATACTTGTTTTCTAAGAAATTTCAAGAGCAAGGAAAGAAATGACAATGTTCAATCCTACAGGTAAAATGTTTCTAAGTGTTACGTACTGCACTGAAGTTTGATTTTTTCAATGTCATTCTTTATCTAGGCTTCATTTTTAATCTATTGTTTTTCATTTTATTGTCATTTTTTCTTGTAGTTTGTTATTTGTTTGGTCACTATCTTAAATATTTATGTTTTGTGATTATCCTAAAAGTTTAGGTTTTGTTTAGTTATTTATATTGATCATGTCATTTTAGTTTTGTTTTTAATGTCATTAATGTCATTTTTTATTTTGTTTTGTTCTTTGTCTTGTCTTCAAAATGTTGCCCTACAAAATAAAATTAACACACCTTGATAACATGCAAATTAATTCAAAAGCGGAACTTGTCCTCAACCTGCAGGAAAATAGTGTCAAAGTACTCTTACAAAAGAAATAATGTCAATTTTATTTCTTAAATTGTTGATTCAATTGATTTTTAGACAATTCAGTTATGGGTATGAATTAAATCTTAAATCCTAACGTATGTTATACTTTTTAGTTTCAATGTCTTTTGATATCAAAAGTGTTAAGTCTAACGTAGATTAGAATTAATGTCAAGTGACGTCTAACATAAATTATACATTAAGACTCTAGATTTGATGTCTTTTGAATCGAGAGGTATTTAAATTTTTTTTAGTCTAATATGAATTGGACTTGTCATTTGGATACATGCCAACATATGCTATCTTATATTCAATGTTGTTTTAATCAAAAATTTGTATTGATTATATGTCAAACCTAAAGATCTTGACTAAGGTATATTGGACATAAGTACGATTTGAATTAGGTTCAATGTAGGTTGAACGTAATTTATGTTTGGATCAGGTTCTATGTAGGTTGAACCTGAGTTATGTTTAAATTAGGTTCAATGTAGGTTGAACCTAAATTAAGTTTTGGTTAGGTTTGATATAAGTTAAACCTAAATTAAGTTTTGGGTTAGGCTCAAATTAGGTTGAACCTAATTTTGGTTTGAGTTAGGTACAATGTAGATTGAAGCTAAGTTTTGATTAGGTTCATTGTAGGTTTAACCTGAAAGATTTAAGTTCAACTAATGTTCAAATTAGGTAGTGTGATGAAGCTACTTAGGTTCAAGTTGGGTTAAACCTAAGTATAGGTTAAGGTCAGGTTCAATGTATGTTGAACCTGAATAGTTTAAGTTTGACTTAGGTTCAACTGGGTTAAACCTAAGTATAGGTTAAGAGTAGGTTCAATGTATGTTGAACCTAAATGGTTTACGTTTGACTTAGGTTAAAGTTAGGTTGAAACTAATTTTAGGTCAAGGTTAGGTTCAATGTATGTTGAACCTAAAAGGTTTAAGTATGACATAGGTTCAAGTTGGGTTAAACCTAAGTATAGGTTAAGATTAGGTTCAATGTATGTTGAACATAAATGGTTTAGTTTTGACTTAGGATCAAGTTGGGTTTAACCTAATTATAAGTTAAGTTTAGGTTCAATGTATATTGAACCTAAATGATTTAAGTTTTTCTTTGGTTCAAGTTGTGTTGAACCCAAGTATTGGTTAGGATTAGGTTCAATATATGTTGAACCTAAGTGGTATAAGTTTGAATTAGGTTCATGTTGGGTTGAACCTAAGTATAGGCTAAGGTTAGGTTCAATGAATGTTAAACCTAAATGGATTTGGTTTGACTTTGGTATAAGTTGGGTTGAACCTAAGTATAGGTTAAGGTTAATTAAACCTAATTTAGATAAGTTTTAATTGATTAATTAGACTTAATTATGGTTAAGTCTAATTTGCTTAAGGTTAGTTAAACCTAATTTAGGTAAGGTTTAATTAATTAATTGGACTTAATTGTGGTTAAGTCTAATTATGTTAAGGTTAACTAAACCTAATTTGGGTAAGGTTTAATTGATTAATTGGACTTAATTATCATTAAGTCCAATTAGGTTAGGGTTAATTAAACCTAATTTGGGTAAGGTTTAATTGAGACTTAATTGTGGTTAAATCTAATTAGGTTAAGGTTAATTAAACCTAATATGAGTAAGTTTTAATTGATATATTGGACTTAAATTATGATTAAGTCCAATTAGGTTAAGGTTAATTAAACCTAATTTAGGTAAGGTTTCTAATTTAGGTAAGGTTTAATTGATTAATTGGTCTTAATTGTTGTTAAGTCCAATTAAGTTAAGGTTAATTAAACCTGATTTGGGTAAGTTTTAAATTGGTTTAACTTGATCTAATTGGTGTCTTAGACCTAATTAGGGTTTACGGTGTTAAACCTAGTTTGGTTAAGGTTTAATGGGTTTAATTAAGTCTAATTGATGTCTTAGACCTAATTAGGGTTTATTAAGTCAAACCTAATGTGATTAAGGCTGAACTTGATTTAATTAAGTGTAATTGATGTATTTGACCTAATTAGAGTTTATTAAATTAAGCTAAATGTTATTAAGGCTTAACTTGATCTAATTAGGTCTATGTGATGTCTTAGACCTAATATGGGTTTATTAAGTTAAACCTAATGTGATTAAGGCTTAACTTGATTTAATTAAGTCTAATTGGTGTCTTAAAACTAATTAGGATTTTAAGTTAAAACTAGTGTGATTAAGGTAATTAGGCCTAATTGGTGTCTTAGACCTAATTAGGGTTTATCGAGTTAAAACTAATGTGATTAAGGCTTAACTTGATTTAATTAATTTTAATTGATGTCTTAGACCTAATTAGGGTTTTATTATGTTAAAACTAATGTGATCAAGGCTTAACTTAATTTAATTAGGTCTAATTGGTGTCTTAGAATTAATTAGAGTTTATTAAGTTAAACCTAATATGGTTAGGGCTTAATTTGATTTATTAGGTCTAATTGGTGTCTTAGACCTAATTAGGGTTTATTGAGTTAAATCTAATGTGATTACGGCTTAACTTAATTTAATTAGGTCTAATTCGTGTTTTAGACCTAATTACGGTTTGATTTGTATTAAACTTAATTTGATTAAGATTTCATGTGGTTTAATTAGGTTTAATGGTAGATTAAACCTAATTAGGGTTTGATTTGTATTAAACCTAATTTGATTAAGGTTTAATGAGGTTTAATTAGGTCTAATGGTGGATTCAACCTAATTAGGGTTTGATTTGAGTCTATTTGGAGTTAGACTAAAAAATGACTTAGTCCAATATGGAATGGGCTAAGCATGGTGAGGTTTTATGTCTTAATGGATTTTTAGGGTTTCTAAAATTAATTTATAATTAATAATTTTGACTTTAAAAGCATAATGTCATTTTAAGTTTTTAAAAGGCTAAGGTTTGTCATTTTATGGCTTAAGCTTGTCACCATAAGGTTCTTAGCCAATTTCCAATTTAATTTCTTAATTTCCGATTTATTAAAATTATTATAAAAATTAATTACGAAGTTTAATAGAATTTAGGAAACCCTATCCTAGGGAATTTTCATAGCCTTAGAAAAATCAGGGGATGTTGATAAAGACTTAAAGGTTGATCTCTAAAATTTTCATATTTTTATGATTTATAAATAGTTTTTAATAATTAAATTAATCTAGAGAGTATTTAAATAATTAAAAATTAAGTATAACTCCTTAATTCATGATTTCTTCTCCACATTATTCCTCTCATTATCCTGAGTTCAGAACTATTTTTATTATTTTTTTGTAATTTTTATTTATCAAAATATGGATTTTTGATTAATAAAAGGTTAATCTATATTTAATTAAATCCTTATTAACTAGAAATAGCTAAACAGCACCGCGTGTCCACAGAAGCGTCGAAACACAGCTAATCCCCTGTGGGGCTTAAAAAATGGGATCAGTTGGGATTAAATCAGAGCTGTCCATTTCCGAAACAAGGAAATGGACTGTTCATCTCCTTCCTCTGGTCTAAACCAGCTAGTCGTTCATAGATTAGTAACAAAATCTCACTCGATTCTTGATGGATTCGAGTGATTTTTGTTCCTATAGCTTCATCTGAAGAGGGCATACCCGTCCATATGGTGATGTCAGGGTTGTAAATTGGTTTGTTTCACAAAGTATCAAATCCAAGCTTGAATTAAATTTGAAGAACCATACCTTGGCCCGTGTTGATGAAACTTCAATTGAATTGGTTCTACAGCTTTGACTTGATCTCAGAGAGCATGTCCCCAACTCAATTTGAGGTAGAATTAGGGCTACATATGTACTCAATCAGTGTGAGTCACGGTTTGGAAAATGAAAGTGGAACATTGGGTTAGAGCTTATAGGAAGGGTCAGTTTCTATTAGGCTTATCTTTATAAAGCTCTTGGATGCTTTTAGAGGAGGTAATTTGAAGTTTTGAGAAACTTCATTTCAAACCCAAAAATTATCCTATTTTTTGGTAGAAAAATTGGAGGAGTGTGATGGATTTTATAGCTTGATTCTGTGGAGAATCAATTGCTCAGAGTATGGGGAACAATTTTGGTCTTGAGTGTTTCATGGTTTGGGGATTGTATGTCTGTCCCCCCTCTCCCTTGGAGCTCTCGGGTTAGGCTTTTTTATAGCCATCGATGGACTATAGAGGGGCCTGGATATGGATCATTTTACTTAGGGGAGAAGGTTATCCATTCCATAATTGTATGAGGATAAATTTTGTGCTTGAGCATAGCCATAGGTGGATTTCCCATACTTTCCATGATGAGCTTCCATTAAGGCTCCATTTGGACTTTAATTTTTGCTTCCCCCCATTGGATGGTTTAGGAGGTGGACAAGGCTGTCTAAGGATGTCTTGAATCAACCTCTCCCTATGATTCATCAAACATTTATTGAATTAAGGGAGGAGAGGACACATATTCCTCCTCTTCCTCATTTTTTATGTCTTGCTCATGATGGCCATATTTATGTGTAGGATAGGATTTATAGGAGTTATTCTTTCATTGGAGAAGAATGGAGGTGAGTGATGACCTCTCATCATCAATATTTCAAAAATTCATGAGGAAATGACACCTCAGTTTTCTTTTCATGATGATTCCTTGTTGGGTTTTTAACTTTTGGTTAAGATTGGGTTGGTTATTGCGTTAACCATGTAATGATGAGTTCCATGGGTCATGGGTGAGCCATGGGTGACCCCCCATAAGTTGGATTTAATTTTAAAATCAATTATGGATTTTTGATGTCATGGGTGATGTTATAGATTCAAATTCAATTTAGAGATATTTAATCATAATTCCTTTCTTGATTAATTTTGTAATTAATTAAAAATATATAAAATTATAATATTAACCCATTAATTAATCAAAATATATTTAAAGGTTAATCATTTGATTATTTTTTATTAATTTGGTTCAAAATTGAGCATTTTGATGAAACTTGACTAAAGTTAACCATGGTTGACCATGGCTGACCAAAGTTGACCTAGGTTGATCAAAGTTGACCTATGTTGATCAAAGTAAACCTAGGTTGATCAGGGTTGACTAGTTTTGTCAATAGGGTGGTCATTGGGTCATGGATTAACCAGTTAGACCAAACACTATTTAGGTTATGGGTTGACCAGTTTGGTAAATGTGGTGGTCATTGGGTCATGGATTGACCATTTTGACCAAATTTGACCATTTGGTTCAAGGGTTGACTAGTTTGTTCAATAGGATGGTCATTGGGTCATGGACTGAACATTTTGACCTAATTTGACCATTTGAGTCAAAATTTGACCAATTTGGTTAATGTGGTGGTCATTGGATCATGGACTGACCATTTTGACCAAATTTGACAATTTGGGCCAAGGGTTGACCAGTTTAGTCAATGGAGTGTTCATTAGGTCATGGATTGACCATTTTGACCTAATTTGACCATTTGGGTCAAAGGTTGTCCAATTTGGTCACTGTGGTGGTCATTGGGATATGGATTGACCATTTTGACCTAATTTGACCATTTGGGTCAAAGGTTGACCATTTTATTTAGTAGGATTTTCATTGGGTCATGGATGACTATTTTAACCTAATTTGACCATTTGGGTCAAGGGTTGACCAGTTTTGTTAATGTAGTGGTCATTGGGTCATGGATTGACTATTTTGCCCTAAATTGACCATTTGGGTCAAAGGTTGACCAGTTTGGTTAATGGAATGGTCATTGGGTCATGGATTTACCATTTTGACCTAATTTGACCATTTGGGTCAAGGGTTGACCAGTTTGGTCAATGTGGTGATCGTTGGGTTATGGATTGACCATTTTAACCAAATTTGACTGTTTGGGTCAAGGGTTAACCTGTTTGGTCAATGTGATGGTCTTTGCATCATGGATTGACCATTTTGACCTAATTTGACCATTTGGGTCAAGGATTGATCAGATTAGGGGTTATCATTATTGATTTGATCATTTTAAGATGTCATTAGGATTTGGATAAAAAAATGCTTCATTAGACTTTTTCCCATATACATTGGGGTTTAATGACCAATGGTAAAGTGTAGGAGGTCAATAATTGTATACTTCCTTTCTCGAGATGATTTATAAATGATCATCACAAAATTGAGGTCAAAAGACTCCTTTAAACCCCTAGGAAGATCATAAAAAAAATAGACTTGATTGGTGTAGTGGATGCAACAAATGATATGGAAGAGGAATTAGCAACTGCTGTCTCTTGGTCCCCCAACTACAACTCTTATATGCCTCTAGAGAGCTATCCAGATAATTTCCCTAGGGGTTCCCTTCCTGAAGCTGCTCTTGTTTTGATGAGTGAATCCTTTGAGGAGGAATGGCATGTCCCAAAAACTAGGAAAACAATGAAAGAAAATTATGTTTGCAATATTAAAATTGTTCATGAGTGTGGTCATCATAGTGATCTTCCATCTGCCTTTAATGATGGGACCCCCCTAGAATATCATTCATCTGCCCAATCAGGTAAGATGCTAGATGATAATTGGATTACTCTTAATGCTAAAATCAAAAAGGAAAAACATTTCTCTTAAGCTCATGAATTTACAAGATGATATCAGAGACTCTATGGGTCTTCCCTCAACATTGTGCTTGATAACCTTTTGAGAACTAGGGGAAAGGTAAAGTCAAGGAAGCTTGGTTAATCTTTTATGCTAGAATGTTAGGGTAATTTCACATCATAATTTCTTTAACATGCTTCTTTTCTTAATTAGGATGTACAAGTTTTGGTGCTTTGATTTACTAGAACATATGATTACTTAGAACTCCAAAATACTTTGTCAAATTTTCCATGGGCATCAGCAGTTTGCTAATGTGAATAATAAAATTCGGGTCCTTCTTAGAAGATGAGTCATTTGGACTATCTTGCTTGACCATCCTAAATTTCTTTTATTCCAAATGAAAATTGATAGATTTGAATGTTTTGCCACCATTGTTTATGCAGGCCGTTCTTTTGCTGGCTAGGATGATCTCTAAGACAACATTATTCAAATTAGTAACCCCTTGAATAATAGCTGACCTCTGGGTGGTAAATTTAACTGCATTTCTTGCCACACAAAAAAGAAAGGGGAGAGGCCCCCAGATATATCATGAATCACCAAATTCAATGACTACATTCTAGAGACAAGAATCCATGATCTTCGCTACCTTGATGAAAATTTTTCTTGAAGAAAGAGAAGGTTGTGAGGAAAGGCATAACAGATTTTTGGCCAACACATGTTGGATGAATAACTTCCTTCATGCCACTGTCACTCATCTCTCTATGGCAGGTTCTGATCAAAGACCTCTTCTTATCTCCATTTCAAATTCTATCAAGAACTTTTCCATTCATATTTCTGAATGCATGGACATCTCATCCAAAATTTCTTAAGGTGATGTCTCAGGCTTGGAAGCCCACTGGGTGTGAGAAAACTTGTTATAGCCATTGGAGCCATCAAAAGTCACATAGTGCTCAATTAAAGCACTGGAACAAGAAAAACTTTGAGGATGTTTATCTTAGGGTGGGAAAAAAATTGAAAGAGAAGTTTTAAGGAAAGAACAAGAATTTGAAGATGGGTTGGCCAATGAATGCTCCTTAATCACTGCTAATGAAGCTCTTCTACATGCTATTACCTATCAAGTGATCTTCCTCAAATAGAAAGTATTCACTCAAGATTTATTGAGGGTGACAAAAATACCAAATACTATCCTGCCTGTATTAATGATGGAAGGAAATGCATTGCTATTAGCAAAATCCAGAACTCAGCTTGGGAGTGACTATTCAAGGTTAAGGATATTGCAGTTGTCTCCAATCCCTCCTCACTCAACCTTATGTCAACAAAATGTCAATTTACACTGATGTGTTCAGAATAGACATGATACATAAAATTCTTGGATCTCATTTTCACTCCTCAAGTGGAGGAAATCTGTCCGGCAGTAATTTCCATTAATAGTAATAGAGATGTAGGTCTCGATGGCTTTTCTTCATAATTCTAAAAGAAGACTTGGGACATTGTTAAAAATAATGTCATATTGGCTATACTGCACTTCTTGCACCTAAGTATTTTTGTGCAGCTGCTTGGTTCTCATCCCAAAAGACAATTTCAGAAAGAGGTGGGAGAAGTTCAGACTCATAATTTTAACTAATTTTATAACCAAAGTCATTAGTTAAATTATGGTGAATAGAGTCCAACCTCATCTCTTTCATAACATCTGTAATAACTAATCTAGTTTTGTTAAAGGCAGGACTATTGCTGACAATGTTCTCTTCACAGGAGAAGTACTCTAGGATTTTGATAAATCCTGCAAGGGGCCAATATCATTTACAAGCTTAGTTTGAAGAAAGCATATGAGACAATCAGTTGGTACTTCATTGCTCTACCATTCTTGCCAATCACATTCTATGGTGGTTGTCAAATAATGCCAATTCAGTTTTAATTAATGGTCATACCTATGGGTTCTTCAAACCTAATAGAGGTATTAAGAAAGGAGACCCCTTTTCTTCTAATATCTTTATCTTTACTTTTGATTACCTCTCTAGATTGCTTAATTAGATGTTTTCTAAATCGCCCCTCCTGAATTTCAGCCATAGATCCACCCTATGTGTTAGCCGCTTGTCCTATGCAGATGTTTTCATCTTCTTCTCAAGGGCAACTAAACCTGCTGCTAAAACCATCCACCTTTTTTTGGAAGGAGTTCCAACACACATCTGAGATGTCCCTTAATCATAATAAATGTCAAATTTTATTTAGCAAGACTATAAAATCTCTGATCAAGCATTAGATCATTTCACTTACTAGCTTCTACACTTGTTTTACCCCCCTCAAATATCTAAAAGTGCAGTTACTTAAAGGAAGAACTAAACAAACACAATATGAGGTAACATTGGACTTGGTTAATGAACAATTGAATCGCTGGATATCTTCCTTTCTATCCAATGGTGGTAGAATAATCTTGCTTAAAGGTATTATCACCTCTTTTCTTTCATTCCTCATACAAATTACTGTTATGAAGAAAAAGCACTTAGTTGCTGTTGGAATGTTGTTACAACAAATTTTAAGGGTTGGACAAAGAAAGCAGATGCACTGGATCAAACGACAAAAGGTTTACAACCCACTATCTAGTATAGGTTAGGGATTCAAAGGCTTCCAACATCTCAACATTGTCAACTTCTATAAACGTTAGATAAAATTCAAGCAGTAAGAATCCCTTTATGCTAGTTTCATGAAAGGTAAATATCTTAGGGATATCCACCCTTATCTTTTCACTAAGAGGATGAAAGATTCCAAAATTTTGGTTAACATATTGTTGATTAGATCCCAAGCTGAACACTTATTTATTTTGGAGTTGGGTGAGGGTTAGCTAAACTTTTGGCTTGATAACCGGTCATTGGATGAAAAGTTGATAAACAAGGTCCCACATGCTACCAATCTTCAGCTCAGGGTTATTGATTGTTGGGTTGATAATTTATGGTGTGGTAACATTCTTTCTAGCCTCCTCATCAAGATCAAGTGAAATCCATTGTTAGAAAACCATTTGATAGCTACAAAAAGGATAATGTCATTGTGAAAGAGAATAGATCTAAGTACATTACTTCATTCATCTATCAATATAATTTTCAGTGGGACAACTTTCTTTGAGGTAAGACTATGTGCAACAAATTTTTGACACCATCTATGTCATTTTTTTGCTGGAGATTGTTCCTTAAGCTACACCCTTTTGATGATATCCAATTTCTTAATGGGTTAAGAGGCCCTTCCTGCTGCCTTTTGTGCATATCTGAAGAAGAAATAATGGAGCATCTATTTTCTGTATGCTCTTTTACTCAAGGTGTGTGGACGTCAGTAGTAAATTATCATTTCCTCCACACACTCAATCTCAGTTGGTAGAGCCTTCTAGATTGTTGGACTGATTGACATGTTGCTGCTTTAACCTCTTTACCTAGTAATGTTGCTTGGTTTGTTTAGATGGCTAGGAACCAAACCGAATCTGATGATAAAATTCTATCACCCCAGAAAGTAGCCATCCACTATATGGCATTCCTACTAAAACTTATTCAATTAAAAAATTGTCCTAACATATGTTTAGATCTAACACATCATGGGACCTACAAACCATGTCAAATCTCAATTGTCCATTGGCTTACACCTCCTCCTTCATGGGTTAAATTCAATACTGATGGGAGCTATCTTAGAGATGAAGTTGACATTAATGTAGTTCTTAAGAATTTTTCTGGGCAATGCTTATTTTATATCCAGTCCTCTGTCCATGCCTAAGATGTTATTGAAGCTGAAGTTATTGTAATATATTCGTCTTTGAAATTCTCTTTGTTGGGCAACTTACACCTAATTCAAATTGAATCAGATTCTCAATTACTTATACAGAGCCTAAAAGCACATGTTGATACCCCTTGCACACTATTCACTAGATTCATAGAATTATCTCATTATCTAGGTACATTTCTCCTTTATTCCTAAGGAGGGTAAGAGACTTACAAACTGGTTAGCAAAGAAGGGTTGATTGACTAATGTTTCTCATATAGGTAAAACTGCCCCCTTGACCACGACGGACTTTATATATGCAAGAATGTATGAACTCAGATTTATATATGTTTATAATTATTTTGTAAAGTCCGAACACTCAACGCAAGTATACATATCATATCAAGTAATACAAGGCTCTAATGGAGTACTGGTTATCGATCCCACAGGGAAGTACGAAGTAAAAGAAAGTATTTCACAATATATATAATATAGCACTTGAATCCTTTACTCAAATTGCACTTAAAGTTTACTACTTACTACTACTACCACTATGTAGAAAACAGTAATATTAAATCAAACTACAATTACTTCTAACAACTTTGAAAACAGAATTAACTAGTAGACACACTAAACTATGTATTTGAAAGGTTTTTGATATATGAGAAAAGTATCTTTCCTCTTGCAATGATAAATTGATGTGTGGATTGATATGGAACAAATATTTATGTTATTATGCCAAATAGGAGCATAGATGATTCTTTACCCTTAAAAGAGTACCCCCTCTTCTAAGCATGAAAAGAACATTGACATATCCTATGTTTAGTCACTAAATCTATGGCTAGGCTGGGAGGATACTGGCTCTCACTTTGGAGCTCTCACTCACCCTTCACCTGAAGGCTAACCTTCGAGTTTAGTCACTAATCTTAGAACCAATTTGGGGATTTCAGCCTGTCACCCTAAAATCTCCATATTGAAATCCATCAAATCACATTTCCCTATTCATTTGCACTCAGTTCCCATGAACTACGTAATTCATCCATGGAAATTGAATGGATCTTTCATTATTGTTGTAGGACATTAAATCCTTTCAGAATTAATGTTCAACAACATATTTTAACATTTCAATTGGCCAAATCGAAAAGTAAATTAAGTTCGAAATGAAAAATCATCACAATTTCTTCAATACATTAAAAGCACATCAAATCCACATCAATCCATCATCACGTATTTATGCAAGAAGAAAGACAAAGGAGACTACTCAGAATTCATGAAGAAGATACAATAAAACATGGATTTTATATATAAAAGAAAAGTCATAAAAACCACAAAAGAAAATACAACTTATCTCTTTCTCTTCCCCAATGCAATTCCCTTGAAGTTCCTTTGAATCCTTTTCTCTCTTCTTTATAACACCTTGATTCTCTCATTAGAATGGAAAGGAAGAAATAATCCCTCACTTTACTCCTCCTTCACTCATTAAAGAAGAATTCCTCTCAAATCCTCACTTCTACACACTCTTCTCCTAAACCCTAACACTAAACACACACTAAAACTAGAAAACACAAGACACACTGAACTCCACACCATTTTTGTCCAAAATCAATTACTTATAAGTTAGAAATGAAATCTCAAGGGTTTTCATAGGCATCCCTTCAAAAAGTCGCTAAAACTCTTGAAATTTGAATTCCACGTACTTCGGGCGCCGACGGCGCTTTATCACGCCACTAAATGCTGAAGTCTCTGGAAAATGGTGCGGGCGGTGCCAGTACATGTTTTCCATCATTTTGCTCCTTTTTGCTCTGAATTCATTCATTTTCGCTTCTTTTCGCTCCAATCACCTAAAATCATCATACCTACAATAAAACATGAAAAATACCTTTCTTTAAAGTGTAATATCACAAAAAATGGGTAAAATTATATAACAAAAACCGTATATATTGTTGGTGCATCAAAATCCCCCAAACTTTAACTATTACTTGTCCTCAAGTAATCCTTTTACTACATAAATTATAACTCTAGGCAATGTACTTTTCAACTGTAGGACACTTAAATTTTTCATTCAAAAGAATATATTGGTTAGATTTTTAGAAATAAATTTAGTAACTCAGGTCAACACTACAGGTATAAGAATATTCATCAATCTAGTCTAGGGGGCTAGTCTTCTATTTATTTCAAGATAAACTATTTTATCACATTAAGAGTGCCTAAAAAGTCTATGTGAAAAAGGAGTTCATACAAACTTCATTAGAATTTAGGCTAATCCTTTAAACATAAATTCAGAAATGAAATCAAGTTCTTCATTTAGGGTGACTCAAGTGAAGCCAATTTTTGATTAGGCATCTCCTCAAGCTTCTCCTCGTAAATATTTTTCTTTCTTTTTCTTTTCAATTCTTTTCTTTTCCTTTTTTTTTTCAATGAGGATAACTATATTTGGATAGCCTTTAATGATTTTGAAGTTCACTCTCCTCTTTCTGAAGTTCAAACTTGAGACATCTCCTTACTCTATAGTTAAGTACAAGCTTTATTATTCATCATAAAGTTACAATCTCTTCTTAACACACAATACTTTAAGTCCCTTAACATTTCAAAAATACAGTTTTCTTTATTTTAAATAGTTGACTATAATCAAATCCTTTCATACCAAATATCTTACTTATATAAAATTAACCTTTATTACTAAAAATTTTCATCCTATCCTTCCATAATATTCAACTGAAATTAAAAGTTTTAGTTGCTTACAGTGAGGTTCAACTGCTAGAAGTTATGCTAATAATTTTTGAAAATATAATAATTGAGAAAAAAAATTTAATATTTTTCTACCCTCCCCCAAACTTAAATTTTTCAGTAAATTTGAAACAGTAGAGAGTAGAAGAAAACTAACCTTTCTGTGTTGGGATATTAAAATCTTCAACAGCTATCTGGTATTAGTCAAAATTTACAACTAGCAGGCATGAAACAGTTAGTAGCAGTGATATAACAATTTAAAATATTTGCATGGGTAAAGAGAAATTAATTTTAAACATCCAACAAAAGACTACAATACTAAACAAACAATCACAATTCTACACAGTCTAACTAACAATTTTAATGTTTTAATACAACATAACAATACACCTACAGGGTTCACATCACATGAAAAACAAAAAACTACTACATCTCAACAGTACAACACAATACAATAAGGACAACAGAAATAGAAACAAACAATCTACCAATCTCCATCACCAGGATCAGTAGCAGGGTCATCAGCAGAGTCATCAGCAGGGTCATTAGCAGGGTCAGGTCTATATGGTGTATAACTAGGGCATGTAGGAAATATCACATCAGACTCCCCCCTCATAAATATGACCTGAGCATCATAATAAGCAATATCGAACTCAACTCTCCTCTGCAGATAATCTTCATTCACATCACTCCTCACCTCAAACACATCCATCCTACCATGGAGTCTATCCACACTAGCACTCTGTAGTCTCAGTTGCACCTTAATATCAGATAAGGTAGGTGGCTCAGATGTAGATGGAACATCATAATTCAAAGTAGGAATATCAGTACTCCTAAGCTAAGCTCAGGCTCCCACATGAGACTCGTAAGTACGGATAATAGTCTTTTTAATTGGCCTCAGAGGTATAGCCACTTCTTCAGAACTACTGAACTCCACTCCAGACTGAACACATAGAGCATGAACTAACGCAGTGTTGACCTCAATTTTGGTGAGGTATTTTCTTTCCTCTTAGAGCTTAGGATCTAGCCATAGGACTTTTCCTTGCTATTCTAGAAGACTAGAGATGGAACCCAACATTTAGAAACTCAAACCAAATCTTGACTCTCTTTGAAATCCTACATGGATGGTCATCAAATTCCAAATCACTTGGAAGGTTAGGACCAATGTGCAGGAAGACAAGGATGAATTCCTATAGAATGCTCAAGCCTTAGGACTACCCTGGGTGGCCTGGTCTTGATGAGGTCTAGCTTGCACACACTACACTCCTACACACATCCTAAACCCTAAACCATCTTTACCCAATCCTGACTCCTGGTTCATTAAAGCACTCATATGGTTGGATCCAAACCCCTAGCCCTTAGCTAACAAGATTAGGAACAACCTATGAGATGTTCAAAATGGACACTACCATTGGTCTATGGCTCAATCAAAACCATTTCACTCAACCATACCCAAATTCCATTTTGCTAAAATTCTTGGTTTTGACATTGGGTCTAGGGCTGTCAATTTGGCTCGTTGTTCACGAGCAGCTCGTGTTCGGCTCGCTAAGCAACTCTTGTTCGGCTCATTCGTTAAGCCTAACGAGCCGAACATGGACAAATTTTTAAGCTCAAAATGTAAACCAGCCGAACACGAGCAAAAGTTTGTTCGCTTGTGTTCAGCTCGAATTGGCTCAAAAATAAATAAATAAATAAATTTGTAATAATAAATATTCATAAGAATAAATATTATAAATTTTAATCGTAATAAAATTTTAAAAAAATAAATTATCATATTTTATAAAATTAAATTGTATAAATTTAATATATAACAAAATATTACTAATATAATATAAGTTTTATAATTAAAATTTTTTTACTAATGTAAAGTAAAAACTAAAACCCTAACCCCGCCTCCTCAATCCCCATTCCCCTCTCGAAAGTTCTGGGTTGTGGGTCTCTAAATCGCTCCTCCCTCAAATCGCAGAAGGCTCCACCTCTGATCCTCTCAAAATCACGGAAGGCTCCTTGGTTTCATGTTCTTTTGGTAATTTCTACTTCTATTTCTCCTCGGATAGTCAGTTTTGGCTCGACTGCTTGGTTTTATTGCTTGGTTGCTCGATATTCTTGCTTGTTGCTTGTTTACTTATAGAGGTACCTCTTAGCTTAAATTTTCATAAATTATAAATAGATTTTTTGAGTGAAACATAGTCTTTTAGGGTTTTGGCATTGAAATCTTGCATATTTCTTTTAGATCTGTTTTTTTATGGTTGAGATCTGATATGAGGGCAGTTGAAAACTTAAAAAATTCTGATCTCTACTTCTCTTTCTTGGTATTGTTGGTTTGATTGATTGGTATTCTTACTTGGTTGCTCGATATTCTTGGACGGCTGCTTGTTTGGATACCTAGGTATTATATTTAATGTTATATCCTTTCTCATCAGTGCTTGTTCAGTTGTTTGGATACCTAGTTGAAAACTAAAGTATTTTTTGAACTTTATCAGTTTCACTTTGGTGGTTTCGGTATTACCATTTATTTTACATTAAAGCTTTAAGTTGGCTTAACTTTTTCATGAACAAAAGAGTGCTAGCACATCAAGTTGTGCCTGAGAATGGATCTCCAACTTGAACCGCCAGGTCATGTGAATTATTGAATGTTTGTTGTATGGAGGAAGAAAGTAATTATTTCTAACGTTTTCATGTTTCAACATTCTTTAGGAAGTGGTCCAGGAGGCCTTAATGGAAATATTAATATGAGATCAGTTTTGAATGGAGCTTATATATACCAATGTGATCACTTTTTATATGGATATTGGCTAATATCTATACTTTAGCTTTTATATTTGGTAATTTTAACTATCAGTTTGTTATATGGCTGTTGGCTTAACTTTTTATAAGGCTGTTAGCTTAAATTTTTATACGGCTGCTTGTTTTAGGGTATGCTTGAGATAAAAATTGTTAATTATAAATATTAGTAAAGAGTTAAATGGTTTCAATATTAAAAAAAAAGATTAACGATGATGTTTTTAGTTGTAATGGGAATTCCAATTAAAGATGCTCTTGTGTGGAATCGTAATAAAATATTCTTCTACTTCTAGTGATATGTTAATATATTCAAGCCATGACATACATGAAAGTGATGTAGTGATGAAGAAATTGAAGGAGGTGAAAATGATAGTTCCAAAAATAATGTTTTCTCAATTACTATTGATATGTCTATGTTTGCTTCATTCGAATGCAGTACAAATGTGATTTTCTGGTCTTTATTTTTGCTGGTTATGAAAGTTGCTGAATTTTATTTATGGAGGCATTGGGCTTTTTTGTTTATGTTTCTGTGTAGTGAAATTATCTCAAACCCAAGAATCTTAATTTTGGAAGGAAACATAAGTTTGCAACCATTTTAAGATAAGAGTATATAAAGTTGTCTAATTTAATCTTAAAATTGGAAGGCAACATTTGTTTGCAACCATTTTGAGATAACAAAATATATAGTCCCTCTTAGTTCGATACTGTTACAAATCTTTACTGTCTTGTATAGGTGGTAATTGGTACAAATGCAATTAGTATCATGGTTGCATGACTTGCAGAAGATGTATATTGAATCCTGAATTCCTGATTCACTATTGAATCCTGTGATATTAAAGGTGATACTGATTCCTGATTCACTGTTGGTGTCATGGAGGAATTTTTTGCAAAACATATTTTGGCTTTATATGGGTTTTGTGGATGGCTCGAATTGTCTCTATGCATAACTGCATAAGGGGGAACACTTTAAACATCAAACTGTTATTACTAATATTCTTGATGGGACTCCAATGTCTGATGGAGTTGTCCCTGCTATTAGGTTGGTTAGATCATTAGATGGATCCCACCTTCTAATGGGTGGATCAAGGCTAATGTGGATGAGAGTTGGTGTTCTTTTGGAGCTGGTGGATCAAACTGTTATTACTGGCTAGAAACATAATATGCTGGAAATTGATTCTCTTGATTTTCTGATATTGGGTTCACTATTTAAACTGTGTGAACTATTGAATTCGTGTGTTAATATTATGAAAACCATGACAATTCTCAAGGCTGTTACATCAGGTAGGTGAACAATGTCATTTCTTCTGTTGAAGTTGGTATCTATTTGCTTTGAATTCTTTCCATCTTAGTTGGATGGAAGCTCAAATGATAATGATGCACTGTTTCTATAATGCTGCACTGTTTTTTGGGAATTGTTTCCATCTCAGTTGAATTGTTTGCACACATAGCACATAAATCTTTATTACTGCTAGTGCCACACTTAAACTTTGATAATGTTGCACTGTTTCTGTGATGCTCCATTTGAGTAGAGCTTTTGTTTCTTGACTTTCGTCTCCGCTTATCGATATTAGTTCTAATTTTCTTTATGATCATGCAAGCTGCAGATTTTTGCTGTATATTTCTGCTAAATTGGTGCAAGCCGTAGATTTTTGTTTACTCATGCAATGGCGATGAAGCAGATTGGTCAGCCCGTGCCTATGAGGTTTCTGCTTTCTATATATTGGTGCAAACTTTTGTTTCCATGATATATTTATGTTTTTGTCATCTAAACTTCAATATTTTGGTCTGAAAGATTCTGTTGGCTTCGTTTTGTCCAAATTTTTGTTGTTTTGAGCCATTTAATGTCAAATATGATAAGGTTACATCGCCTTGTGTTTTTTAGTTTATCGGTCTTTTGTGGCAGCTGATTCATTAGCTTACTAGAAATTGTGTTGTAGAATTCTGATTTATTTTTTCAGCACTTTATTTTTTCTGGTTAATCCTGATTACGGAAGAATTGTGGGCTAGGTATGTAAATTTCCCACTGTTATTATAATACAAATATAAAAGTCAAACAACATAATTTTCCCGTTTTGATAAATTAAAGATACAAGCTAACTGTATTTTGCAATTTTTTCAGGCAGAATGGGAGGTCATATTTGGGAATTTTGAACCATGTTAAGGGATCATATTCAGCTCTTGATACTCATTTTACTGATGTTGGCAATATTTTAAGCTTGGATCCTCTGTTATTGTCCTCTTGTAGGTTTCATTTTGAAATAGTTTTACTAATTCATTAATTCCGTGGAAATAAGCGTGTTAGTTTGTGTTTCTTATCATTTGAACAGGTTGCTGGATCTAATTGTAGTTATTTTGAAGGAGCATCTGCAACACACCCAATATCTATTGTAAAGGTTGAACATAAATCTCAAACATGCAACCTTTATGTATTCATACCATTGTTAATTTCTTTATAGCATGTTCCATAATTTACGGATCAAGCTTAGATAGTAACAATGCACAAGTACTCATTGTTCTCGGTAATTTGGTCTTCTTCGGAAGATGCTTGCAAAATACGAATCATATTTCGGTTCGCTGAGAGATATTGAAATTTTCTACAGAATCTGGTCAAGATGCTTATGCATATTTCTACCCCCCTTCTTATCCTGATTATCAAGCTTCTGCTGATGAAAAGCCGCCCTCAATTGTCAAAAGCCATGGTACAAAATTAGAGCTGTCAATTTCATGTGGAAAGATCAGTTATGTTTAGCTGTTAGATATGTAAATACATGAGAATTGAGTGGTATGTTATTCTTGTTGAGTTTGTAAATGATAAAATTTGAGATTTTATTTGTAATTTTGTACTCTTGTTGAGTTTGTAAATGATAAAATTGTAATAAATTGATTCTTTTTTGTAAATTTTTAAAAATAATATTATCTTATTGTGTAAAATTTTGTATTCAATTCGGTACTATAATTTTTTAGAGAAATAAATGTCTTGAATTTTTGTATAAAATTTTCTCTTGAAAAATTTTTAAATAAAATTATTAATATATATTTTTTTAAAAAATAATTATTATAATATTTTTTTATTCTAACGAGCCAATTTCGAGCCGAACACGAGCCGAACACAAACAGTAAAATATTATTCGAGCCGAACACGAACACACTGTTTCACGAGTCATTTAGAACACGACTTGATTTTGAGCCGAGCTAATTTCGAACAAGCCGAACACGAGCAAAGCCTGAGCTCGCTCACACTCGGCTCGTTTACAACCCTAATTGGGTCCTTAAACCTACCTATAACTACCTAAATTGCCCCTACAACTACCAAAACTCCCCAAACATTTCCTAAAAATTATCCAAAATTCCCAAAATTCCTAAAAATCATTTCAAAACAATTCCCACCTCTTAAATCCACAAAAATACCCTAATACCCTCTAAATAACCTCCAAATACCCTAAATACCCTTTTTGACCAAAATTCCAAAAATTTCAAAAATTCCCAAACAATTCCAGAAAATCCTAAGTATTCCCAATTTCATTTTGTTCAACTAGACCACACCCAATTTTGCCATTTAACCCACTTTCAACCCAAAAGTCCAAGTTGGCTAATTTAACCCATATGGACCCAATGTCAAACCAAATCAACACAATTGGCCCCAATTTTGATCAAATTCAATTCAAAACTTCAATTCAACATCCTCAATAAAAATTTCAATTAAAACCAAGCCCAATTTGGTTCACATTTGAGTTCAATTTTAACTTTAAACTAAAACCCAAAATTTTGGCCTTATGACCCAGTTCACCCCAAAATAACCCAAAATCACTCAACTTTCCCCAAAAAAAGTTCCAAACTCTTCCTAACACATCCCCATACCAAATACAACATTCATTTGGCCAAAATTGTAATTGAAATCCAATGCAAACTCATTTGAAACCAAAATCCCTAAATTTGCCCAAAATTGCCACATGGCTTTAATCTTCAAATTGAATCCCATAAACCCAAAATTTCCTCCCAATTTCTATCCTAAACCTTTCATAACAATAAATTGCATCATGTTGAACCATCAATTAAGCCCTAGACAAGCTCTAACCTAACCTAAACCCAAACTTAACCGTGGTGACCAAATTGAACCAAATCACCTAAATCTACCAAATACACTTCCCAAATCAATTCAATTTCACTCCAAACCTTTTTCAAATGCTTTGTGACAATCATTTTGAACATTTTGATCAATCAATTTGATCCAATCAAAACCCAAACTCAAGCTAGCTCAATTCAAACCCAAATCACTCCATGTAGACACATGAACCAAATTGAACTTATCCAAACCAAATTTGATCAAACCAACCTCTTGGCAGCAATCCCTAGGCCTCCTAGGGTGCATTTTACCTGACCCAACCCATGCCCCATAAGCCATGGACCAATGGTCCACCACTGTGGACCAATGGGCTTAGCCACATGGCTAAGGCTAAGTCCCATCCTCCAACTCTCCTTAAGCAACCTCCTTAGCCCAATTAATGCAGCTGAGCCCCTCCTCCAATCCTCCTCAGCCTGCCTAGCTGCCTGACTGTCCTTGGCAGCCCCCCAGCTGCTAGAACAGCCACACTCGAGCACCCCATTTGTCGTTGAAGCCCAAAATTGAGCCTTTGTAGTGTGTCATCTCCTCTCCAGCCACCTTGCCTGCTAAACCCTTGCCCTAAGAGACCTAGGGCACTCATTGCCTGGCCCTGAGCTCCCCTCTCCGGCCATGGCTATAAAATCCCCTCCTCTCGGCCATGTCTCAGGTGTTGAAATTTTTCTCACAGAACCCCCTCAAACTGCTTCCAAACCTTCTCTCAGCCTAGAGAAGAAGAGCCCCACTATCCTCCTGCCCTAATCCCCACCGACTGAGCTCAATTTTGGAGTTCAATTTTAGGCCATAAACCAGGACACTCTTTGAGACTCCACATAAACCAAATTAAAACTTCCCACACCTTCACCAGAGGTAGAGAAGAAGTTTCCCATTGAAAGCACCCTCACCAGGCCAGCCATTTGCTCTATCAGCCAGAACACCAAATCTGGTCTGGTCACTTTCATAGCCAGACATTCCACTATCACTCGAGCCTTCATCCGTAGGCTTCTGGGACTCCACGAACGTGCCGAGCACATCAAATCAAGGCCTCACCTCTTGGACCAAGGTATGGAGACTTCTCTTGCTCTAGAGCTTCCAGCCATTCTCCATTTTATTCAACTTAATTTATATGCCTATTAGCCGTATGAATCTATAGCTCTCATTTAGAAGAACACATAGGACCAAACCTCATGTGATTTGGTTGAGAAATGAGCAAGATATTAAGGTTCTAGGGTGGACAGCTCTTGGATGAACCCGGCGGAGACGATGACCAGAGAGTGTTCGATCGCGTTTGTATTGAAGGGATGGTGAAGATGCAGTCAGATGGAACTAAGAAGTGTAAAGCACGGGCTGCGTGGCACTGACTCAGATGGCGGCATCGAATGGGAGCACACCGCGTGGAGTTTCCGATTTGCCTAGGTTGACATGGCACCACGTCACTTAAGTAGGAAAATACCCCTTTTCTGAATTAATTAAATACCTGAAACTTTTAAAATGCATATCTTTGCATAGAAAAATCCTAAAAATAAACTAAAACTGCCCTCTTGCTCAGTGAACAAAGGAGAATAATGTGGAAAAAGAATCAAGTCATTTTGTTGAGTCTGTGATTTTTAATTAATTTAATACTGTTCTGTATGTTTTAATTCTCTATTAGCTTGCATAATTCACCATGGCATGAGACTATAAGGCCATTGTAGCCTCTGATCTTGGGAACATTCCTTGAAATTTTCAAGGCCAGAGGCTATGTCTATGGAAAGTTATCTATTTTCTAAGTTTAGAGCCATTTTGTCTAAAAATAATTGTGAAAATTAGCATGTTGATCATAAAAATCTAGAAAAATTAGGAGAAGTATATCTTTACTAGAGGACCCTAGGAAAATTGTAACTTGGTTAAATTCACTTAAGCAAACCCTAATTTGGCTAAAACCCCAAAATTGAAATTAAATTAATTTGAAACCCACATCAAAATTACATGAAATCAATTCTCTACTGATCTTTAGGGTTAGGGGAATCCTACATAAAAATTTCAAGTCTATTGGAAATAATTTAACTCACCAAATGGATTATTTAAATTACATAGCCTCTCTTGAAATTTAAAAATTCATAAAACTCAAAATATATTTTAAAAGCTTACCAAATCAGTTTTGAGGCCTCTCTGATATCAAAGGAACCTAAGAAAATTAAAATTGGAATTTTTTCTAAAATCTTCATTATTAACCTAATTTTGAATATTTTAATAATTAAAAATTTTAGAATCATAAAAATATAAAAATACACCAAAATGTCATATTTGGGACCCCTAATCCCTTAGGAACCAACCAAAATTTTTTCCCAAGTCTCTGTGTAAAGATATTGAATTTTAAAGGCTTAGGGTAAATTTTAATACTAAAAAATGGATTTTCCAACCCTTTCACTAAAATAATTCTAAAAATTCAAAGAAAAATAAAAAAAAAAGTATAAAATTTATTTCTCTGAGTTCCTTGGGATCAGAGACATTTAAGAAAAATATAAAACTTAATTTTCAACTTTAATTTTATTTTATAATTAATTAATACCCTAAAACTTAAAATAATTATAATAAATAAATATAATTAAAAAATCACCAAAATTGGTCCAAGTGGTCCTCTGGTTAGGAGGAACTTCTCATAATTTTCCTAAGGATAAACACTTTATGTTGGTCATGTTGTTGAATTTTCATTAAAAATACCTATATTTGACTAAAATAATTATATAAATGTAATTAAAAATTTAAAAATCACATTTTCTCCTTTAATGTCTTAATTGACATGTGAGTGAGGTGACATAAAAATTTTAAGTATATTTGAGCTTGATTTAATGAATTTTGAGAAGTATAAGCTTAAGAGGGCATTAAGGTAATTAAAAGGCTTTAACCTTAATTAATATTTAGGCTTAACCAAATGGAAGGGTAAAATATTTGATCTTAATTTTCCATTTGGCTAATTGATACTAAGGGAGTTATGGGGTAGAAACTCAATTAATCACCCTTGAACATTAAAAGAAGAAACCCTAATTAATCAAATCATTAAACTTTGGAAGTTAATTAAGAAATGAATTATTAAGGTTAAGGGATTTGATATAGGAAGATTCTAATACTTTGAAATTTAATCTCTAATCAATGAATTGATCAAACATCACCTAATTTTCACTAATGAAACCATAAAAAAAATGATTTTGGAAACTAAAAAAGGAATAATCTTGAAATCTTATAATTAAACGTAAGGCTAAAAATTACTTAAGTTATTGAAAGATGATTTAAAATCAAATTAAAATGACTTAAGATATTAAATCAATTTGAAATCACCTAAAACTAAGATCAAAACAAAATTGAAATATTAAAGTCAATTTAAAATAATTCGTAATCAAGACATCAAAATTAAACCAATTAAAAAATCAATTCAAAACATCACCATTAAGTTAAAAACAAACTTAAATCATTAGAACTCAACTGAATTAAATAATTCAAAATACCTTTTTAACTTAAATGACCTAAAACATTTGAAAAATCAATTTGAAAATTTACAATTGAATCACTTTTAAATCATCAATTCAACTGTAACTAAGAATGGTTAAACCCTCTAATGAACTAATTTGCCCCTAAAGACTATCACTCTTATAGTTCTAAAATAAAGCATCAAATGAAATGTCACTTTACTCATGGGATAATCAAACATCCTAGTTCACTGAGCAAGAATCAAGATTTAACTAAATTCTTGAATGATCAATCCATCCATACGATGAAATTCATTTGGACTTAAAATAACCCCAACAGTGTTGAAAAGATGTTCATGATTCGTCCTAAGCACTTTCTCAACCTAATGGGATGTTTTAGAAGAAAAATTAAACATCATTATTCTTTGATCAAGAAAATCATCCATAAACACTCCTAAGGACTTGACTAGTGATAGGATTAGGATTTTGGTAGACAACCAGAGCCTTCCCTTAGCTTTGCCTAGGTGTTCTCTTTTAACTATATAAATGCTCTAACATGTGTTTTAAGTGCAGCTGAAAATGATGAGAAGACCCTCCAGGTATGCTTTTATTTTATAGCAGTTTATTTACCTGTGATGTACTTTCTTTTATTGCAAGCTTGCATGTTAAACAATAATGTCACCCTGCATGAATACTGAAACCTTTAGGATAGCTGCAAAACTAAACCAAAACTAAACTAAAAATCACAAAAAGATAAAATTCACCGCCACAACATTCAAAATGTAAAATAACTCAAAATTTAGTCACAAAAAAATGACAAAAAAAAACTACAATTTCAACTAAAATTAAAACATCTCGTTGTATGACCGGGAATCCCTCAGATGAAGTAACCCACGTATTGCTAACGAGATTTCCCACGGTCTAAATGAAAGTGTGGAACTCATTCAGTTGAGTTTAGTAAATTTATATAGACTAAGTGAATCCGATGAAAATAGGGGTGCCAGGATGACGGAATCGTGGGATCTTAATCGGTTCTGCTTAATCAAATTTATGATTTGTTTTAATTAAAACATGAAGCCATCTAAATTTTAAACTTCTCTAAACCAAAACACTTCTCACATCTCTTGATTGCCAATTTTGAAAACTAAACCTTCTGTAACAACAAGGAGTTTGAAGCAAGCATAGTGGGCAGAACAGCCATCGTCAACAGTAAAACTAGTCTTCATCAGCTTAATCTCTTCCTTAGTTTAAATAACCAAGCCATAGGATTTTGAGGTAGTTTTCCTAGTGCAACATAAACCCTCAACTTGTCTTTAGGCATTTGCATGATCATATTATGCAAATTAAGCCCCAATTTGTCTTAAGACTCCGAGGTAGCCGTTTAGTACGACATAAACCCTCAAATCTTCCAGGCTATTTGTATGATCATGTAATACGAATATAAGTCCTAATTAATTAAAATTGATAAGATTGAAATATTAAATAAACTTTCAAATTGAAGCCAAACAATAGGATAGTTCGGGAAGTTGCCAAGATTCCTCTTAGATCCTCAGCTTCTCCTACTTCTCTTCCTTTGGATTCCCAAAATAAGTGTTATGAATTTGACCCAATCCCTTTTGAAACTCCAAAATCCAACAATTGAAACTTAAACTTTGAAATTCTTGAAGGCAAAACTACTGATCATTATCGAGAGTTTTCTTAAGTGATTCCCGTCACTTATTATGTAATTAACTATAGGGGCTTGCCCTTATAAGGAATTTTAAGAACCCAGGTAAAATAAATCCTGCTTAATTTCTTTATATTAAGTAGGGGAAATTTGTCAGCTTATAAAATTGTTTCGCAAACCTAATGGATGTCCCAAATCTATTAGTTTATTTAATCGATCCCCATTATCAAGCAGTGTGTTTATCCCTTGGGATAGATACACGGTTTGTAGTGCAGTGCTCATTTATATAAACTTTTCGAGGTATGAGATCAGTTTGACTTCATAATTGATAAATTTTTAAACTTAAAACTATTTTCAAAAATCAAAATGCTACTTTCCAATTTATATATATATATATATATAAATTTAAATCGAAACACATAATATAAAAATACGCCGATAACTTTTCTGGCGACTCCGCTGGGGACAAGTTCCTCTCTCCATTTTGATCAGATGGTTTTTCTTTCATAAATTGACAGTGAATCCATACCCCTAATGGATCAAACTATCATTCCTTTCATTGACATACCTTGTTCATTTCTGTCTTGAACAGGTACAGTCAACTCTTCTTGGATTTTGGAGCCACTGTTTAGACATCCTTAGACAGAGAGGTTCTGGGATCCTTCTGCCTCTCTGAGGTGGGGTGGACCCCCAATAGGTGTTAGGTTAGGAGCGGTCCGTTGAGATGAGAGTCTTGTGAGGTTTTCTTTCTCTTTCCGGTTCCAGATTGGGTCCTTTACCTTTCTTTACTTTTCCTCCTTTTAATTATTTCATTCCTAATGAAACTTTTAAAAATACAAACAAACGAACCTTTTAACAAACAACACCTTTTTAAACTACAAACAAAAAAATAGAACGAAATTCGAAATACCTTGTAAATAAAACTAAGAAAATGGATAAGAATATGTTCGGACTCTAATTCTTTTTCGTCTTAAGAATTTTATGACGGAATGAAGCATAGTATGGAACTAACGTTCAGAATCTACCCTGCAGAAGATGTCTGCAACGAAGCTAATTTTCTCCTTCACCAACAGATTGGACTTGGCAGTTAGCAGGGATGAACTGCTCGACGATGCAATTATTCACTTCGGACAAGGATTCGATAGTACGGACATCAATTTCACGGACGTGACTCTCTTTGCACTAATGGCCATAGTACCGAAATCTGTGGAACCTATAATTGAATTCAACCTGAAGTCGACCCAAGAGTATCCTCCCCTGCGGAGGGTCCCAGTTGAGGAATACACCGCTGTCCATAGGAGACTAGCTGCCACTCCCAGGACTATTGTCTCTACCCCCACAGGTATGTTCATCACTACACCTACCCCCGCCAAATGGAAAGGGAAGTCCAGATGAGTGATGAACCCGCTACCTTGGAGGGTACAACCTTTCCTACTTCACTGTCCATTTTCAAGATAGGGTCCGGTTCGAGATTTGCACCTTTAACGCAGACACAAAGAAAGAATAAGAACAGAAAGATAGCTAAAATCACGAAGACCAGAGCTGCTGAAGTTACCATTCCTGAAGAAATCCCGGAAGAGGAAGAAGAACTGCAAGAGCTTTCACCCCTGTTGGAAGGAAACATAATTTACCCACTTTCTGCTGCTCTTGAGGAAGAAAGTGCTTAGATGATCGCTGTCGCATTATCCCGACCGGCATATTATGATCGTAAAGAATGGAAGACTAGAAGTACACCCCTTACTCGATTGTAGATGATAATTGAGAAGTTGGCAAGAAAGGATAATTTTTGTATGTCTGAGATTCTGAGGAGAATGGGAAGGATACTTGCCAAGGCACGTCTCGGACCGAGGGTGCTTCCCCCTATCGTTCAAAAGGAATTTTTGCCAAAGAAGAGGAAACTAAGTAGTAAGAAGTTACCTGCCGTGGTATCTAGCCTGCAACTTAGTAGGCACACCGCCGTTCAACCTACTGCTGATGAGCCATCCGGTTCTAGGCACCCAATTTCATAAAGGATAGTGTGGAGTTTTAAAGTCGCAGAGCCAATACCGGCAGAGTAGCCAGAAATGAGAAGTTCCGATGCCGAGTCCAGAGCTAAAAGGAGTGTTGCTGTCACAGAGACAACTCCAGAGGATGAGGTTCATCGACTATATTCTACCAATAGTAGGACAGTCAGAGGAAAGTCACTCGAGGTTACTTTGGAAAGGTTAAGGTTGAACATTCAGCAGTTGGCCAAAGAGCTGAAAGAAGGATCAGAAAATGAAGAAGACTTGTTAGAATTCATGGACGAGGATTTTGTTAAGATCAACGTAGTCAAAACGCGAGCATTGTTAGCTTTGCTAGGAGCTCCAGCAGCTGCAGAGGGAGATGATCCAGAGGCACTGAGGCTACGTCTTTGGGAAAAGGATGATACGATTTATCGGATGGAGAAGAAGATGGAGGAGATGGCTGCTGCTCTAGACATGCTTCAAATTCAGCCTCAACCTCAAAAGGAAACACCCTCAGAGGTTATTTACATTGCGGATGGAGGAAAGGAAGTTACATCTGTTAATGGGGATGAACAGCTGAAGAAGGATTCTGCACAAAGTAAGATACCCAAAAGGATATTAAAAACATGGTGGAACAGTAGGTGCGAGAAGCCTAGCCCAGTTCATGAGTGAAGCATCTGTTCAGATGGGTAGACCTTACCCTGAAGAACTTGATGCAGTTCAATACCCAAAGGGCTTCGTACCACCTCTGTTTAAGATTTTCAACGGTACGGGAAACCACCAGCAACATCTTGCACATTTTTGTGCTAGTTGCTACAACGCCGGTGGGAGTGATGCTTTGCTTTTTCGCCAGTTCTTCAGCAGCTTGTCAGGGATCGCCTTTGATTGGTATGTCAAACTGTCAAATGGTTCAGTCAAGACTTTCTCAGAATTGGAAAATATTTTCATTAAATAGTTTGCTGGGGATCAACACTACATCACTATCGGTGATCTAGTGGTCGAGCAACAGAAACTGAACGAAACTTTGGTGGATTACTTCCTTCGATGGAGAAATCTAAGCATAAAGTGTGAACCACAACTTCAAGAACAGCGCGTAGGTGGCATCTTACTTAAGAGTATCCACGGTCTGATAGCACTTCTCCTCAAAGGATTCACAATTAAGACTTTCAAGAAGTTGCTTAGCAAGGCCGGGAGCTTGTAAGAGGATGCAAAATAATTGAGTTTCTTCGATAGAGCTGATAAGGAAAAGCCAACAAAGGCATTCGAGAAGAAATCCAGAATCATCGCGGCAGTGGATGAGGGTAAATAGCCAGTCCAGATACAGCCAGAACGGCCGCAGCCAAGTTATCAACCACCGCAACAGAATTATCAACAACCTCAGCTGAATTATCAACAACATCGACCAAGTTATCAGTCGCCGCAACATCATGATCAACCCCCACCTCACCCAACACAGGCCCTAAAGGATCTTTTGAATATGCCTTCAAGACTGAAGCAATGGCCAAGATGTTCCGCAGTTTGAGTAAGATGCCCGACTTTTAGCTAGCAAAGCCCAAGAGGCTAGAAGAAGTCTGCAAGAAAGATCATTTGAATTACTGCCCTTACCACTGAATGCTTGGACACAAAATAGAAGATTGCTTCACCTTCAAGAACTGGCTTGAGTATAACTTTAGTCAAGGGAACATAACGATACCGAAAGAGTAAATGAAGGAGCCCAAAAAAGGAGGTTCTATCAATGTCATTTCGGTCGAGCCTATTGTTCTGATAGACCCGTACACTATCGATGATGGATGGAGTACTGTTTGGACAAAGTCTTTGATGAAAATATTGGATCACATCCAGACCGCTTCGGTGCACACTTCAACTCAGAGTATGAAACTCATTAAGCTGGTACTATCAATTGCAATTGAAGAACCACCCCAAAAGGAGGAGAAGATCGCAGAAGAAGAGAAGACCGAGGCTCCGAAGAGTAGAGTAGGGGTTGCTTTTCCTAGGATGGTTGTTTCTGATTCAAGGGAGAAATCCCTAGGACCTCTGAGTCTGTATGATTATTTGCTCGCCCCGGCTAGATCTTATAATGATAAGAGTTATGGTGTTGGCTACGTTTTGAGTGTTTATAACGATTATGTAACTAACGACAACCAACTTAATCCAGATCTCGATTTCGATACAAATAACATTTCTCAAATCATATAAAACCTCGATGAAAACAATGAAAGAGTGGATGTCCACAAGTGCGGCTACGAAAGCCCAAGAAGCGATTAGTTCATTTGTGAATTCCAAGGAGCTCCAATTGCGATTGAATTGGAGTTATCAGATTCTGAAGCAGCTACAGAAGAGCCAGTCATTCCGATTCAAGAAGAAACAACGGCAAATCCAGCATCAGATGAAGAAGAGATAACATAAGTTAATTTAAGAAGTGGAAAAGTTCTACCCTCAAGAATGGGACCAAAAGATAAAGGAAAGTAGGTGGTTGTTTAGGAAGAACCAACCCCGGTGGAAGGATTACCCATTTGGGAAGAGGGTGAAGACCCTAGTAATAAAGTGGATTGTAACGTGCCAGCCCATCTTTAGAAGCTACCAGCCAAACTAAGCATTTATGATGCTCTGATCCTGTCAAAGGAGATGAGGGAAACTCTGATCAATGCCTTACTTAATCTAGAAATTTGTGTTAACCTCATTTTTGGTGAGGTCTTTTCTTTCCTCTTAGTGCTTTGGGTCTAGCCATAGGACTTCTCCTTGACTATCCTAGAGGACTAGAGATGGAACCCACCTTTTTAGAAATTTAAACCAAATCTTGATTCTCTTTGCAATCCTACATAGATGGTCATCAACCTCCAAATCACTTGGAAGGGTGTGACCAATGTGCAGGAAAACAAGGATGAATTCATATAGGATGTTCAAGCCTTAGGACTGCCCTGGGTGGCTTGGTCTTGGTGAGGTCTGGCTGGCACACACATTGCACTCTCACACTCATCCTAAACCCTAAACCATCCCTACCCCATCTTGACTCCTAGTTCATTAGAGCACTCATATGGCTAAGTCCAAACACCTAACTCCTTGGCTAAGAGGGTTAGGAACAACATATGAGATGTTCAAAATGAACACCTGTTTGGTCCATGGCTCACTCTAAACTTTTCCACACTACTCAACCATAATCAAATTCCATTTTTTGCCAAAATTTCTGGTTTTGACATTGGGACCTTAGGCCTACCTAAAATTACCCAAAATACCCTTACAACCAGAAAACTCTCCAAAATTTCCCAAAAAGTTACCCAAAATTCCCAAAAATCCTAAAAATCATTTTGAAACAATTCCCACCTCTTAAATCAACAAAAATACCCCAATACCCTTCAAATAACCTCCAAATACCCTAAATACCCTTTTGGCCAAAAAATCCAAAAATTATAAAAATTCACAGAAAATTCCAGAAAATCCCCAATATTTCCAATTTCATTTTGTTCAACTACACCATAGGCCAATTTTGTCAATTTGACCTAGTTTTATATAAACCCCCAATTTGACCCATTTTTAACCTAAATGGACCCAATGTCAAACCAAACCAACCTATTTAGCCTCAATTTTGCCCAATTTCAATTCTAAACTTTAATTCAACATCTTAAATACAAATCCAAAACAAATCCAAGCCCAAATTATTTCACATTTGAGTTCAATTCCATTTTAAATCCAAAACCCCCAAATTTGCCTAATTAATCCAAAATTTCCCAATTAACCTAATCTCAACCTTTTCCCCCACATTTCAATACTAAACCTTCCATGACACTCCCATGAAACCCATACAATCTTCAATTATCCCAATTTGAGCCTAAGCTTAACCTAAATCCATTTGAAAACCAAGATTACCCTATTTTAACCCAAATTGAATTCATGCTCTAAATCTACCAAATTGATTGGCCTAATCCTAAATTTTTTTCCTAATTGATGTTTGGAACTCTTCAATACATTCCCCTAGACCATTTGAAACTTTCAATTGGTTCTAAATCCCACCTTAACTCAACTTGGACCCAACTTGATCAAACCTTTCCCAAATTAACCAAAATCCCAAAATCCACCTAATTGACCTTGCAATTGAACTCAAAACCTTTCCATGTCTTCATGAAACTTCTTCATGGTAATCATTTACACAATGTTGCTCAAGACACTTGGATCTAAATCAAACCCAAACCAGCCCAACCTAAACCCAAGTGAGCCAAATTGAACCCATGACCTAACCAACCAAATTGAACCAAATGTGGCTAAACCAACTCTTCTACAGCCACCATTTGAACCCTAGGAACCACCCTAGATCCACCTAGCCAAAGCTAAGTGAGCCATGGACCAAGGGTCCCCCATTTTAAAGGAATTCTTTTCTTAAGTGGTTAAATCCTCTTTTGCCTTACACCAAAACATCCCCGCAACTGTTAATCACCATTAAACTTCTCCCTGACTCACCTGACCTGGGGCTAGCTCCCCTGTCCTTGACGGCCGACCTAGTCACCGGAGGGGGTCAAAACTGAAAGCCACCACTAGGCTAAACTCACCAAAATTTACCCAATTGGCCACCTCAGCCAAATTAAACCTTGGAGCTCCTCTGCCCTTCACCTAAGCAATGGAATCCACCCTTCAATTGAACCCGAGCTTTGACATATAGCCCTGTCCATATAAGCACCACCTCTCGGCCATGAGAGAGGTGTTGGAAAATTTTCTCACAAAACCTCCCCAAATCACTCCAAAACCTTCTCCCAGTTTAGAGAATAAGAACTCCACTTCCCTCCAGTCCTAATTCCCGCTTGCTGAGCTCAATTTTGGAGTTCAATCTCAGACCAAAAAATAGGACACTCACTAAATCTCCACAAAAATCAAATTAACTTCTCCCAAACCATTTCTTTTGCTAGAGCTTGAAATCGGACTTGGACGAAGTCATACCTTGACGATTCACTAGCTCTCAAGGCTTCATCTGTAGCCTCCTGGGACTCCAACGAACATGCTAAGCATCACTAATCGAAGCTTCACTTCTAAGAGCAAAGGTATTGAGCTCTTCTTCTTCTCTAGCTTTCATGGATTCTTTATTTTGATCTGCTTGTTTTCAATATGTATTAGCCGTATAGATAAAATCCCCTAGGCTAGACAAGCGTGTAGAAAAAACCGCACTCTATTTGGTGGAGTATCGAGTGAGATCTTAGGGCTAGAAGGTGGACGACTCTCAGCTCACACCAGTCGGGATGATGAACGGATACCGTCGGATCGCAGGTGTATCGGATGGATGGCCAGGATCAAACCGAATGGAGGGACGGAACGTGAACAGCAGGATGCGTGGCTGTCGAGTCAGATGGCAGTGCTGAATCAAACCGCACCACGTGTGTTTTCAATCCGTCGCAGGATCCATTCAGCACTAACTGGTTTAAGTAGGAAAATCCCTTTTTTTGAATTATGTAAATACCCTGAACTTCAAAAATGCATATCTTTTTATGGATAAATCACAAAATTAAAATAAAAACACCCTCTTGCTTAGTGAATAGAGGAGAATAATGTGAAAAAGAAATCAAGTCATTTGGTTGAGTATTTATTTTTTAAAAATTTTTATAGTGATTTGAGTATTTTAATTCTCCACTCACACACACAATTCACCATGGCATGAGACCATAGGGCTTTTGTAGCCTCTGATCTTGGGAACATCCACTGAATTTTCTAAGGCCAGAGGTTATGTCCATGGTAAGTTATCTATTTTTCAAGTTTTTATGTCTGTTTTGGTATTTTAATTCTATTAATTAGTATAATATTTGGAAAATTCTAAGAAAATTAGGGTAGGTTCCCTATGACTAGAGGAACTCCAGGAAATTATCTCATGAATTAAAACATTGTAAATAACCTTAATGGTTCACTTGACCTAAAACCAACTTTGAATTAATTTGGGCAAATTAAAAATCAAAATAATTTGAAACTAACTCTCCACGTTCATGTAGAATAGTAAGAACCCCCATAAAAAGTTTGAAGTTAATTAAAAATTTTTTAACTCATTAAATGGATTTTCTAAATTCCATAGTTAAATTTAAAATTAAAAAATTCATAAAACTCAAAATACATTTCAAAAATTCATCAAATTGATTTTGGAGACTCTCTGATGTTAGTGAAGTCTAAGAAAATTAAAATTGGAATTTTTCTAAAAACATCATTTTAACCTAACTTTTAATATTTTAATAATTAAAAAATCATAAAAATATTGAAATTTATAAAAATGTCATATTTGGTCCCATAATCACATAGGAAACAACTAAAATTTTTTCCCAAGTCTCTAAGTAAAGATTTTGAATTTTAAAGGCTTAAGGCAATTTTTTATATTAAAAATGGATTTTCCAACCCTCTCACTAAAATAATTCGAAAAATTCAAAGAAAAATCAGAAAAATGTAAAGTTTCTTTCTATAAAATCCTTGGGACTAGAAATATTTATGAATAATATAAAACCCTCTTTTCCACTCTAATTTTCTTTTATAATTAATTAATACTCCAAAAATTAAAATAATTATAATAAATAAAATATAATTCAAAAAATCACCAAAATTGGCCCAAGTGATCCTCTGGTCAATAGGAACCTCCCATAATTTTCCTAAGGATAGAAACTTCCTCTTCATCATGTTATGAATATTTAAATAAAAACCCTTATTTTTCCTTAAAATTATTATATTAATTAAATTAAAAATTGAAAAATCACATTTTCTCCTCTAATGTCTTAATTGACATGTGACTGAGGTGACATAAAAATTTCAAGTTCATTTGAGCTTAATTTGATGAATTATGAGATGAATAAGTTTAAGAGAGCATTAAGGTAATTAAAAGGTTTTAACAATTAATTAACCTTTAGGCTTAACCAAAGGGGACGGTAAATTATTGATCCTAACTTTATTTTGGATGATTGAAACATAGGGACTTTAAGTGGTAGAAACTCATTAAACCACCTTAAACATTAAAGAAGAAACATTAATCAAATCACATGAAATTTGGAAGATTTATTAAAATTTGGATGATTGAGACTAAGGGATGTAACACAAGAGAATTCTAATTCTTTAAATTGAACCCTTAATCAATAATTTGATCAAACATTATTTGAATATCAATTAATGGAACTCTAAAATGATGATTGGAATTAATATTTTAAGAAAGGAATAATTTTGAACATCTTACGATTAAACTAAAGACACTAAAAGAAATTGATTTGAAATTGTCTAAAACTTAAATTAAAATAAGCTTAAAATGTTAAAGCTAAATTGAAATACCCTAAAACATTAAGATTAATCTGAAATTGTTTAAAACTTAAATTAAAAATAAAGTTAAGACATTAAATTTGATTTGGCACAATCCATAAATCATAATATTATAATTAAAGGAAACTAAAACAGTTTAAAATATTCAAAATGAGCGTAAAAAGTTGAGTCTTTCCAAAATACTAAAGCTTAATTGAATTAAAAAAAAACTTGAACACTATTCAAACATAAAATAGTTGATCAAAATATTATAACTAAACTAAATCACCTTGAAATCACCAATTCAAACTTTAAATTGAAAACAGTTAAATCTTTAATGAACTAACTTACCCCTAAAGGCTTTCATTATCATAATTTTTAAATGAAGCATTAAATAAAAATGTCACCTTACTCGCAGGGATAATCAAACATACTAATTCACTAAGCAAGAGTCAAAATCCAAACTAAGCCTGGGTGATTGATTCACCACCACAATGAAACTAACTGAACTCAAAAGAGTCCCTAAAATGTTTAGGAAAATGTCCAGAATCCAATTCTGAGCACTTCCCTAACTTAATGAGATGTTTTAAAAGAACAGTGAGACTTCATTGTTCTTTGATGAAGAAAATCATCCTTAATAAAACACAAGAACCTAGACGTCATAGGAATTGACTAGCTATAGAATTAGGATTTTGGTAGACAACCAGAACCTTCCCATAGTTTTACCTAGGTATTTCTTGCAATTATATAAATGCCTTAATATGTGTTTTAAGTGCAGGTGAAAATGATGGGAGTGCCCACCAGGTACACATTTAAGTTTATTACTATTTACATTTAGCAATTTATTGAATGTCTTACTTTCTTGTACTTATAAATGCATGAAAATGATCAAACCCAGCATATTTAAACAACTCAAAATTTAATCACCAAAAAAAATAAAACTGCAATTACAATAAAAATTAAAACGTCTCGTTCGATGATCGGGAATCCCTCGGATGATGTAACCCACGTGTTGCTAACGAGATTTCCCACGGTCTAAATGAAAGTGTGGAACTCATTCAGTTGTGTTTAGCAAATTCATTTGGACTAAGTGAATCTGATGAAAAGAGTGGTGCCGAGATGACCGAACCGTGGGATCTTAATCGGTTCTGCTTAATCAACTTTAAGATTTGTTTTAATTAAAATACTAAGCCATCTCAATTTTGAATCTTTCTAAACCGAAACACTCATCTCATCTCTTGTTTGTCACCTTCTAAAACTAAACTTCTGCAATGACAAGGAGCTTGAAGCATAGTGGGCAGCACGACCATCTTCATCAGTAAAACTTGGGTCTACTTCAACAAAACCATTCCTAGAATTAAATAATAAAGCCATAGGATTTCGAGGTAGTTTACTTAATGAAACATAAATCCTCAACTTTTCGTTAGGCATTTGCATAATCATGTTATGCAAATTAAGCCCTAACCAGTCTTAGGACTCTGAGGTAGTCGTTTGGTACGACATAAACCCTCACATCTTCGAGGCCATTTATATGATTATGTCATACTAATATAAGTCCTAATTAACTAAAATTGGCAAGATTGAAACATTAAATAATTCTCTCAAATTGAAGCCAAATCATAGGATAGTCGGGAAGTCACCGAAGTCCACTTTGGGTCTGTGACATCCCCTACTTCTCTTCCTTTAGATTCTCAAAATAACTGTTCTAAATTTGAGCTAATCCCTTTTGAAATTTCCAAAATCCAATTTGTTTGAAACCTTGAACTTTGAAATTCTTGAGAGAAAAACCACTGATCATTATAAAGAGTTTTCTTAAATGATTCCCGTCATTTAAGATGTAATTAACTATAGGGGCTTGCCCTTATATGGAACTTTAAGAACCCAGGTAATAAAAACCCTACTTAATCTCTTTATATTAACAAGGGGAACTTCTCGGCTTATAAAATTGGTTCGCAGACCAAACAGATGTCACAAATCTTCTAGTTTATTTAATCAAGCCCCATCATCAAGCAGTGTGTCTATTCCTCGGGATAAATACATGGTTTGTGATGCGGTGCTCATTTATATAAACTTTTTGTGATGTGAGATCAGTTTGATTTCATATCATAAAATTTTTAAACTTAAAATTATTTTCAAAATCAAATGCTACTTTATAAATTATATATATATTTATTTAAATTAAATTTAAAATCTAAAAAAAATTCACTGACAACTTATGTAGGTGACCCTTCTTTTAAAAATACAACACACAACCTAAAATATGCCGACAATTTGCTTAGCTCAAATGGTAGGTAATTCCTTAGATGAGGTTTGCTCGTTAAAAGGACAGTACAGTGTTACTTTCATGGACAATGACCTACTGCTCGGGACAGCTGATCACAACCGACCCTCGTACATCTCAGTCACTATCGGAAAGTTCACACTCTCGAGAGTGTTAGTTGATCCGGGAGCATCGATCAATATAATGAATCTTCAGATGTTAGCATACTTGAAAATTGATGCTCATGAGCTCCAAGCAGACAAAATGTTACTATGAGGTTTCAATCAGAAAGGAGAAAGAGCTATTGGATCGATAACACTATCTATGAGGATCATTGATTTGGAAAGGATAATTGCAAAATTCCATATAATTGATTCTAAGACATCGTTCAATGCTCTGCTGAGTCAACCTTGGATCCTTGAAAACTGGATGGTACCGTCATCTCTACACCAGTGCATAAAGTATTAAGAAGGAGGAGAAGAACAGTGTATCAAAGGTGACTTGCAACCGTTCTCCGTGCACGAAATTGGAATCCACGAAGATGCTGCTTACTACGCACCTCCAAAGAAAACTATCTTCTCTAGAAATGCCACACCGATTGAAGTAAAAGAAACTCAAGATGATGAAGAACCTTAAGTTCTAGTTCAACAGTTACTCACCACTCCCTTACGGCGAGATAGTGAAGGTTTCTCCAGAACTCGCACCCGAGGTCGAGGCTGGGGATGAGGTCGAGGAAGAAATAGTGGACCAGTTGAACAGAAGAATCCAGGGATTAATGTTGAATGGGAGAACAACTTCGAGGAAGAAGAAATCAAGAAAGAAGCAGTAAAGATAAACCAAAAGAAACCCCAATTCAATAACTCTCTCGAAGATGAAAAGAATGAAGACTACAAATCAATGTACGAGAGGATTAACCATCGTGTACATACTATGACCATAACCTCGATCTATCCTAGCAAGGTTGATGGTATGGTGATCAAGGAAGTACTTGGTGGTGGTGCTAAGCCAATCAAATTCTACCGTGGTGCTACTTCTTCCAAAATTGAGAATGATGTAAAATTTGAAGATGTTGCTGCATCTGAATTAATGGAATTGCCTTTTGAGTGGTATTCTCCCTGTGTTCAAAATTTAATTCAACGTGGTGTATTACCTAAGCAGTGGCCAAAAGATCAACTCAACACTTTGAAAAATTATGGAATAATGCCAGTCGGCCTCCCAATTCAAAGCATGGTCTCGAATTCGACACAATAGCGCCAATTGATGATACAGGATTCTGTTTTGTTGTCACTTGCGAGCCTAATGAAGACTGCCTGGAAGCTTCAAATGTTCTCAAAGATCTGCTAATTGAAAACGCTCCACCGGAATTTGAAGAAGATATTAAATTTACAATAGACGAGTTAATGGAAGTTAACTTAGGTACTAGCGAAGAGCTTAGGCCGGCCTTTGTTAGCTCCTTACTCAATAAAGAAGACTTCGAAAATATGATTAAGCTCTTAATGGAATTCAAGGACTATTTTACTTGGAGTTATGATGAAATGCCGAAACTAGCTCCACAAATTGCAGTTCACAAGCTAAGAGTGGATCACACCGCCGTTCTAGTTAGACAAGCTCTGAGGAGGATGCGTCTAGAGATTGAACAACAAGTAATAGCTGAAGTTAAAAGCTAATCGACGCTAAATTTGTCCGTGAAGAGAAATATCCAACTTGGCTAAGCAATGTGTTACCAGTCAGAAAGAAGAATGGACAGATCAGAATCTGCATGAATTTCAGAGATTTGAACAAAGCGTGCGCAAAGGATGAATTCCCGCTACCAATTCTAGTGTTGATGATCGACATCGCTTGGACACACGAAGTCTTCTCTTTCATGGATGGGTTGTCTAGATACAATTAGATAAAAATGGCACCGGAAGATGAAAAGCTCACAGCATTTAGAATGCCAATCGGAGTATACTGCTACACAGTAATGTCTTTTGGATCAAAGAATGCATGAGCAACTTACCAAAGAGCATTGATGAGGATTTTTTATGATCTCATTCGCAAACAAGTCGAGTGTTACGTTGATGATGTGGTCATCGAGAAAAAATTGAAAGAAGATCACCTGTATGATTTGAGAATTGTTTTCGATCGATTAAGATAATTTAACCTTAAGATGAATCCCCTGAAATGCGCCTTCGGCGTTACCTCTGGGAAATTCTTAGGATTTTTTGTCCGACATTGTGGAATTAAAATCAATCTGGAGAAGATTAAAGCTATCTTAGAAATACGGCCTCCCAAAACTTTGAAACAACTACGATCCTTTCAAGGGAAGTTGGTGTATCTTTGACGCTTTATTTTAAATTTTTCAGGATGGTGTCAGCCTTTTTCTACTTTGGTTAAGAAGGATGCCAAGTTTACTTGGGACTCTAAATGTCAACATGCCTTCGATGACATCAAACAATACTTAATGACATCTCCTGTATTATTAACCCCAGTCTCGGGTCGACTGTTGATACTTTATACCGCAGCTTTGGACGACTCCCTCGGAGCCCTGCTAGCCCAGGTCAATGACGAGGGTAAAGAAAACGCTCTCTACTACTTAAGTCATCATCTAATCCCAATGGAGGTAAAGTATCCTTCTATTAAGAAACATTGTTTGGCCCTGATCATCGCCGCTAAAAAGCTCAGGCATTACATGCTTTCTTATAAGGTCAACCTTGTTTCGAAGTTTAATCCATTGCAATATTTGATGACCAGCCCAAAACTTTCCGACAAACTTGCCAGGTGATCAATGATATTATTGCAATTCAATATAACTTTCGTTCCTCTTCGTGCCGTAAAGGGACAAGTCCTAGCAGATAATGAGCCTAGAAGACCCCGATGATCAACATTGGGAACTGTACTTCGTCGAAGCATCCTTAGCATAGAAGGACAAAGAATTGCAAATGATAGTGCCTGGTAAGGCAGGAATCTTATTGATATTTATAACACCGAAACGGGGGATGTTAAGGTACCCCTACCATTTAACAGAACCGTATACGAATAACAAAGCAGAATATGAAGCCCTTATAATTGGACTTGAGTTAGCCATTCAATTGGGTATAACCGACATCAACATCTACGGAGATTCACAGTTAATAATACAACAGGTCGCAGGAAGTACAAGATTCTGAAACCAAGAATCGATCAGTACTTCCAGTATGCAATGAAGTTACTGAAGCAGATTCCTAATGTGACGACCTACAAGATTCCCAGAAGAGAAAATGCTCTCGCAGACGCATTAGCCCGCCTTGCAATAGAGTTTGCCTTCTTACAAGATGAATTTGTTGAAATGTCAGTTAAAGGACGACATGTCTTATCACAGCTTGACATGGATGCAATGCATAAATCCGAAAGAGAAGAAGAAACAGTTACATCAGTAACATAAACTAAAGAATATTGGTGGCAACCGTTAATAGACTATTTGCAAACAAGAAACCTACCGGACGATAAGTCAGTAGCCCATCAGATTAAGAAAAGAACTCTGTCATACGCATTAATAAATAATACCTTGTATAGAAGGTCTTTCGATCAGATGTAGCTACGGTACCTGAGCGGGTTCGAGGCTCGTGAAATTATTAAAGAAGTGTACTCAGGACTTTGTGGCGCTCATCAGTGGTGTCTGAAGATGAAAATGAAGATTAAAAGACTAGGGTAATACTGGCCCTCAATGATTACCAACTGCATGAAAGTTTCCAAGAGCTGTCACCAGTGCCAAGTGCATGGAGTGGTTCTACACCAACCTCCAAATGTGCTACATCCGACCATCGCATCGTGGCCATTTGAGTGTTGGCGCATGGACATCGTGGGTCCGATAGAACCGCCTTCTTTTAGAGGACATCGTTTCATCATTGCAGCAATAGATTACTTTTCAAAGCGGGCAGAAGCAGTACCGCTCAGAGAAGTGAAGGCACATCACGTGTTACAATTCTTGAAGAATCAAGTCGTCTACCATTTCAGGGTACCGCACAGAATTATCTCAGATAACGGGTCTGCGTTTAGAAGCACAAAGATCAACAAATTTGTTAGAATACATAGGATCGACTAACACTATTCGACGATCTACTACCCAAGAGCAAACAGCTTGGCCGAGGCTTTTAATAAAACTCTCGTTCAGATTCTAAAAAAACTTTGGATGAAAATAAGAGAAATTGGCACGAGAAGTTATTAGAAGCCTTATGGGCCTATAGAACAACTTTCAGACTCCTACTCAGTCTACACCTTACAGTCAAGTGTATGGGTCCAAGGCTGTCTTGCCCTTGGAGGTTCAGCTTTCGTCTCTCAGAATTGCAGTCGCAAACAAGATTACTACAGAAGAGAACACCAAACTATGGTTAGAAGAATTGGAAATCTTGGAAGGGAAATGACTTTCAGTGCAGCAAAATCTGTAATTGTATCAAGCAAAGATGATCCATGTCCATGATAAATTGGTCCACCCGAGGAATTTCAAAGTTGGTGACTTGGTTCTAGTTCTCAGAAGACCTATTCTTGCACGCTGCAAGATAGGAGGTAAATTTGAACTAACTTAGGAGGGGCCGTTCATGGTCGAGACAGTCTACTCAGGAGGTTCCTACCAGCTTGTGAATTTCCATGGAGAACGATCTATGCTTCCAATCAATGGACGATAGTTAAATAAATATTACACAACCTGATGTTTCGCAGGATAAAATTTGAAAATGAAGTCTCATTCCTAGAAGCACGAGCACAATGATCACTTGTAACTGGGTCCGAACCCAAAATTGATAAAAAGAAAAAAAAATGATGAACAAAAGAATATGTGTTAAAAAAGAAAATATGTGAAAGAAATCATCTGAATAATAAAATTTTGAACTTTCCTTTCAAATCAAAACTCATTCTTGATTTTCTCTTATCTTTTCATGTTTTATTAAAACTCAAACGAAATAAATAACTGAAAATTTTCATTAATGAATAAATTTTCTTATTGTTCTCGTTCTTGCTACACCCCCTGATCCCTTTCATATTTTCGCAGGGAAATGTTGAACAGGCGGTTGATTCTAAACTTCAAGAATGGCATGAGTCTAGCACTCGATGAAGAAAAGATGAAGGATGGGGCCTTGATTGAGATCGACTCTGATTTCACACCGGGCGGGTTACAGTAAGAAGAGGCCGATTGGACCCCGATTGACCGGGATAAGTTCCGCAGCCAGACAGTGGTGAAATTGGGTGGCCCGAGTCAGCAAGCTACCGACAAGAAAAGGAAAGTGAACGTCGCTCATGTAACTGGAGCAGACAAGAAAGTAAAGTCCATGGTTACTATAGCAGAGGGCAAGCTTGTCAGTGCCATACTCATAGAGGTTCAAGAAGTAAGGAGAACTACTCTCACTCCTACCCAGTGAAGAAATAAGAACCGCCACATTCACAAGATGCTAAGCAAGCTAGTAGCAAACTAGCAGAAAAAAAAAGCTTTTACCATCAGTGCAAGTACATCGAAAAAGACAGTTCGGCAGGAACCAGAAAAGAAGAGACCAACTCCAAGGACAGCAGAGAAGATGAAAGAAATTTTAGGAAGATTAGAAACAGAATCAGCGCCACGGTGTCAGGCAGACATACCATCTCTGAAGAGTCTTGTTGTGAAAGCAACCCTGGAGTATGTCATGACAGAGACTATCTCCGAGGAGGTGAGACATGTAGGAGAGCGTGCTGGGGTTGAGCCATACATTTGATAGTACGTTACTAGACCCAGACGATTTCAGATAATTCCACAATAAGAGCTGGAGAGGCTACAAAAAGTTGAAAAGAAGACCTTCAATTATTTTAAAAGAATTCGAGGCAAGAAGATCTATATCTTAGAGGGCCTTGAACTACATACAGATGTGTTCTTGGACTACGAGTAGCAACAGATTGTGGATTGTGTCATTGATCTTCAGAAATTGGGCCGATCGGGTCGCTTAAGAGGAAAGACCTACTTAGAACCCCAGAAATGGATGAAAGGAAAAGGAAGAGTTACAATTCAGTGTGGATGTTGCTACAACTTTGCCGAAGACAGGAAAGGAAATCCACCAGGGATTCTCCGTCACAGTGATGTGGATCCAATGCCAAGAATCATCAAGAGGATGGTTAAAAGGATGGTGACATGGCAGGTACTACCTGCAGATTGCATACCCAATAGCTACATCATCAACATATACGAGGAAGGCGACTGCATACCGCCCCACAAAGACCATCATGATTTTGTGAGACCCTTCTACACAGTGTCTTTCATCAATCAGTGCAACATCATGTTCGGATCAGACCTCCGGATAGCAAGCCCTAGAGAATACCGAGGGCCAGTTGAGATACCTATACTGGTAGGTTCCGTTCTTATGCTAAAAGGAAATGGAGCAGACATAGCAAAGCACTACATCCCGAGGGTACCTTTTCAGCGAAGTTCCATCACTTTCAGGAGGATGGATGATAGTAAGATTATTTTCCTCTTTTGACAGGATCTAGAGCTAAAGAGCCTCTATCCTTATGAGCTGTGAGCTACATGGATAATAGCACACCTCCAATGCGCATCCGAACGACATTTCCTGCCAAGGATGGCTTGGAAGGTGATTTATTGTCCATGTATCTCACTATTCAGACATGGATTTTGACAGATGCTTTTGGAGAAACCAATAAGGATCCTACGCAGTCTGTTTTGGAATTCTATGGATTGTATGAGATGCTTGAAATTTCAAGGAAAATATCATCATGTTTTGGATGAAGCTATATGATGTATTTTAAACAATGTGAATGGAAACGACCGTGTCGTATTTTTCCTTCAATCTTGTGCAAATTGACTGGGAAACACCATTAAGTTGAATGAACCTCGAATGAAGAACGATTTGATAATAAATAAATAAGATAAAACAAAATGAACATAAAACAACAAGAAAAAAAAGAGAAAGAAAAGAAAATGAATAAGAACTCTTTTAAGATTCTAAATGTCAAAACAAATTTCAAATTTATACGAACTCTAATTGAACAAAATTAAAATTGAATCACTAAGACAAATGAAATGAATCTAAACCTTGAGTTGAATTCTGATATGAATCTATTGATTCAAATCATTTAATTCTTCTTCAAACTGAAATCCATTTGAAACACCCTCGTACCTTTCGAGTTGATTCTTTCTCGCGGAAGATTCAAACATCAATTTCAAACTTTTGGACATTCCGATCGTTCTGAATCCTTTTGATTCTCTACGATTTCTTCCCAGTTTTGAGAAGGTCGCTGAGTCTACTGACATGGAACTACAAATTTTATTCGATTCGGTTCTGATGGCATGGATTCACATCCTTCGCCAGAAAATCATTCTTTGATCAAATCTTTCAAAATATGAAACACCTTCATATCCCTTTCAAATCCTCGAGGTTGGAGCCTAAGTTCCAATGATCTTTCCATTTCCGAGGTTGGAGCCTAATTTCCAACTCTCTTCTTTGAGGCTGGAGCCAAATTTCCAGTTCTTATTAAATTTCTGAGGTTGGAGCCTAATTTCCAACTCTCTTCTTCGAGGTTGGAGCCTAATTTCCAGTTCTCTTTCAATTTTCGAGGTTGGAGACTGATTTCCAACTCTCTTCTTCAAGGCTGGAGCCTAATTTTCAGTTCTCTTTCAATTTCTGAGGTTGTAGCCTAATTTCCAACTCCCTTCTTTGAGGCTAGAGCCTAAATTCTAGTTCTCTTTCAAATTCTGAGACTAGAGCCTAAATTTTAGTTCTCTTTCAAACTTTTGGGGCTAGAGCCTAATTTCTAGTTCTCTTTCAAATTCTGAGACTAGAGCCTAAATTCTAGTTCTCTTTCAAACTTTCGAGGCTAGAGCCTAGATTCTAGTTCTCTTTTATATTCTGAGACCGGAGCCTAAATTCTAGTTCTCTTTCGATTCTCGAGGTTGGAACCTAGGTTCCAATTCTCATTCCAAATCTAATCCCTTGAAAATCTTGTGAGTCAAAATTCACCTTTTTTTTCACCAGTGAGAGTTCTGGAATCTTCAGTCTTGGAGATTTACCTGATACTCCCAAGTGGAAATTTTCTACGCTTTGTTCTAGGAGTGTAACTTAGACATCTGTGTTAGTTTTGTTGATCTCCTTGATCAACGCCAATACACACGGTGTGCTTGGTTAGCACACCACCCAAATTGGGGGTCCATTTGTTGACCTTATTTTTGGTGAGGTCTTTTCTTTCCTCTTAGTTCTTAGGATCTAGCCATAAGACTTCTCCTTGACTATCATAGAAGACTAGAGATGGAACCCACCATTTAGAAACTCAAACCAATTACTGTCTCTCTTTGAAATCCTACATGGAATGTCATCAACCTCAAAATCACTTGGAAGGTGAGGACCAATATGCATGAAGACAAGGATGAATTCCTATAGGATGCTCAAGCCTTAGGACAACCCTGGGTGGCCTGGTCTTGGTGAGGTCAAGCTTGCACACACTACACTCCTACACACATGCTAAACCCTAAACCATCTTTACCCAATCCTGACTCCTGGTTCATTAGAGCACTCATATGGTTGGATCCAAACCCCTAGCCCATGGAAAATAGGGTTAGGAACAACCTATGAAATGTTCAAAATGGACACTAAAATTGGTCCATGGCTCAATCTAAACCATTTCACTGAACCATACCCAAATTTCATTTTGCTAAAATTCCTAGTTTTGACATTGGGTCCTTAAACCTACCTAAAACTACCTAAATTGCACCTACAACTACCAAAACTACTGAAAATTTTCCCAAAAATCATCCAAAATTCCTAAAAATCATTTCAAAACAATTCCCACCTCTTAAATCCACCAAAATACCCTAATACCCTTTAAATAACCTCCAAATACCCTAAATACCCTTTTTGCCCAAAATTCCAAAAATTCCTAGAAAATTCCAGAAAATCCTAAATATTCCCAATTTCATTTTGTTCACTTGCACCACAACCCAATATTTCCATTTTAACCCACTATCAACCCAAAATCCCAAGTTGGCTAATTTAACCCACATGGACTCAATGTCAAACCAAATCAACCCAATTGGCCCCAATTTTGATCAAATTCAATTACAAACTTTAATTCAACATCCCAAACAACAATATAAATTAAAACTAAGCCCAATTTGGTTCACAGTTGAGATCAATTTCAACTTTAAACCAAAACCCCCAATTTTGTCCTTATGACCCAATTCACCCCAAAAAGACCCAATGCCACTCAATTTTCCCCAAACCAAGTTCCAAAATCTTCCTGACACATCCCCATACCAAATACAACATTCATTTGGCCAAAATTTTAATTGAAATCCAATGTAAACTCATTTGAAAACAAAATCCCCAAATTTTCCCTAAATTTCCACATGTCCTATATCTCCAAATTGAATCTCATAAACCCAAAATTTCCACCCAATGTCTATCCTAAACCTTTCATAACAATTAATTGCATCATTTTGAGTCATCAATTGAGCCCTAGCCAAGCTCTAACCTAACCTAAACCCAAACATAATCCATGGTGACCAAATTGAACCAAATCACCTAAATCTACCAAATACACTTCCCAAATCAATTCAATTTCACTCCAAACCTTTTCCAAAAGCTTTATGACAATAATTTTGACAATTTTGATCAATCAATTTGATCCAATCCAAACCCAAACTCAAGCTAGCTCTATTCAAACCCATATCACTCCATGTGCAAACATGAACTAAATTGAACTTAACCAAACCAAATTTGATCAAACCAACCTCTTGGCAGCCAACCCTAGGACTCCTAGAGTGGGTTTGACCTGACCCAAACTTTGCCCCATGTGCCATGGACCAATGGTCCACCACTTTGGACCAATGGGTTTAGCCACATGGCTAAGGCTAAGTCCCGTCCTCCAACTCTCCTTAAGCAACGTCCTCAGCCCAATTAATGCAGCTGAGCCCCTCTTCCACTCCTCCTCAGCCTGCCCAGCTGCCTGACTGTCCTTGCCAACCACCCCAGCCGCCTACACAACCACGCCCGAGGACCCCATTTATCCTTGAAAACTAAAATGGAGCCCTGACAGTGTGCCATCTCCTCTCTAGCCACCTTGCTTGCTTAGCCATTGCCCTAAGCAGCACAGGGCACTCCTTGCCTGGCCCTGAGCTCCCCTCTCTGGCCATGGCTATAAAATCCCCTCCTCTCAGCCATGTTTCAGGTGTTGAAATTTTTCTGACAAAACTCCCTCAAACTGCTCCCAAACCTTCTCCTAGCGTAGAGAAAAAGAGCCCCACTATCCTCCTGCCCTAATCTCCACTGACTGAGCTCAATTTTGGAGTTCAATTTTAGGCCAGAAACCAGGCCACTCTTTGAGACTCCACAGAAACCAAAGTAAAACTTCCCACACCTTCACCAGAGGTAGAGAAAAAGTTCCCCACTGAAAGCCCCCTCATCAGGCCAGTCATTTGCTCTATCGGCCAGAACACCAAATCGAGTCTGGTCACTTTGATAGCAAGACATTTCACCATCACTCGAGGTTTCATCCGTAGGCTTCTGGGACTCTAACAAACATGCCAAGCACATCTAATCGAGGCTTCACCTCTTGAACCAAGGTATGGAGACTTCTTTTGCTCCTGAGCTTCCAGCGATTCTCCATTTTATTCAACTTAATTTTAATGCCTATTAGCTGTATGGATCTGTAGCTCTCGTTTAGACGAACACATTGGGCCAAAGATCATGTGATTTGTTTAAGAAATGAGTGAGATCTTAAGGTTCTAGGGTGGATGGCTCTCGGGATGAACTAGATAAAGAAGATGACCAGAGACCCTTCGATCGTGCGTGTATCAAACAGATGGTAGAGATGCAGTTGAACGGAACCACGAAACGTAAAGCGCGGGCCTCGTGGCACAGACTCAGATGGCGGCATCGAATGGGAGCACGCCGCGTGGAGTTTCGGATTTGCCTCGGTTGACATGGCCCCGTGTCACTTAAGTAGTAAAATACCCCTTTTCTGAATTAATTAAATACCTGAAACTTTGAAAATGCATATCTTTGCATAGAAAAATCCTAAAAATAAATAAAAATACCCTCTTGCTCAGTGAGCAGAGGAGAATACTGTGGAAAAGAATCAAGTTATTTTGTTGAGTCTTTGATTTTTAATTAATTTAATACTATTCTGAATCATTTAATTCTCCATTAGCTTGCATAATTCACCATAACATGAGACTATAAAGCTTTTGTAGCCTTTGATCTTGGAAACATTCCCTGAGTTTTTTAAGGCCAGAGGCTATGTCTATGATAAGTTATCTATTTTCTAAGTTTAGAGTCATTTTGTGCAAAATTAATTGTGAAAATTAGCATGTTGATCATAAAAATCCAAAAAAATTAAGGGAAGTATCTCTTAATTAGAGGACCCTAGGAAAATTGTAACTTGGTCTAATTCACTTAAAAAAACACTAATTTGGCTAAAACCCCAAAATTGAAATTAAATTAATTTCAAACAACCACATATCAAAATTACATGAAATCAATTCTCCACTGATCTTTAGGGTTAGAGAAATCTCACATAAAAATTTCAAGTCAATTGGAAATGATTTAACTCATTAAATGGATTATTTAAATTACATAGCCTCTCTTGAAATTTAAAAATTCATAAAACTCAAAATATATTTCAAAAATTCACCATATCAGTTTTGAGGCCTCTTTGATATCAGAGGAACCTAAGAAAATTAAAATTGGAATTTTTATAAAATCTTCATTTTTAATCTAATTTTGAATATTTTAATAATTACAAAATTATAAAAATTATAAAAATATAAAAATTCCCAAAAATGTCATATTTGGTCCCCTAATCCCTTAGGAACCAACCAAATATTTTTCCCAAGTCTCTAAGTAAAGATATTGAATTTTAAAAGGCTTAGGGTAACTTTTAATACTAAAAGATGGATTTTCCAACCCTTTCACTAAAATAATTCTAAAAATTCAAAGAAAAATAAATAAAATATAAAATTTATTTCTCTGAATTCCTTGGGATCAGAGACATTTAGGAAAAATATAAAACTTAATTTTCAACTTTAATTTTATTTTATAATTAATTAATACCCTAAAATTTAAAATAATTATAATAAATAAAATATAATTCAAAAAATCTCCAAAATTCGTCCAAGTGGTCCTCTAGTTAGTAGGAACTTCTCATAATTTTCCTAAGGATGACAATTTATCTTGGTCATGTTGTTGAATTTTCATTTAAAATCCCTATTTTTCACTAAAATAATTATATAAATTAAATTAAAAATTGAAAAGTCACATTTTCTCCTCTAATGTCTTAATTGACATGTGAGTAATGTGACATAAAACTTTCAAGTTCATTTAAGCTTGATTTAATAAATTATGAGAAGTATAAGCTTAAGAGGGCATTAAGGTAATTAAAAGGCTTTAACCTTAACTAATATTTAGGCTTAACCAAAGGGAAGGGTAAAATATTTGATCTTAATTTTCCATTTGGATGATTGAAACTAAGGGAGTTAAGGGGTAGAAACCCAATTAATCAACCTTGAACAATAAAAGAGGAAACCATAATTAATCAAATCATTAAACTTTGGAAGCTAATTAAGAAAATAATTATTAAGGTTAAGGGATTTAATATAGGAAGGCTCTAATACTTTGAATTTTAATCCCTAATCAATGAATTGATCAAACATCACCTAATTTTTACTAATGAAGCCATAAAAAAATGATTTTGGAAACTAAAAAAGGAATAATCTTGAAATCTTATAATTAAACTTAAGGCTAAAAATTACTTGTTAAAGAAAGATGATTTAAAATCAAATTAAAATGACTTAAGATATTAAAATCAATTTAAAATCACCTAAACTAAGATAAAAACAAAATTGAAATATTAAAGTCAATTTAAAACAATTCGTAATCAAGACAATAAAATTAAACTAATTAAAAAATTAATTCAAAACATCACAATTAAGTTAAAAAACAAACTTAAATCATTAGAACTCAGCTGAATCAAATAATTCAAAATACTTTTTGAACTTAAATGACCTAAAAAATTTGAAAAATATATTTGAAAATTTACAATTGAATCACTTTTAAATCATCAATTCAACTGTAACTAAGAATGGTTAAACCCTCTAATGAACTGATTTGCCCCTAAAGGCTATCACTCTTATAATTCTTAAATAAAGCATCAAATGAAATGTCCCTTTACTCATGGGATAATCAAACATCCTAGTTCACTGAGCAAGAATCAAGATTTAACTAAATTCTTGGATGATCAATCCATCTATACGATGAAATTCATTTGGAATCAGAATAACCCCAACAGTGTTGAAAAGTGGTTTAGAATTCGTCTTAAGCACTTTCTCAACCTAATGGGATGTTTTAGAAGAACAATTGAACTTCATTGTTCTTTGATGAAGAAAATCATCCATAAACACAACTAAGGACTCGACAAGTGATAGGATTAGGATTTTGGTAGACAGCCAGAGCCTTCCCTTAGCTTTACCTCGGTGTTCTCTTTTAACTATATAAATGCTCAAACATGTGTTTTAAGTGCAGCTAGAAATGACGAGAAGACCCGCTAGGTACGCTTTTATTTTATAGCAATTTATTGACCTGCGATGTACTTTCTTTTATTGCAAGCTTTCATGTTAAACAACAATGTCACCCTGCATGAAAACTAAAACCTTTAGGATAGCTGCAAAACTAAACTAAAACATAACTAAAAATCACAACAAGATAAAATTCATCGCCATAAAATTTAAAGTATAAAATAACTCAAAATTTAATCACAAACAAAACAAAAAAAAAACTACAATTACAACTAAAATTAAAACGTCTCGTTGGTTGATCGGGAATCTCTCTGATGATGTAATCCACGTGTTGCTAACGCAATTTCCCACTGTCTAAATGAAAGTGTGTAACTCATTCAGTTGAGTTTAGAAAATTTATTTGGACTAAGTGAATCCGATGAAAATAGTGGTGCCGGGATGATGGAACTGTGGGATCTTAATCGGTTCTGCTTAATCAACTTTAAGATTTGTTTTAATAAAAACACTAAGCCATATAAATTTTCAATATCTCTAAATGAAAACACTTCTCTCATCTCTTGATTGCCACTTTATAAAGCTAAACCTTCTGTAACAACAAGGAGCTTGGAGCAAGCATAGTGGACAGCACGACCATTCTCAACAGCAAAATAGGTCTTCATCAGCCTAACCTCTTCCTTAGTTTAAATAACCAAGCCATAGGATTTCGAGGTAGTTTGCCTAGTGCAACATAAATCCTCAACTTGTCTTTGGGCATTTACATAATCATATTATGCAAATTAAGCCCTAATTTGTCTTAGGACTCCGAGATAGCCGTTTGGTACGACATAAACTCTCATATCTTCCAGGCTATTTGTATGATCATGTCATACGAATATAAGTCCTAATTAATTAAAATTAACAGGATTGAATTTCAAATTGAAGCAAAATAATAGGATAGTTCGGGATGTTGCCAAGATTTCTCTTGGATCCTCAGTTTCTCCTATTTCTCTTCCTTTGGATTCCCAAAATAAATGTTCCGAATTTGATGCAATCCCTTTTGAAATTCCAAAATCCACTCTTTTGAAACTTAAACTTTAAAATTCTTGAAGGCAAAACCACTGATCATTATCGAGAGTTTTCTTATGTGATTCCCATCACTTAGGATATAATTAACTATAGGGGCTTACCCTTATAGGGAACTTTAAGAACACAGGTAAAATAAACCCTGCTTTATTTCCTTATATTAAGTAGGGGAAATTTGTCGCTTATAAAATTGGTTCGCAGACCAAACAGATGTCACAAATCTATTAGTTTATTTAATCGAGCCCCATTATCAAGCAGTGTGTCTATCCCTCAAGATTGATACACGGTTTGTAGTGCGGTGCTCGTTTATATAAACTTTTCGAGCTGTGAGATCAGTTTGACTTCATAATTCAAAATGTTTCAAACTTAAAACTATTTTCAAAATCAAAATGCTATAAATTTAAATCGAAACACATAACCTAAAAATACGCCGACAACTATTCTGGTGACTCCGCTGTGGACAAGTTCCTCTCTCCATTTTGATCATATGGTTTTGCTTTCATAAATCGGTAGTGAATCCATACCCATAATAGATCAAACTACCATTCCTTTCAATGACATACCTCATTCATTTCTGTCTTGAACGCGTACAGTCAACACTTTTTAGATTTTGGAGCCACTGTTTAGACATCCCTAAACAGAGAGGTTCCGGGATCCTTCTGCCTCTCCGAGGTGGGGTGGACCCCCAATAGGTGTTAGCTTAGGATCGGTTCGTCGAGAAGAGAGTCTTGTGAGGTTTTCTTTCCCTTTCCGGTTCCAAATTGGGTCCTTTACCTTTCTTTACTCTTCCTCCTTTTAATTATTTCATTCCTAACAAACCTTTTAAAACTACAAAAAAATGAACCTTTTTAACAAACAACACCTTTTTAAACTATAAACAAACAGATAAAATAAAATTTGAAATACCTTGTAAATAAAACTAAGAAAATGGATAAGAATGTGTTCGGACTCTGTAATTCCTTTTTGTCCTATGAATTTTATGATGGAAGGAAGCATAGTATGGAACTGACGTTCAAAATCTACCCTGCAGAAGATGTCTGCGCCAAAACTAATTTTCTCCTTCACCAACGGATTGGACATGGTAGTCAGCAAGGATGAACTGCTCGACGATGAATTTATTCGCTTACGGACATCAAGTTCACAGACGTGACCCTCTTCCTGTTTGCACTAATGGCCAAAGTACCGGAAACTGTGGAACCTATAATTGAATTAAACCTGAAGTCGTCCCAAGTGTTTCCTCCCCTGCAGAGGGTCCCAGTTGAGGAATACACCGTTTTCCATAGGAGACTAACTACTACTCCTAGGACTGTTGTCTCTAGCCCCACAGGTCTGGTCATCACTGCAACTACCCCCACTAAATGGAAACGGAAGGCAGCGCAGATGAGTGATGAACCCGCTACCGTGGAGGGTACGACCTTTGCTGCAACTCTATCGGTTTTGGAGATAGGGTCCAGTTCGAGATTTGCAACCTTAACTCGGACAAAAAGAAGGAATAAGAACAGAAAGATTGCTAAAATCAGAAAGACCAGAGCTGCTATAGTTACCATTCCTTAAGAAATCCCAGAAGAAGAAGAAGAAATGCCAGAGCTTTCACCCCTGTTGGAAGGAAACATATTTTACTCACTTTCTGCCCCTCCTGAGAAAGAAAATACTTAGAGGATTGCAGCCGCGTTACCCCAACCTACATATTATGATCGTAGAGAACGAAAGACAAGAAGTACGCCCTTACTCGATTGCGAATGATAATTGAGAAGTTGGCAAGAAAGGACAATTGTTCTGTGTCTGAGATTCTGAGGAGAATGAGAAGCATACCTGCCAAGGTACGTCTCGGACCGAGGGTGCTTCCCTTTACCGTACAAAAGGAATTTCTGCCAAATAAGAGGAAAATAAGTAGCAAGAAGTTACTTGCCGTGGTATCTAGCCCGCATCTTAGTAGGCACACCACTTTTCAACCTACCGCTCATGAGCCATCCAGTTCTAGGCACCTAATTTCAAAAAGGATGGTGTGGCGACCTAAAGTCACGGAGCCAATACCGGCAGAGCAGCCATAAATGAGAAGTTCTGATGCTGTTTCTAGAGCTAAAAGGAGTGCTACCGTCTCAGAGATAACTCCAGAGGATGAGGTTCATCACTTATAGTCTACCAATCATAGGACCATCAGAGGAAAGTCACTAAAAGTTACTTTGGAAAGGTTAAGGTCAGACATTCAGCAGTTGGCCAAAGAGCGGAAAGAAAGATCAAAAAATGAAGAAGACTTGTCAGAATTCATGGACGAGGATTTTATCGAGATCAACGTAGTTGAGACCCGAGCATCGTCAGCTTTGCTAGGAGCTCCAGCTGCTGTAGAGGGAGATGATCCAGAGGCACTGAGGCTACCCTTCAGAAAAAGGACGATACGATTTATCGGATGGAGAAGAAGATGGAGGAGATGGCGTTTGCTCTAGCCACGCTTCAAAATCAGCCTCAACCTCAAAAGAAAACACCCCCGGAGGTTATTCACATTACGGACGGGGGAAAGGAAGTTACATCTGTCAACGGGGATGAACTGCCGAAGAAGGATTCTGCACAAAGTATGATACCCAAAAAGGATATTAAAAACATGGTGGAACATCAGGTGCGAGAAGCCTTAGCCCAGTCCAAGAGTGGAGCATCTGTTCAGAAGGGTAGACCTTAGCCTGAAGAATTTATTGCAGTTGATTACCCAAAGAAATTTGTACCACCTCTGTTTAAGACTTTCGACGGTACGGGAAACCCCCGACAACATGTTGCACATTTTCGTGCTAGTTGCTGCAACGCCGGTGGGAGTGATGCTTTGCTTTTTTGCCAGTTTGTCAGCAGCTTGTCAAGGATCTCCTTTGATTGGTATGCCGAATCGCCTAATGGTTCGGTCAAGACTTTTTTAGAATTGAAAAATCTCATCAGTAAATGGTTTGCTGGGGCTCAGCACCACATCACTATCGGTGATCTAGTGGTCGAGCAACAGAAACTGAACGAAACATTGCTGGATTAAATCCTTCGATGGAGAAATCTAAGCATGAAGTGTGAACCACAACTTCAGGAACAACACGCAGTTTGCATCTTGCTTAAGAGTATCCACGGTCTGATATCATTTCTCCTCAAAGGAATCACAATTAAGACTTTCGAGAAGTTGCTTAGCAAGGCCGGGAGCTTAAGAGGAGGCAAAACAATTGAGTTTTGTCAACAGAGCTGATAAGCAGAAGCCAGTAAAGGCATTCGAGAAGAAATCTGGAATCGTCGTGGCAGTGGATAAGGGTAAACAGCCGCAACTACATTATCAACCACCGCAACAGAATTATCAACAACCTCAACAAAATTATCAACTGCCTCGATCGAGCTATCAATAGTCGTACCATCATGATCAACCGCCGCCTCGCCTAACACGAGCCCTGAAGGATATTTTGAATAAGGAATATCCCTTCAATACTGAAGCAGTGGCCAAGATGTTCCGCAGTTTGAGTAAGATGCCCGACTTTGAGCTACCAGAGCCCTGGAGGACAAAAGAAGTCGACAAGAAAGATCATCCAAATTACTGCCCTTACCACCGGATGCTCGGACACAAAATAGAAGATTGCTTCACCTTCAAGAACTGGCTTAAGTATAACCTCAGTAGAGGGAACATAATGATATCGAAAGAGTAAATGAAGGAGCCCCAAAAAGGAGGTTTTGTCAATGTCATTTCGGCTGAGCCTATTGTTCCGATAGACCTGATCAAGCAAAATTCCAATGAAGGAATAGGATTGGGTGTCTTAGGACCTTTAAATGATACGAAATTTTGCCTGGTTGTTACAGATGATCTAACTTTTGAACAAATACCCGATCCTACGATAGAGGATGCCCCACCATAATTTGAAGAAGAAATAAAATCAACGATTGAGGAACTAAAAGAAATAAACTTAGGGCCTGACGAATACCCAAAACAAACCTTTATCAACAGTTCTCTTAGTAATATAGAAACAGAAGAAATAGTTCAAGTGTTAAGAGAATATAAGGACTGCTTTTCTTGGAATTACGATAAAATGCCTGGATTAGCTCCATAAGTTGTAGTTCATAAGATAGGGATAGATCAAAAAGCCATCCCTGTAAAACAAGGTCCAAGAAGAATGTGTATTGACATAGAACAACAAGTTATCACCGAAGTCAAGAAACTAATTGAGGCTAATTTTATTCGAGAAGAAAAATATCCAATATGGCTGGCTAATATAGTGCTAGTAAAGAGGAAAAATGGCTAAATATGGGTTTGTGTAGACTTTCGAGACTTAAATAAAGCCTGTCCAAAAGATGAATTTCCATTGTCATCTCCCAAATTAATGGTAGATATTTCATCAACACATGTATTATTCTCCTTTATGGATGGGATGTCAGGATATAACCAAATTAAAATGTCCCCTAAAGATGAGCGATATACAGTTTTGAGAACACCCATTGGGATATACTGTTATAAAGTAATGCCATTTAGACTAAGGAATGCCCGTGCTACCTACCAGAGGGCCATGACAAGAATTTTGGATGAGCTTATTTACAAGCAAGTTGAATGTTACGTAGATGATTTGTTTGTTAATACTAAAAACAAAAACAAGCATACATATGATTTAAGAATCGTCTTCGAGCGATTACGACAATTTAATATTAAAATGAATACACTTAAGTGTGCCTTTGGTCACCTCAGGAAAATTTTTAGGATTTGTTGTTCGACATCGTGGGATTGAAATTGACCCGCTTAAACTTGAAGCTATCATAAATATGCCTCCTCCATAAAATTTTACACAATTACAATCTTTCCAAAAAAAAAGCATACATTTGTTGTTTCATCTCCAATCTGTCAGGAAGATGTCATCCTCTCACTGCCCTGACTAGAAAAGACATCAAATTTGTATGGGATGAAAAATGCAAATCTGCTATAGAAAATATCAAACAATATTTAATGACACCTCCTGTTCTAGCAGCCCCTGTGTTAGGAAGACCTCTTATCCTTTATACTGCAGCTTTAGAAAATTCTTTAGGAGCATTGCTAGCTCAAAATAATGACGAAGGTAAAGAAAATTCTCTATATTACCTAAGTCATTATTTAAAAACAACTGAGATAAGATATCCTGCGATCGAAAACGTTGTTTACCTTTGATCTTTGCAGTTCAAAAGCTAAGACATTATATGTTATCACACAAAGTAACCCTTATTTCAAAAATTAACCCATTGCAATATTTAATGACTCGACCAACTCTTTCTAGAAGATTGACAAGATGGGCAACATTGTTACTTCAATTTAATATAACATTTGTACCATTGTGCGCTCTCAAAGGACGAATTTTGGCAGACTTTTTAGCAGCACACCACTTACCGAATGAATTTCTACTTGATGATGATTTTCCTAACGAACAAGTATTAAAAATAAAAAATTCTGACTCAACGTAATGGGAGTTATATTTTGATGGAGCTTCTTCTGCTAGAAAAATAAAGACGAAGAAACCACTAAACCTGGTAAAGTAGGGGTAGGAATAATCTTTGTTACTCCAGACAAAGGAATGGTACCATCTTCCTATCATCTAAATGAGCCATGTAGAAATAATGAAGCAGAGTATGAAGCACTCGTAGTTGGCTTAGAACTGGCAATCAAAATGAACATCAAAAGTCTCAACATCTATGGTGATTCCCAACTAATTATTAATTAGATATGAGGAAAGTACAAAATTTTGAAACCACAAATTGAATAATATTTTAATTACATTATGGAATTATTACAAAATATTCCTAATGTGACATTTTTCCTTGTTCCAAGACAAGATAATTCTTTAGCTGATGCTTTGGCAAAGCTTGCAAAAGAATTTTCTTGTCCTGAAGGTAATAACTGAACCAGCCCCACGAACTTAAGGTAATCTTAATATTGTAAAAAGTTTATAATATGTTCAATAATCACAGAGTTACCTTATTAACGTAAGTATACGTATCACTCAAGAAATACAGTGCTCTAGTGGAGTCCTAGATATAGATCCAACAGGGATATTTCAGAGGCTACGGACTAGGATTATATGAACCAATTAAGAATCACAACTTGTAAATTGAATTGCCTATTTGTCACTAATATGCAATCACAACTAAGATGAAATTTTAATAAACTAATTCTACTAATAATTAACTACTTCTACTAATAAAGTGAGGTTCAATATATAAGCAAGCATCCTTCTCCTTTGTTAAGAAAATTAAGTGAATGGATAATTAGAATTAGTTTAAAATTGTGTTGTGCCAAATTGGAGCATACCTATTCATTACCCTTTGGTCCAGGCATAAAGAACATTGACTAATCTTATGCTTGGTTACTGAATCTATGGCTAGGCTGGGAGGATACCGGCTCTCACTTTAGAGCTCCCACGTTCCCCTCACCTGAGGCCTAACATTTACACTTCAGAACCCAAATGATAGGATCAAATTTAGGATTTTAGTCTGTCACTCTTAAATCACTAATTCTACACCTGATAATTAATATTTCCCTATTTATTTACACCCTAAATTCAAGGACTTTGACCTACCTGAATCTTTCATGTAATTATCACTTTAGTTGTTAAACTCAACATATTTTAACAAATCAATTGGCCAGATTGAAAGTAAATTAAGATTGAAGTGAAAAGATTATCACAACTTCTTTAACATTCTCATGCACAACTAATTCTAATCATCATTTCACAAAAATCTCAAAATAAGGAGAAAGACAGATAAACTACTCAGATTTCATAGAGAAGATACGAAAAAACATGGATTTCATATATAAAAGCAAAGTTATACAACTACGATAAGTAAATACAACTTATCTCAAATTCTTCACCAAGCAAATTCCTTGAAGTTCCTCTGAATCACTTCCTTTCTTTACGGTACACAGAATTCTCCTTCGAAGCCACAAGGAGGAAGAAATCTCTCACTTTCCTTCCACTCTTACAATCTCTTGAAGAATTCCTCACAATTAACACTAAATAAACTCACTCTCTAATACTAATAGGGAAACCAAGACACTAATAAACACTATAGAAAATCCTGAACACACTTGGACTCTCTTGAACCCCCCATTTTTGGCCTCAATTTATTTCTTTTAAATTAGTTGAAGAGTCTCCAATAATTACCTAAGCATCCCTTCAAAAATTGTCCACATTCAATGTACCTCGTAAGAGAAACAACTTACTCGCCATCGGTGGCCTCGATCTCGCCGTCGGCGGCCTTCTAAAATACTTGGCTTTGGACTCTCTCTCTTAAGGCCCATTGTCGGCAGCCTCAATCTCTCCATCGATGACCTTCTTTGTAATATATTTTCTGAACTCTTGGAAAAAATCCACCGTTGGGGACATCGATCCCTCCGTCAGTGCCTTCGATCCCGCCATCGGTCCCCTAGATCAAATCTTTATATTTTGGTCCTTTTTGCTCCAAATTGGCTCCATTTTGCATCTTTTCGCTCTAATGTCCATAAATCTACATACCTGCAACAAAATATCAAAAAATACCTTTCTTTAAAGTGCAATATCATCAAAATTAATATAAATTAGGCATAAAAATCTTAAAATATTTTTCAGTTGGTCAAAATCCCCTAAACTTAACTATTACTTGTCCTCAAGTAATTTTTAGTACTACATCAAAGTTATGATTCGTTGTGGTAAAGTTCTAATTCAGAAATACTATAATTTTAATTTAAATAAATATCATAGTAAGATTTCTTAGAAAGATTTTCAAGTAATTAGATTAACTTTGTAGATGTAAGGCTATCTAGTCATCAAGTCTAAGAGTTCTAATCTTCTATTCATTTCAAGAATGACTATATGTTGCAATATCAATTCACTTAGAATATTCAGATGATAGAAAATTCATGAGAACACTACTAGTAAAAATACTACTTCATAAATATAAGTTTAGAAATGTATTGAGTTTTCCCTTTAGGTTAATCCAAGTGAAGCCAATTTTTGATAAGGCATCTCCTCAAGCTTCTCCTCATTTACTTTTTTTTTCCTTTTCTTTTCTCTTTGATTGCTTTTCAATCCTTTCTTTTTCTTATTTTTCTTTTTGAAGTGAGGATTACTATATCTGGATAGTATGTTAATAATTTTAAACTTCCCTCTTCTTTTTCTAAATTTGAAACTTAAAGTGTTTCTTTACTTTATATGTAATTCATAATCTTTTCATCATTGAGCCCCAATCTTTTCTTTCTCAACTAAATTCCTAAGATTCTTAATATTTCAAAATATTATTTTCTTTACTTTAAATAGTTAATTATAGTCTTATCCCCTTATAATAAAAATCATAACCTACAAAATTAAGTTTCATTACCAAAAAATATTTCCTTGAATCTTCTACAATATTTAAATAAAATCTAAATATAGTTAACTCATTTAAATTTTATCACAAAAATCATATTTATAAATTTTGAAAATATTTTAATTTGAGAACACATAAGAGTTAATATTTTTCTCCCCCCCAAACTTAAAGTTTTCAATAATAAAAATAATACAGGGTGAAAAAAAATTCTAAATATAAATCATACCTTTGCTCTTTAGGCATTTTCGTCTTTCTGAAATTTTGCAGGTTATTCTCGAAAATTTTTAACTTCAACTGGCCTGTAATATTAGGAACTTTTCTACACATATAACATATTAGAGAATTTACTGGGGCAATGAAATTTTGAAATAAGTACAAAAAACAAAACAGTTAACAAAAATAATTGTACTACACAGTACAATACCAAGTAGCATTTGCATTTCACAACACAATAACACACAGTCTACTATATATATTTTTTAAAGTTCACAATTACAATTACAATCTAAACATCACAATTCATCCAAAAATGAAATAGAAACTACAAACAAAATACATATCTCAGAAAATAATACAATACATAAAATACAAACAATAAAATAAAAATACTACAACCAAACACACATACATCACATCAAAAATTTCAAGATCAGACATCAAAATCCAATACTATGTCTTCATTCCCCTGATCAGCAGGTGGATTGGGTTGATAATTAGTATATCGGGGGCATTCAGGAAAAGTAACATCAGGCTCATCTCTATAGTGTCTAGCCTGAGCATTATAATAAGCAATCTCGAAATCAGAATGCCGCTGAAGATACTCACTATCATGATCGTGTCTCCGCTCTAATCCTTCAATCCTCTGATCAATTCTCTCAAGTCCTTCATCTAACTTTTCAAAACTCTTCCGCTACAGGGTCATCTCATTCATCAAATCATAAAGAGTAGGGGAGCTAGAGGTAGGAGGATCATAACTAGTACAAGGGATATCTCTACTAGTCGAACGTGCTTTACTCCTACTCCCAGATCTCCATTCCTCACGGGATTCATATGTCTTCAAATTAGATTTACTAATGGTTTTCATAAGGTACATCCCATTGTTCATTATCTCTAGCTTCCACGCCAGATAATTGACAAAGTGTATAAATGAGACTAGGATGTCCTAGACCTCCACTTGATTCACTCTTTATCGTGGTCAAAATATTCTTATAAATTATATTCCCCACATTTATACTTCTACTGTTCTAAATACATAAATTCAAAACCGCTCTATATCTCGATACTTCACTATGATGGTAGGTAGGTAGAAGAGTAGAACATACGAAATAATTTCATGCTTTAGCTGTGACATTCATCATGGAAAGAGGAAAGTTTATCCGTTCACGCTGTTTAATTTTCCATGTCCCTTTCCCATTAGTGAGAAAGTCATAGTTCCAAAAGTTTCATACTCGCTAGAATAAAAATTGTGAAGTTCGTAAAAAGAATTAATGTGGGCAACATTAAAATCAATAGAAAAACCTCTTACTTTTATAGGCTTGTCTTTAAGCTGAGTCAGATTAAAATAGAACTCTTTTACAACTTCTGCAACAACTTTGTTTGTAGTGTAGCAAAAGTTTTCCAATTTCTTTCTCTGATAACTCGTTCTACTTTTCCTCTAAGGTTATCAAAAACTCGTTCTTATATACACTTCTTTCCTTGGAAGATTGAAGTGTACCTTGATTGGGCTTTGGCATTAATAAATTGAGCCTCATCAAACTCAAGTCGCCTCTTTTGTCGTGGAGCCATTTTTTTGATCTATCAAATTTACAAAAATCTAAATAAACTCTAAAATAATGATAAAATGGCTTCCAAAGGTAACATTAAGCGTTCTAAATTAAGTTCCATGAATTTCTTCCAAGTCTTTTCTCCACATTTTCAATTTTTCTAGAATTCTTAAATGTAGAAGAAATTCATGGTGAAAATAAAAAAATTTTACATAGGAGAGAAGCTCTTACCAAGTGATCAAATCCGGTGTCAAAATGAGTTGAAATCGCCCCAAATCCAAGATTTCTCAAGCCTTAGGTCAAAATTTTTAGTAAATAAGGGAATAAGATGATAAATAGTGGCAGTTAACTGGTCAAAATCATGGTTAAAAGGTAAGTTTTGGGATCTCGCCTTCGGCGAGCTTGATAGAATTAAATATCCGTAGTCTCGGGAAAAACACACAATCGGAGGCCTCGAGCGCGCCGTTGGCGAGATTCATAAATTTTGATCATATTTCTGATTTTTGTGATTTTGATCAATTTTAAGCCTCGTCAACATCCGTTCAATCATTTTAAACATAATTTTAAGTGAATAAGTGATGTATTAACACAAATAAACATTCACAACACAAAACATCAAAATTGTATATAAAATCCAAGCGTTTGAATACACATTACATAACACAAATAAATTAGATATTTTCTCAACCTAAATTCATTAAATTAGCATCGCAATCCTAGCCACAACACTCTAAAAGCTTAAAACAAACATTTCAAACATAATCTCAACTATACTGAGATCAAAAATCAAACATAGAAAGCAAACAAACAAATATAGTTCAAATTAAGTCCAACATAAAGAAACATATCAGGTGAAGAAATTCTACTACTCCTCTGATTCAGTGTTAGTTTCACCTCTGATATCACCCATTGGTTGAACATGCACATAAAGGTTATAGAAGGGTCGGAATGGGAATTCTTCAATTGAATCTTCTTCTATCCATCCCATCTTTCTTATTAATCGTATCAAACTTTCTTCGAAATGTCCAGTATGATCAAAGTATTCTTTCATCCTCCAATCAAGGTGATCAAAGAAATCAGAGATATTGTTAATTGTATTCGTAAAATTTTGTACCTCTTTCTCCAGTTTCTTGATTTTGTGCAAGATCATCATTATCTTGTCCGCTACTAGAAGTCAAATTAGAATTGAGTTTTGTGATTATTGATCCATAATAGCACCCATCTCATTCTCTTCTTTAATTGTTGGGAACATTCTGGTTGGATCTAAAGGTTTCCATGGTAGAAGTACCTTTTCCTAAATCTCATATGAAACTTGGAATAAACTGCATAATGAAAAAATTGTTGAAGGATGTCCAAGCCCCTGAGATGATCCTTGAACGATCAGGCCCATAACAGACTTCACAATTATCGATCCAATATCAATTGGCCATCCCATTTGAATGCAATAATTCAATATAGCACTTTCTTTGGTAACTTTACCGACCTTCATCATCGGTAATAACTTCAAAGAAATGAAAAAGTGCTAATGTTCAGGTATGGGTTTTAAAAGTGTAGCAGAAAAACTAACATACCCGTTTTCTCTAACTTCCCAATCTTCAGCTTCATCCGTCAAATATTGGTAGATTTCATTCATCAGATTTCTCATCATGACGATGTTTGAATAATGGCAGACAGGAACATTCTTGACCATATACAATTCATTAATACATCCAAAATTAAAAGTTATCCACCTACCTCGCACATAGAGGCTTCCTTGGTTGATTCCATGCAAATTGGCGTAAAACTCCTTCACCACAGGAACGACTACTGCGGTAGTAGTGTATCAAAATACTTCCCATCATCGATGCATAATCATTTCTTCAATCGCTGTTGAAGGATTGTTTAATCCTCGACTCACAAAACCTCTTTCTTTAATTAGTCCGCCCTTTGACAACACCTTGTTGAAGAGTCGTTGTGCCTCGACACTAACGAACTTTCTTTAGTTGAACACTTGAAATCTAGGGTAATCTATTTAATTGGAAGCCATTAAAAATGAATTCAAGGAAGTTTCCATTTGTTTTTGAGAAATGGAGAGTTTAGGAACCATCACTAGAAGTTTATATTGAAGGAATTTGCCTAAAACCTCAAAAAACCGTCATTATTAACTAAAAAAACTGTCCACTTGCTGTTCTCGCTTTTGGCGGCCTTGATGGAACTGTCAGCAAGCTTTGTGCAATTAAATGTCAAGGCCCTAAGGAAAAACCCACCATCGGCGGCGTTGATCTCGTTGTCAACGCCCAAGGAAGAATTTGCAAAAAAACACTGTGGTCTGAATAAATTCCAAATTTTTTCTATGGTTCCAAATTCTATAATGATCAAAGGGTAAATACTAGTAGTAGAATTCAATACTACAAAAAAATAATGGTAAATTCAAACAAATACACAACAAATAAAGATAACTATGGGTTGCCTCCCATAAAGCGCTTAGTTTAACGTCGTCAGCCAGACCTATTCAGGTGTTATTCAAGTTGATTGAGCATTAAAACTTCTTTAAAGTTTGGTTTTTTACCCTCAAAATATAGTTTTAATCTATGTTCATTTACTTTAAATCTATTCCGAGTCTTTGGATCTTCAATTTCAACAGCTCCATAAGTATAAACCCGAGTCACAGTAAAGGGTCCTAACCAACAAGACTTCAATTTTCTAGGAAATAACTTCAACCTTGTATTGTAAAGCAAAACTCCTTGTCCTGGTTCAAAGTTCTTCTGGTTAATCTTCCGATCATGTCTTAACTTCAGCTTCTCCTTATAGATTCCGTCATTATCATAAGATTCATTTCTTAATTCTTCCAATTCATTCATTTGTAACAATCTTTTCTCACCAGTATTTTTCAAATTATAATTGAATTCTTTAATTGCCTAATATGCTTTATGCTCTAATTCTCCTGGTAAGTGCTAAGTCTTTCTGAAAATGAGTCTGTAAGGAGTCATTCCAATAGGAGTTTTATAAGCAGTTCTGTATTTTCAATTATATAATCAATAATATCCATTCGATATCATTTTTTTTATCAGGGTACTTCATTGATTTAAGAACAGTGAATTTAATCTCTTGATCATTAACTCTCATGGTTAATTCTCCTTTTTGCACATCAATCATAGCTCGTCCGGTAGCTAGAAAAGGTCTCCCTAAAAGAATTGGTATTTCCTTATCTTCTTCCATATCAAGTACAATGAAATCCACGGGGAAAATAAATTTATCCACATTAACAAGAACATCATCTATAACTCCTTTAGGGTAAGTGATAAATCTATTAGCTAACTGAAGGGTTACAGTGGTGGGAGTAATCTCTTCTAAATTCAACCTTCAAAAAATAGAAAATGACATGAGATTAATGCTTGCTCCTAAATCACATAAAGCTTTTCCACAAAATTTTTCTCCAATAGCACAAGGTATAGTAAAACTTCCAGGATATTTAAGTTTCTGAGGTAATTTCTTTTGAATTATTACACTACAATCTTCACTTAATGCAACAGTTTCTAAAGCTTCAAATTTTCGTTTCTTACTTAAAATATCCTTCTTAAATTTTGAATAAGTTGGCATCAGTTCCAAAGCTTGAGCAAAAAGTATGTTAATGGTATGTTTCTTAAAAATTTCAAAGAACTTAGAAAATTGATGATCAAGTTTCTGTTGTTTTAGTCTTTGAGGAAAAGGTGGTGGTGGTTTTTCAACTTCCACATTAATATGAATAACAGTCTGATCTTGATTAGGAGAAGGAGTTTCTTTTAGTTTTTCAATCTCTTCAACCTCAATCTCATTTTCAATTTCATTCTACATTCTTTCTTTTAATTCCTTTCCACTTCTAAGTTGCACAGCTTTAACATGTTCATCTTCTTTTCCAGTTTCTTTTGGATTGATTTCAACATTTCTAGGAAGTGTTCCTGGAGGTCTGTAATTAATTAAATTAGCGATTTGTCCCATTTGATTCTCAATATTATGAATAGCAGTGTTTTGATTTTGTAATTGATTACTCATTTGTAAAATTAATTCTTCTATAGATAACTTTTTCTGTTGATTATTAAATCCAGGTGGTTTATAGTTTGAATTTACTTGATTGTTCCAATTTCAATTTGGATGGGATTGATTATTACCCCATTGTTGTTGTGAATTATTCCAGTTAAAATTAGGGTGATTTTTCCATCCAGGATTATAATAATTGGAATAAGGGTTATTTTTACTAGCAATAGCTTGTAAAGTTTCAATAGTTTGAGAATCTTCATTATTAGCAGAGTTGTTATGTGATATATTGATAGCAAAATTAACTAATTTCTTAGATATTACAGCTACTAGAGAAGCTAAGATAGAAAAGGCTTCGTTATATTGAATACTTGTCATTCTTTTAGGATTAATCCTTTCAGAAGGCCATTGAAAATTATTGTTAGCCATTTCTTCAATTAAAGCATGAGCTTCTTCAAATGATTTAGCCATTAAAGAACCTCCAACAGCAGCATCAATAATTGATTTAAGTGATCTAACAAGTCTGTTATAAAATAATTGAATAATTAACCAATCAGGTAAAGCATGATGAGGACACTTTCTTAATAGTTCTTTAAATCTTTCCCAAGTTTCATAAATTGTCTCCCCGTCAAATTGAATAAATGAAGTAATATCATTTCTTAATTTAGCAGTTTTAGAAGGAGGAAAATATTTAGCAAGGAATTTTTGTGCCATTTCAGCCCATGTTTTAATAGAACCTGCTTCTAATGAGTTCAACCACATCTTTGCTTTATCTCTGAAAGAAAAAGGAAAGAGTATAAGTCTAATAGCATCATCAGAAACATTGTTATATTTAAAGGTAGCACAAAGTTCTAAAAAACTGGCAAGGTGTAAATTTCGATCATCATTTGGTGTTCCCCAAAATTGATTATTTTGAACCAGTTGAATAATAGATAGTTTAAGCTCAAAAGAATTAGCATTTACAGTAGGTATTTGAATACTAATATGAAGTTCATCAACTGTAGGGTTAGCATAATCCCTTTATGGTTTGTAAACATTTTGTTCATTAATTTTAATTGGATTTTGTAAATTGTTATGTAAATTAGCCATCTCTTGATATTTTTGAATTTGTTTTCCTTTTTTAATTCCTCTAACAGTTCTTTCTAATTCAGAATCTAAAGGTAATAATCCTTCAGATCCAGAACTACGCATAAAAAGTAAATAAAAAGTAAAATAGCAAGAAATAAAAATATTTTTTTATATTTTTGTTTTCATTTTTGTTTTTTTTTTGTTTTTTTTTATATTAAATGCTTTTGTATTTTATATTTTTGACAATAAAAGAAATAAATAAAATAAAATATTTAAAATCTATAAATTTTTGCCTCCCCGACAACGTTGCCAAAAACTTAACCCTCGATCTACAGCAATGCACCAAAAACTTGGTTTGCAATCGCCAAACAATGCAGAAATTTATGCTATCAAAAATATGTTATAGCCAATACTTTGACTTAAATAATAATAGCGGCTAGTGTATATAAATATAATTTTATGGAAAATATTCTACACACTAGGAGTACTACGCAAGTATACGTATCGTACAAGTAATATAGGGCTTTAAATAAAGACCCAAGTATCGATCCTATGAGGAGGATTATAGATTTTTCTTTTAAATATTTTGATTTTATTTTTATGCATTTCTTTGAAAGTTAAAAAGTTGATATTTAATTTACTAGATGCAGAAATAAAACAGTAATATGGTAATGAATGATTTAAATAAAAATAAGCAAACAACTTTCTTCCTTTCAATTAATCCAAGACTTTTTTAGATAATGTAATATTCGTGGAGAATATAAATTTATGGTATTGTGCCAAATAGAAGCATTCCTATTCTTTACCTTCGCTCGATAGTATAAAGAACATTGGCTAATCTATAGATCAGGTCTGGATGTATTGTTAGTAGAATGGGTTAATCTAGGCTCACACTACTAGATGTCCAAGGGTGGCTATGATCGGCCCTACTAGTGACCCTTTCCTTCTCTATAAAATAAATTACAAGAATTTACCATGTCACTCTAAAAGCTTATTAATTCTACGCCCATTAAATATTATCTTCCTATTTATTTGCACTTCACCTTGAATAACCCGCGCAAGGCCTTCGACTACCCAAGGATTCATGTGATGTCTACTAGTTAAGAATTCATCTCCTTCTAGGTTTCAAAACTCTTCAACAGATTTTAACAATTTAAATGGCCAATTTAAATAGTAAATTAAGATTCAGTATTAATATCATCAAAATTTTTAAAATATATATATAGTTTTTAATTCTCCAACAAATGTTATTTATCTTTTCATAATTGAAAGGAGAAAGTAAAGTAACTACTCAGAACACTTTGAATTTAACAACAAAACATATAAATAAAACTTTGAATCAAAATACAAATACTTATCTCAAATGTTTCTCCAACTGAACCTCTGAATCCTTCTGACTCCAAAGTAAATAGACTTCAAAAGCACCGACTCTTCAAATACTCGCAATACAAAATCTAAATAAACTCACTAATTAAGAAAAGAAACTATAAATGTGGCCCTTAAAATATTTCTCTAATTTCTCTCTCTAAATGGATGTATGGGGCTAGGGGACTAGGTTGGATGTCTCTCTAATTTTGGGCATTTTTCTCTGAAGGAGTATCCTTCTATTTATAGGCTTCAAGGGTTACCTTGAGGCATCTCTTCAAAATGTGTCCAGGTTTAATGAATCTTCTAGAAGGTGTGTCTGGCGCCTAGGCACAGGAATCTGGCTCCTAGGCGCCATACTCTACGTTCAGTTTTTCTCACCTCTTCACTTTGCATCGCATCTCTTCACGATCCTAACCTTTTCCAAGTGTCCAAATACAATGTATCACATGTCCTATAATCCAGAAATAACTGCCAATCTTCTAGATGGCCTAATAACCGCTAACAACGTCAAAATAACTGTCTAAAATTCATCAAAAATCTTACAGAATTCTGTATCGAACTCGCGCCTAGGCGCCAGGCCAATTATTTTGACAATTTTGTATTTTGGCACCATTTTTGCTCCCTTTTGCCTCTTTTTCATCTTTTTTTCTTTCTTGAATATTTTTGCATCACCTTCATCCAAAATACAAAAATACCTTTCATTAAAGCATAATATCCTTAAGAATTCGATAAAAATCAAGGCATAAAAATAGGTATTTTTTTCATGGATCAGGTATCACCGTCAACTGTCATTTGTCTCTTATAACTGATGATGCTCCATCGAAGTACATTTCCTAACGTTAAGCATTGGGATTTTCTACTTGCATTATCTATTCATTTGGTAGATCATCATTAAGAGGGGAACCCGCTAATAGTGGGTGTGCTGTGAGAAAATCCTCGAGAAACTGTCTTATGAAAGCGCGAAGGGGCACAAAAGTTAAATCAAATTGCAATAATATCATCGACCACCTTGCTAAGCATATGGAAAGTGTTGGTTGGATGATACACTAAAAATATATACTGTTATTGCTATATAATTTTACCCATTTTTGGTGATATTGCACTTTAAAGAAAACTACATTTCATGATTTGTTGCAGGTATGATGATTTTAGGTGATTGGACCAAAAAGAAGTGAAAAAAAAACGAATTCGAAGAAAAAAAGGAGGAAAAAGGAGGAAAATAGATTCTGGCGCAGCCATGGCCAGAATGGGCAAGGTCGGCGCCAGAATGGGCACCGTCAGCGCCATTTTCCTGAGAGCTCTGCAATTATTTGGACGATAGAGCACCGCCGGAGCCCAATGTCTGTGGAATTCAAATTTGAAGAGTTTTGACAACTTTTTGATGGGATGCCTATGGAAACTCTTGGGATTTCGTTCTTAACTTTTAAGTAACTATTTTTGGACGAAAAATAGTGTGTGCCATGTGTATTATAGAGAGTCTAGTGTGTTTTGAGTGTTAGGGCTTAGGAGAGAAGAGTGTAGAAGTGAGAATTTGAGAGGGATTCTTCTCTAAAGAGTGAAGGAGGAGTAAAGTGAGAGATTTTTTCTTCCTTTCCATTCTAAAGAGGGAATTGAGTGTTGCAAAGAAGAGAGAAAAGGATTCAAAGGAATTTCAAGGGAATTGCATTGGGGAAGAGAAAGAGATAAGTTGTATTTTCTTTTGTAGTTTGTATGACTTTTCTTTTATATATAAAATCTATGTTTTATTGTGTCTTCTCTATGAATTCTGAGTAGTCTCCTTTGTCTTTCTTCTTGCATAGAGATGTGATGATGTGTTGATGTGGATTTGAAGTCTTTTTAAAGTATTGAAGAAATTGTGATGGTTTTTCATTTTGAACTTAATTTACTTTTTGATCTAGCCAATTAAATTGTTAAAATATGTATTGAATATTAACACTAAAAGGATTCAGTGTCTTACAACAATAATGAAGAACCCATTCAATTTCCATGGATGAATTGCGTAGTTCATAGGAATTGAGTGCAAATAAATAGGGAATGTGTTTTGATGGGCGTCAAATTGGAGGTTTTAGGGTGATAGGTTGAGATCCCTAATTCGGTCCTAAGATTAGTAACTAAACTCGAAGGTTAGCCTTCAGGTGAAGAGTGAGTGCGAACTCCGTAGTGACAATCGGTATCTGAAGCATTATGACTTAGCGTAAAGGGGCTTAAATATACTTTCAAATGCAAAAATTTTGATATTACTGATAGAAGATTTAATCACTAACAGCAGCACCAAAAACTTGGTGTGATTTTACTTTTGAAAGAATTTATGAATTTATATTTAGATTATATTTTGTAAAACTCACAATTATAAACGCAAGTATACGCATCGTATCAAGTAAAACACACCTGTAGTGGATTCCTGGTTATCGATCCCATTGGGAAGATTTTTAAGAATACAAAGTAATATTTTTAGATTTTTCAAATTAAAAATAATTTTTCTTATTTTTATTTCTTTTTAAAGTTTAGATTTTAGATTTAATGAAATTTATACTAAATGTAAGTAAGCAATACTAAAATAAATATTAATGCAGGTATAAATAAAACAATTTTCTCCTTTTCAACTAATCCAAGATTTTTAGAATAATTACCTCTTGTGAAGATTTTAGATTATGATTTTGTGCCAATAGAAGTATTCCTATTCTTTACCTTTTGGTCCAGGTGTAAAGAACATTGACTAATCTATAGATCAGTTCAGGATGTTTTATTAGTAGAATGGGTTAATCTTGGCTCAACTATTAGATGTCCAAGGGTGGCTATGGTCGGCCCTACCAGTGACACGTTCCCTTTCTATAAACCAAATTATTAGAATTTAGTCTGTCACTCTAAAAACTAATGAATTCTACGCCTAATGAATCATATCTTCCTATTTATCTACACTTCACCTTAAATAACCCGCGTATAGCCTGCCATTATCTAAGGATTCATGTGATATCTACTAGTTAAGAACTCATCTCCGGATAGGTCTCAGAATTCTTCAACAGGTTTTAACAATTTAAATGGATGTTTAAAAAGTAAACTAAGTTCAGGTAATGATATCATCACAATTTTTATAAATATTTTAAGTTAAATTCTCCACCAAAGTTTAATTATTTTTTTTACCTTTTCATAGTTGAAAGGAGAAAGTGATCTAACTACTCAGAACACATTGAAATTACACAACAAAACATATTTATATAACTTTAAACCAAAGTACAAATACTTATCTGATGTATTCCTTCAAGTGATTCGCTGACTCCTACTGACTCCAAAGCAATGATAAAAGATTTCAACAGCAATAATACACACTAAATACTCAATATAAACTCTCAAAATACTAAAGAAAGTGGCACCCTAAATGTGGAAGAGAACTAAAATACTAGATGAGACTAGGGGGGAGAGAAGGTGCGATTTTTTCTATAGAATGGGCTCCTATTTATAGCGCTCTGAATTTGACCTGGGGATGCTTAAGGAACCTCCTCAAAATTCATCCAAATACAATGTATCTTCTAGAAGGTAACTGTCGTGCCTAGGCACCGGAATCTATCAGCATATTTTAAGGTTATGTGTCATTTTTTTAAAAAGGGGTCGCCAACAGAAGTTGTCGACGAATTTTTAGATTTTTAATTTTAATTTAAATATATATATATAATTTTGAAAGTAGTATTTCATTTTGAAAATAATTTTAAGTTTGAAAATTTTAAGATATGAAATCAAATCAATCTCACATCCCAAATAGTTTATATAAACGACCACCACATCACAAACCTTATATCTATCCCAGAGAATAGACACATTGATTGATGATGGGGCTCGATTAAATAAACTAGAAGATTTGTGACATCCATTTGCTCTACGAACCAATTTTATAAGCCGACAAGTTCCCCTGCTTAATATAAAGAAATTAAGCAGGGTTTATATTACCTGGGTTCTTAAAGTTCCTTATAAGGGCAAGCCCCTATATTAATTACATCTTAAATGACGAGAATCATTTAAGAAAACTCTCGATAATGATTAGTAGTTTTGCTCTTAATAATTTCAAAGTTTAAGGTTTTCAAAGGATTGAGTTTTGGAAATTTCAATTGGGAATGGATCAAATTTAGAACAGTTATTTTAAGAGTTCAAAGAAAGAGAAGTAGGAGAAGCTGAGGATCCAAGAAGAATCTTGGCAACTTCTCAAACTATCCTATTGTTTGGCTTCAATTTAGGAGTTCATTTAATGTATCATCTTACCTGTTTTAATTAATTAGGACTTAATTATGTATGACACAATCATACAAATAGCCTTGAAGATGTGAGGGTTTATGTCGTATCAAACGACTACCTCGGAGTCCTAAGACCGGTTAGGGCTTAATTTACATAACATGACCATGAAAATGCCTAACGAAAAGGTTGAGGATTTATGTTGCACTAGGAAAACTACCTCGAAGTCCTATGGCTTGGTTATTTAATTCTAAGAAAGTTTAACTGATGTAGAGTTGTTTTGCTGACGAAGATGGTTGTGCTGCCCATCGTGCTCTGTGCTACTTGTTATTGCAGAGGTTTAGTTTTAGAAGTCATAAATTAGGAGATGAGATAAGTGTTTTGGTTGAGAGAAAATCTTAAAATCCAAGTGTTTTTAATATTTTAATTAAAACAAATCTTAAAGTTATTTAAACAGAACAGATTATGATCCCACGGTTCCATCATCCTGGCACCATTATTTTCATCGAATTCACTTGGTCCAAATGAATTTGCTAAACTCAACTGAATGAGTTCCACACTTTCATTTAGACCGTGGGAAATCCCGTTAGCAACATGTGGGTTACATCATCCGAGGTATTTCCGATCATTCAACGAGACGTTTTAATTTAGTTGCAATTGTAGTTTTGTTGTTCTGTTTGTGATTAAATTTTGAGTTATTTTATATTTTGGAATGTTGTGGCGGCGAATTTTATCTTGCAACGACTTTTAATTTAGTTTTCATTTTAGTTCAGGGACTACACTAAAGGTTTTGGTTTTCATGCAATAGTTTTATTTACCATGCAAGAAAAGTAAAGTAGAGTGCATGTAAGTAAATTGCAATAAAGTGGATTGCAATAAAATAAAAGCGTACCTGGAGGGTCTTCCCATCATCCCAAGCTGCACTTAAAACACATGTTAAGGCATTTAAATATTTCAACAGATACCTAGGTAAAGCTAAGGGAAGGGTTTTGGTTGTCTACCAAATTCCTAATCCTATAACTAGTCATCTCCTATGACGTCGAGGTTCTTGGTTTGATTTTAAGGATGATTTTCTTCATCAAAGAACAATTAGATTCAATTGTTCTTCTAAAACATTCCGTCATATTAAGGAAGTGCTTAGGACGAGTCCTAAACATCTTTTCAATATTTTTAGGATTGTTTGCAGTCCAAGTAATTTTAGTTGCATAGGTGAACTAATCGTCCTGGAGTTTAGTTAAACTTTGTTTCTTCTCAGTGAACTTAGGTATTTGATTACCTGATGAATGAAGTGACATCTCACTTAATACTCTATTTAAGAGTTATAATAATTAAAGCCTTTAAGGGCAAGTTGGTTTATCGAGAATCTTAATCATAATTAATTAAAAGTTTGAGTTAATGGTTTAAACTCTTTTAATTTAATTATGAGGTTTTAATTTTAAGTTTGGAATAGTGTTCAAATTAATTTAGATTTAATTCTTAATGATTTCATTTAGGTTTGTTGTTAAATGATTTTTAATTTAATTTTATTTAATTTTAATTTTATTTAATTTTAATTTAATTTTAATTTAATTTTGATTTTAATTTTAATTTTAATTTAACTTTAATTTTTAATTTAATTTTAATTTTTAATTTAAGTTTAATTTAATTTTAGTTTTAATTTTAGTTTTAATTGTAGTTTTAATTATTAATTTGGATTATTATTTTAATTTTTAATTAAGAATTAAATATTTTTAAAGTGACTTATTTAGGGATTTTTTAAATTAAAGAATAAAATATCCTCTTAATAATATCCCTATTATAATAATCCAAATTTTAAATGTATTCTTTCCAAAATTTAAATTATTTAATTAATTAAAGTTTCATTTTGATATTTTTTTGAAAGTGTTTAATAGGTTTCTACCCCTTAATTTCCCTAAGTTTCAATCATCCAAGAGAAAATTAAAATCAAATATTTTACCCCCATTTTGATTAAACCTAAAGTTTTAATTAAGGGTTAAAATTTTTAATTACCTTTATGCCCTTTTAAGCTTATTTATTTCATAACTCACTAAATTGAGCTCAAATGAATTTGAAATTTTTATGTCACCTCACTCACATGTCAATTAAGACATTAGAGGAGAAAATATGATTTTTCTGAATTTAATTTATTTATATAATTATTTTTAGTAGAAAATAGGGGTTTTCAAAGAAAATTCAACAACATGACCTAGGAAAGGTTTCTATTCTTAAGAAAATTATGGAATATTCATAATGACTAGAGGACCACTTGAACCAATTTTGGTGATTTTTTGAATTATTTTTTATTTATTATAAATTTTTTGAATTTTTGAGTATTAATTAATTATAAAATAAAATTAAAGTTGGAAAATGGATTTTATATTTTTCATAAATCTCTCTAACCTCAAGGAGTTCAGAGGAAAAAATTTTATAATTTTATAATTTTTCTTTGATTTATTAGAATTATTTTAGCAAAAAAGGTAAAAACTTATTTTTTAATATTAAAAATTACATTAAGCTTTTAAAATTCAATATCTTACCCTAGGGACTTAGGAAAAATATTTGGTTTGTTTCTAAGTGATTAGGAGTCAAAATGTGACATTTTTATGATTTATAATATTTTTTTGATTTTTATTATTTTTAAATTATTAAAATATTAAAATATTATGAAAAATCAACTTTTTTAGAAAATTCCAATTTTAATTTTCCTGAACTCCCCTGATATCAGAGAAGCTTCAAAATCATTTTTGTGAATTTTTGAAAAGTATTTTTGGAATTATGAATTTTTAAAGTTCCATTTTGCTTATGAGGATTAATCAACCCATTTGGTGGGGCTAATCAAGTCCAATTGATTTCAAAATTTTATGTAAGGTTCCTTTGACCCTAAAGAGTAATGGAGAATTATTTTCAAGTCAATTTTATGTGTGGTTAACCCTAATTAAATCAAACACAATTTTAGGGGTTTAGGCCAATTAAGGTTATTATATATGAATTAACTCAAAATATATTTTTCATAGGGTCCTCTGGTCCTAAGGAACATCACCAAATTTTCCTAGAATTTATTTTACAACATGTTAATTATTGGAATTAAAATACCTAAAGCAGTAACATGAACTTGAAAATTCAATAACTTTTCACAGAAATGGCCTCTGACCTTGAAAAATTCAGGGAATGTTCCCAAGATCAGAGGCTTCAAAAGCTCTATAGTCTGATGCCATGGTGAATTGTCTATACAAATGAAGAATCAAAATACTGAAAATAGTTAATAAATTATTAAAAATAAAATACTTATCCAATTTACTTGATTTCTTTTCCACAATATTCTTCTCTGTTCACTGAGCAAGAGGGTATTTTTATTTTATTTTTGTGATTTTTCTATGCAAAGATATGAATTTTTGAAGTTCTGGTATTTAAATAATTCAAAAAATACCCTAATTTCGTACTTATCCGACTCGGCGCCGCGTCAACCTATGGCGGATTGAAAGCCCACGCGTTGCGCTCCCATTCGATGCTGCCACTTGAGTTAGCAGCCACGCGTCCCACGGTTCATGCACCATTGCGTCATCCGACTTGATCTCGACCGTCCGCTCGATACACGCACGATCCAACGGCTCCTGGTCATCGTCTACGACTGGTGTGCACCCATGACCGTCCACACTATAATCCTAAGATCTCACTCGATTCTCAATGGATTTTCGTGTTCTTATGCTCTATGGATTCGTCTTGAAGAGACGAACACATCTATACAGTTTATATGCTATGAAATTAACCTAAACAAAATGGAGAATCACTGGAAGATCGGGAGGAAGAGTGAGTTCATACCTTAGCTCAGAGAAGTGAAGCTTTGATCTGAGAGTTGTGTCACCTTCGATTGAGTCCAAGCAAGCTCCAGATGAAGTCTCTAGCTCTGGGGAATTGTCTAAGTATGAAAGTGACCAAGGCCGATCACAAAGTTTGGAGGCTAGAAGCAATGGCCGGCCCGTGAGGGGGCTTTTCTTGGGAACTTCTCCTTTCGGTCCGGTAAAGGTGTAGGACCAATCAATTTGGAGATCGGCTCACCGTGGTGAAGTGTCGTATTTTTGGGTGGATTTTCAACTCGTAAATCGAGCTCCGTTAATGGGGATTAGGGCAAAGGAACACCGGGGATCAACCGCTCCAGGTTAGGAGAAGGTCCTGGAGCAATTTTGGCGGAGTTTCCTTAAGGTCTGGTTCATCTCCTTATTTGGCTGAGAGGTGAGCGGGTTTAAATAGAGGTAGCTCGAGGGCCTCTCAGGGGGGTTTAATGACTTGGATCCACTGCTCAGGGCAAGGGAAGAACAGCTGCAATGAACATTGGGCATGGGACAACTCAGCTAATTCAAATTGAATTTTTTATTCAAATTAAGCCTCTCAGCCTGATGGTTTCTGGCGGCTGTGGTCACTGGCCGGCCAGGGTCAGGTCACCATCCTGATCAGGAGGGTCAGGGCTTGAATTTGGTGAAGTCAATTGGAGTTGGCCAAGTGTAAATGGGCTGAATTGAAATAGAATAGGGAGAGGCTCATTTTGGGTTCAATTTGGTCAACCCATGGTTTTAGTCTTGGTGCACCACCCAAGGCCTGGTTTTGGGCTGAAAAGAATCATTTAGGTCTTCTTGGAAGGGGTGGTGAAGTCTCCATCCAAGGTGAGGTGGCTAAGCTTAGTTTTGAGTGTAACATGGATGAGGTTAAAAATGCTTAATGAAGGTTTAAGAAAGACCCCCCTCTTCTTGCCATTAATGGCTTGGTGAGGAGGAAAGTGGCTCCCATGGCTTGTATATAGCTTATGCATGGCTTTATGGCTCCATGTGGCTTGGGGCAAAGCTTGGTCAATTTCATGGAAGTAGAATTTAGGAATTTTGGTATTTTGGTGGAGAATTTTCATGAAGTTTGATTTGGAAAGGTTTAATGATGATTTTGAAACTTATGGGTGATTTTGATTAAATGGATGATGTAGAGAAATGACATGTGGGCTTTGGATTGAAAACTTGGGCTTTTGAAATGGTCTTGGGTGGGCTTTTAAAGTGATTTAAGGAAGTGGACTTTTGGATTTTAAAATGGGATTTTGGATGAAAATTTTGTGAATGACCATGCCAAATAAATGTTGCAATTGGTTTATGCATGTGTCATGAGTGGTTTGGAACAAGTTTATAAAGTGATTTTGAATTGAATTGGGTTTAATGTGGGGTCTTTTGGTAAAGGGGCCAAGGTGGGCCAAATTGGGCTAACTTGGGTTAAGGTTGGGCTAAAGTTGGATTTTATGTAAAATTAATATTGAGAAATGTTCATGGGAGTGTCACAAAGAGTTTATAACTTTGGTTGGGCTCTAATTTTGGGATTTGGGCCCATTTGGGTTAGGTTTGGGCTTAGGTCAATTTAAGGGATTTTGATTTTGGGTTAGGTTTGGAAGGAGTTTAGGATCAAACCTTGGGCAAATCAAGTTAGCGTTTTGTTTATGGGGGTGTTAGGAAGGCTTTAGAAAAGATTTGGGCCTAATTGGAGTTGAATTGGATGGGTTTGAGCTAGGTTTAGGTCAGGGGCCAAAATTGGGCCTTAGGCTTCAAATTGAAATTGGGCTCAAATGTCAATCAAATTGGACTTTTATTTGGTCTAAATTGATATTGGAGATGTTAATTTGAAGTTTAGAATTGAATTGGACCAAAATTAAGGTCAATTGGGTTGGTCTGGTTTGACATTTGGTTCACTTTGGTTTAAAATGGGCCAAATTGGGGGTTTTGGTAATAGTTGAGTAAATTGGCAAAATTGGCCCATGGTGTAGTTGAAAAAAGTGAAATTTGGAATATTTGGGATTTTTTGGAATTTTCTGGGAATTTTCTGAATTTTTGGGATAAGAAGGGCATTTTGGGTATTTTTGGAAATTTGGGGGTACTTTTGGAATTTTTTGTATTTTTTGCTATGGATGATCAATTTGAGTGTGGGGGGAATGTTTAGGATTGATTTTGAGGAATTTTTGGTAATTTAGGTGATTTTGTAAATTTTGGGTAGTTTCGAGCGGCTTTTGTAGGTTTAAGTAGGTGTAGGGCTCTCGGGGTCAAAAATTGAAATTTTGGAAAAATGAAGATTGATCCAATTTGAGTAAAATGGAATCACTATGGTTGAGCCATGAAGCCATATTAAGCCCATATGAGCCATGAGAGAACTCATCTGAGGTATTCACAATGTTATTCCTAACCCTCTTAGCCATGGGCTTAGGGGTTAAGGACCATCCATATGAATTACCTACATGAGTCAGGAAGTCAAGTTGGGTGAGAGTTTGGTTTTAGGACTTGGAATGTGTGTGAGAGTGTAGTATATGTGCAGTCAAACCTCACCAGACCAGGCCACCAAGGGTATTCCTAAGGCCAAGAAGTCCTATAGGGAACTCATCCTTTAAACCTCCACATTTGATTTCAACCCTCTAGGTGATTAGGGGTCTACAATCAAGCTTGTGGGGTTTGCAGGGAGTCAAGAGGTGTTTGAACTTCTAAAGGGTGGGTTCCAGTTCTAGTCCTCTAAGATTAGTCAAAGGAAAAGCCTAAGGCTAGATTCTAAGTACTAAAGAGAGAAGCAAAAGACCTCATCAAAATGAGGTCAACAGAATCTGGCGCCTTGGTGTCGGAATCTGGCGCCTTGGCGCTGGACTCTTTGACCAGGTCTTTGCACCTCTTCACTTTGGGTCACACCTCTTCACAATTAAAACCATTTTCCTGCTTCCAGATGCATTGTATCACAGGTCCTATATATTAGGAGTAACTTCCAGTCTTCTAGAAGCTTCGATAACTGTTTAACATCGTCAAAATAACTACCTAAAGTCTTCAAAAATCTTGTCTGCGATTGTATCCAGCTGGCGCTTAGACACAGGATTCTGGCGCCCAATAATTCCAATATTTTGCGCCATAAGCTCCATTTTGCTCCTTTTTGCTCATTTTTCCTTATTTTTTCCTTCTTGTACTCTTTTTTAATCATCTACGTCCAAAAATATGAAAATATCTTTCATTAAAGCATAATATCCTTAAGAATTGAATCATAAATAAGGCATAAAAATGGGTATTTTTAAAGTGGATCAAATTCCCCCAAACTTAAACGTTACTTATCCTCAAATAACCCTTTTAATTACATAAAATAGATAACATTTGGAATGAAGTTAACATATTTAAGATTCCTTATAATTTTTGGTTTTGTAAATGTTTTAGCAAATCTTTAACTAACTTTCACTAATTAAGTTTAATTTTAAGAATTAAAGAACATTTAACTATCAAATCATAACTTCCAAATTTTCATTTATTTCCACAATAATTGTAGTTTATCATATTAAGGTCACATAGAATATTTACAAGAAAAAGATTTTCATGAAATATTTTTCTAGTAAAAATTTTTGTTGATAGAAATTAAGTTAAAAATGTAATAAGTTTTCTTCCTATAAAATAATTCAAGTTAAGCCAATTTTTGATTAGGCATTTCCTCAAGCTTCTCCTCACATTCTTGTTTTGTTTTTTTTTCTTTTCTTTTGGATTGTTTTTAAATCCTTTTTCTCTTTTTTTTTTCTTTTGTTTTTTTTTAACGTGAGGATTATTATTTTTGGATAGCGTGTTAATGATTTTGATCTTCACTATCCTTAACTTATTTTCAAAAACTTTTACATTCTTACTTAATAAATATGACATTAAAAATTTATTATGTTTCAAAACTTATTTCAATCTTTTCTTTTTAAAGCAATAATCTTGATTAGTTAGTATTTGAAAAATACAATTCTCTTTACTATAAATAGAAAAATTTTGATCTTCTTATTCTTTAAGTTAAATAATTGTATTCTTAAAATCAATCAAAATTTTTGAAATTTTAGTTAAGTTTACTAAATTATTTATAAATTAAAAAATTTAGGTAATCTTATACAGATTTTTCATTCCTTATGTTATATTAATATATTTTTAAAGAAAATACTAGTTCATTAAGGACAAATAATATTTAAATTTGGTCAATGTTTTCCCTTCCCCCAAACATCAACTTTAGTATAAATATGAATCATGAAATTTTCTAATGCATGAGAGAAAGAAATAAACATGAATTAATTTAAATACAATAATGATGTAGTAAGGAAAGGATAACTTCTACTTCTACACATGCTTTAATATGAATATAACAGAAATGATTAAGCATATATAGAAAAGTTTTGCAGAGGAGGAGTTAATTTCTAAAAAAAATCTTTTCTTCTCTTCATCTTTTTTTTTATTTTTGAACATACAAAATTACTAACTATTCATGAACACTAAACAGTAGGTTGAAACAGAAATAAACTTTTATAAAAATTCATTCATATTTCAGTCTTAAACACACATCAAATAATCTAAAAACGGTTTCAACATAAAAAGTTCACATAAAAACTAACAAATAACATCACACTAAACAACACAAGAAACAAGAGATAAACTAAAAACGGAATCAACACATCTCCAGAGGTAAGTCAAGCGACTAATCACTATCTGTAGGTTCATCATCGTCATCATCAAAGGAAAATTCCGTATCCTTCGGATCAACATATGGTGAATATCTGGGACAAGTAGGGAACTGAACGTCAAGCTCACCCTTCAGAAATCTCACTAAAGACTCAGAATACTCAGCATCGTATTCACTCTTCCTTTGTGTATACTCAGAAAGATGATCGATCTTCTTATCGATCATATATACTCTACAATGAGTTAGAAATAACTCATTCTACTGCTCCAAACACTTATCATGCATAGACTCCTAGAAACTAGATGGTGGCTCAGCAATAGAAGTAGAAGGTCTAGAAGTAGAAGCTCTACCAGAAGCAGGTAATGAACTAGAAGGTATAGTAGAACTCTTAGCTCGAAGTCGATCATAGATACTGACGCTTTCTCTTCCTATGGGCTTTGTCAACTTGAGATTTTCCTCAGAAAACTCAGCAACTACTCCAGCACTTCCACACAAAGAATATATCAGAGATGGAAAACCAAGTGCAATAGAAGTGCTAGAATGAGCAGTAGCCTCTACAGAATCATGAATAATGCTTCCTACATCAATAAGCTTCTTCTCTTGAATGTAGTAGTTAAGGATCTCTCTATCCTTGGTAACCTCACTCAGATGATTGGATGGAAGGAGACAAGCAGAAATAAAGTAGTGACATGCCTTTGAAACACCATTAAGCTTAGAAGATGAAAAATTTACCCTTTTTCTATTCTGAATCTTCCGGGCTCCGGTACTATCAGTCAGGTAGAAAATTATCATATCCAAATCTCCCTCAGATGGACATAATCTAAAGTAATAGCACTCAATCTATGGCGGCAAACCATAAAAAATATTGATATGTTCAGGAGTGAATCCTACTTTAACTCCTCTAATGAAAATATCATATTCTTCAGCATCCACGAAATTAGCATAAAATTCTCTAAAAATTGGGATAACAGCAACAAAAGTGAAATAGCAGAATCATTGCCAGTTAAGCACAACGAATGTATCCTCAATTCTTCCTCCAGTATTGTAAAAACTTCGCTCCAAGATAAATTTCTGAGTCGTAGCAAAATCGTTGTATCGAAAGTGTCCAGAGGCAGTGACAAACTTGCTACAATCAAAATTTTCTTGTTCCTTTACTCGATTAGATTTAGGTGTCATCTAAACGTGAAATAAAAACGTGAAATAAATTCATAGGATCACATATAATATACTAATTTAAGCTTCTTAAACTTGAAAGAGCTTAAAAATCCATGGATTTTAATCTAAAAATCAAATTTTTTTTCAAAATTATGGTTTTTCTAAGTGAGAGCAAAATCCATGGTGAAAATAAAAAATAATGAGTTTAGAATGTAGATCTGACCTCGGGATGAAGAAATCGGGTGATTTCAAGATCAAAAACTTGAAAATCCAGCTTTAAATGGGATATATAGGGGGTATTTTCGTGAAAAACAGTGGAGAAGGAAGCTTAGGCGTCAAAAATGGTGTGGGGGGTTTAAGAAGATGAGTCTTCGGGTTCAGGCCTAATCGGCGCCTAGGCGCCAAACTCGCCTTTCCAAAAATTTGATTTAAATTTTATATTTTCCACTAAATCTTATCATATTTGACTCCTAATTACTCTTATGAGAGTATTAATCCAAATTATATCCTCCAAACATTTTTACAATCAATTTAAATTGATAGTTTAGATCCACAAAAATATATCCAAATTCTTCAAATCCAATCCATAACTTTCATTCCAAATTCAATAAATTTCAGTACAAGACTGTATCAAGGTTCATCGTTTTATAAATAACACAAACAAGACATATTCAAAGAAAATATTCAAATCTAACAACACACATTAAATAATTAAGAAAACACACAAATTCGATATTCAACACACTAACACATGACTCGATCACACCTAAAACACATATAAGATCTATTTAACACCGATCTTCAATTACCAAAGTCGTCTTTTCATTGATCCACTTGTTCTTCACGTACATTTCTACTTGAGCGTCATGATAGGCCGCCATATGATCAGATTAAAGTTCGATTTGCCATTCCTAGTGTTCGTATTGGTGGTACATCTCATGGAGACGTTTACGAATACTTTGAAGTTCCGCTTCAATCTTCTCCAATCGACTAAACATTTTCTCCATACTAACAGTAATAAAACCTTTAAAATAATGCTGAGGATCTTTGGGAAATTTGTCTCTTACCTCATTTCCATTATTTCCTCTATCCATTGCCTCCGAATCCTTCTTAAATCCTAGAAAATGGATTGCTCTGGTCGAAATTAAGGTTTCTATGGGATTGGTGATGAAGATAGGTCAATTTATAGGGAAATTTTGTGTAAAAAACTGAAGAATTTTGATTGTTGCACGATCTATAACCGTGGGGCTTAGGCGCCAACACTTAGGTGCCGGAACCTCGATCGACTCCAATTCGTGTATCGTCAAATTTTGCAAGTTTCGGTCTTAAAAATAGGTCTAACAAATGGTTATAATCAACACACAAACATAATTACAAAAAATTCAAATCACAAACAATCACAAACGAAGGTTAACTTGATCTCCTTTTTACTCACATTTGACATGGAGTGGTCCAAGTCCAAATTCTATATACTTCAAGATAATGTTTAGCTTAAGCCAATACAGACTTGTTAGCCTTCTATTTCCAGAAGTTATATACAATTTTAGTCAAGGCCAAGGCATAAACTTACAGCAATAATTTAACTCATACTAATTAATATGGGTTGCCTCCCACAAAGTGCTTTGTTTAATGTCATCAGCCCGACCTAATTAATTGAATTAATCGGGTAGACTCAGCTCGTAAGCCTCTTTGTAATTTAATTTAATTTCTACCATATAAGGCTTCAGTCTTAATCCGCTAACTTTAAATACTTTTCTAGTTTTGGGATCTTTAATATCCACAGGCCCATAAGGGTATACTTTCTCAATTATAAATGGTCCCATCCATTCAGATTTTAATTTTCCAGGAAAAAGTTTTAAACGGGCATTGAACAATAACACTTCTTATCCAGGCTCAAACATTTTCCTTGAAATCTTTTTATCATGTAATTTCTTCATTCTTTCCTTATAAATTCTTGTATTTTCACAAGACTCGTTTCTTATATCTTCTATTTCCTTCAGTTGTAATAATCATTTTTCTCCTGCAGTATTCAAATTATAATTGAACTCTTTTATCGCCCAATAAGCTTTCTGTTTAAGTTCAATAGGTAAGTGACAATGTTTACCATAAACTAACTGATAAGGTGACATTCCAATAGGTGTTTTATAAGTTGTTCTATAAGCCCATAATGCAGAATCAAGTCTATCAACCCAGTTAGTTCTTTTAGGATTAACAGTCTTTTATAATATTCTTTTAATTTCTTTGTTTCATACTTCAGTCATTCTACTTATTTGAGGATGATAAGCAGATGTAATTCTATGTTTAATTCTAAATTTTTCCAGCAATGATTGAATTCTCATATTTCTGAAATGACTTCCCCCATCTGTGATAATTACCCTAGGAATTTCAAATCTTGTAAAAATCATTTTCTTTAAAAATTTCGAAACACTTTTGGAATCACAGTTAGGTAAAGCTACAGCTTCGATCCACTTTGAAACATAATCAACTGCTAATAAAATATAAATTTTTCTAGATGATGGTACGAAAGGTCCCATAAAGTCTAAACCCATACATCAAAAATTTTGATTTCTAATATAAAGTTTAGAGGCATTTCATCTTTTCTGGATATTATTCTCATTCTTTGACATCAATCACAAGTTTTCACATAACTTCCAACATCTTTAAATAAGGTAGGCCAATAAAATCCAGAATTTAAAATTTTAAATGCGGTTTTATCTACTCCAAAGTGTCCTCCAAATTCAGAATCGTGACATTTTTGAATAATTGCAAAAGTTTCTTCATATGGTATACATCTTCGAATCACAGAATCTCTTCCTATTTTTAATAAATGATTATCTTCCCAAATATATGATTTACAATCATTCTTGAATTTCTTAATATATTTGATTTCCAACCCATATGGTAAAATATTACTAACCAAATAGTTAACTATATCAGCATACCAAGGCATTTGTAATCCTTGAATGACATATAACTGTTCATCAGAGAATTTCTCATTTATATTTTCTTCATAAATCTTTTCTTTATTATTTTTTATTCTCGATAAATGATGAGCAATTTAGTTGTCAGTTCCTTTTATGTTCACAATTTTAAAGTCAAATTCTTGTAAAAGTAAAACCCATATGATCAATCTTGGTTTAGCATCTTTTTTATACATTAAATATTTAATTGTAGAAAGATTAGTATGTACTATACATTTTTTTCCAAGAAGATATGGTCTAAATTTATTAAAGGCATATACTATTGCTAACAGCTCTTTTTCAGTAGTGGTGTAATTTCTTTGAGTTTCATTAAGAGTTTTGCTAGTATAATATATAACTTTAAAAATTTTCTCATATTTTTGTCCTAATACAGCTCGGATTGCGTAATCACTTGCTTCACACATCAATTCAAAAGGTTTATTCCAATCAGGTGTAACAATGACAGTTGCAGTGATTAATTTTTCTTTTAAAATATTGAACGCATTCAGACAATCTTCATTAAATTCAAATTTCGCTTCTTTTTCCAATAAATGGCGAAGAGGTTTAGTAATTTTAGAAAAATCCTTTATATACCTTCTATAAAATCCAGCATGACCCAGAAACTTCTCAGATAGTAACAGTATTAGGTGGTTGAAGTTGAGCAATAATTTTCACTTTTTCCTGATCAACTTCCATCCCTATTTTTGAAATTTTATGTCCAAGTACGATTCCTTCTGTGACCATAAATTGACATTTTTCCCAGTTTAGAACTAAATTTGTTTATTCACATCTCTTCAAAACTTCAATTATACTTTCCAAGCATGATTCAAAAGAAGTTCCAAATACTGAAAAATCGTCTATAATACTTCAATTCCTTTATCAATCAAATAACAGAATATTGACACCATACATCTTTGAAAAGTTGCAGGTGCATTGCTTAAACCGAAAGACATTCTTCTAAAGGCAAATGTTCCATAAGGACTTGTAAATGTTGTTTTCTCTTGATCCTTAGAGCAACAAGCTAATCGATGATAACCGAATATCCATCCGTAAAACGTAAATATGAGTGTCCAGCTAGTTTATCCAGCATTTGATCCAAGAAAGGTAAAGGAAAATGACCCTTTCTAGTGGCATTATTTAATTTTCGATAAGCGATGCAAATTCACCATCCAGTAACTTGTCTTGTTGGGATTAATTCATTTTTATTATTAACAATGACAGTTACTCCTCCTTTCTTCGGAACACAATGAATAGGACTTACCCATTGGTTATCCGAAATAGGATAAATAATTCCAGCATCTAACCATTTTAAAATCTCTTTCTTTACAACCTCTTTCATAATTGGGTTCAATCTTCTTTGGAGTTCAATAGTAGGTTTACAATTTTCTTCCATTAAAATTCTATGCATACAGATTGAGGGGCTTAATCATTTCATATCTGCAATAGTCCAACCAAAAGCTTTCTTATAATTCTTCAAAACTCCTATTAATTTTTCTTATTGATCTTTACTTAATTCTGAAGATATAATTACAAGTAAAGTTAATGAATTTCCAAGAAATGCATATTTTAAATATGTAGATAACATTTTTAATTCCAGTTTAGGGGCTTTTTCAATTGAGGGTAAAAGTATATCATTTTTAGTTGCGTCTAAAATTTCCCAATTTTCATGAATATAATGAGTTTCTTCAGATAAATTTTCTTCATTTAATATTTCAATTTCTTCATTTAAGGACTCATTATATAACATAGATTCTTTATCTTTATCATCAGAAATGACCTTACATTTTTCTTGATAATGCTTTTCAATTATATAATCAAAAATATCCATTCGATAGCATTTTTCTTTATCAGGATACCTCGTTGATTTTAGAACATTAAATGTTATCTCTTGATCATTAACTCTCATCGTGAATTCTCATTTTTGCACATCAATCATAGCTCGTCCAGTAGCTAGAAAATATCTCCTTAAAATGATAGATATTTCTTTATCTTCTTCCATATCTAGAACAATGAAATCCACAAAAAAGATAAATTTATTTACCTTAACAAGAACATCCTCTATAACTCCTTTAGGATAAGTGATCGATCGATCAGCTAACTGAAGAGTTACAGTGGTAGGAGAAATCTCTCCTAAATCTAACCTTCGCAAGATTGAAAATGGCATGAGATTAATACTAGCTCCTAAATCACATAAGGCTTTTCCACAAAATTTTTCTCTAATTGCACATGGTATAGTGAAACTTCTAGGATCTTTAAGTTTCTGAGGTAATTTCTTCTGAATTATTGCACTACATTCTTCACTTAATGCAACAGTTTCATAAGCTTTAAATTTTCTCTTCTTGCTTAAAATATCCTTAATAAATTTTACATAGCTTGGAATTTGCTCCAAAGCTTCAGCAAAAGGAATGTTGATGGTAAGTTTCTTAAAAATTTCAAAGAATTTAGAAAATTGATGGTCAAGCTTCAGCTGTTTTAGTCTTTGACGAAAAGGTGGTGGTCGTCTTTCAACTTCCACTTCAATAGGTATTACAGTATGATCTTTACTTGGAGAAAGAGTATCTTTAGGTTTTTCAATCTCTTCAACTTCTTTCTCTTTCTTAATCTCATTCCGTGTTTTCTCTTTTAATTCTTTTACACTTCTAAGTTGTACAGTTTTTGCTTGTTCGTGTTCTTTTCTAGATTCTTTAGGATTAATTTTGACATTGCTAGGCAGTGTTTCTTGTGGTCTTTAATTAATGAAATTAGCGATTTGACACATCTGATTCTCAATATTACGAATAACAGTGTTTTGATTTTGTAGCTGATTACTTAGTTGCAAGATCAGTTATTCTACAGACAACTTTTTCTGCTGACTGTTATAACTAGGAGGGTAAGTTGGTCTATAGTTTGAATTTCCTTGATTAATGTAATTTGGATTAACTTGATTATTATTCCATTGTTTATGTCCATTACTTCAATTAAAATTAGGATAGGATGATTTTTCCAACTAGGATTATAATTATTAATTTTACTAGCAATAGTTTGCAAAGTTTCCATTGTTTGAGAATTATCAGAATTTGCAGAATTATTATTACTTACATGTGATATGTTAATAAAAAAATTATCTAATTTCTTAGATATCGCAGCTATTTGCGAAGCTAAAGTAGAAAATGCTTCATTATTTTGAATACTGGCCATTCTTTTAGGATTAAGCCTTTCAAAAGGCCATTGAAATTATTATTAGGCATTTCTTCAATTAAAGTGTAGGCTTCTTCAAATGTCTTAGCCATTAAAGAACCATCACCAGCAGCATCAATAATAGATTTAAGTGATCCAATAAGTCCATTATAAAATGTTTAAATGATTAACCAATCTGGTAAAGCATGATGAGGACATTTTCTTAATTGTTATTTAAATCTTTCCCAAGCTTCATAAATTGTTTCTCTATCATATTGCGTAAATGAAGGAATATCATTTCTCAATTTAACTGTTTTAGAAGGAGAAAAATATTTAGCAAGGAATTTTTGTGTCATATTTAACCAAGTTTTAACAGAACAGGTTGCTAATGAATAAAGCCACATCTTTGCTTTATCTTCCAAGGAAAAAGAAGAGAATCTAAGTTTAATAACATCATCAGAAACATTATTATATTTAAAGGTAGCACAAAGTTCTAAAAAATTAGCAATGTGTAAATTTAGATCCTCATTAGGTGTTCCTCCATATTGATTATTTTGAACAATTTGAATAATAGAAGGTTTAAGCTCAAAAGATATAACATCAACAGCTGGCATTCGAATACTAACATGAAGTTCATCAGCTGTAGGGTTTTCATATTCCCTTAATGGTTTATAAATATTTTGTTCATTAATTTTGATTGGATTTTGATTATTGTTATGTAAGTTAGCCATTTCCTGATATTTTTGAATTTGTTTTCCTTTTTTAATTCTTTCAACTGTTCTTTCTAATTCAGAATCAAAATGTAATAATCCTTCCAATCCAGAACTACGCATAAAATTAAAATCTTTTTGGTATTTTAATATTTATATATATTATTTTTTATATTTTTTTAAAAAGAAATAAAAGTGTATAAATTATATTTAATTTGAAAAATGTCTTTTTAACTTTCTTACTTATCTTCCTAATCTTCCTCGGCAACGGTGTCAGAAACTTGGCGCGTTGCAACTTAGACTAAAGGGGCTTATATATACTTTCAAATGCAAGAATTTTGATACTACTGATAGAAGATTTAATCACTAACAGCAGCACCAAAAACTTGGTGTGATTTTACTTTTGAAAGAATTTATGAATTTATATTTAGATTATATTTTATAAAAGTCACAATTATAAACGCAAGTAAACGTATTGTATCAAGTAATACAAGGCTCTAATGAAGTCCTGGTTATCGATCCCACATGGAAGATTTTTAAGAATATAAAGTAATATTTTTAGATTTTTCAAATTTAATATAATTTTTCTTATTTTTAATTGTTTTTAAAGTTCAGATTTTAGATTTAATGAAATTTATACTAAATGTAAGTAAGCAATACTAAAATAAATATTAATGCAGGTATAAATAAAACAACTTGCTCCTTTTCAACTAATTAAAGATTTTTAGAATAATTACCTTTTGTGGAGATTTTAGATTATGGTATTGTGCCAAATAAAAGCATTCTTATTCTTTACCCTTTCGTCCAGGTGCAAAGAACATTGACTAATCTATATATCGGTTTAGGATGTTTTATTAGTAGAATGCGTTAATCTAGGCTCACACTACTAGATGTCCAAGGGTGGCTATGGTCGGCCCTACCAGTGACCCGTTCTTTTTCTATAAACCAAATTATTAGAATTTAGTCTATCACTCTAAAAACTAATGAATTTTACGCCTAATAAATCATAAGAATTTGCACCTCACCTTAAATAACCCGTGTATAACCTGTGATTACCTAAGGATTCATGTGCTATCTACTAGTTAAAAAATCATCTACGGATAGGTCTCATAATTCTTCAACAGGTTTTAACAACGTAAAAGGCCAATTTAAAAATTAAACTAAGATCAGGTAATGATATCATCACAATCTTTATAAATATTTTTATTTAAATTCTCCACCAAAGTTTAATTATTTTATTACCTTTTCATAGTTGAAAGGAGAAAGTAATCTACCTACTCAGAACACATTAAAATTACACAACAAAACATATTTATAAAACTTTGAACCAAAGTACAAATACTTATCTGAAGTGTTCCTTCAAGTGATCCGCTGACTCCTACTGACTCCAAAGCAATGATAAAAACTTCAACAACAATAATACACACTAAACACTCAATATAAACTCTGAAAATACTAAAGAAAGTCGCACCCTAAATGTGGAAGAGAACTAAAATACTAGATGAGACTATGGGGGAGAGAAGGTGCGATTTTTTCTATAGAATGGGCTCCTATTTATAGAGCTCTGAATTTGACCAGGGGTTGCTTAAGGTACCTCTTCAAAATTCATCCAAATACAATGTATCTTCTAGAAGGTAACTGTCACGCATAAGCGCCGGAATCTGGCACCTAGGCGTCGGACTCTTTGACCAGGTCTTCGCACCTCTTCACTTTGGGTTACACCTCTTCGTAATTAAAACTGTTTTCCTGCGTTTAGATGCATTGTATCACATGTTCTATATATTAGGAGTAACTTCCAGTAGAAGCTCCAATAACCATTTAATATCATCAGAATAACAGCCCAAAGTTGTCAAAAATCTTGTCTGCGACTGTATCGAACTGGCGCTTAAGTGCCTGATTCTGGCACCTAGGCGCTAGACCAATAATTCCAATAGTTTGCTCCATATGCTCCATTTTGCTCCATTTTGCTCATTTTCCTTCGTTTTCCTTCTTGTACTCTTTTTTAATCATCTACGTCCAAAAACATGAAAATACCTTTCATTAAAGCATAATATCCTTAATAATTGAATTATAAATAAGACATAAAAATGAGTATTTTTAACGTGGATCAGTATCCTTCCAGCCTAACCTTAGATTTACTAACTAAACTTAGGATATGTCAATGTTCTTTTCAAGCTTGGAAGAGTGGGTACTCATTTAAGGGTAAAGAAACAATTGTGCTCTTATTTGGCACAATAACATAAATAATCATTCCATATCATCCACACATAATATTCTCATTGTAAGAGGAAAGAAACTTTTCTTATATATCAAAACCATTCAAATATATAGCTTAGTGTGTGTCTGCAAGTTAATTCCGTTTTAAAGATATTATAAGTAATTGTAGTTTGCTTAATTGTTACTATTTTCTACATCTTGTTAGTAGAAGTAAACATCAAACTTTAATTGAAATTTGAGTATTGGAATTCATTATTATATTATCTATAGCATGATTTAATCCTTGTGGGATCGATAACCAGGACTCCATCAGAGCCCTGTAATACTTGATACGATACGTATACTTGTGTTCAATGCGTGGACTTTACAAAATCATTATAAATATATATAAATTTGAGTTCATAAGTTCTTTCAATATTAAAGTACGACCCACATCATCGGGTCATCAAACATTGTAATAGATTAACTTTCCAAATCATGTTGACCTTATGAGACAACATGTAATGTCTAAGCTTTTGAGTGGTGAAAGCTAAAGCTAGACAATGCTTCTCAATAGGCGTATATTTTACTTCCACATGTATTAGACTTCGACTTAGGTAGTAGAGTGTGTTCTCTTTACCTTCATCAATGACTTGGGCAAGTAAGGCACCGAGGGACTCGTCTAAAGTCGTGGTATAAAGTATCAACGGTCTACTCAGGATAGGGGTTGCTAAGATAGGTGGTGTCGTTGGGTATCATTTAATATCTTTGAAAGCCCATTGATACAGCTGCCCACAATGAATGTGACATCTTTTTGGAGTAAGATTGAAAAGATTAGACACCTTCCTGACATATTAGATATGAAGCATCTTAAGTATACCAATTTTCCTTGAAAAGAACGTAGTTATTTCAAGGTTTTGCGAGGAGGCATTTCTAAGATAGCTTAAATCTTCTCTGGGGCAATTTTGATTCCCTGATGACGGACAACAACGCCAAAGGCGCACTTTAAGGATTCATCTTGAGATTGTATTGTCGTAATCGTTCAAATACGATCCTCAAAACATATAGGTGGTTTTCTTTCACTTTGCTCTTAATGACGAAATCATCCAAGTAGCATTCCACATGGTTATGAATGAGGTCATTGAAGATCTTCTTCAATTCTCTTTGGTAGGTAGCTCCTGCGTTCTTCAAACCGAACAACATTACGGTAATGTTGTAGATCCCAATTGGAGTTTTGAAGGCTGTAAGAATTGCATCTTCTGGAGCCATCTTGATATTATTATAATTTGATGATCCATCAATGCAGGAGAAAATTTCATGTGACGACTCAATGTCCACCATTAATTCTGGTATTGTTAATGAGAATTCATCTTTGGACATGCTTTGTTTTAGTCCCTGAAGTCGACACATACTCATATTTTTCCATTCTTAACCGACACGACGTTAGCCAATCATGTCAGGTACTGTTCTTTTCAGATAAAGTTAGCGTATTAACTTCTTTATTTCTGATGTATTTTGTTGTTCTATTTTGAGGTGCATTCTTCTGGGTGCTTACTTTACTAGCGTTGTACTTTGATCCACTCCTAGTCAGTGAACTCCCACTCTAGGGGATAGTCCAGGAATTTCGTCATAGCTCCAAGAAAAGCAGTCCTTGAATTCTTACAATAACTTGACCAAGTCTATAACCTCTTCTTTATTGAGTAATAAACTTATGAAGGTGGGTCGGGGCTGCTCCTCAGTCCAGAGGTTGATTTCTTTTAATTTGTCCACGGTTGACTTGATTTATTCTTAGAACTCAGGCGGAGCATCCTTTATTGACTGATCTTCAAATTCATCTTTAATGTTTAGGCAATCTTCCACTGGCTGACTAGTAACAACCATGTAAAATCTTGAGTCATCGACGGGTTCGATCGTACCAAACCCAAGACCTCTTGAATTGAATTTCCTTCCTTTTGTATTCCATAATTTTTCAAATGATTGATGCTTGTCCTTTGGCATTTACTTCGGCACATGTCCTTGTGGTGTTAAATTTTATACATATGGTGAAAAGTAACCAAAAGGTAATTCCATTAATTCATTAGAATCATTTTCTTTAAGAATTATACATGGTTCAGAAGTAGAAGGAGAAGCTCGGTGAAACTTGATCTATTTAAAACCATCATTATGGAATTCTTTGACCTACATACTCTCAATCTTTTAAGGATGGATCGAAGTTAGGGTCATGCCTTTAACTTAATGGTTAATAAGATCATACATCGATTCATATTCATCATTTTGTTTGTCTTCGAAAGAGATCTCAAATTGAGGCTCTTCGGACTTATCATCATTTTTTCTTCATCCACATTGGAGCTTCCTTCTACATCGATGTTGATCGCCAGCTTCATCTGTTCAGCAATTTGGTGGGTCCTTCCTTGCCTGCTTCCCCGGCCTAGATCTCGAATGCTCGGGTTAAAAGAACCTCCACCAACTCGCTGCGAAGGAGTGGTGCGTGATTGTTTAAGCGGAGGTATATGGTCCCATTTCTATAGTTCATCTAAATCCTTAATTTAGTTTGTCACAAATTTACTTAAAACAACTGTTTTCTTTGGGGGAGCGTAGTTGGTGGCATCTTCATGGATGCCTACTTTATGTATTAAGAAAGGTTGTAAGTCTCCCTCAATGCAATGTTCTTGTCCATCTTTGTAGTACTTGATGTATTGGTGAAGTGACAACAGGACCATATTGTACTCGTGAAGCCTTGGTCGACCAAGCAGGGTATTGAACGAAGTATCCACATCGATGATATGGATATTTGTGATTGATACCAGATTTCCAACTTTCATTTGCAGCGTTATAGATCCAATGGCTATTTCTACTATCTGATTGAATACCCTTAGCATCATTTTATCTGTAGAGCTCTCGTACGTCGATGTATATGTAAGCTAACATCCGTAGACCCATTATGTTGAGTGACGCTCCAGGATCTACTAACGCTTTAGAAAGTACAAACCATCCGATGATGACGGAAATGTAGAGTGGGCAGTTGTAATCGGTACGTACCGAGTAGCAAATCTTCTTTGGTGAAGGTTGCACTAGGCGGTCCTTTCAAAGTTCAAACTCCATCTGAGGATGTGCTAGCCAACTGTGCTAAGTAAATATCTAGGTCAAGTAAAGGCTTGATCAGATTTTCTCTCATCGCCTTTGATAGGATCAGAGCGTCGTAACTACTTAATTTAGCCGGCAACCTTTTGAGATGTGCTAGTACATTATAATCCACTTTGTTTGACCCTTCGATCTCATTTTAAATTTGTACTTCTTATGTTGCTGGAGATTATTCTTCTTGAATAATCATGTATTTTCCTTTATCTACTGGAGCTGTTCTTAGAGGTAGCATCTTTCCACTTCTTAGATGTATTTCTATTATTTCTTCTTCTTTTAGACCCACAGGTTCTCCTATTATTGAAGCTGGCTCATCTGGTATCATTTCTGTATCTGAAAGATGTAGGTTGATTGCAAGTGGAGTTCCTTCATACTCGAGGACTGGCTCCTCGCTTCTCGTGCTGTCATAACCGGTGTTGTCGATATCATCTTCATCTTTGCCAATGTCTTCATCGGGAGATAACGTGATTTGAGGATCACTTTGGGAATCGAAATTGGGGTTAGATAGGTTGTCATTAGTTGCGTCATCACCAGAGACAGTATGATAATCGTACACGGTTGGGAGTTCAAGGGGTTTCACCCTCGAATCCAAGATAAACAATCTAACAGGGGCGGCCCCTATCCTACCCTTCGCGCTATCATCCATAATTTCACTCGTAATCTCTTTCTTTCTTCTTTGCCATTGTGGTATCCTCCTTTGTTGAATCATCATCTTAGGCTGGGCTGGTGAATGATTCCGGGTTGCGACATTCTTTGAAGTGGACTGGATCTGATCTATGACTTTCTTGAGCTCGCTCTAAATTGTACTTCATCGACCCTTGCTAGCATATGATCAATCGAAGAGATTGGCTCGACCGAAATCATATTGATAGAACCTCTTTCAGGTTCTTTCAAATATTTTATTGATATTGTTATGTTCCCTTCTTTGTAATTTCTTTTGAGCAAATCAGTAAAAATGAAGCAGTTTTCTATGGTGTGGCCGTGCATTCTGTGATACAAACAAAAGTTGGGTCGAAACTTCTTGTTCATCACTTCCAGCTTCTTCAGCTCGGGCAAGCTGAACTCGAGCTTCTTCATTAAATTGTTGAACATTTTTGTTACAGTGTCATCTTTGAAGGAGTAGTTCCTACTTAGCCGTTCTGACATTGTCGGACCCTATCACCCATCTGTCCTTGTATGACCTCTGTTGCTGACCAGACTGACTGCTCTACTATGCACGAGGCTGACCATACTGCTGATGCTAACTATACTGTGGAGGCTGACTGTACTGTGGTGACTGACTGTGCTGCTATGGCAACTACTCAGCTTGAATCATCATCGGTTGCTTCCCTTTACCGCTCGTTGCCACTAAGCCAGATATATTTTCATATGTTTTGGCGGTCCTTGTTTTCTCTGCTTTCTCTGTAGGCTTCATATGCTTTTCTTCTTCTTGCAAATTGCTCACCTTGCTGAGTAGCTTCCCAAAGGACTTAATGGTGAGACCCTTAATCATGAAAACCACGGGATCGTGTATACTCTTGAGTAGTAATTCGATTGTGTGTTGCTCTTGTAGCTAAGGTTCACACTTCATACTTAAGTTTCTCCACCTCAAGATGTACTCAACCAGAGTCTCGTCGGGCTTCTGCCGCACTTTTATGAGATCTCCTATAGTCACATGATGCTGGGCACTGATAAACCTTTTCACGAATATTCTGTCCATTTATGCAAATGTCTTTACTAATTCATTGGGAAGCTCCACGTACCAATCAAATGTTGTTCCTGAAAAGCTGCTGATGAACTGTCGGAACTACCTCCTATGTTGCAACAATTAGCTCTGAAGTGTGTCACATGCTGACATTGATTTCCCGTCTCATCGAATGACTTGAACGTCTGGGGCACGAAACCTTAAGGGTAAGGCACGACAGCAAATTCCACAGGGTAGGGCCTACCCTTTGAAACTGATGCTCCGCCTTTGGACTGAACCAAGGCATCCTGAACTTGTTGTTCGATCATTTGCTTGATATCCATTTTAGTAGGCTCAGAGTTGGATCTTTTCTAGGTGGTTCTTCTTCATTGGATGAAGTGACTTCTCTTCTTTCATCGGTGATGTGTGTAATCACAGGTTAGCTAATCTCCGGAGATGCTGCGGGTCGAGACTGCAGCTGTCCGTGGAGTGTAGCCATGGTGGTCATGGCAGCGGTCATCTCCTCCATCTTCTTCTCCAGACTGCTAATCCGTTCATCTCATGTCAGAATGTCCTTCAAAGCTCATCCACGGTGTTCTCCTCACTAGGATCATCGTGCGTAGATGATGTGGACCTAGTTTCAACCATATTGATTTCCTTGAATTATTTGTTCTTGTAATCTGACAGGAAGTAATCCTCATCATCGATATCCAATCTTCATTGTTTTGCCAATTCTGCAATTTATGCTCGGAGCTTTCAAACTTTATCTTCAATTGTTTTATCATTTGTCATCTTCAAATCTTTGGAATTTTCTTGACTGTCACTTTTCTCTGCAACTGACTCAAATACAATGGCAGTAGTGTCAACGGAAACATAGGACTCATTATTCATCCGATGGTCAACAGACCTTTCGGAATATACTGGTGCAACATCATTAGGTAACCACACTTTCATCTTAAAAGTCTTTGCCTTGGGATGTGGTGTCTCAGCGTGGATATCAGAGTGAGGGGAAGTGTGCTCCCTATGGTGTAGACCATGCACGAAGGGGAATAATCTTCTCCCACTCTTTCTCTTCGGGGATTCTTTATAATCATTGGTAGACTGTACCCTTGGACCCAGCTAGCACTTGACTGATCTACGCAATGGAGGAGTTGGAACTGTAGTACATCATCTGTAGTTGTGGCATCAACATGTCTTCCCAAATGGTGTTAGATGGACATTCAGATGGGTCTTTCCACCTTTGGAATTTCATTCTTTATTTCATGGGATACTACATATACCATCATTTTGAGGAGCTGAGCCACAAAGCATCTTTACTTTTTAGCTAATCTTTGGAGAATGGTGTGAAATCGGGTGATGGGTGTGGGCCTCTCCCTCACCTTATCATGGCCATGTAGTGACAGTAGTGTGGTAGCAATCCTCTAGCGGCTTTCTTCTCTAGTAGTTTCAACTAACCCGTGGAACCAAATCCTTCGAAGGAGAGGAGAGGTATCTGGTAGGCCGTGTTCCTCCTGTTGAGGAATCTCATTGATTTCTAGCAGACTTGGAACTTGTGCCCTGGCGGCTTTGAAGGTCCTTTGATAGAATGAAGGGGCACAAAAGTTATATCAAATTGCAATAATAGCATCAACCACTTTGCTAAGCATCTGAAAAGTGTTGGTCGGGTCATCAAATATTGCAATGGATTAACTTTCCAAATCAGGTTGATCTTATGAGACAACATGTAATGTCTAAGATTTTGAGCGGTGAAAACTAAAGCTAGACAATGCTTCTCGATAGGAGGATATTTTACTTTCGTAGGTATTAGACTCAGGTAGTTGAGTGCATTCTCTTTACCTTCATCATTGACTTGGACAAGTAAGGCACCAAGAGAATCGTCTAAAGCCGCGGTATAAAGTATCAACGGTCTACCTGGGTTAGGGGTTGCTAACACAGGTGGTGTCGTTGCGTATCGTTTAGTATCTTTAAAAGCCCGTTGACATGACTCCTCTCAAAGGAATGTGACATCATTTTGGAGTAAGTTTGAAAAGAGTAAACACCATCCTGACATATTAGATATGAAGCGTCATAAATATGCAAATTTTCCTTAAAAAGAACGTAGTTGTTTCAAGGTTCTGGGAGGAGGCATTTCTAAGATAGCAACAAATCCCAGAAACTTCTCAGAGGTAACGCTAAAGGCGCACTTTAAGGGTTCACCTTGAGTTTGTATTGCCGTAATCGTTCAAATACGATCCTCAAATCCTATAGGTGGTTTTCTTTTACTTTTCTCTTGATGAGAAAATCGTTCACGTAACATTCCACTTGGTTATGAATGAGATCATTGAAGATCTTCTTCATTTCTCTTTGTTAGGCAGCTCCTGTGTTCTTCAAACCGAACGACATTACGATAAAGTTGTAGATCCCAATTGGAATTTTGAAGGTTGTAAGAATTGCATCTTCTGGAGCCATCTTTATTTGATTGTAACCTGATGATCCATCCAAGAAGGAGAAAATTTCATGTGACAACGCAATGTCCACCATTAATTCTGGTATTGGTAACGAGAATTCATCTTTAGACATGCTTTGCTTAAGTCCCTAAATTCGACACATACTCGTATTTGTCCATTCTTCTTCTTAACCGACACGACGTTAGCAAACCATGTCAGTTACTGTTCTTTTGGACAAAGTTAGCTATTAATTTCTTTATTTCTGTAGTAACTTGCTGTTCTATTTCGAGGTGCATTATTCTGGGAACTTGCTTTACTGGCGTTGTACTTTGATCCACTCCTAGTCGGTGAACTGCAACTCGTGGGGATAGTTCAGGCATTTCATCATAGCTCCAAGTGAAGCTGTCCATGAATTCTGACAGTAACTTGACCAAGTCTGTAACCTCTTCTTTGTTGAGTAATGAACTTATGAAGGTGGGTCGGGGCTGCTCCTCAGTCCACAAGTTGATTTCTTTTAATTTTCCACAGTTAACTTGATTTCTTCTTTAAACTCAGGCGGAGCATCCTCTATTGATTGATCTTCAATTTGTCTTAAATGTTTAGGAAATCATCCACTGGCTAACTAGTTACAACCATGCAAAAGCCCGAGTCATCGACGGGTCCGATCGTACCAAACCCAAGACTTTCGCTTGAATTGAATTTCCTTCCTTTTGTATTCCATAATTTTTCAAATGATTGGTGCTTATCCTTTGGCATTTGCTTCGGCACATGTCCTCGTTGAGTTAATTTTTGTACATAGGGTGAAAAATAACCAAAAGGTAATTCCATAAATTCATTAGAATCATTTTCTTTGAGAATTATACTTGGTTCAGAAGTACAAGGAGAAGCTCGGTAAAACTTGATCAGTTAAAAACCATCATTATGGACTTGCCTGACCTCCAAACTCTCGATCTTTTGAGGATGGATTGGTGTAAGGGTCATAGCTTGAACTTAATGGGCAATCTTATTATATTATCGATTCATATTCATCCTTTTGTATGGCTTTAAAAGAGATCTTGAATTGAGGATCTTTTGACTTATCATCATTTTTTCTTCATCCACTTCGGAGCTTCCTTCTACATCGATGTTGATCGCTGCTTCTTCTGTTTAGTAATCTGGTGGGTTCTTCCTCACCCGCGTTCCTACCCTAGATCTCGGATGCTTGGGCTAAGAGAACCTTCACCAATTCGCTGCGAAGGAGTTGTGGGTGACTATTTAAGAGGAGGTATATGGTCCCATTTCTATAGTTCTTCTAAATCTTCAATTTTGTTTGTCACAACTTTACTTAAAAAGACTGTTTTCTTTGAGGGAGCGTTGTTTGCGGCGTCATTATGGATGCCTACTTCATGTATCGAGAAAGGTTGTAATTCTTCCTTAATGAAATGTTCTTATCCGTCTTTGTAGTACTTGATGCATTGGTGAAGTGACGACATGACCATATTGTACTCGTGAAGCTACGGTTGACCAAGAAAGGTATTGAACAAAGTATCTGCGTCGATGATATGGAATTTTGCGGTTGTTACTAGATTTCCAACTTTCATTTGCAGCATTATAGATTTGAGGGCTCTTTCTCCTTTCTGATTGAATCCCCTTAGTATCATTTTATCTGTAGCGAGCTCTCGTGTGTCGATGTCTAAGTAAGCTAATGTTCGTAGACTCATTATGTTGAGTGACACTCCAGGATCTACTAACACTCTTGGAAAGTATAAACCTACAGATGATGACTGAAAATGTAGAGCGGGTGGTTGTGATCAGCTATACCGAGTAGAAATCTTCTTCGGTGATGGTTGCACCAGGATGTCCTTTCAAAGTACAAACTTCATCTGAGGATGTACTAGCTAACTGTGCTAAGAAAATATCTAGGTTAAGAAAAGGCTTGATCAGATATTCTATCAACTACTTTGATAGGATCAGAGCATCGTAAATGCTTAATTTGGCCGATAACTTTTTAGCATGTGCTGGTACATTGTAATCCACTTTGTTCGACCTTTCGATCTCATTTCGAATGTGTACTTCTTCTGTTGCTGGAGATATTTCTTCTTGAATAATCATTTGTTTTCCTTTATCTACTGGAGCTGTTCATGGCAGTAGCATCTTTCCACATCTTAGATGTACTTCTGTTATTTCTTCTTCTTTTAGACCCGGAGGTTCTCCTATTATTGTAGCTGGCTCTTCTGGTATCATTTTTGTATCTGAAAGATCCAGGTTGATTGCAAGTGGAATTCCTTCATACTCAAGGACTGGCTACTCGCTTCTCGTGTTGTCATAACCAGTGTTGTCAATATCTTCTTCATCTTTGCCAATGTCTTCGTCGGGAGCTAACATGATTTGAGGATCACTTTGGGAATCGAAATTGGGGTTATATTGGTTGTGATTAGTTATGTCATCACCAGAGACAGTATGAACGTAGCCAAAATCATTTCTATTATCATTATGAGACCCCGGAGGGGGATAAAGATAATTTTACAAGGTTAGGAGTTCGAGGGGTTTAACCCTCGAATCCGAGACATCATATCTAACAGAGGGGCCCCACTCCTACCCTTCGCGCTATCATCCATAATTTCACTCGCAATCTCTTTCCTTCTTCTTTGCCATTGTGGTATCCTCCTTCGTTCAATCATCGTCTTAGGCTGGCTTGGTGAATGATTCCAGTTTGCGACTTTCTTTGAAGTGGACTGGATCTGATCTAGGACATTCTTGAGCTTGTTCCAAATCGTACTCCATTCACCCTTGCCAGCATATGGATCAATCAAAGAGATCAGCTCAGCCAAAATCATATTGATAGAACCTCTTTTAGGTTCTTTCAATATTTTCTCGGTAATGTTATGTTCCCTTCTTTGTTATTTCTTTCGAGCAAATCAGTAATACTGAAGCAGTTTTCTATGGTGTGGCCGTGCATTCTGTGATACGGACAAAAGTTGGGTCGATCCTTCTTGTTCATCTCCTCCGGCTTCTTCAACTCGGGCAATCGGAACTCGAGCTTCTTCATTAAATTCTTAAACATTTTTGTTACAGCATCATCTTTGAAGGAGTAATTTCTGCTTAGCCGTTCTGACATTGTCGGACCCTATCGCCCATCTGTCCTATATGACCTCTGTTGCTGACAAGACTGACTTCTCTGATGTGCACGAGGCTGACCATACTGCTGATGCTGACTGCACTGTGGAGGCTGACTGTACTGAGGTGACTGACTGTGCTGCTGTGGTGACTGCTCAACTTGAATCCTCTTCGGTTGCTTCCCTTTATCGATTGTTGCCACTACCAGATCTATTTTCATATGTTTTGGCGGGCCTTATTTTCTCTGCTTTCTCTGTAGGCTTCATATGCTTGACTTCTTCTTCCAAACTGCTCACCTTGCTGAGTAGCTTCCCAAAGGACTTAATGGTGAGACCCTTAAGCATGAAAGCCACGGGATCGTGGATACTCTTGAGTAGTATCTCGATTGTGTGTTGTTCTTGTAGCTGAGGTTCACACTTCATGCTTAAGTTTCTCCACCTTAAGATGTAGTCAACCAGAGTCTCGTTGGGCTTCTGCCACTCTTTTATGAGATCTCCTATAGTCACATGGAGCTGGGCACTGACAAATCTTTTCATGAACATTCTCTCCATTTATCCAAATGTCTTTACTAATCCATTGGGAAGCTCGACATACCAATCAAATGTTGTTCCTAGAAAAGCTGCTGAAGAACTGTCAGAACTCCCTCCTGTGTTACAACAATTGGCTCTGAAGTGTGTCACATGCTGACGTTGATTTCGTGTCCCATCGAACGAATTGAAAGTCTGGAGCACGAAGCCTTAAGGGTAAGGCACGGCAGTGAATTCCACAGGGTAGGGCCTACCCTTTGAAACTGATGCTCCGCCTTTGGACTGAACCAAGGCCTCATGAACTTGCTGTTCGACCATCTTCTTGATATCCATTTCAGTAGGCTCGGAGTTGGATCTTTTCTCGGTGGTTCTTCTTCATTGGCTGAAGCAACTTCTCTTCTTTCATCGGTGATGTGTATAATCTCGGGTTAGCTAATCTCCTGAGATGCTGCGGGTCGTGACTGCGGCTGTCCGTGGAGTGTAGTCATGGCAGTCATCGTTGCGGTCATCTCCTCCATCTTCTTCTCCAAATGGCTAATCTGTTCATCTCTTGTCAAAATGTCCTTCGAAGCTCATCCACGGTGTTATCCTCACTAGGAGCATCGCGCGTAGATGATGTGGACCTAGTTTCAACCATATTGATTTCCAAGAATTCTTTATTTTAGTAATCTGACAGGTAGTAATCCTCATCATCGATATTCAATCTTTAATGTTTTGCCAATTCTACAATTTCTGTTCGAAGCTTTTGAACTTTATCATCAATTGTTTTATCATTTGTCATCTTCAAATATGTGGAATTTTCTCAACTCTCACTTTTCTCTGCAACTGACTCAGACGCAATGGTAGTAGTGTCAACGAAAATAACAGACTCATGCCCATCCGGTGGCCAATAGACCTTTAGGAATATACTGGTGCAACAGCCTTCAGTCACCACACTTTCATCTTAAATGTCTACGCCTTGGGATGGGGTGTCTTAGCGTGGATATCAGAGTGACGGGAAGTGTGCTTCCTACGGTGTAGACCATGCACAGAGGGGAATAATCTCATCCCTCTCTTTCTCTTTCGATATTCCTTACAATCATTGGTAGACTGTACCCTTGGACCCAGCTGTGACTTGACTGATCTACGCAATGCGGGAGTTTGAACGACAGTGCATCATCTGTAGTTGTGGCATCAACATGTCTTCCTAAATGGTGTTTGATGGACACTCGGATGGGTCTTTCCACCTTTGAAATTTCATTCTTTATTTCAGGGTATACTACATATCCCATCCTTTTGAGGAGCTGAGCCACAGAGCATGTTTCCTTTTCAGCTAATCTTTGGAGAACGGTGTGAACTCGGGTGATGGGTGTGGGCCTCTCCCTCACATTTATCACGACCATGTAGTGACGGTAGTGTGGCAACAATCCTCTAGAGGCTTTCTTCTCCAGTAGTGTCAACTAACTGGTGGAACCAACTCCTTCAAAGGAGAGGAGAGGTATCTGGTAGACTAAGTTCCTCCTGTTGAGGAATCTCATTGATTTCTGGAACACTTGTAACTTGTGCCCTGATGGCTTTGAAGGTCCTGCGGTTACGGTTTCTCCTTTGAGATCTAGTTGGAGGGGGAACTCTGGAGCTAGAACTAATCTCAAAAATTAACGGTAGGGCAAGATAGTCATTTTCAGAATCTTCTTCATGCATAATTTCTTTTCCTTTTGCAGATGGGACAGTAGGTGCAGTGACGGCAAAACCAGTAGAGGTAGGGGTGACGGCTTTCTTAAGCACAAAGATGACTGACTTGACGGGAGTAAAAGAAACTTTCACCTTCTTAGCAGAAGCAAAATCTTAGTGGGAGTTCAAGTCCAATTTTTATTAGTATTGCCAATTCTTTACCGATGATTTGAGCTTCATATTTTGCTTTGTTATTGGTACACGGCTCTGTCAGGTGGTACGAATACCTTAGTATGGCCTGATATGGTGTCACAAAGATCAGACCAATTCTTGCTTTCCCTGGTATCACCATATGATGTCCTTTGTCTCTTATGGCTGATGATGCTCCATTGAAGTACATTTTCCAACGTTGAGCATTGGGATTTTCTACTTGTATTATCTGTTCATCTGGTAGATCATAATTGAGATGGGACCCCGCTAGTATTGGGCGTGCTGCGAGAAAATCCACGATAATCTGTCCTTTGATAGCGAAGGGGCACAAAAGTTGTATCAAATTGCAATAATATCATCGAACACCTTGCTAACCATCCAGAAAGTGTTGGTCGGGTCGTCAAATATTGCAATGGATTAACTTTCCAAATCAGGTTGACCTTATGAGACAACATGTAATGTCTAAGCATTTGAGCGGTGAAAACTTAAGCTAGAAAATGCTTCTCGATAGGCGGATATTTTACTTCCGCAGGTATTGGACGTCAACTTAGGTAGTACAGTGTGTTCTCTTTACCTTCATCATTGATTTGGGCAAGTAAGGCACTAAGAGAATAGTCTAAAGCCGTGGTATAAAGTATCAACGGTCTACCCAGGATAAGGGTTGTTAAGACAGGTGGTGTCATTGGGTATCGTATAATATCCTTGAAAGCTCGTTGACATGGCTCCCCCCAAAGGAATGTGACATCATTTTGGAGTAAGTTTAAAAAGAGTAGACACCATCCTAACAGATTAGATATGAAGCGTCTTAAGTTTGCAAATTTTCCTTAAAAAGAACGTAGTTGTTTAAAGGTTTTTTGAGGAGGTATTTCTAAGATAGCTTAAATCTTCTCTTGGTTAATTTTGATTCCCCAATGATAGACAACAAATCCCATAAATTTCTCGGAGGTAACGCTAAAGGCACACTTTAAGGGTTCATCTTGAGATTGTATTGTCGTAATCGTTCAAGTACGATCCTCAAATCATATAGGTGGTTTTCTTTCACTTTTCTCTTGATGAAAAAATCGTTCACGTAGCATTCCACTTGGTTATGAATGAGATCATTAAATATATTCTTCATTTTGGTAGGTAGCTCTAGCGTTCTTCAAACCGAACGACATTACAGTAAAGTTGTAGATCCTAATTGGAGTTTTGAAGGTTGTAATAATTGCATCTTCTGGAGCCATCTTGATTTGATTGTAACCGGATGATCCATCCATGAAGGAGAAAATTTCATGTGACAATGCAATGTCCACCGTTAATTCTAGTATTGGTAACGAGAATTCATCATTAGACATGCTTTTCTTAAGTCCCTAAATTCAACACAAACTCGTATTTGTCCATTCTTCTTCTTAACCAACAAAACATTAGCCAACCATGTTAGATACTGTTCTTTTTAGACCAAGTTAGCCATTAATTTCTTTATTTTTGTCGTAACTTGTTGTTCTATTTCGAGGTGCATTCTTCTGGGAGCTTGCTTTACTGGCGTTGTACTTTGATCCACTCCTAGTCGGTGAACTGCGACTCCTGGGGATAGTCCAGGCATTTCGTCATAGCTCCAAGAGAAGCGGTCCATGAATTCTGACAGTAACATGACCAAGTATGTAACCTCTTTTTTGTTGAGTAATGAACTTATGAAGGTGGGTCGGGGCTGCTCCTCAGTCCACAGGTTGATTTCTTTTAATTCATTCACAGTTGACTTGATTTCTTCTTTGAACTCAGGCCGAGCATCCTCTATTGATTGATCTTCAATTCATCTTAAATGTTTTGGAAATCTTCCACTGGCTAACTAGCTACAACCATGCAAAATCCCGAGTCATCGACGGGTCCGATCGTACCAAACCCAAGACCTTCGCTTGAATTGAATTTCCTTCCTTATGTATTCCATAATTTTCCAAATGATTGTTGCCTATCCTTTGGCATTTGCTTCGGCACATGTCCTCGTTGAGTTAATTTTTGTACATATGGTGAAAAATAACCAAAAGGTAATTCCATTAATTCATTAGAATCATTTTCTTTGACAATTATACTTGGTTCAGAAGTACAAGGAGAAGCTCGGTAAAACTTGATCAGTTAAAAACCATCATTATGGACTTCCTTGACTTCCATACTCTCGATCTGTTGAGGATGGATCGGAGTTAGGGTCATAGCTTGAACATAATGGGCAATCTTATTATATTATTGAATCAAATTCATCCTTTTGTATGTCTTCGAAAGAGATCTTGAATTGAGGCTCTTCTGACTTATCATCATTTTTTCTTCATCCAGTTCAAAGCTTCCTTCTACATCGATGCTAATCACCGCTTCGTCCTTTCAGTAATCTAGGGGGTTCTTCCTCGCCCACATCCCTGGACAAGATCTCCAATGCTTGGGCTAAGAGAACCTCCACCAACTCGCTACGAAGGAGTGGTGGGTGACTATTTAAGAGGAGGTATATGGTCCTGTTTCTATAGTTCTTCTAAATCTTCAATTTTGTTTGTCACAACTTTATTTGAAAAGACTATTTTATTTGGGGGAGCGTAGTTCCCGGCGTTTTTGTGGATTCCTACTTCATGTATTGAGAAAGGTTGTAATTCTCCCTTAATGAAATGTTTTTGCCCATCTTTGTAGTACCTGTTGCATTGGTGAAGCGACGACATGACCATATTATACTCGTGAAGCCATGGTTGACCAAGAAAGGTATTAAACAAAGTATCCGCGTCGATGATATAGAATTTTGCAATTGTTACTAGATTTTCAACTTTCATTTGCAGCATTATAAATTCAAGGGCTCTTTCTCCTTTCTGATTGAAACACCTTAGTATCATTTTATCTGTAGTGATCTCTCGTGTGTCGATGTCTAAGTAAGCTAACGTCCGTAGACTCATTATGTTAAGTGACACTCCAGGATCTACTAACACTCTGGAAAGTATAAACCTTCCGATGATGACGAAAATGTAGAGCGGGCGGTTGTGATCGGCTGTACCGAGTAGCAAATCTTCTTCAGTGAAGGTTGCGCTAGGCTGTCCTTTCAAAGTACAAACTCCATCTGAGGATGTGCTAGCCAACTGTGCTAAGCAAATATCTAGGGTGGCCCCTATCCTACCCTTCGCGCTATCATCCATAATTTCACTCGCATTCTCTTTCTTCTTCTTTCCCATTGTGGTAGCCTCCTTCATTGAATCATCGTCATAGGCTGGGTTGGTGACGGATTATGTGTAGCGGCTTTCTTTGATGTGGACTGGATTTGATCTAGGACTTTCTTGAGCTCATTTCAAATCATACTCCATCCACCCTTGCCAGCATATGGATCAATTGAAGAGATTGGCTCGGCCAAAATCATATTGATAGAACCTCTTTCAGGTTCTTTCAAATATTTTTTCGGTATTGTTATGTTCCCTTCTTTGTAATTTCTTTCAAGAGAATCATTAAAACTGAAGCAGCTTTCTATGGTGTGGCCGAGCATCTTGTGACAGGGACAAAAGTTGGGTTGATCCTTCTTGTTCTTCTCTTCCAGCTTTTTCGGCTCGGGTAATCTAAACCCGAGCTTCTTCATTAAATTCTTGAACATTTTTGCTACAGTGTCATCTTTGAAGGTGTAGTTCCTGCGTAGCTATTCTGACATTGTCGGACCCTATCGTCCATTTTTCCTGTATGATATCTGCTGCTAACCAGACTGACTGCTCTGTTGTGTAAGAGGCTGACCATACTGCTGAGGCTGGCTGTACTGTGGAGGCTTTCTGTACTGAGGTGACTGACCGTGCTGCTGTGGCGACTGCTCAGCTTGAATCCTCATCCATTGCTTCCCTCTATCGATCATTTCCACTATGCCAGATCTCTTTTCATATATTTTGGTGGGCCTTGTTTTCTCTGTTTTCTCTGTAGGCTCTATATGCTTGACTTCTTCTTGTAAATTTCTCACCTTGCTGAGTAGCTTCCCGAAGGACTTAATAGTGAGACCCTTAAGCGTGAAAGCCACGTGATTGTGGATACTCTTGAGTATTATCTCGATTATGTGTTGTTCTCGTAGTTGAGGTTCACACTTCATGCTTAAGTTTCTCTACCTCAAGATTTAGTCAGCTAGAGTCTCTTCAGTCTTCTACTACTCTATTATGAGATCTCCTATAGTAACATGGTGTTAGGCACCTACGAATCTTTTCACGAACATGCTCTTCATTTATGCAAATGTCTTTTATAGTCCATTGGGAAGCTCAACATACCAATCAAATGCAATTCCTGATAAGCTGCTGGCGAACTGTCGGAACTCCCTTCTGTGTTGCAACAATTTGCTCTGAACTGTGTCACATGCTGACATGGATTTCTATCCTGTAGAATGACTAGAAAGTCTGGGGCACGAAGCTGACCCGAGATGTGCTTAACACAGTAATGTTTGCTTCCAGAAGATAGCGAAAAACTTTGACTTAATTTATAAATAGCGGCTAGTGTATAAAATTAATATTATATTATTTAGTAAATATTTTTACACACTAGGGGTACTACGCAAGTATACGTATCGTTTCAAGTAATAGAGGGTTTTTAAACAAAGACCCCAGTATCGATCCCACAGGGAAGATTTATAGAAATAAATTTTCTATGAAGTGAAAGCGAAATATAATAGTAAAAATATTTTTATTTTATCTTTTAATTTGATGATAAATTACTATTAATTTACTAGATGCAAATAAAGAAAACAATAATAAGATAATGATTTTATGAATTATTTATAAAATAAAAAACTTTCTTTCCTTCAATTAATCTAAGATTTTTAAGATAATTTAATATTCGTTGAAGAATTTGATTTATGGTATTGTACCAAATAGAAGCATTCCTATTATTTACCCTTTGATCCAGGCGCAAAGAACATTGAATAATTTATAGAATAGGTCCGGATGTATTGTTAGTAGAATTGGTTAATCTAGGCTCACACTTCTAGATGTCCAAGGGTGGCTATGGTCGGCCCTACTAGTGACCCTTTCCTAGTCTATAAATCAAATTATAAGAATTTAGTCTGTCACTCTAAAAACTTATCAATTCTACGCCCTTTAAATATTATCTTCCTATTTATTTGCACTTCACCATGAATAGCCCACACATGGCCTTCGACTACACAAGGATTCATGTGACATTTACAAGTTAAGAGTTCTTCTCCTTCAAGGTCTCAAAACTCTTCAACAGGTTTTAACAATTCAAACGGCCAATTTAAAAAGTAAATTAAGATCAGGTATTAATATCATCACAATATTTTGAAAATATTTTGAATTTTAATTCTCCATCGAATCTTTATATTATCTTATCTATCTCTTCATAATTGATGTAAGAAAGTAACTAACTACTCAGAACACATTGAAAATAAATAACAAAACATGAAAATTAATTTGGAATAACCGCACATCAAAATAATATGAAGTCAACTCTTCACTATGCTTTAGGGTTAGGAGAACCCCAAATAAAAATTTCAAATCAATTGGAGTTAATTCAGCCCACTAAATGAATTAAAAAAGTGACATAATCATATTTGAAATTAAAAAAATTCATAAAACCCAAAATATAACTCAAAAATTTATCAAATTAATTTTGGGAGTTCTCTGTGATCAAAGGAGTCTAGGATAAGTAAAATTGAATTTTTAGTAAAAATTTCATTTTGAATTAATTTTTAAATAATTAATAATTAAAAAATCATAAAAATCATAAAAATATTAAAATTCACCAAAATATCACATTTGGCCTCCTAATCACTTGGGAACCAACAAAACATTTTTCCTAAGCCTCTAAGTAAAGTTATTAAATTTTAAAGGCATAAGGTAATTTCTAATATTTAAAAAATGGATTCTTCAAGTCTTTCACTAAAATAATTCTAACAATTCAAAGAAAAATTTAAAAAATACAAAGTTTGTTTCTCTAGGTTCTCTGACCTCAAAGAGATTTGAGAAAAATATAAAACCTAAATACCCCCTACAATTTTATTTTATAATTAATTAATACTAAAAAAATTAAAATAATTCCAATAAAGAAATTAAAATTAAAAAAATTACTAAAATTTGTCCAATTGGTCCTCTGGTCAGTATAAACCTCCCATAATTTTCCTAATTATAGAAATTTCACCTTGGTCACGTTGTTGAATTTTCATTGAAAATCTCTATTTTTCATTAAAATAATTATATAAATTAAATTAAAAATAGAAAAATGACATTTTCTCGTCTAATGTCCTAATTGACATATGAGTGAGCTGACATAAAAAATTCAAGTTCATTTGAGTTTAATTTAGTGAATTGTGAGGAGAACAAGCTTAATAGGGCATAAGGGTAATTAAGGAACCTTAGCCTTAACTAATATTTAGGCTTAACTAGAGGGGAAGGTGAAATGTTTGATCTGAATCTTCCTCTTGGATGATTGGAACATAGGGAATTAAGGGATAGAAACCCATTAATCACCTTTAATATCAAAGAAGAAATCTCAATTAATTAAATCATTAAGCTTTGGAAGTTAATTAAACAATAAGTTGTTAAGGTTAGGGGATTTGATATAGGAAGACTCTAATTCTCTAAATTGAAGCCCTAACTAATAAATTGATCAAATACCATCTAACTTTTACCAATGAAACCATAAAATGATAATTGAAATTAATAATTAAAAAGAATAACTTTGAAATCTTATGATTAAATTAAAACAATTTAAAATATTATAATTAATCTGAAATATTATAATTAAATTAAAACAATTTAAAACATTAAAATTAATTTCATTGAACTAAAATGATTTAAACACTTTTTCCAATTTAAAAAATAATTTAAAATATTCAAAAATCAACTAAAACTTTATAAATAAATTGAATCATTTTAAATTTCTAACTCAACTTCAATTAAGAATGCTTAAGTTCTTTAATGGACTAATTTGCCCCAAAAGGCTTTTATCTTTATAACTCTTAAATAAAGTGTCAAATGAAATATCACCTTACTCATAAGATAATCAAACATCCAAGTTCGCTGAGCAAGAATCAAAACTCAACTAAACCCCAAACGATAAATTCATCCACATAATGAAATTCATTTGGACTCAAAATAATCCCAGAAGCATTGAAAAGTTATTGACAGTAGTTCACTAGTATCCACAACTACAAATGAGCACACATAAGGACCGCTCCAAAAGAACAAAGTTGACCGAGGGGGAGCCCCTCCACTTCTTCCCCACAAGTTTCCTCTTTCGGTTATTCATATGGAAGCTTTTTCTCTTCTCGTAGACAAAAAAACTCGCTCACATAGCAAAACTTTTCTTGGAATAATGAATCAGGATTTCAAAGGCTTATTTATCCCAAGGACACTTCTTTCTGAGGAAGGTATCCAAGATACAATGGGAATAAAAGCGAAGAGAAAACAAGAAACATGCAAAATTGGAAATAGTACCCTCTATTTATAATCAATCACATGCACATAACTAAATGAAATATTAATCAAAGAAGTTGTTTAATAACAAAAAAAGATTTTTTGAATTTAATTGTCAAAAATTGACTATTTTGACAAAAAAATTTGACTTTTTGGTTAAAAGTTGACCTATTGGGTCGATGGGGTGTTCATTAGGTCAAAAACTGACTATTTTGACCAAAGTTGACTTTTTAGTCAAAAGTTGACCTATTGGGTCAAAGGGATGGTCATTAGGTCATGAATTGACCATCTTGACTAAAGTTAACTTTTTGGTCAAAAGTTAACCTATTGGGTCAATGGGTTGGTCATTGGGTCAGTGATTGACCATTTTGACTAAAGTTGAATTTTTGGTCTGACATTGACTTATTGGGTCGATAATTGGTCATTTGGTCAAAAATTGACTTTTTTGACCAAAATTGACTTTTTGGTTAAAAGTTGACCTATTGGGTCAATGGGTTGGTCGTTGGTTTAAGGATTGACCATTTTGACCAAAGTTGATTTTTTGGTCAAAAGTTGACATATTAGGTTCATGGGTTAGTCACTGGGTCAAAAATAACCAAAAAGTGGGGCATATGACTGTGGACACTAGAATTTATTTATTTCTTTATATTTAATGCTTTTATTTATAAAATATAAAAATTATAAAATTCAATTTCTCAAGGTAAAATGCTTCAACCTACTCCCTTGACTTTTTAAACATTGCTGTCATCACAGGTGAAATGTTACTGGTGCTTTGTCTTTCTCTTGATAGGTTGTCTTCTTCTAGCCATATTTTCTTCAGTCTTTCGGATTTGGTATTGGATTTTTGGTGTTGAGGGGATTTTGATTTCAATTTTTACATTCATTTTTGTCCCTTTTTTTCCCTCTTTAAAATCCAGTTGCTTGGATTGACATTTGGGTACCAAATGATCCCAGTTTATGTTGAGGTTAACGAGAAGCTTTTTTCCAAATCTGAAGGCTAGTGAGGAATATCTTAGTAATAGAGTTTTTTGACATATTTTGCAAAATAGTTATTTGTATATGTATATTTTTTAGGTTGTGAACATAATTTGATGGCACCTTGCAAGTTTTAGCCATGATAAATTCTGTTTTTTGTAGCTTTAGCCCATGTAGGCTTGAGGGTATATTTGTGGTCCTTTGGTTAGAGTTTCTATACTGGGCATGGCATGTAAATACTTTAGAAACAAGTATATCCAGTGGTTAGAGTTTCTACTATAATGGTTACAGTTTCATATTGGGTATTAGTCGTAGAGTGAATCTACAAAATCATACTTTACTTTGCTATGCCTTATGATGGCATAAGAAAAAATGTTGTCTAGTAACAGATTCATAGCCAAATTTATGAATGAAACCTTATTGAAGTACAAAGCCAAGTTTTTCTTTTTCTTTTAATTATTATTTTATTTTTTAATAAGAATGCGTGAGTATTAGCAATGGTTTGGAAAATTCGAAAATAAGGGTTTTAGATTAATTAAATTAATGGTGGGAAAGTTGTGAAACTTTTATGTGAATCAGTAACGATTGTTAGAGGGCAATAAATAGAATTTCTAGAAGGACATGACTCAATTTCTTTGAGAGCTGAAGCTAATGAAAAATTTGGAAAAATGTGGCATGATGTAAAGCAAGAAAAATGATATAAAAGAGTGTATTAGGGTTCAAACATATTAATAATTAAACATTCGTAAATAATGCTACAGGCTTGCAATACCAACTCTTTGCAAGCACAAGTGTCAATTTCCATATATGTTTGAATTAATTTAAGATATTAGCTCTGACAAAAATAAATATTTTGTGGACTTTAAAATTGTAATATTTTAAAATAAACTACATAATAATAAATTTTATCATTTACAGAGATGCTATTAATGCACATAGCAACATAATTTTTTTGAAAGAATAGCATAAACAATATTGATAAAAGCAATTATCTCAAAACCAACAAAATGTTAGAAAAGGGACTATGCATTACAAACCATGAGGAAAATATAACAACCACAAAAATTAAGGTAGCTCACCATAGCCTATTGGTTGGGTGCTTCAGCATTCGATGATGAGATTATGCGTTTGAGACTTTTCATATGCATGCAAGTCTGTGATTAAATTTGCTCTTAGATCTTGATAGAAAATTAAAACTAAATTATTGGAAGCAATAAATCATATTTGATGAGATCCAACTAAAAAACGTTATTTATTTCATAATATCAAATATAATGATAATTGAAAAGATTTTTCTGGAGAACAACACCCAACTATAAAAGGAAGAATATTAAATGAATAAAGAAATACAAATTAATAAATCGCTTCCAACAAAAAGCACATTCCTTATAAATAAAAAATAGCACAGCAAGATCTTTGAACAAATATGCTATAACTGAGTTGTCTAAAGGTAGAATGATTATAGAACCCATGAGCAAAATTAAAGGGCATAGAATGAATCGCAACCTCTAAAAAGGAGATGGAATTAAACATGTGGATCGACAGCACTTGTGGACGAGCAGGGCTATGGCAGGAATCCTGACATAAATTGCGATAGTGCATATATTTTGACAGAGATATAGATAGGAAAAAAAAGAAGAACATGACAGCGAGCTCAATCAAAATTCCGTCTACGACGGACAAAATAATTTAGCAGCTGAAGAGTAAACCTCGGATCTATCAACTAAGTGTTGCGTAATTTTCAAGTATCTTATGTGCCTTATTTCAAATTGTGGTTTTTCCTCCTATGTGTCCATTCTCTCTCTACCTCTTTAATTGGGTGTACATATATATATTATTATCAATTTCCGTGCGATATCATTTTCGACCTGCTAAGGAAGCTGCCATAAAGTCAATTTGTGGTTTCAAATTATAGCTTACTAATTAATTTATTCTACTCTCGCTGGATACAAATTGCATCCACTTAGAAGGCACTTGTTGGGTTACTAAAATGGCACGCATAACAGTTTATTTGGAGGATGCAAGATTTTATGTGATAAAGGTGCTTTAATTTGTTTCCCAAACAACTCTTCAACATCTTTATATATATACATACTCAAGATTGGAGAGCTTTAAGGACAATATTTTTAGTGAGGGTCAGCTCGAAGAAAATGCGCATACGCGATGTGAAAGAATCTCCCGACCACGAGACCATGGTATCAATCACGAGATTCTAACTCTTATATTATAATTTCATTTTTGTCGCTTAAAAAACTATGAGATTCTGCCTTGTTTCGGAATTGGAAATTATTCACCGACAAAAATGGTTCTATTTAATAAGATGATTGACTTAAAAGAAGTAAACAAATTAAAATTATAAATGGTGCAAATTATTGTTGATGTGTTGAATCCAAATATCATGTGAATCACACTAAAGGTATAGAGCATAGGACGGATGAGAGAAACAATGAGAAAAAGAAAGAAAAAGAGTGCACAGTAACTCGAGAGTTCGGATAGAGTCAAGTGGTCTTTCTTTATTAAAGAAATAACCACAAATTTATAAATTTTTGGGGTACTTGTGTATAATTATAATTGTCCTTGTTTTAATAGAGATGTTACAAGGTATTATGACAACTTTTCATATTCATAACCAACTTTGAAACCATTTCGTATTCATAATTGATCTTTATATATTTTCATATGCATTGCCACATGAATTGGGGAATCTGATGACCTAGTAACCTTATCGCTCGGTATGATGTAAGCCTTTGGTTGGTCGAAAGGTCATCGGTCGATAATTTCAAGAGAGGTAAAAGAAGAGGCCCTCCTGTTGTTAAGATAAACTAGGTTATCTCGCAGAGGATGCACCATTATAATCTGAAGGATAGTTCTCATTGGACAAAAAGGCTTCCTAGAGGGCCAGAGATGTTTTTTCCTTTTTTTGGCGGGGAGGCGGGGGGTGGGGGGGCGGGGGGTGGGGGGGGGGGGCGGTGGCCATTTGCCATTTTATGAGTAGTTCCAAAATCAACTGATGGAGCTGGTCATGAATGACTTCTCCTAAGATTTGGCTAATATTCTTCATTCAGCTGTGTTTTCGTTCGGTCAGCTCTAAGTCGTGACTGAACGAAATAACACTTGATTTTTCTATTTTTAACAATCCCAAAACACTGTCCTTTCATGTTTAAAAGTGGACTGATTAGATTTCCTTGAGAATTGTGTGGACATATTCTTAATGTACATGATTGGTTCATGGTTCTCTTTCTTTTGGAAAATAATAATTGTGATAAAAATAAGAGTATTTATTACAAAACTTAACTTATTTATTGCTTAATAATTACTTTGAATAATTTATTTTCTAAATTTCCATGGCCACAATCCTTAATATAGGGCATGATTAACACTTCTACATCCCTTTTGTCAATTACATGGCTCTCAGTCAGTTATCAAACGAGGGGATATTAATGGAGAGTGTACAAAAAGCTTATGTTGAATCAATAAATGAGGCGGTGATGATAAAGGCCTTTGGAATTTCAGGTAGACTTATCCCTTTAAATGATGCATGGGAGAAAAGAAATTTGAGCGTAGCTGACACATAGAGAAAAAGTAAGCCAAAAGATGAAGGCCAACCTATAATAGCAAAGAAGCCAGAGGAAGAAAGTCGGTCGGCATGGAGAGACGGGATGGAGGGAGCCAAAAAAAATGAGAATACCAGGTCCAATAGGTTGCTAATAAGAAATCGAGGGTAGAGAACCTGGAGGAAGCATTTAAGTTATGAAACTCAATTTTACTCCATTGTGAGTTAGCCAGTAGGATGGACGTGTACCCTGTTGATGCAACAGTCCTTTCCCTTACACCATTGAATAGTTGCCTCAACCACATGTCCAGGAAGTCCTTATGAACTAGGTCCCAGTTCATGAGAAGACAATTGCTTTTCCATTAATAGGTGAGACCAACCAGGCAGTTGTTAGCCACTTCTTTATGATATCCTTTCCTCTTTTTGACTACATGAAGTACATGTGATCATTGGTATGAGAAAACTTGGTCCTTTCTGATTGAATAAATTTGTTATTTGTTTTTTTGTCATTTGATTACACTTGAAGATGAGACCACCAAATCATAAACGATCAAATCTTACTGTTTCCAAATTCCATCCGACCGAGCGACGGTCATCTCCGGTGTATGGTTGAGGTGCATCCGGTAATCTATCTAGCTCTCATGAGAAAATTGAGAGGGATACTAATGGGAGACAAGGATCACTAGCATTGTTGGCTCTCTGGAACAATAAGACAATGGAATCATTCCCCTTGGAAAATACCATCCAGAATGAGGCAACATTAAAGGACCTAAAGGAATAACTAGCATACCATCTTTTGGAACATATGACTTAGTTGGAGTCCCTCCAGGCAGATATGATGACTCTTTAGGTAGAACTAACAGAAGCTCAGACCACTAATTTGATCCTTTAGCTATGGGTGGAGGGGAGGAGCATTGAAAGTTTGATTTTAGGGATTAACTTTGTATTAGTTGATTTAGTATGGTCTTGTTTTGGCCAAAGCAGCTAGATAACGTAATGTAACATATATTTTATATATAAGAAATTAAATTGTAACTTGCAAATTTTATATATCATGTCTTTCATTTCCTTCTCAAATATTATGCTGATTTTACGTGAATTTATGGAGATTGACGTATAGATCTATGGAGTCTTGAATTCCTATAGTAGCCTATATATAAGAGTTATGGGTAAAAGGTTTTTGTGCTTTTCAAATCTTCATTTCCCTTCCATTTAATCATTTTTTTCTTAGGTTTGGTTCATTTCAATCGACTAACATGGTTTCCTAATATTATTCTATGCTCTTTGGTTTAGTGCCAACAAATAAGAAGCCTTGCATTTCATCATTTGATGCAGCGTTACTTGAAGACACTTACGTGTACAATACAAGTATCATGCTTGAGGCAGTGGAGCTAGAGGTTGAGGCGACCAAAAATTTTGGCGAGGGTCTAATTTTATGAAAGGACCATTTATAAAGAGGACTTTGACTATCCTTCTACCCCAATATTTGGTCGATCCAGAAACACTACGGTATCATTCATATGCAAATAAGGCCAATGTAAATTGCTACTATCGTAATCTTTTTGATAGACTTGCGATTGATGGAGATCCCCTGGTCTTAGGCTATCTCTTATATGTTTGATGGCGATGAATTGTCGTTGGTCGTCGCCGTGAATTCCCATATCATGTCAATTTCAAGAAGTCTCCAATCTATTTATACTGCTTCAATCTTTAATCCCCTTCTTAAAAGGATTAAGAGAAAGGGAACAAAATAGACAATTAAAGGTAAGGTAGTGGTGATACCTTTATAGGGAGAACTCTAGAATGCTCATATCCTACTAGGAAAATAATGAGTCTGGTAACCAGAGATTTTTAGGTGTTTAACCTATTATGGGTTCTTTTTACTTCTTCTATAGAAGCAAGCTTCTATAATTAATTACATCGTAAACAATTCTAGTTTTGCCTAAGAACTCATTTTTCTGAATACTTTTTAGGAAAATAAGCATACAAATTTTTTATTCCTAATGTTTATCCCATTTTTTTTCATGAGATATTATATTAGTCATTTATGTCATGAGGTACCTTCTATAGATATTTTTTTTTTGTTATTTTGTTTATGATTTTTATTTTATCATGTCAAAGTTGATGTTGGTGTTTTTGTTTTGTCATTATTTCAGTCTTATTTTCTTCTTTCTTTTCTTTTATTTGTTCTTCTTTAGGTTTGGTGGCTATCCTAATAGTTCCAGTTTTGTTGTCTTTTTTGTGAGCTATCCTAATAGTTCCAGTTTTGTTGTTATGTCATTTTTGTTGTTTGTTGAAGGTTTAGATTTTGTGGCTAACCTAAAAATTTTAGTTTTGTCAATTTTATTATTTTTATCTTTTTGATAAATATCGTCGATCGTTTTGCAAAAAAGAGTTAGCACATCCTATAACATGCAAAGAAAAAATAACGGAACTTTTCTTCGCCCGACAAAGAAAATATTGTCAGAAATAATATTTAAACTATTTGGTAAAATGTCAATTGTTTCAAAGTTGTAGGATATCAAATTTTGGTTGAAATGTAGATTTGATTTATTTGATTTCAATTTATATCGATTTGGGTTTGATTTAGATTCAATGAATTTAAGAACTAGACTTTTAAATTTAGCTGTCACCTGAACATAATAAGTTTAGTGAAATTTTAGATTTTTGAAGTTGAGTTTATTTAGTTTTGATTTTTAAATTGTCATAAAATTTTTTAGACTCAATGTCATTTGATCCTAAGGTTTTGAGTTGAGCCTAAATTCATATTTCTAATTTTTTATGTTTGATTTGTCAATCTTGAATTTAATTTGTTAATTTTATGTTGATTTAAGTTTAATTTGTTAATTCAGATTGATTTATGTCAAATTGTGTCAAGTTTGGTTGGATATATCAATTTATGTTAAATTATCTTATTTAATGTTGTTTTAAATTTTCATTTGAATTGATCTTAAGTTTATCATCAGATTATGTTGAGTTAAGTTTAATTTTGGTCGAACTTAAGTTTTATGTTTAGATATGTTGAGTTAAGTTTGATATTGATTGAACTTATGTTTGAAATATGTTGTATTAACTTCAATTTTGGTAAAATTTGTTTTAGATATAGATTGAATTTAAATTGGGTTTGACTTGAGTTCAAATTAAATTAAACATAAGATTCGGGTTTAGTTAGGTCCAATATATGTTGAACCTAAACTTTTTGAATTAAATTATCATTGAATTAGATTCATATCAAGTTGATTTAAATATAGTTTTGATTTTAAGTTAAGATTTGATTGACTTAAATTCAATGTTCATTGAATTTAAGTTAGGTTTGGGCTTATCTTAAATTCATGTCTTATTTAGTTTGACTTTATGTTTTACTTGAGTTTGACTTAGGTTTGATTTATGCTTGATTTAAGTTTATCTTTAAGTTTGATTCAAGTTTGATTTGTGTTTAACTTAAGTTCTGTTTAATTTTAACTTAAATTTAATTTAAGTTTAATTTAAGTTTAGTTTAATTTGAGTTTGGTTTAAGTTTGATTTAAATTTAGTTTTAAGTTTGATTTAAATTTAACTTAGGTTTGATATAAGTTTAGCTTAAGTTTGGTTTAAGTTTAACTTAAATTTGGTTTAAATCTAGCTTAAATTTGATTTAAATTCAACATAATTTTTGTTTAAGTATAACTTAAATTTAATTTAAGTTTAGCATAAGTTTAACTTATGTTTGATTTAAGTTTAAGTTATGTTTGGTTTAAGTATGTTTAAAGTGATTAAGCCTAATGTAGTTAAGTCTTAATGATTAGGTTTAATATGTGTTAGACCTAATTACGGTTTAGAATTAATTAAACCTAATTTAAGTAAGGCTTAATTGAATTAATTAGTTCTAATTAGGGGTTAGACCTAATTAAGGTTTAAGATTAATTAAACCTAATGAAAGTAAGGTTTAATTGAATTAATTAGGTTTAATTAGGGGTTAGAACTAATTAAGGTTTAGGATTAATTAAACCTAATATAAGTAAGGTTTAATTAAATTAACTAGGTCTAAATAGGGGTTAGACCTAATTAAGGTTTAGGATTAATTAAACCTTATGTAAGTATGATTTAATTGAATTAATTAGGTCTATTTAGGGGTTAGACCTAATTAGGGTTTAGGATTAATTAAACCTAGTGTAAGTAAGGTTTAATTGAATTAATTAGGTCTTATTAGGGGTTAGACCTATTTAAGGTTTAGGATTAATTAAACTAATGTAAGTAAGGTTTAATTAAATTAATTAGGTCTAATTGGTGTATCAGACCTAACTAGAGTTTGTTAGGTTCAATATGTCTTTTAAACTTAATTTGATTTTGATTTCATGGTAAATTCAATAATTGATGTTTATGAATTAAGTTTAATTTATCTTTAAACTTAATTAAGGTTTATTTAAGTCTAGTTTTATATCTTTAGACTCAGTTAAGACTTGTCTTGAGTCCACTATGAGATGAACTCTGTTTAACGTGGCTCATTATGGGATTAGTCAAAGATTTAAAGGCTTATTAATTAAGTTTAATTTTGTCATTTTAAACTTAATTAAGGCTTAATTAAGTTTGATTTGATGTCTTTTGTTCTAATTAGGATTGGATTTGAGTCTACGTGAGAAATAGATTCATTTGAACTTAGTTCAATATGGGATGAACTAAGTTTAAATAACATGATGTTTTTTAGGATTTAAGTGAATTAATTTATGATTTAATTAATTCTTATTCCTATTAACTTATTATTTAAAATTATTTAATGGCTTAAGGTATGTCATTTCAAGGTTATTATGTGTCACCTCAAATTACTTGTTTATTTTACAATTTTGTTTTCCTTAATTTTCTTTTTTTTAATTATTATTACAAATAATTATATCATGTCTTGAAAATTAGGAAAAGATGTCCTAGAGAGCTTTTCTAGCCTAGGAAAAATCAGTAAATATTCCTAAGGGCATGGAAATACTCCTATGTAAATTTCAGATTTCTTCTAATTTATATTTAATTTTTAATAATTAAAATACTTCAGAGAGTATTTAATTATTTAAAAATTAAATATTAAGAGAAAAATGATTATTTTCATTTCATAAATTTCTAATCTTAAAGAAAAATCCAAAGGAATTTTTATTTAATTTTTATCATTTTTATTTAAAAAGATATTGAATTTTGAAGTTTTTAAGGTTAAACTGAATTTTATAAGTTCAGTTTAATCTTTAAAACATAGGGTGAGGACGCATGTCCTCATATGAGTCGAAGATGTGCTTGATCCCCTGCGAGGATCCAAACAACAGAGCACACTGTATTAAATCAGGATCGTCTGATTTTTGAATAGAAAATCAGACTGTCTCGGGTTATCTTCTTCCTTTAGGCAGGCCCGGGCACCCTTCATCTTCTAGGGTTAAAATCTCACTAAAATCTCAATGGATTTGAGTGAAATTTGTCCCTTTAGGATCTTCTTATCCAGGAGATCAAATCCATACAGATTTGTTATGGTTTTGAAAAACTTTTCTTCACAAAGGTTGAAGCTCGTATGCCATTAATAGGGGAAAAAACGATACATTGACCACAATGGTTTAAACTTTGAATTGATTGCTTTGGATTGGTCATCTAGGTCCAAGAAATATTCCAGGCACTTCAATTTGAGTCCAAATAGGGTCTATATAAGATTTTGAATTTGGTGGGCTTGGTTTGAAGAGAAACGGGCAAGACAGGGTTAGTGACTATGGCGAAGCTCGATTTCAATTGGGCTCTTCTTCTTTTGACCCCTAAATGGTTTTAGAAAGGTTAGTTTTGGGTTTTGTGGAGTTTGGTTTCACTTTAGTTTTGTCTTGGTTTCATGTGGTTCAGGCTAGGTCAAATTGAGCTAGATCAGTAGTTTCAATGATCTGGTTTTCACTGGTTTCAATTGCATAGGGCTTAAAGAACATTTTTGGTTTTCATGGTCAGAGATTTTAGGAGCCTATATGGGTTTCTTATTTTCTTCCTCTCTTCCCCTTAGGCTTAGGTTTGAACCTTAAACATAGCCATGTTTGGGTTTGGCTAAGGTTAGACTGGCTAGAATTCATTTAGAGGAGTTGCTAAAGGCCTTAATGAAATGTTTTCATGTTGGGAATATTTGGATTTGAGTGGTGTATGGGGTTTTCAAAATGTCTCTCCAACCTCCTTCATGTGCTTGGGCTAGGTCCTCTTTATAGCCATGGTAAAGCTTGGCTGATTTTAGGATGGCTAGGAATCACTTGGGGCAGTTCCCAATTATGTCATAAATGATTTGGATAAGATAGTGGCCTTCAATTGAGTGGATTTTTGAATTTTAAAATGGTTACTCATGTAGGGTTCACTCATGGTTACACTTAAGTTTAAATTTGAAATTTCTCTCATTTATTCATTTTGGGGTGGATAATGTATGTCTAATATTGCTGAAATTGCCTCCCCTATGTAATTCCTAATTTTTTTTGATGGATTTGAAGGAATTGTTACACCTTTCTCTTACTCATTCCATGCATGGGTTAGTTATGATTGCCTTTAACCATGGTGAGAAATGTAGTCAATGTGATGTTTGCCTCCTATTAGTGAGTTTTTGAGATGCTTGAGATGTCTCAAGGGTTGGCCAGTAACCTCACTTGAAGGGAGTGAGTGACTCATGGCTTGAGTTGAATAGAAGGTGACACTTAATTCCCTTCTCCTTTTATTTTCATAATTTGACTTATTTGAGGTCATCCCATGATGTAGGGATGATCTAAATCATATTCCTCACCATTGGGTGGCTTGTGAGGTGAATGATGACTCAACCATTTCATCTTTTAAGAATGGAGGAGGGAATGACACTTCATTTTTTTTTATAATGAAGGCATGATGAAGTTAAACCATAGTTAAGGTTCATTATAAATGGGTTGGGTGGAGTGTTATTTGTGTCATGATGAATCTAATGGGTCATGGGTGACCCATTTTTGACTCCCCATAATTTAGATTTAATTTTTTAAAATTAATTATGGTATATTGATGTCATGTATGATGTCATATGTCTAAATGTTATTTTATGGCTTTTTTTAATATAATTTCATTTTTAATTATGTCATTAATTAAAAATATTTAAAACTATATTATTGTTTAAAAAATTAATCAAAATAATTTTAAAATTAATTTTTTGATTAACTTACATTATTTTTAACTCAAAATTACATATGGTCCTTTTCATAGTTTTTAAGTATATTTCCAATAATTAGTTAATTATTAATTAATCAAAATATTAGAAATTATAATTTTATTCAGTAAATTAATCAAAATAGTTTTGAAATTAATTATTTGATTAATTTTATCATTTTTTGTTCAAAATTGAGTATTTTGACTAAATTTAATAAATATTGGTTTCAATTGACCAATATTGACTCAGCCTGACCTATGTTGACCAATCTTAGTCCAAAAATGTCCAACATGACTTCATTAATATTATCTTGATTAATTAGTTCATGAAGTTTATCATTTTTGTCATTTAAAGGTTTATTTACCAATTTTAGGATTTCAGTCAATCCAATGGTCAAAGTAGTGATATTTGGATTAATTTTTGGTAATTTTGAACAAAGTCAATTTGTTTATTTCAATGTCTATTTATGTGATCAATTTTTATGGTCAAAGGGGCATGGGTTAGTCATTTTTGACACATTTTAATCCTTTTAGGTCAAAATTGACCAATAGGGTTAATGTAGTTGTCTTTTATATTATGTATGGATTGTTTTTTTATTAAATTTAGTTATTTAATAAAAAAATTGACTAATGAAGTGAATTCAATATTCTTTGGGTCATGAATTGATCATTTTAACCTAATTTATCACTTTAGGTTATGATATCAATTAAGTGGTGTATAGGTCATAAATTGACCATCTTTGTCTTGTTTATGTCAAAGGTTGATATTTTTTATTATTATTGGTTAAAAGTTGATCATGATTGATCAATTTAGGTCCAAGGTTGACCCAGATGATTTATTTAACCTTTTCATGCTTAAGTTAACCACATGATTATTGATTTTGACAGCCATACTGATGCGATGCGACTTTATATAAGCTTTAAAATACAAGAATTTGATACCACTTTTTAGAATATTTAATTCCTGACAAATGGCTTCAAAAACTTGATGTGCGAGGTTTACTTTTATAATTTTATATTTAGATTTTATTATAATTATTGTAAAAGTCACAATTTTAAACGCAAGTATACGTTTCTTTCAAGTAATACAGGGCCCTAGTAGAGTCCTGATTATCGATCCCACAGGGATAGTGAATTTATAAAAAGTAAGAAATATAAGAAATATTTTGGAATTTTTAAATTAAATGCAAATTATAAGTACCCTTTCATATATATAAATATATATTTTCAAATTTAATTTACTAATAATTTTTACTATAAGCATGTAAGCAGTAAGCAGTAAAGTAAGCAGTAATTAAAATTCAATGCAAGTATAAAAAAGACTTTCTCCTTTTCAACTTATCAAAGATTTATAAAATAATTATATTATGAAGGTAATTTAGATTATGGTATTGTGCCAAATAAAATCATTCCTATTCTTTACCCTTTGGTCCAGGTGCAAAGAAAATTGACTAATCTATAGATAAGCTTAGGATATTTTATTTGTAGAATGGGTTAATCTAGGCTTACACTATTAGATGTCCAAGGGTGGCTATGGTTGGCCTTACCAGTGACCCGTTGATCTACCTAAAAAATACCCATTTTTATGTCTTATTTATAATTCAATTTTTAAGGATATTTCACTTTAATGAAAGGTATTTTCATGTTTTTGGATGTATATGATTAAAAAGAAGTCCAAGAAAGAAAAAGAAGGAAAAAGGAGCAAAAATGGAGCTTATGGAGCAAAATTTTAAAATTTGTGGTCTGGCGCCTAGGCGCCAGAATCCGGCGCGTAAGCACCAGTTCAATATAGACGTTGTCAAGATTTTTGATGACTTTGGGCAGTTATTTTGATGGTGTAAAGCGGTTATTGGAGCTTGTGTAAGATTGGAAGTTACTCCTAATATATAAGAAATGTGATACAATATAAATGGACATAAGGAAATGGTCTAGATCGCAAAGAGGTGCGACCCAAAGTGAAGAGGTGTGAAAGACCTGGTCACGGAGTCCGGCGCCTAGGAGCCAGATCCCGACGCCTAGGCACGACAGTTACCTTCTAGAAGATACATTAAATTTGGACGAATTTTGAAGAGGCGCCTTAAGCAACCTCTGGTCAAATTCAGAGCTTTATAAATAGGAGCTCATTCTACAGAGAAAATGACACCAAACCCCCCCCCCGCTTAGTACGCATACCCATTTTAGCATCTTCTCACTCCTCTTTAGTTTTATTTAGTCTCTTCCATACTTAGGGTGCCACTTTATTTTGTATCTAGTGAGTTTATTTTGAGTGTTTATTGTGTGTTGTTGTTGGTGGAGTCTTTCATCATTGCTTTGGAGTCAGTATAAGTCAGCGGATCACTTGAAAGAACACTTCAGATAAGTATTTGTACTTTTGTTCAAAATTTTATAAATATATTTTGTTGTGTTATTTCAATGTGCTCTGAGTAGTTAGTAATCTTTCTCCTTTCAACTATGAAAAGATTATAAATCAATTAAATTTTGTAGGAGAATTATATTTAAAATATTTTAAAATATTGTGATGATATTAATACCTGATCTTAGTTTACTTTTAAATTGGCCATTTAAATTGTTAAAACCTGTTGAAGAATTTTGAGACCTATTCAGAGATAAATTCTTAACTAGTGGATATCACATGAATCTTTAGGTAATCGCAGGCTATACGCAGATTATTTAAAGTGAAGTGCAAAAATATAGGAAGATAATATTTATTAGGCGTAAAATTAATTAGTTTTTAGAATGACAGACTAAATTCTAATAATTTGGTTTATAGAAAGGTAACGGGTTGTCGGCATATTTTTAGGTTGTGTGTTTTAAGTTGAAAAGGGTGTCGCCTAACAGAAGTTGTCGGTGAACTTTTAATTTAGTTTAAATAAATAATTTGAAAAGTAGTATTTGATTTTGAAAATAATTTTAAATTTGAAGGTTTTAAGATATGAGATTAAACCGATCTCACATCCTAAATAGTTTACATAAACGAGCACCGCACCACAAACCGTGTATCTATCCCTAAGGATAGACACAATGCTTGACGGTGGGGCTCGATTAAACAAACTAAAAGATTTGTGACATCCGTTTGGTCTGCGAACCAATTTTATAAGCCGACAAATTCCCTACTTAATATGAAAGCATTAAACGGGGTTTATATTACACAGGTTCTTTAAAATTCCCTATAAGGGCAAGCCCCTATAGTTAATTACATCTTAGGTGACAGGAATCACTTAAGAAAACTCTCGATAATAATCAATAATTCTGTTCTCAAGGGTTTCAAAGTTTAAGTTTTCAAGAGATTGAATTTTAGAATCTCAACAGGGAATGGATCAAGTTTGAAACATTTTGTTTTGGGAATTCAAAGGAAGAAGGGTAGGAGAAATTACGGATTCGAAGTGAACTTCGGTAATTTCCTGACTATCCTATTGTTTGGCTTGGATTTAGGAAAGTCCTAATGTTTATTTAGTATTTCAATCTTGCCAATTTTAATTAATTAGGGCTTATATTTATATGACACAATCATACAAATAGCCTTGAAGATGTGAGGGTTTATGTCGTATCAGACGACTACCTCGGAATCCTAAGACCGGTTAGGGCTTAATTTACAAGGTAAATGCCTAACGAAGAGTTGAGGATTTATGTTGCACTAGGCAAACTACCTCGAAGTCCTATGGCTTTGTTATTTAATTCTAGGAAAGTTTCTGCTGAAGTAGACTCGGGTTTTGTCGATGACGATGGCCGTGCTTGCCCACCATGCTCCGAGCTCCTTGTTGTTGCAGAGTTTTAGTTTTAGAAGTCATAAATCAGGGGATGAGAAAAGTGTTTTGGTTTAGAGAAAATCTTAATTTCCAATTGTTTTTTACTTTTTAATTAAAACAAATCTTAAAGTTGATTATAACGACGCCGGTTAAGATCCCACAGTTCCATCCTTCCGGCATCATTATTTTTATCGGATTCACTTAGTCCGGATGAATTTGCTAAACTCAACTCGAATGAGTTCCACACTTTCATTTAGGCACGTGGAAATCCCGTTAGCAACACGTAGGTTACATCATCCGAGAGTATTCCCGATCATCCAACGGGACATTTTAATTTATTTGTAATTGTAGTTTTGTGTTCGTTTTGTGATTAAATTTTGAGTTGTTTTATATTTTGAAATATTGTGGCGGTGAATTTTATCTTGCAATGACTTTTAACTTAGTTTTGGTTTCGGTTTAGGGACTATCCTAAAGGTGTGGGTTTTCATGCAACAGTTGTTTATCATGCAAGAAAAGTAAGTGCAATGCAGTTAAATAAATTGCAATAATGAAATTTGCAAGAAAATAAATTGCAATAAAACAAAAGCGTACCTGGAGGGTCTTCCCGTCATTCCAAGCTGCACTTAAAACACAATTAGAATATTTAAGCAAGTTCCTAGGTAAAGCTAAGGGAAGGGTTATGGTTTTCTACCAAGTTCCTAATCCTATAGCTAGTCATTTCCTATGACGTCTAGGTCTTTGTGTTTTGTTTTGAGGACGATTTTCTTCATCAAAGAACAATTGAGTTCGATCGTTCTTATAAATATCCTATCATATTGAGGAAGTGCTTAAGAAGAATCTTAAACATCTTTTCGATATTTCTAGGATTGTTTTAAGTCCAAATGAATTCAATTACACAAATGAATTAATCGTCCGAGGTTTAGTTAAGTTTTGTTATTATCTTACTCGAGTAACTAGGATGTTTGAATGTCCTATAAGTGAAGTAACATTTCATTTAATATTCTGTTTAGGATTTATGATAACTAAAGCTTTCAAGGGTAAATTAGTGTTCAAATGGTTTATGATTTAGTTTAACTTCAATTAAAGGGTTTAAATTTGGAATAGTGTTCAAGTTGCTTTATATTTAATTTCTTTATGTCTTAGGTGATGTTATTTTATTCAATTTAATTTAACTTTAATTTAATTTAATTTAGTTTTAATTTAATTTAATTCAATTTAATTCAATTTAGTTTGATTTGATGTTAAATTAATTTAGTTTGATTTAATTTTAATTTAATTTGATTTAATTTAATTTAATTTAATTTAATTTAATTTAATTTAATTTAATTTAATTTAATTTATTCATTTAATTTAATCTTTAATTTAATTTAACTTAATTTAATTTGATTTTATTTATTTAATTTAATTTAATATAATTTATTCAATTTAATTTAATCTTTAATTTAATTCAACTTTTAATTTTAATTTAATTTAATTTAATTTAATTTAATTTAATTTTTTAATTTTAATTGACACTTTAAAAGAGTTTAATAATTTAACTTTAGTTTAATGATTAAGTCTTTTAATATTTTAAATTTGAGTTATCATTTTAATTAAGAATTAAATATTAATGAGATAATTAATTTAGGGATTTTTAAATTAAAGAATAAATCTCTTCCTAATAATATCCCTATTTTAATAATTCCAATTTTATTATTCTTCCAAATTTAATCAATTATTTAATTAAGGTTTAATTATTTTAAATTGTTTAATGGGTTTCTACCCTTTAATTATTTAAATTTCAATCATCCAAATCAGATTAGGATCAAATATTTTACTTGTTAATTTTTATTAAACCTAAAGTTTTAATTAAGGGTTAAAATTTTAATTACCATTTTACCCTTTAAGCTTAATAATTTCATAACCCACTAAATTGAACTCAAATGAACTTGAAATTTTTATGTGACTTCACTTTTATATCAATAAAGACATGAGAGGAGAAAATGTGATTTTTCTGTATTTAATTTATTTATATAATTATTTTTGGTAGAAAATAGAGATTTCCAAGGAAAATTTAATAACATGACCAAGGGAAAGTTTCTATCCTTAAGAAAATCAGGGGACATTCCTAATGACCAGAGGACCACTTGGACCAATTTTGGTGATTTTTTGAATTATATTATTTTTATTATAATTATTTTAAATTTTGGAAGGTTAATTAATTTAAAAATAAAATAAATGTTGAAAAATAAATTTTATATTTTTCAAAAATCTCTTTGATATCAAGGAAATCAGAGAATCAAATTTTGCAATTTTCTGATTTTTCTATGATTTATTATAATTATTTTAGTGAAAATGCTAGAAAATACTTTTTTTTTAATTTTAAAATTACCCTAGAGCTTTAAAATTTAATATCTCACTAAATAGACCTGAGAAAAATATGGGGTTTGTTCCTAAGTGATTAAAATTCAAAATGTGACATTTTGGTGAATTTTATTATTTTTGTGATTTTTATTATTTTTTAATTATTAAAAATATTAAAATAATATTAAAAATCAACTTTTTTAGAAAATTGAAAATTGAATTTTCTTAAATTCCCCTAACATCAGAGGGGCTCCAAAACCAATTTGGTGATTTTTTGAAAGATATTTTGAAAGTTATGAATTTTTAAAGTTTAAAATGACTAAGTCGCTTAATCAACCCATTTAAGTAGAGCTAACCAAGTCCAATTGACCTCAAATTTTTATGGTGGGTTCCTCTGATCCTAAAGGTCAGTGGAGAATTGATTTCAAGTCAATTTGATGTATGGTTAGCTCTAATTAATTAGAGATCCATTTTGGGTGTTTAAGCCAATTAGAGTTGTTTTAAATGAACTAACTCAAAACCTATTTTTCCTAGGGTCCTCTAGTCATAAGGAACATCACAAAATTTTCCTAGAATTTATTTCACAACATGCTATTTATTGGAATTAAAATACTCAAAACAGTAACATGAATTTGAAAAATCAATAACTTTTCATAGGGATGGCCTCTGACTTTGGAAAATTCGGGGAATGTTCCCAAATTCAGAGGCTTCAAAAGCTCTATGGTCTCATGCCATGGTGAATTGTATACATGCATGGAGAATTAAAAATATGCAGAGGGTAAATAATTTATTAAAAATAAAATACTTGATGAAATTAAATAATTTCTTTTCCACATTATTCTCCTCCGTTCACTCGAGCAAGAGGGTATTTTTATTTTATTTTTATGATTTTCCTACACAAAGTTATGAATTTTTGAAGTTTAGGGAATTAAATAAATAGAAAATACCCCTAATTTTCTATTTATCCGAGTCGGCGCCGCGTCATCCTCGGCATCTCCGAACGCACACGCGTCGCGCTCCCATTCGACGCCGCCGCTCGAGTCAGCGGCCCGGGCCCCGCGGTTCACGTATCGTCTCTCCGGTCGGCGCCATCCGAGCCGTCCGTCCGCGCGTGTATTGAATGGACGGCATCCGTTCATCGTCCCCGAGCGTCCTCACCCAAGAGCCGTCCACACTAAATCACTAAGATCTCACTCGATACTCAATGGATTTTCATGTTCTTAAGCTCTATTGATTCGTCTTGAGAAGACGAACACATCCATACGGTTTATGTGGGATAAAATTTACGCAATAGAAATGGAGAATGTTCAGAAGTTCGGGAAGAAGAGTGAGGCCATACCTTTGCTCGAGAAGTGTGGCTTCGATCCGAGGGTTGTTGCACCTTCGATTGGATCCCGGCAAGCTCCGGATGAAGTCTCCCGGTGCGGTGAATTGCCTAGGAGGGATTTCGACCACAACCGATCACAAAGCTTGGAGGCTGGAGCAACTGGGTGGCCTAGAGATGGGGCTTTTGCTGGTGGACGCCTTCCCTTGGTCTGGTGAAGGCGTAGAACCAATCAATTTGGGGATTGGCTCACTCGTGGAGAAGTTTCATGGTTTTGGGCTTGGATTTCAACTGCGAAATCGAGCTCGCAGAGAAGAAATGGCAGGGGATTTCGGTGAGGATCAAGTGCTCGTGTGTGGAGAGTAGTCCGGAACAATTTTGGCGTAGTTTCCTTAAGGTTTGTTTCAACACCTCTCATGGCCGAGAGGGGTGGTGTTTAAATAGGAGAGGGTGGAGGGCCTCCCGGGAGAGTTAGGAGCTTGGGATCGACCTGCTCTTGGCAAGAGAAGAACAGCTACAATGGCCATCGGGGATGGGGCGGCTCAGCAGGGAGAATTCCAAAGTTGGCTCACATGTGAGCTCTCGGCCATGGTGTTTTCCGGCGGCTCGGTGGCTGGCCGGCCGGGCATGGGTCACCCTCGAGGTCAGGTGGGTCGGGCTGGGACTTGGAGCAAGCAATTGGCAAATGCCATGTGTAAAGAGCTTGGATTGAAATGGAATGGGGGAAGACCATTTTGGGTTCAAATGAGTCAACCCATGGTTTTGGGCTAGGTTCACCACCCAAGGCCTGGTCTTGGTCGAAAAGGCTCACTTGGGTCGGCCAAGAGAGAATGGTGTGGTCTCCATCCATGATGAGGTGGCTAAGCATGGTTTAGTGTGTGACATGCTTAAGGTAAAAAAAGGTTTAAGAAGGATTAGGAAAGGGGCCCCTCCTTTTGCCATTAATGGCTTGATCACATGTCAAGCCTTCCATGGCTTCATGTGGCTTGTCCATGGCTTGCATGGCTCACCTTTGGCTTGGGAAAAGTGGAGTCAATTTCATGGAAATAGATTTTAGGAATTTTTGGTAATTTGATGGAAATTTGTATGAAACTTGATTTGGAATAATTTGATGGTGAATTTAGGACTTAGGGAATGTCTTTTATTAAGTGGATGGCAAGTGGAGATGTCATGTGGGCTTTATGGTAGATTTTGGGCTTTTTAAAATGGTTTTAGATGGGCTTTTAAGATGGTTTAGGAAAGTGGGCTTTTGAATTTTAAAATGGATTTTGGGATGAAATTTTGTAAAGAGGTTGGGCCAAATAATTGTTGGGTTTAGCTCATGGATGTGTCATGAGTGACTTGAAGCAAATTGGGGGTGATTTGGGTTTGGATTGGGTTGAATTTGGGTTCTTTTGGTGAATGGGCCAATATAGGTCCAAGTGGGCCAAGTTGGGCCAATGTTGGGCTAGGGTTGAAATTGATGTAAAATTAATGTTGAGAAATGTTTATGGGAGTGTTTCAAAGAGGTTTTGACTTTGGTTGGGCTTTGATTTTGGGGTTTGGGCTCATTTGGGTTAGGTTTGGGTTTAGGTCAAAATTGGGCCTTTTAGCTTTGGGTTGAATTTGAGTGGGGTTTGGGTCTAAATTTTGGGAAAATCATGTTTGGTGTTTTTCTTGTGGGGGTGCTAAGGAAGATTTAGAAAAGATTTGGGGTTAATTGGAGTTGAATTGGGTGAGTTTGGGTTAAGTTTGGGTCATGGGTTCAAATTGGGCTTTAAGGTCAAAAGTGAAATTGGATCCAAATGTCAATCAAATTGGACTTGGATTTGGTCTAGATTGGTGTTGGGAATGTTGATTTGAAGTTTAGAATTGAATTGGACCAGAATTTGGGTCAATTGGATAGGTTTGGTTTGACATTGGGTTCACTTTGGGTTAAAATGGGTTAAATTAGGGGTTTTGACAAAAGTAGGGTAAATTGACAAAATTGGCTCATGGTGTAGTTGGACAAAATGCAATTGTTAATATTTGGGATATTCTGGAATTTTCTGGGAATTTTCTGAATTTTTGGATTTTTGGGTCAAGGGGGTATTTTGGGTATTTGGAGGGTATTGGGAGGTATTTTTGGAATTTTTGATATTTTTGGGTATGGATGATCAATTTGGGTGATGTGGAAATGTTTGGGATTGATTTTGGGGAATCTTGGGTAATTTAGGTGATTTTGAAAAATTTGGGTAATTTCAAGGGCTTTGGGTAGGTTAGGCGGGTGTAGGGTCCCGGGGTAAAAAATTAAAAATTTGGAAAATTGAAGATCGGGTAAACTTGAGTGGAATGAAATCATTTTGGTTGAGCCATGAAGCCACATCAAGCCCTCATGAGCCATGAAGGGACTCATTTGAGGCATCCATCTATGTTGTTCCTAACCTCTTAGCCAAGGGCTTAGGGGTTAAGGACCATCCATGTGAATCACCTACATGAGTCGGGAGGTCAAGTTAGGTATAGGTGTGTGAAAGTGTAGTGTATAGGTGTAGTGTGTGTGTAAGTCGGCCCCTTCACTGCACCGTGCCACCCAGGGTAGTCCTAAGGCCAAAGAGTCCTATAGGAACTCATCCTTTAAACTTCCACATTTGATTTCAACCCTCTAGGTGATTAGGGGTCTACATTCAAGTTTGTGGAGTTTACAGGGAGTTAAGAAGTGGTTTGAATTTTTAAAAGGTGGGTCCCTATTCTAGTCCTCTAAGATAGTCAAAGGAAAAGCCTAAGGCTAGATCCTAAGTACTAAAGAGAAGAAGAGAAGACCTCATCAAAAATGAGGTCAACACGGGTCACTGGTAGGGCCGACCATAGCCACCCGTGGACATCTATTAGTGTGAGCCTAGATTAACGCATTTTACTAATAAAACATCCTGAGCCTATCTATAGATTAGTCAATGCTCTTTGCACCTGGACCAAAGGGTAAAGAATAGGAATGCTTCTATTTGACACAATACGATAAACTAAGTTCCCTTCAAAAGATAATTATTTTATAAATCTTGGATAAGTTGAAAAGGAGAAAGTCTTTTTTATACTTGCATTGAATTTTAATTACTGCTTACTTTACTGCTTATTGCTTACTTGCTTATAGTAAAAATTATTAGTAAATTAAATTTGAAAATAAATAAATAAATATATATATTATAATTTGCATTTAATTTGAAAATTCCAAAATATTTCTTATATTTCTTACTTTTTATAAATTCACTATCCCTATGGGATCGATAACCAGGACTCCACTAGAGTCCTGTATTTCTTGAACGATACGTATACGTGCATTTAAAATTGTGACTTTTACAATAATTAAAATAAAATCTAAATATAAAATTATAAAAGTAAACCTCGCACATCAAGTTTTTGAAGCCATTTGTTTGGAATTAAATATTCTAAAAAGTGATATAAAATTCTTGTATTTTAAAGCTTATATAAAGTCGCATCGCATCAAGTTTTTGGCCACCGTTGTCGGGGATAAAATAGAATATAATAAAAAGTAGAAAAATAAGATAAAAAAAATAAATATATAAAACATAAAAATATATACAAACAAAACAAAAATATTTTAAATTTTATGCGTAGTTCTGGATCTGAAGGATTACTACCTTTTGATTCCAAATTAGAAAGAACAATTAAAAGAATTAAAAAGGAAAAAAAAATTCAAAACATCAAGAAATGGCTAACTTACATAACAATAATCAAAATCCAATCGAAATTAATGAACAAAATATTATATACCATTAAGGGAATATGCAAACTCTACAGCTGATGAACTTCATGTTAGTATTTAAATTCCAGCTGTAGATGCTAATTCTTTTGAGCTTAAACCTTCTATTATTTAGATGGTTCAAAATAATCAATTTGGAGGAACACGTAATGAGGATCCAAATTTACATCTTGCTAGTTTTTTAGAACTTTGTGCTACCTTTAAATATAATAATGTTTCTGCTGATGCTTTTAGGCTTAGACTCATTCATTTTTCCTTAAAAGATAAAGTAAAGATATGGCTTAATTCATTAGCAACTTGTTCTATTAAAACATGGGCAGATATGACACAAAAATTCCTTGCTAAATTTTTTCCTCCTTCTAAAACTGCTAAATTGAGAAATGGAATTACTTCATTTATGCAATTTGATGGAGAAACAATTTATGAAGCTTTAGAAAGATTTAAAGAACTATTAAGAAAATGTCCTCATCATGCTTTACCAGATTGGTTAATTATGCAAACATTTTATAATGGACTTATTGGATCACTTAGATCTATTATTGATGCTGCTGCTGCTGGTTTATTAATGGCTAAGATATTTGAAGAAGCCTACACCTTAATTGAAGAAATGACTAATAACAATTTTCAATGGCCTTCTAAAAGGGTTAATCTGAAAAGAATGGCCAGTATTCATGATAATGAAGTCTTCTCTATTTCAGCTTCACAAGTGGCTGTGATATCTAAGATATTAGATAATGTTGCTATTAATATATCGCATGTAAGTAATGATAACTCTGTAAATTCTGATGATTCTCAAACAATTGAAACTTTGCAAGCTATTGCTAGTAAAACTAAAAACCCTTAATCTAATTATTATAATCCTGGTTGAAAAAATCATCGTGATGTTAATTGGAATAATGGACATCAAGCAAATCCAAATTGGAACAATCAAGGAAATTCAAACTGGAGATCAACTTATCCTCCTGGTTATTAAAATCAGCAGAAAAAGTTGTCTGTAGAAGAATTGATCTTGCAACTAAGCAATCAGCTACAAAGTCAAAACACTGTTATTCGTAATATTGAGAATCATATGGGACAAATCGCTAATTTCATTAATTACAGACCTCAAGGAATGCTGCCTAGCAATGTCGAAATTAATCCTAAAGGATCTGGAAAAGAACATGAACAAGCAAAAGCTGTACAACTCAGAAGTGGAAAGGAATTAAAAGAGAAAACACAGAATGAGATTGAAAAAGAGAAAGAAGTTGAAGAGATTGAAAAAACTAAAGATACCCTTTCTCCAAGTAAAGATCAGACTATTATACCTATTGAAGTGAAAGTTTAAAGACCACCACCACCTTTTCCTCAAAAACTTAAACAGCAGAAGCTTGATCATCAATTTTCTAAGTTCTTTGAAATTGTTAAGAAACTTACCATCAACATTCCTTTTGCTGATGCTTTGGAGCAAATGCCAAGCTATGCAAAATTTATGAAGGATATTTTAAGGAAGAAGAGAAAATTGGAAGCTTATGAAACCGTTGTATTAAGAGAAGAATGTAGTGCAATAATTCAGAAGAAATTACCTCAGAAAGTTAAAGATCCTGGAAGTCTCACTATACCTTGTGCTATTGGAGAAAAATTTTGTGGAAAAGCCTTATGTGATTTTGGAGCTAGTATTATTCTCATGCCATTTTCAATCTTTCGAAGGTTAGATTTAGGAGAGATTTCTCCTACCACTGTAACTCTTCAGTTAGCTGATCGATCGATCACTTATCCTTAAGGAATTATAGTGGATGTTCTTGTTAAGGTAGATAAATTTATCTTCCCTGTGGATTTCATTGTTCTAGATATGGAAGAAGATAAACAAATACCTATCATTTTAGGGAGACCTTTTCTAGCTACCGATCAAGCTATGATTGATATGCAAAAAAGAGAATTAATGATGAGAGTTAACGATCAAGAGATAACATTCAATGTTCTGAAATCAATGAGGTATCTTGATAAAGAAAAATGTTATCAAATGGATATTTTTTTTTATATAATTGAAAAGCATTACCAAGAAAAATGTAAGATCATTTCTGATGATAAAGATAATGAATCTATGTTATATAATGAGTCATTAAATGAAGAAAATATATCTGAAGAAACTCATTATATTCATGAAAATTGGGAAATTTTAGACACAACTAAAAATGATATACTTTTACCCTCAATTGAAAAAGCCCCTAAACTGGAATTAAAAATGTTATCTGCACATTTAAAGTATGCATTTCTTGGAAATTCATTAACATTACCTAAAATTATATCTTTAGAATTAAGCAAAAATCAAGAAGAGAAATTAATAGGAGTTCTGAAGAATTATAAGAAAGCTTTTGGTTGGACTATTGCAGATATAAAAGGGATAAGCCCTTCAATCCGTATGCATGGGATTTTAATGGAAGAAAATTGTAAACCCACTATTGAACCCTAAAGAAGATTAAACCAAATTATGAAAGAGGTTGTCAAGAAAGAGAATTTGAAATGGTTAGATGTTGGAATTATTTATCCTATTTCGAATAGCCAATTGGTAAGTCTTATTCATTGTGTTCTGAAGAAAGCAGGAGTAACTGTCATTGTTAATGAAAAAAATGAATTAATCCTGACAAGACAAGTTACTGGATGGTGTATTTGCATTGACTATCAAAAATCAAACAACGCCAAAAGAAAGGATCATTTTCCTTTACTTTTCTTGGATCAAATGTTGGATAAACTAGCTGGACACTCATATTTCTGTTTTTACGGATGGATATTCCGGTTATCTTCAATTACTCGTTGCTCCTCATGATCAAGAAAAGACAATATTTACAAGTCCTTGTGGAACATTTTCCTTTAGAAGAATGTCTTTCGGTTTATGCAATGCAACTGGAACTTTTCAAAGATGTATGATGTCAATATTTTGTGATTTGATTGATAAAGGAATTTAAGTATTTATGGATGATTTTTCAATTTTTGGAACTTCTTTTGAATCTTGCTTGGAAAATATAACAAAAGTTTTGAAGAAATGTGAAGAAATAAATTTAGTTCTAAATTGGGAAAAATGTCAATTTATGGTCACAGAAGGCATTGTACTTGGACATAAAGTTTCACAAATAGAGATGGAAGTTGATCAAGTAAAAGTGAAAATTATTGTTGAGCTTCAACCACCTACTACAGTTACTTATGTGAGAACTTTCTAGGTCATGCTGGATTTTATAGGAGATATATAAAGGATTTTTCTAAAATTGCGAAGCCTCTTTTCCTTTTATTGGAAAAAGAAGCTAAGTTTGAATTTAATGAAGATTGTCTGAATGCGTTCAATATTCTGAAAGAAAAATTAATCATTGCACCTGTCATTGTTGCACCTGATTGGAATAAACCTTTTGCATTAATGTGTGATGCAAGTCGAAGCTGTATTAGGACAAAAATATGAAAAAATTTTCAAAGTGATATACTATGCTAGCAAGACTCTTAATGAAACTTAATTAAATTACATTACTACTGAAAAAGAGCTTTTAGCAATATTATATGCCTTTGATAAATTTAGACCATATCTTCCTGGAACAATATATATCGTGCATACTGAACATTATGCTTTTAAGTATTTAATATCTAAAAAAGATGATAAACCCAGATTGATCATATGGGTTTTACTTTTACAAGAATTTAATTTTGAAATTGTAAACAGAAAGGAACTAAAAACCAAATTGTTGATCATTTATCAAGAATCAAAAATAATAATGAGAAGATTTATGAAGAAAATATAAATGAGAAATTACCGGATGAGCAATTATATTTCATTCAAGGATTACAAATGCCCTGGTATGCAGATATAGTTAACTACTTGGTTAGCAATATTTTACCTTATGGGATGAATAGTAAATACATTAAGAAATTCAAGAATGATTGTAAATCATATATTTGGGAAGATCCTCATTTATTTAAAATAGGAAGAGATTCTGTGATTCGAAGATGCGTGCCTTATGAAGAAACTTTTGTAATTATTCAAAAATGTGACGATTCTAAATTTGGAGGACACTTTAGAGTTGATAGAACTGCATTTAACATTTTAAATTCTGAATTTTATTGGCCTACTTTATTTAAAGATGTTGGACATTATGTGAAAACTTGTGATCGATGTCAAAGAATGGGAAATACATCCAAAAAAGATGAAATGCCTCTGATCTTTATATTAGAAATCAAAATTTTTGATGTATGAGATTTAAACTTTATGGAACTTTTGTACCATCATCTGGAAAGATTTATATTTTATTAGCAGTTGATTATGTTTCAAAGTGGATCGAAGCTGTATCTTTACCTAACTGTGATTCCAAAAGTGTTTCGAAGTTTTTAAAGAAAATGATTTTTACAAGATTTGGAATGCCCAAGATAATTATCACAGTTGAGGGAAGTCATTTAAGAAATATAAGAATTCAATCATTGCTAGAAAATTCGAAATTAAACATAGAATTGCAACTGCTTATCATCCTTAAACAAGTGGAATGGCTGAAGTGTCAAACAGAGAGATTAAAAGAATATTGGAAAAAAACTGTTAATCCTAAAAGAACTGACTGGGTTGATAGACTTGATTCTGCATTATGGGCTTATAGAACAGCTTATAAGACACATATCAGAATGTCACCTTATCGGTTAATTTATGGTAAACATTGTCACTTACCTGTTGAACTTGAACATAAAGCTTATTGGGCAATAAAGGAGTTCAATTATAATTTGAATACTGCAGGAGAAAAACGATTATTACAACAAATGAAATGGAAGAGATAAGAAATGAGTCTTATGAAAATGCAAAAATTTATAAGGAAAGAATGAAGAAATTGCATGACAAAATGATTTCAAGGAAAATGATTTTCAAGGGTATATGTCGGCACATTTTTAGGTTGTGTGTTTTATTTTGAAAAGGGTGTCGCCTAACAGAAGTTGTCGGCGAACTTTTAATTTAGTTTAAATAAATAATTTGAAAAGTAGTATTTGATTTTGAAAATAATTTTAAATTTGAAGGTTTTAAGATATGAGATTAAACCGATCTCACATCCCAAATAGTTTACATAAACGAGCACCACACCACAAACCGTGTATCTATCCCTAAGGATAGACACACTGCTCGACGGTGGGGCTCGATTAAACAAACTAAAAGATTTGTGACATTCGTTTGGTCCGCGAACCAATTTTATAAGCCGACAAATTCCCCGCTTAATATGAAAGCATTAAACAGGGTTTATATTACCCAGGTTCTTTAAAATTCCCTATAAGGGTAAGCCCCTATAGTTAATTACATCTTAGGTGACGGGAATCACTTAAGAAAACTCTCGATAATAATCAATAATTCCGCTCTCAAGGGTTTCAAAGTTTAAGTTCTCGAAAGGATTGAATTTTGGAATTTCAACGAGGAATGGATCAAGTTTGAAACATTTTGTTTTGGGAATTCAAAGGAAGAAAGGTAGGAGAAATTACGGATTCGAAGTGAACTTCGGTAATTTCCCGACTATCCTATTGTTTGGATTGGATTTAAGAAAGTCCTAATGTTTATTTAGTATTTCAATCTCGCTAATTTTAATTAATTAGGGCTTATATTTATATGACGAGAATCATACAAATAGCCTTGAAGATGTGAGGGTTTATGTCGTATCAGACGACTACCTCGAAATCCTAAGACCGGTTAGGGCTTAATTTACAAGGTAAATGCCTAACGAAGAGTTGAGGATTTATGTTGCACTAGGCAAATTACCTCGAAGTCCTATGGCTTAGTTATTTAATTCTAGGAAAATTTTGCTGAAGTAGACTCAGGTTTTGCTGATGACGATGGCCGTGCTGCCCACCATGCCCCGAGCTCCTTGTTGTTGCAGAGTTTTAATTTTAGAAGTCATAAATCAGGGGATGAGAAAAGTGTTTTGGTTTAGAGAAAATCTTAATTTCTAAGTGTTTTTTTACGTTTTAATTAAAACAAATCTTAAAGTTGATTATAACGACATCGGTTAAGATCCCACGGTTCCATCCTTCCGGCATCATTATTTTTATCCGATTCACTTAGTCCAGATGAATTTGCTAAACTCAACTGAATGAGATTCACACTTTCATTTAGACCGTGGGAAATCCCGTTAGCAACACGTAGGTTACATCATCCGAGGTATTCCCGATCATCCAACGAGATGTTTTAATTTAATTGTAATTATAGTTTTGTGTTCTGTTTGTGATTAAATTTTGAGTTGTTTTATATTTTGAAATGTTGTGGCGGTGAATTTTATCTTGCAATGGCTTTTAACTTAGTTTTGGTTTCGGTTTTAGGAACTATTCTAAAGGTGTGGGTTTTCATGCAACAATTGTTTATCATGCAAGAAAAGTAAGTGCAATGCGGTTAAATAAATTGCAATAATGTAAATTGCAAGAAAGTAAATTGCAATAAAATAAAAGCGTACCTGGAGGGTCTTCCCGTCATCCCAAGCTGCACTAAAAACACAATTAGAATATTTAAGCAAGTTCCTAGGTAAAAGCTAAGGTAAGGGTTATGGTTTTCTACCAAGTTCCTAATCCTATAGCTAGTCATTTCCTATGACGTCTAGGTCTTTGTGTTTTGGTTTGAAGACGATTTTCTTCATCAAAGAACAATTAAGTTCAATTGTTCTTATAAACATCCTATCATATTGAGAAAGTGTTTAAGAAGAATCTTAAACATCTTTTCAATATTACTAGAATTGTTTTAAGTCCAAATGAATTTAATTACACAAATGAATTAATCGTCTGAGGTTTAGTTAAGTTTTGTTATTAAATTACTCAGTGAACTAGGATGTTTGAATGTCCTATAAGTGAAGTAACATTTCATTTAATATTCTGTTTAGGAGTTATGATAACTAAAGCTTTCGAGGGTAAATTGGTGTTCAAATGGTTTGTGATTTAGTTTAACTTCAATTAAATGGTTTAAATTTGGAATAGTGTTCATGTTATTTTTAGATTTATTTTGAATTCTTTATGTCTTTGGTGATGTTATATTTAATTCAACTTAATTTAATTTAATTTAATTTAATTGAGTTTTAATTTAATTTAATTCAATTTAATTCAATTTAGTTTGATTTGATGTTAAATTAAATTAATTTGATTTGATTTAATTTTAATTTAATTTGATTTAATTTAATTTAATTTAATTTAATTTAATTTAATTTAATTTAATTTAATTTAATTTAATTTAATTTATTCATTTAATTTAATCTTTAATTTGATTTAACTTAATTTAATTTTAATTTTATTTAATTTAATCAATTTAATTTAATCTTTAATTTAATTCAACTTTTAATTTTTAATTTAATTTAATTTAATTTAATTCAATTTAATTTACTTAATTTAATTTAATTTTTAATTTAATTTTATTTTGAATTTTAATTGAAATTTTAAAAGAGTTTAATAATTTAATTTTAGTTTAATGATTAAGTCTTTTAATATTTTAAATTTGAGTTATCATTTTAATTAAGAATTGAATATTAATGAGATGATTAATTTAGTGATTTTTAAATTAAAGAATAATTCTCTTCCTAATAATATCCCTATTTTAATAATTCCAATTTTATTATTCTTTCAAATTTAATCAATTATTTAATTAAGGTTTAATTATTTTAAATTGTTTAATGGGTTTCTACCCTTTAATTATTTAAATTTTAATCATCCAAATCAGATTAGGATCAAATATTTTAGTTGTTAATTTTTATTAAACCTAAAGTTTTAATTATGGGTTAAAATTTTAATTACCACTCTACCCTTTAAGCTTAATAATTTCATAACTAACTAAATTGATCTCAAATGAACTTGAAATTTTTATGTGACTTCACTCATATATCAATAAAGACATGAGAGGAGAAAATGTGATTTTTCTGTATTTAATTTATTTATATAATTATTTTTGGTAGAAAATAGAGATTTCCAAGGAAAATTTAATAAGATGACCAAGGGAAAGTTTCTGTCCTTAAGAAAATTAGGGGACATTCCTAATGACCAGAGGACCACTTGGTCCAATTTTGGTGATTTTTTGAATTATATTATTTTTATTATAATTATTTTAAGTTTTGGAGGGTTAATTAATTTAAAAATAAAATAAATGTTGAAAAATGAATTTTATATTTTTCAAAAATCTTTCTGAAATCAAGGAAATAAGAGAATCAAATTTTATAATTTTCTAATTTTTCTATGATTTATTATAATTATTTTAGTGAAAATGCTAGAAAATACATTTTTTTTAATTTTAAAATTACCCTAGAGCTTTAAAATTTAATATCTCACTAAATAGACCTAAGAAAAATATGGGGTTTGTTCCTAAGTGATTAAAATTCAATATGTGACATTTTGGTGAATTTTATTATTTTTGTGATTTTTATTATTTTTTAATTATTGAAAATATTAAAATAATATTAAAAATCAACTTTTTTAGAAAATTGAAATTTTAATTTTTTTAAATTCCCCTAACATCAGAGAGGCTCCAAAACCAATTTGGTGAATTTTTGAAAGATATTTTGAAAGTTATGAATTTTTAAAGTTTAAAATGACTAAGTGGCTTAATCAACCCATTTAGTAGGGCTAACCAAGTCCAATTGACCTCAAATTTTTATGGTGGGTTCCTCTGATCCTAAAGGTAAGTGGAGAATTGATTTCAGGTCAATTTGATGTATGGTTAGCTCTAATTAATTAGAGATCCATTTTGGGTGTTTAAGCCAATTAGGGTTGTTTTAAATGAACTAACTCAAAACCTACTTTTCCTAGGGTCCTCTGGTCATAAGGAACATCACCAAATTTTCCTAGAATTTATTTCACAACATGCTATTTATTGGAATTAAAATACTCAAAACAGTAACATGAATTTGAAAAATCAATAACTTTTCATAGGGATGGCCTCTTACATTGGAAAATTCAGGGAATGTTCCTAAATTCAGAGGCTTCAAAAGCCCTATGGTCTCATGCCATGGTGAATTGTATACATGCATGGAGAATTAAAAATATGTAGAGAGTAAATAAATTTTTAAAAATACAATACTTGATGAAATTAAATGATTTCTTTTCCACATTATTCTCCTCTCGTTCATCGAGCAAGAGGGTATTTTTATTTTATTTTTATGATTTTTCTACACAAAGTTATGAATTTTTGAAGTTTAGGGAATTAAATAAATAGAAAATACCCCTAATTTTCTATTTATCCACGCGACGCCGCGTCATCCTCGGCATCTCCGAATGCACACGCGTCGCGCTCCCATTCGAAGCCGCCGCTTGAGTCAGCAGCCCGGGCCCCGCTGTTCTCGTATCATCTCCTGGTCCGACGCCATCTGAGCCGTCCGTCCGCACGTGTATTGAATGGACGACATCCGTTCATCGTCCCCGAGCGTCCTCACCAGAGAGCCGTCCACACTAAATCCCTAAGATCTCACTCGATACTCAATGGATTTTCATGCTCTTATGCTCTATGGATTCGTCTTGAGAAGACGAACACATCCATACGGTTTATGTGGGATGAAATTTACGCAATAGAAATGGAGAATGTTCAGAAGCTCGGGAAGAAGAGTGAGGCCATACCTTTGCTCAGAGAAGTGTGGCTTCGATCTGAGGGTTGTTGAACCTTCGATTGGATCCCAACAAGCTACAGATGAAGTCTCCCGGTCGCAGTGAATTGCTCAGGTAGGATTTCGACCACAGCCGATCACAAAGCTTGGAGGCTGGAGCAACTGGGTGGCCTGGAGATGGGGCTTTTGCTGGTGGACACCTTCCCTTGGTCTGGTGAAGGTGTAGAACCAATCAATTTGGGGATTGGCTCACTGTGGAGAAGTGTCCTGGTTTTGGGCTTGGATTTCAACTCTGAAATTGAGCTCACAGAGAAGAAATGGCAGGGGGATTTCAGTGGGGATCAAGTGCTCTGTGTATGGGGAGTAGTCTGGAACAATTTTGGCAGAGTTTCCTTAAGGTTTTTTTTCTCAGCCCCTCTAATGGCCAAGAGGGGTGGTGTTTAAATAGGAGAGGGTGGAGGGCCTCCCAGGGAGAGTTAGGGCTTGGGATCAGCTGCTCTTGGCAAGAGAAGAACAGCTACAATGGCCACTAGGGATGGGGCAGCTCAGCAAGGGAGAATTCCAAAGTTGGCTCACATGTGAGCTCTCGGCCATGGTGTTTTCCGGCGGCCTGGTGGCTGGCCGGCCAGGCATGGGTCACCCTCAAGGTCAGGTGGGTCAGGGCTGGGACTTGGTGCAAGTAATTGGCAAATGCCATGTGTAAAGAGCTTGGATTGAAATGGAATGGGGGAAGACCATTTTGGGTTCAAATGAGTCAACCCATGGTTTTGGGCTAGGTTCACCACCCAAGGCCTGGTCTTGGGCTGAAAAGGGTCACTTGGGTCAGCAAAGAGAGAATGGTGTGGTCTCCATCCATGATGAGGTGGCTAAGCATGGTTTAGTGTGTGACATGCTTAAGGTAAAAAAAGGTTTAAGAAGAATTAGGAAAGGAGCCCCTCCTTTTGCCATTAATGGCTTAATCACATGTCAAGCCTTCCATGGCTTCATGTGGCTTGTCCATGGCTTGCATGGCTTGTCTTTGGCTTGGGAAAAAGCTTGGTCAATTTCATGAAAATGGATTTTAGGAATTTTTGGTAATTTGATGGAAATTTGTATGAAACTTGATTTGGAATGATTTAATTGATGGTTTTGAAACTTAGGGGTGATTTTGATTAAATGGATGATGAGGGGAAGTGCCATGTGGGTTTTGGATGAATTTGGGCTTTTGAATTTGAAGGAAGTGGGCTTTTAGGAAGGTTTAAGGGGATGGGCCTTTAGGTTTAAGAATGAATTTATGGATGGGAATTTTGTAAAGTTTGGGCCAAATAATTGTTGGGTTTGGTTTAGGGATGTGTCATGAGTGATTTGAAATGAATTTGAGGTGGTTTGGGTTTGAATTGAGTTGAATTTGGGTTGATTTGGTAAATGGGCCAATATAGGTCAAATTGGGCTACCTTGGGCCAATGTTGGGCTAGGGTTGAAATTGATGTAAAATTAATGTTGAGAAATGTTTTTGGGAGTGTTTCAAAGAGGTTTTGACTTTGGTTGAGCTTTGATTTTGGGGTTTGGGCTCATTTGGGTTAGGTTTGGGTTTAGGTCAAAATTGGGCCTTTTAGCTTTGGGTTGAATTTGAGTGGGGTTTGGGTCTAAATTTTGGGCAAATCATGTTAGTGTTTTGTTTGCGGGGATGTTAGGGAAGGTTTAGAAAAGATTTGGGGTTAATTGGAGTTAAACTGGTTTGGTTTGGGTTAGGTTTGGGTCATGGGTCCAAATTGGGCTTTAAGGCCAAAAGTGAAATTAGATTCAAATGTCAATCACATTGGACTTGGATTTGGTCTAGATTGGTGTTGGAATATTGAATTGAAGTTTAGAGTTGAATTGGACCAAAATTGGAGTCAATTGGGTAGGTTTGGTTTGACATTGGGTTCACTTTGGGTTAAAATGGGTCAAATTGGGGGTTTTGATAAAAGTGGGGTAAATTGACAAAGTTGGCCTATGGTGTAGTTGAACAAAATAAAATTGGGAATATTTGGGATTTTCTGGAATTTTCTGGGAATTTTCTGAATTTCTGGATTTTTGGGTCAAGGGGGGTATTTTGGGTATTTGGATGGTATTGGGAGGTTTTCTTGGAATTTTTGATATTTTTGGGTATGGATGGTCAATTTGAGTGATGTGAAAATGTTTGGAATTGATTTTGGGGGATTTTTGGTGATTTGGAAATTTTGAAAAATTTTGGTAATTTCAAGGGCTTCGGGTAGGCTAGGCATAGGGTCCCGGGGGTCAAAAATTGAAAATTTGAAAAATTGAAGATTGGGTGAATATAAGTGAAATGAAATCATTTTGGTTGAGCCATGAAGCCATATCAAGCCCACATGAGCCATGAAGGGACTCATTTGAAGCATCCACCATGTTGTTCCTAACCTCTTGCGCAAGGGCTTAGGGGTTAAGGACCATCCATGTGAATCACCTACATGAGTCGGGAGGTCGAGTTAGGTATACGTGTGTGAAAGTGTAGTGTATAGGTGTAGTGTGTGTGTAAGTCAGCCCCTTCACCAGACCAGGCCACCCAGGGCAGTCCTAAGGCCAAAGAGTCCTATAGGAACTCATCCTTTAAACTTCCACATTTGATTTCGACCCTCTAGGTGATTAGAGGCCTACAATCAAGTTTGTGGAGTTTGCGAGGAGTTAAGAAGTGGTTTGAATTTCTAAAAGGTGGGTCCCAATTCTAGTCCTCTAAGATAGTCAAAGAAAAAGCCTAAGGCTAGATCCTAAGTACTAAAGAGAAGAAGAGAAGACCTCATCAAAAATGAGGTCAACAGTATACTTTCTCAATTATAAATTGTCCCATCCATTTGGATTTTAATTTTCCAGGGAAAAGTTTTAAACGAGCATTAAATAAAAATACTTCTTGTCCAGGCTCGAATACTTTCCTTGAAATCATTTTGTCAAGCAATTTCTTCATTCTTTCCTTATAAATTCTTGCATTTTCATAAGACTCATTTCTTATCTCTTCCATTTCATTTAGTTGTAATAATCATTTTTTTCCTGCAGTATTCAAATTATAATTGAACTCCTTTATCGCCCAATAAGCTTTATGTTAAAGTTCAACATGTAAGTGACAATGTTTACCATAAATTAACTAAAAAGGTGACATTCCGATAGGTGTCTTATAAGTTATTCTATAAGCCGATAATGCAGCATCAAGTCTATCAATCCTGTCAGTTCATTTACGATTAACAATCTTTTCCAATATTCTTTTAACCTCTCTGTTTGACACTTCAGCCATTGACACTACAGCAGTTGCAATTCTATGTTTAATTCTAAATTTTTCCAGCAATGATTGAATTCTTAAATTTCTAAAATGACTTCCCCCATCTGTGATAATTATCTTGGGCATTCCAAATCTTGTAAAAATCATTTTCTTTAAAAACTTCAAAACAATTTTGGAATCACAGTTAGGTAAAGCTACAGCTTTGATCCAGTTTGAAACATAATCAACAGCTAAAAAAATATAAATCTTTTCAGATGATGGTACGAAAGGTCCCATAAAGTCTAAACCCCAAACATCGAAAATTTTGATTTCTAATATAAAGTTTAGACGCATTTCATCTTTTCTGGATATATTTCCAATTCTTTGACATCGATCGTAAGTTTTCACATAATGTCCAACATCTTTAAATAAAGTAGGCCAATAAAATCCAAAATTTAAAATTTTAAATGCAGTTTTATCAACTCCAAAGTGTCCTCCAAATTCAGAATCGTGACATTTTTGAATAATTGTAAAAGTTTCTTCATAAGGTACACATCTTCGAATCACAGAATCTCTTCCTATTTTAAATAAATGAGGATCTTCCCAAATATATGACTTACAATCATTCTTGAATTTCTTAATGCATTTACTATTCATCCCATAAGGTAAAATATTGCTAACCAAGTAGTTAACTATACATGCATACCAGGGCATTTGTAATCCTTGAATGACATATAATTGCTCATCCGAGAATTTCTCATTTATATTTTCTTCATAAATCTTCTCATTATTATTTTTGATTCTTGATAAATGTCTAGCAATTTGGTTATCAGTTCCTTTTCTGTTTACAATTTCAAAATCAAATTCTTGAAAAAGTAAAACCCATATGATCAAAGCATCTTTTTTAGATATTAAATGCTTAATAGCAGAATGATCAGTATGCACGATACATTTTGTGCCAAGAAGATATGTACTAAATTTGTCAAAAGTATATATTATTCCTAAAAGCTCTTTTTCAGTAGTAGTGTAATTTAATTGAGTTAGTTTTGCTAGCATAGTATATCACTTTGAAAATTTTCTCATATTTATTTCCTAATACAGCTCTGATTGCATAATCACTTGCATCACACATTAATTCAAAAGGTTTATTCCAATCAAATGCAACAATGACAGGTGCAGTGATTAATTTTTCTTTCATAATATTGAACGCATTCAGACAATCTTCATTAAATTTAAATTTAGCTTCTTTTTCCAATAAATGGCAAAGAGGTTTAGCAATTTTAGAAAAATCCTTTATATATCTCCTATAAAATCCAACATGACCCAGAAAACTTCTCACATCAGTAACGGTAGTAGGTGGTTGAAGCTCAGCAATAATTTTCACTTTTGCTTGATCAACTTCCATCTCTATTTGTGAAACTTTATGTCCAAGTACAATGCCTTCTGTGACCATAAATTGACATTTTTCCCAGTTTAGAACTAAATTTATTACTTCACATCTCTTCACAACTTTTGTTATATTTTACAAGCAAGATTCAAAAGAAGTTCCAAAAACTAAAAAATCGTCTATAAATACTTCAATTTCTTTATCAATCAAATCACAGAATCTTGACATCATACATGTTTGAAAAGTTGTAGGTGCATTGCATAAACCGAAAGGCATTCTTCTAAAGGTAAATGTTCTATAAGGACTTGTAAATGTTGTCTTTTCTTGATCCTCATGAGCAATGGGTAATTGATGATAACCATAATATCCATCCAGAAAAAACAAAAATATGAGTGTCCAGCTAGTTTATCCAACATTTGATCCAGGAAAGGTAAAGGAAAATGATCCTTTCAAGTGGCGTTGTTTAATTTTCAATAGTCAATGCAAATAAGCCATCAAGTAACATATCTTGTTGGGATTAATTCATTTTTTCATTAACAATGACAGTTACTCCTCCTTTCTTCGGAACACAATGAATAGGACTTACCCATTAGCTATCCAAAATAGGATAAATAGTTCCAGCATCTAACCATTTCAAAATCTCTTTCTTTACAACCTCTTTCATAATTGGTTTTAATCATCTTTGGGGTTCAATAATGGGTTTACAATTTTCTTCCATTAAAATCCTATGCATACAGATTGAAGGGCTTATCCCTTTTATATCTGCAATAGTCTAACCAAAAGCTTTCTTATAATTCTTCAAAAATCCTTTTAGTTTCTCTTCCTGATCTTTGCTTAATTCTGAAGATATAATTATAGGTAAAGTTAACGAATTTCCAAGAAATGCATACTTGAAATGTGTAGGTAACATTTTTAATTCCAGTTTATGGGCTTTTTCAATTGAGGGTAAAAGTATATCATTTTTAGTTGTGTCTAAAATTTCCAAATTTTCATAAATATAATGAGTTTCTTCAGATATATTTTCTTCATTTAATGACTCATTAAATAACACAAATTCTTTATTTTTTTCATCAAAAATGACCTTAAATTTTTCTTGGTAATGCTTTTCAATTATATAATAAAAAATATTCATCTGATAGCATTTTTCTTTATCAGGATACCTCAATGATTTCATAACATTGAATTTTATCTCTTGATCATTAACTCTCATCGTTAATTCTCCTTTTTGCATATCAATCATAGCTCGACCGGTAGCTATAAAAGTTCTCCCTAAAATGATATGTATTTATTTATCTTTTCCATATTTAGAACAATGAAATCCACATGGAAGATAAATTTATCTACCTTAACAAGAACATCCTCTATAACTTCTTTAGGATAAGTGATCGATCGATTACCTAACTGAAGAGTTACAGTGGTAGAAGAAATATCTCCTAAATCTAACCTTCGAAAGATTGAAAATGGCATGATATTAATACTAGCTCCTAAATCACATAAGGCTTTTCCACAGAATTTTTCTCCAATAGCACAAGGAATAGTAAGACATCCAGGATCTTTAAGTTTCTGAGGAAATTTCTTCTGAATTATTGCACTACATTCTTCACTTAATGCAACAGTTTCATAAGCTTCAAATTTTCTCTTCTTGCTTAAAATATCCTTCATAAATTTTGCATAGCTTGGCATTTGCTCCAAAGCTTCAGCAAAAGGAATGTTGATGGTATGTTTCTTAAAAATTTCAAAGAACATAGAAAATTGATGATCAAGCCTCTGTTGTTCAAGTCTTTGAGGAAAAGGTGGTGCTCGTCTTTCAACTTCCACTTCAATAGGTACAACAGTCTGATCTTTACTTGGAGAAAGGGTATCTTTAGGTTTTTCAATCTCTTCAACTTCTTTCTCTTTTTCAATCTCATTCTGTGTTTTCTCTTTTAATTCCTTTCCACTTCTGAGTTGTACAACTTTTGCTTGTTCATGTTCTTTTCTAGATCCTTTAGGATTAATTTCGACATTGCTAGGAAGTGTTCCTTGAGGTCTGTAATTAATGAAATTAGTGATTTGACCCATCTGATTCTCAATATTATGAATAGCAGTGTTTTGACTTTGTAGTTGATTGCTTAGTTGCAAGATCAATTCTTCTACAGATAACTTTTCTGCTGATTGTTATAACCAGGAGGATAAGTTGGTCTATAGTTTGAATTTCCTTAATTTATCCAATTTGGATTAGCTTGATGTCCTTTATTCCAATTAAAATTAGGATGATTTTTCCAACCAGTATTATAATAATTAGAATAAGGGTTATTAGTTTTATTAGCAATAGCTTGCAATGTTTCCATTGTTTTTCGAATCATCAGAATTTTCAGAGTTATCATTACTTACATACAATATATTAATAACAAAATTATCTAATTTCTTAGATATCCAGTCACTTGTGAAGCTAAAATAAAAAAGGCTTCATTATCATGAATACTGGCCATTTTTTTAGGATTAACCCTTTCAGAAGGCCATTGAAAATTGTTATTAGCTATTTCTTCAATTAAGGTGTAGGCTTCTTCAAATGTCTTAGCATTAAAGAACCACCAGGAGGAGCATCAATAATATATCTAAGTGATCCAATAAGTCCATTATAAAATGTCTGAATAATTAACAAATCTGGTAAAGCATGATGAGGACATTTTCTTAAAAGTTCTTTTAATCTTTCCCAAGCTTCATAAATTGTTTCTTCATCAAATTGCATAAATGAAGTAATGTCATTTCTCAATTTAGCACTTTTAGAATGAGGAATATATTTAGCAAGGAATTTTTGTGCCATATCTGCCCATGTTTTAATAGAACAAGTTGCTAATCAATTAAGCCACATCTTTGTTTTATCTTTTAAAGAAAAATGTAAGAGTTTAAGCCTAATAACATCATCAGAAACATTATTATATTTAAAGGTAGCACAAAGTTTTAAAAAACTAGCAAGATGTAAATTTGGATCCTCATTAGGAGTTCCTCCAAATTGATTATTTTGAACCATTTGAATAATAGAAGGTTTATGCTTAAAAGAATTAGCATCTATAGTTGGAATTTGAATACTAACATGAAGTTCATCAGCTGTAGGGTTTGCATATTCTCTTAATGGTTTATAAATATTTTGTTCATTAATTTCGATTGGATTTGGATTATTTTTATGTAAGTTAGCCATTTCTTGATGTTTTGAAATTTGATTTCCTTTTTAAATTCTTTTAATTGATTTTTCTAATTCGGAATCAAAAGGTAGTAATCCTTCAGATCCAGAACTACGCATAAAATTTAAAATATTTTTGTTTTGTTTGTATATATTTTTATGTTATATATATATTTTTTATTTTTTATCTTATCTTTCTAATTTTTATTATATTCTATTTTATCCCCGGCAACGATGCTTAAAAACTTGATGCGATGTGACTTTATATAAGCTTTAAAATACAAGAATTTTATACCACTTTTTAGAATATTTAATTCCTGGCAAATGGCTTCAAAAACTTGATGTGCGAGGTTTACTTTTATAATTTTATATTTAGATTTTATTATAATTATTGTAAAAGTCACAATTTTAAACGCAAGTATACGTATCGTTCAAGTAATATAGGACTCTAGTGGAGTCCTAATTATCGATTCCACAGGGATAGTGAATTTATAAAAAGTAAGAAATATAAGAAATATTTTGAAAATTTCAAATTAAATGCAAATTATAAGTACCCTTTATATATATATATATATTCAAGTTTAATTTACTAATAATTTTACTATAAGCAAGTAAGCAGTAAGTAGTAAAGTAAGCAGTAATTAAAATTCAATGCAAGTATAAAATCGGCTTTCTCCTTTAGAACTTATCCAAGATTTATAAAATAATTATCTTTTGAAGCGAATTTATATTATGGTATTATGCCAAATAGAAGCATTCCTATTCTTTACCCTTTAGTCCAGGTGCAAAGAACTTTGACTAATCTATAGATAAGCTCAGGATGTTTTATTAGTAGAATGGGTTAATCTAGGCTCACACCACTAGATGTCCAAGGGTGGCTATGGTCGGCCCTACCAGTGACCCGTTACCTTTCTATAAACCAAATTATTAGAATTTAGTCGATCACTCTAAAAACTAATTAATTTTACGCCCAATAAATATTATCTTCCTATTTATTTGCACTTCACTATAAATAATCCGCGTATAGCCTGCAATTACCTAAAGATTCATGTGATATCTACTAGTTAAGAATTTATCTCTGGATAGGTCTTAAAATTCTTCAACAGGTTTTAACAATTTAAATGTCCAATTTAAAAAGTAAACTAAGATCATGTATTAATATCATCATAATGTTTTAAAATATTTTAAATATAATTCTCCTACAAACTTTAATTAATTTATAATCTTTTCATAGTTGAAAGGAGAAAGATAACTAACTACTCAGAGTACATTAAAATAACACAACAAAACATATTTATAAAACTTTGAACCAACGTACAAATACTTATCTGACGTGATCCTTCAAGTGATCCGCTGACTTCTACTGACTCCAAAGCAATGATGAAAGACTCCAACAGTAACAACACATAATAAAAACTCAAAAGAAACTCACTAGATATAAAATAAAGTGGCACCCAAAGTATGGAAGAGACTAAATAAAACTATGTAGGAGAGAGAAGATGCTAAAATGGTTATGTGTACTAAGAGGGGGGGGGGGTTGGTGCCATTTTCTCTGTAGAATGGGCTCCTATTTATAGAGCTCTGAATTTGACCATGGATTGCTTAACACACCTCTTCAAAATTCATCCAAATTCAATGTAACTTCTAGAAGGTAACTATCGCTCCTAGGCACTGGGATCTGGCGCCTAGGTGCTGGACTCCGTAACCAGGTCTTTCGCACCTCTTCACTTTGGGTCGCACCTCTTCACGATCCAGACTGTTTCCTTGTGTCCAAATGCATTGTATCACATGTCCTATATATTAGGAGTAACTTACAATCTTCTAGAAGCTCCAATAACTGCTTAACACTATCAAAATAACTGCCCAAAGTCATCAAAAATCTTTACAGCATCTATATTGAACTGGTGCTTAGGCGCCGTGTCGACATATTTTTTGGTTATGTGTTTTATTTTGAAAAGGGGTCGCCTAACAGAAATTATCGGTGAATTTTAGATTTTAAATTTAAGTTAAACATGTATATATGGTTTAGAAAGTAGTATTTGATTTTTGAAAATAATTTTAAGATATGAAATCAAACCGATCTCACATCCCAAATAGTTTATATAAACGAACACCGCATCACAAACCGTGTATCTATCCCGAAGAATAGACACACTGCTTGATGATGGGGCTCGGTTAAATAAACTAGGAGATTTGTGACATCCGTTTGGTCTGCGAACCAATTTTATAAGCCGATAAGTTCCCCTGCTTAATACAAAGGAATTAAGCGGTGGTTTATATTACCTGGGTTCTTAAAGTTCCCTATAAGGGCAAGCCCCTATAGTTAATTACATCTTAAATGACAGGAATCATTTAAGAAAATTCTCGATAATGATCAGTGGTTTGCTCTCAAGAATTTCAAAGTTTGAGGTTTTCAAAGGATTGGATTTTAGAAATTCAAAAGGGAATGACTCAAAATTTGGAACAATTATTTTCAGGAGTCCAATGGAAGAGAAGTAGGAGAAGCTGAGGATCCAAGAAGTATCTTGGCAACTTCCCAAACTATCCTATTGTTTGGCTTAGATTTAAGAAAATCCTAATATTATCTGACCTTTCAATCTTGCCAATTTTAATTAATGTGGACTTATGTTTGTATGATAAAATCATACAAATAACCTTGAAGATGTGAGGGTTTGTGTCGTACTAAACGACTACCTCGGAGTCCTAAAATCAGTTAGGGCTTAATTTACATAACATGATTATGCAAATGCCTAATGAAGAGTTGAGGATTTATATTGCGCTAGGCAAACCAACACGAAATCCTATGGCTTGGTTGTTTAAATTCTAGGAAAGTTTAGTTAATGTAGATCCGAGTTTTGCTGATAAGGATGGCCGTGCTGCCCACCATGCTCCGAGCTCCTTATCGTTGCAGAGGTTTAGTTTTAGAAGTCATAAATCAGGAGATGAGAGAAGTGTTTTGGTTTAGAGAAAATCTTAAAATCCGACTGTTTTTAATATTTTAATTAAAACAAATCTTAAAGTTGTTTAAACAAAACCGATTAAGATCCCATGGTTCCGTCATCCCGGCACCGTTATTTTCGTTGATTTCACTTAGTCCAGATGAAGTTGCTAAACTCAACTGAATGAGTTCCACACTTTCATTTAGACCGTGGGAAATCCCGTTAGCAACACGTGGGTTACATCATCTGAGGTATTCCCGATCATTCAACGAGACATTTTAATTTAGTTGCAATTGTAGTTTTCTGTTCTGTTTGTGATTAAATTTTGAGTTATTTTATATTTTGAAATGTTGTGGTGGTGATTTTTATCTTGTAATGACTTTTAATTTAGTTTTGGTTTCAGTTCAGGGACCATCCTAAAGGTTTTGGTTTTTATGCAATAGTTGTTTATCATGCAAGAAAAGTAAAATGCATTTGCAATAAAGTAAATTGCAATAAAATAAAAGCGTACCTGGAGGGTCTTCCCGTCATCCCAAGCTGCACTTAAAACACATGTTAAGGCATTTAACTATTCCAACAAGTACTTAGGTAAAGCTAAGGGAAAGGTTTTGGTTGTCTATCAAAGTCCTAATCCTATAGCTAGTCATCTCCTATGACGTCTAGGTTCTTGTATTTTGGTTTAAGGACGATTTTCTTCATCAAAGAACAATTAAGTTCAATTGTTCTTATAAACCTCATATCGTATTGAGGAAGTGCTTAAGACGAGCCTTAAACATCTTTTTCAATACCTCTAGGATTATTTTAAGTCCAATAGAATTTAATTATACAAGTGAATTAATCATTCGGGAGATTAAGTTTTGTTCTTTTGCTCAATGAACTAGGACATTTGAATATCCTATAAGTGAGATAACACTTCACATGATACCTCATTTAGGAGTTATAACAATAAGAGCTTTAAAAGGGCAAATCAACTTATTAATTATTTTAATGATTTAAACTTAATGATTTAATTTTAATTTTGATTTAATTATAGGAAATTAGTTTAAGTTTGGAATAGTGTTCAAGTTATTTTAGATTTAATTCTTAATGATTTCATTTAGGTTTGTTATTAAATGATTTTAATTTAATTTAATTCAACTTAATTTAATTTTGATTTAATTTAATTTAATTTAATTTAATTTAATTTAATTTAATTTCAATTTAATTTTAATTTAATTCAATTTAACTTCATTTTAATTTAATTTAATTTAATTCAATTTAAATTTTATTTTAATTTAATTTAATATAATTTTAATTTAGTTTTAATTTAATTTCAATTTTAATTTAATTTAGATTATTCTTTTAATTTTCTTTTTAAGTATTATTGAAGTGATTTATTTAGGGATTTTTAAATTAAAGAATAAATATCTTCTTAAATAATATCCCCACTTTAATAATTTCAATTTTCCATTAATCTTCTAAATTTAATTAATTAATTGATTAGGGTTTACTTTAATTAATCTTAAAAAATGATTGATGGGTCTCTACCCTTTAATTATTTAAATTTCAATCATCCAAAATCAGTTTAAATCAAATATTTTACCCTCCCCCTTTTTTGATTAATCCTAAAATTTTAATTAAAGGTTGAAAATTTTAATTACCATTTTGCCCTCCAAGCTTAATAGTTCTATAACTCACTAAATTAAGCTCAAATGAACTTGAAATTTTTTATGTGACCTCACTTACATGTCAATTAAGATATTAGAGAGAAAATGTGATTTTTTCTGTATTTAATTTATTTATGTAATTATTTTTTGATGGAAAATAGGGATTTTCAAGGAAAATTCAATAAGATGACCAAGGGAATTTTTCTGTCCTTAAGAAAATTATGGGGCACCCCTAATGACTAGAGGACCATTTGGACCAATTTTGATGATTATTTGAATTATATTTTATTTATTAGAATTATTTTTGAGTTTTGGAGCATTAATTAATTTTAAAATAAAATTAAAGTTGAAAAATGGATTTAATATTTTTCTTAAATATCTCTGACCTCAAGGAGTCCAGAGAAATTAAATTTTATATTTTTCTGATTTTTCTTTTATTTATTAGAATTATTTTAGTGAAAAGGTTGGAAAATACATTTTTTAATATTAAAAATTACATTAAGCCTTTAAAATTCAATATCTTATCTTAAAAAAATTATTTGGTTTGTTCCTAAATAATTAGAATTCAAAATGTGACATTTTGGTGATTTTTAATATTTTTATGATTTTTATTATTTTTTAATTTTTAAAAATATTAAAATAATAATAAAAATCAACTTTTTTAGAAAATTATAATTTTAATTTTCTTAAGTTCCTCCGATATCGGAGAAGCTCCAAAACCATTTTTGTGAATTTTTGAAAAGTATTTTGTGAGTTATGAATTTTTAAAGTTTAATTTTACCCATTATTACTTAAGAGGCTTAATCAACCCATTTGGTGGGGCTAACCAAGTCCAATTGATCTCAAATTTTTTTGTGGTGTTCTCCTATCCCTAGAGGACAGTGGAGAATTATTTTTAAGTTAATTTGATGGATGGTTAACCCTAATTAATTAAAGTTTAATTTTGGGTATTTAGGCCAATTAGGGTTGTTCAAAGTGAATTAACTCAAAACTTATTTTTCCTAGGGTCCTCTGGTCATAAGAAACATCACCAAATTTTCCCAGAATTTATTTATCAACATGCTAATTATTGGAATTAAAATACTCAAAACAGTAACATGAACTTGAAAAATCAATTACTTCTCATAGGGATGGCCTCTGACCTTGGAAAATTCAGGGAATGTTCCCAAGTTCAGAGGCTTAAAAAGCCCTATGGTCTCATGCTATGGTGAATTGTTTACATGCATGGAGAATTAAAATAGTCCAGAGAGTAAATAAATCATTAAAAATGAAATACTTGATGAAATTACTTGATTTCTTTTCCTCATGATTCTCCTCTGTTCACTGAGCAAGAGGGTGTTTTTATTTTATTTTTAGGATTTTTCTACACAAAGTTATGGATTTTTGAAGTTCTGGTCATTAAATAAATAGAAAAATAGCCTATTTATCTACTTATCCACGCGGCGCCACGCCATCCTCGGCAGCTCCGAAAGGCCACGTGACGCGCTCTGATTTGGCGCCGCCATCTGACTCAGCCTTCCCGGGACCCACCTTTCACGTAACCTCTTCTGGTCCGACGTGATCCGAGCCGTTCATCCGATGCACGAGCGATCCAACGGCTCCCAGTCATCGTCTACGACTGGTGTGAACCCGTGACCGTAGACCTTCTAACCCTAATTTCTCATTCAATTCTCAACGGATTTTGTGTTCTTATGCTCTATGGATTCGTCATGAAGAGACAAACACATCCATACGGTAAACATGCACTGAAGTTAACTCAAACTAAATGGAGAACCTCTGTAAGCTCGGGAAGAAGAGTGAGTCCATACCTCTGCTCAGAGAAGTGAAGCTTCAATCTGAGGGTTGTGTCATGTTCGATTGGGTCCAAGCAAGCTCCAGATGAAGTCTCTTGGCCTGGTGAATTGCCTAAGTACAAAAGTGACCACAGCCGATCACAAAGCTTGAAGGCTGGAAGCAATGACCGGCCTCGGTGAGGGGGCTTTTGCTGGGAAACTTCTCCTCTTGGTCCGGTGAAGGTGTAGAGTCAATCAATTTGAGGATTGACTCACCGTAGTGGAGTGTCCCGGTTTTGGGCTTGGATTTCAACTCGAAATCGAGCTCGCGAGAGGAAATGGCAGGGGGATTTCGGTGGGGATCAAGTTCTCTATGTGTAGAGAGTGGTCCGGGATGATTTTGGCGAGGGTTTCGGTAAGGTTTGGTTCGAGCACCTCTCTTGACCTAGAGGAGGGGGTGTTTAAATATGAGAGGTCGGAGGGCCGCCCGGGGGGTTCGAGGGTTGGGATCGACCGCTCCGGTGAGGAGAAGAATAGGCTGCTCGTGGCCTTTTGGAGTGAGGCGGCTCAACAAGGTGGAATTTCAAAATTTGGCTCCTCCCGAGGTCTCGGCCATGGTGTTTTCCGGCGATCCGGGTGGTCGGCCGGCGAGCATGGGTCACCCTCGGGTTCAGGTGAGTCAGGGCTTGGGTTTAGTGTAGGCAATTGGGCTTTGCCATGTGTAAAGAACTTGGATTAAAATGGCATGGGGGAGAGGCCATTTTGGCTTGATTTGGTCCAAGCCATGGTTTGGGTTGGGTTCACCTTCCCATGACCTGGTTTTAGGCTGAGAGGATCATGTGAGTCAACCTACCAAAGTTAGTGAAGTCCACATCAAGGATTAGGTGGCAAAGTATGGTTTAGAGTGTATCATGTTTAAGGTAAAAAAAGGTTTAAAAAGGTTTAAGAAAGAGATCCCCTCTCTTGCTACTTTGGGTATGGTCACATGTCAAATATCCCATGGCTTCATATGGCTTGTACATGGCTTGTCTTTGGCTCACCTATGGCTTGGCAAGAGCTTGGTCAATTTCATAAAAAAGGATTTTGTGAATTTTGGCATTTTGATGGGGATTGTTATGAGGCTTGATTTGGAATTGTTTAATTGATAAATTAGGACTTTAGGAATGATTTTAAATTGAATGTGTGATGAGGGAAAGTTTCATGTGGGCTTTAGATTGATTTGGGCTTTTGAATTTGGTGAAAATGGGCTTTTAGGAAGGTTTAAGGGAGTGGGCCATCATGTTTAGCAATGGGCTTTTAGATAAAAAAAATTTTTGCAAAGGGACATGCCAAATAAATGTTGAATCTAGTTTAAGGATGTGTCTTGAATGATTTGAAGCAAATTTGAGGTGGTTTGGAATTGAATTGGGTTGAATTTGGGTTCATTTGGTAAATAGGCCAATGTAGGTCAAATTGGGCTAATTTGGGCCAATGTTGGGCTAAGGTTGAAATTGATGTAAAATTAATGTTGGGAAATCTTTATGGGAGTGTTTTAAAGAGGTTTCAACTTTGGTTGGGTTTTGGTTTTGGGACTTGGGCTTATTTGGGTTAGGTTTGGGTTTAGGTCAAAATTGGGCTTTTTGGTTTTGGGTTGAATTTAAGTGGGGTTTGGATCCAAATTTTGGGCAAATCATGTTAGTGTTTTGTTTGTGGGGATGTTATGGAAGGTTTAGAAAAGGTTTAGGGTGAATTGGAGTTGAATTGGTTTGGTTTGGGCTAAGTTTGGGTCATGGGTCCAAATTGGGCTTTAAGGTCAAAAGTGAAATTGGATTCAAATGTCAATCAAATTGGACTTGGATTTGGTCTAGATTGATATTGTGGATACTAAATTGAAGTTTAGAATTGAATTGGACCAAAATTGGGGTCAATTTGGTATATTTGGTTTGACATTGGGTTCACTTGGGTTCAGAATGGGCTAAATTGGGGGTTTTGGTAAAAGTGGGGTAAATTGACAGAATTGGCCCATGGTGTAGTTGGACAAAATGAAATTGGGAATATTTGGGATTTTCTAGAATTTTCTGGGAATTTTTTGAATTTTTTGATTTTTTGGCTAAGAGGGGCATTTTGGGTATTTGGAGGGTATTGGGGGTATTTTTGGAATTTTTGGTATTTTGGGCTATGGATGGTCAATTTAAGTGGGGGAAAGTGTTTAGGACTGATTCTGAGGACTTTTGGGTGATTTGGAGATTTTGGAGGACTTGGGCAATTTCAAGGGCTTTTTGTAGGTTTGATGGGTGTAGGGTCCCCGGGGTCAAAAATTGAAATTTTGGAAGAATGAAGATTGATCAAATATGAGTGAAATGGAATCACTTTGGTTGAGCCATGAAGTCATATTAATCCTATATGAGCCATGGGAGGACTCATTTGAGGCATTCACTATGTTGTTCCTAACCCTCTTAACCACGGGCTTAGGGGTTAAGGTCCATCCATATGAATTACCTACATGAGTCAAGGAGTCAAGTTGGGTATGGGTGTGGTTTTATGATTTGGATTGTGTGTGTGAGAGTGTAGAGTATGAGTGTAGTGAGTGTGTAAGTCAACCCTCACCAGACCAAGCCACCTGGGGTGGTCCCAAGGCCGAAGAGTCCTATAGGGAACTCATCCTTTAAACCTCCACTTTTGATCTCAACCCTCTAGGTGATTAGGGGTTTACAATCAAGCTTGTGGGGTTTGCAGGGAGACAAGAAGTGGTTTAAATTTCTAAAGGATGGGTCCCAATTCTAGTCCTCTAAGATAGTCAAAGGAAAAGCCTAAGGCTAGATCCTAAGCACTAAAGAGGGAAGAGAAGACCTCATCAAAATGAGGTCAACACGTCGGATTTTGGCGCCTAGGCGTAGAATTCTAGCGCCTAGGTTCCAAGCCAATAATTCCAAAATTTTGCTCCATAAGATACATTTTTGCTCCTTTTGCTCCTTTTTCCTTCTTATTATTTCTTGGACTTCTTTTTAATCATCTACATCCAAAAACATGAAAATATCTTTCATTAAAGCATAATATTCTTAAAAATTGAATCATAAATAAGGCATAAAAATGGGTATTTTTTAGGTAGATCAAATACCTAAGTTTGACTAGGGTTGGTAATGTTGGATTAATTTGATATTGTCAATTAATCAAATTAATCATATTTAATTAACTTAATACTTAAGATGTCTTAATGTTCAATGTGGTGAACATGAGTCAGTAATGAGGTCATTAAGTAATAAATTGACTTCTTTGACCATATTTTGATCATTTAAATAAAAATTTACTAATTTGATCAAATTTTTTAAGAAAATTAGTCATTTCAGAATTTGTCATTACTGATTTGATTAACTGAATATGTCATTTAAATTTTAAGTTAAAATGACTTTGATTGGGTTTTACACTAAATCTTTATGGTTTGTTGTCCCTTATTAAATTTTAGGAGGTCAATATGGATATAATTCCTTTCTTAATTTATTTGGTGAATAACCCTCACAAAATTGAGGTCAACAAATCGGTCCCCAATATGTGTGGGATACTGTAAGAGTACGTCACACATATTTGTATTGACCGAAATGACCTAGATGTCATAAATGCCAATTTGTCTGAAAGTATTTTATATCATCATTTAAAGGATGTGAATGTATGTCATAAATGTTTAATGTCGATATGTCAATTTCAAGAAGGTGTGTGATGCAACTTATATCTTGTCTCGAAGAAAACGCTTTGGGAATGTCTCATCTTCATTATCAGGAAAAGAGAAAATGGATGTTAAGTTCCATTTCTCAAAAATGTCTAATGTTAATGTCAAGTTAGAGAAATGTAATAACTTCCATTTTAGGAAAGGACGTACTTCCAATAACTTTAGAGAGAACATGGAAGTCATATTCCATTTCTCCGAAATGTCAAATATCAATGTCAAGTTAGAGGAATGTCATAACTTCCTTGTCAGAAAAGGACTTACATCCAATAACTTTAGAGAGAAAATGGAAGTCATATTCCATTTCTCCGAAATGTCAAATGTCAATGTCAAGTTAGAGAAATGCCATAACTTCCATGTTAGGAAAGAACTTACATCCAATAACTTTAGAGAGTGGAAAACTCGCTAAGAAGAAGTATATTTGCTGAGGATATCCGCTGAGGATTTGACATTTACAGAATGGAGGGTAATATTTATGTCAATTATTATATTTTCAATTAAAGGATTCATTTTGGCATTTTTAAGACTTGCCAACACATCATAAACAAAAGGGAATAATTTTCAACATTTCATTTTATTTCCAAAGATAATGAACATTGCAAACAAAAGTCAACAGTACATATCATCGCAAACAATAGTTAACAGCACACATATGTACATATATATCATATGACACGCATGCTACAAACTACTGATATATGGTATGTCAGAAATTTTCACATCATTCTTTTTGTCGTGACATAGTCTTTGATACTACTAGACCAACCAAAAGCATCTAACCCTCCGAGACATTGTCTGTCAAACATGTCTCCGGTGTTTGGACATTCACGGGGCCATTGTAGCTCCAAGGCTTTAACCCTTCCAGTTCTAGAATGACTTGATATTCAATGGGTCTTCTATCTGGTTTCATCCGTTGCAAGGTGATTGAAATGTGAGGTCTATTAACATTGGGTATACAGTGTTTCACCAAGTCGGCACTGTTTCCTTGTAAAAGAAGAATTGATCCTCATGGCAATAGGGCTCAGAATGTCCCTACAAATTTTCCTGGTCCAAGGATTTGTATTTCCCTTTCAAAAAGGATGGAATAGTGATTTATCAAAGATACCGTCCAGAAGGGTCTTTCAAAATTGTGGCTATCAATATGAGGCGGGATACAATCCTCCTCATCATAGATGTTGGTAATACAACTATCTAGAATACAGAGTGTCGGTACAATTCCCCAGGTGACGTCTAATAACTTGGACGATTACTGTGGGCAATGGGTCTACCTGCTCATGTTGTAGAATTATAGGAGGGTCCCCTTCATTGTCTTTATCGTAATTATAACAACATCCGTATTGGATCGTCAGCCTCCTCTTGCCACGTATCCATTTATTGGGCTTAGAGTAAGTTCATTTTCTGATATCTCCAGCCCGACCAAGATCTCGAGCTCTCATAACATGATCAATGATGGCTGCCAGCTCGTATTCATCAAATCTTCTAGTCAATAAGTTAATTCCTTCAAAGATATTGTTTGTTCGCTTGTTGATAAGTTTGAATTGTTTAAATATTGTTGTTTAATTGCTCAAATCTATCATATCTCTTCTTCAGAGATGGTTCCTCTGGATTTCTTCCTCTGGCTTCTTCATGATATGATGTATTTCAGCAGGTAAGATCTCGAAATCAGGAGATTCAAACTGGTTGATGTCATCTTCCTTAAGTTTTCTATCTTGTAGTTGTTTCTCTTCTTGAAATTTTCGACTTTGAGAACGGGTAAGTCCTACCATCGTCTTGTAAACCTCTGCAACCTCCTGAGCCACACTTGTTACTACAGATTTCAACTTCTTAATATTAGGATTCGATTCATGATTATAAGTTTCTGATTCATCCACAAAATCATATTGTTCCCAAAGTTTAAATTCAATCAAAGGTGTCAATTCCTTAATTTCATATTGATCGACTAGGTACAGTATTGACTCATGGCATATCGATTCAATCTGTAGCAGATCAAAGTTGAAATGAATTCTTGAACCCTTGTCAAAGTGTTGGTAGGCCAGTGCAAAAGTCATATAATTTTGAAAAGTGAAATGTAGTCTATTGTCAGAGATTTTCCTATAAATGATAGGGTTATGATATGCCAGACTAAATTTCATTTTCAAAGTGATGTTATTATTATTTTTATACTCTTATTTTGAGAAATTGTGCTCACAAGTGTATACGCAGCAAGCAAAAAGAAAATGTCAAGAGACAAACTCAAATTTGTACAAACGAGATGAAAGATTATTATTATTATTTTTCCAGTTCAGAAACAAGTCATTGTCTTATGTCGTATAATATTTTCTTAGGAAGCGCCCATTAATTGGGGGTAAAACTCAATCTCCTTGATAGTCAACTAATTGATAGGGTCCCCCTGAATACATCTTTTCAATTACATATGGGCCCTCCCACATGGGTTCAAATTTCCCAGCTATTTTTTTGTGAGCAAGTATAGGTCTTCGAAGTACTAATACCAAATCCACAATTTAAAAGGTCCTAGGACAATTAAATTTATCATGGGCCTATTTTATTTTGGCTTGGTACAGTTCTAGATTTTGCTGAGCTTGAAGTTGTTTTCCCTCTAAATTTTCTAATTCTTTAAGACGTAATTTTACGTTTTTTTCTTTAGTGATTTTGTTCGCAACTGCAATCCTAAGAGAAGGAATTTGAATTTCTAATGGAAGTATGGCTTTAGAACTATATACCAAGGAAAATGATGATAACTGTGTTGGTGTTCGATATTTAGTTCTATAAGCCCATAACAATTCAATAATTTTTTCATGCCATTTTCTTAGATAGATAGTCAATGTTTTCCTTAAAATTTGAACCAATGTTTTATTAAAAGCTTCAGCTAAGCCATTGCCCTTTGGGTAATAAATTGTTGAATATCTCCAATCTATTCCATGTCTTTGAATAAACATGTTTATTTTTGTGTTCTTAAAGGCTAATCCATTGTATGAGTTAATCCTTCGAGGAACTCTGAATTTATAAATAATTTGTGTCTTGAGGAAGTGAAGAACGTGTTCTGCTTTGACTTCCCTAAGTGGTACGGTATCTGCCTATTTTGAGAAGTAATCAGTGGCTATTAATTTAAGCTTATGTCCTTTGGTTGACGGAGGATCTATTGGGATCACAATATTTGTGCCCCAACATTCAAACGACCAAGATTCAATTGTCGGATGTAATACATTTGGCAGTTGATGTAAGACCTCCCCATGAACTTGGCATTGATGAAATTTTCTTACTAATTCAAGGCAGTCTATCATCATTAATGGCCAATAATACCCCATTTTTTTATTTTTATTTTAATCTTGGGCCCAGACTGGTGTGCAACACAGAGGCCTGAAAGAACTTATTTGACGATTTCTTGAGATTCAGATTGACTTAAACATCTTAACCAAATTTGATGAAAATATCGGTGATAAAAGAAATCATCTATTAAGACATAAGATAATGCCCTTTGTTTAATTTGGACTGCAATGGAATTATTGTCAAGTAACATTCTAGTCTGTAAATATTCAATAATTGGTTATCGCCAATCATTGTTCTTTTCTTCATTGACAACTCTTATTGTCATGTTTTCTTCCTTTTGATCCAAATTATCGAAATAAATTTGAGATAAGACTCGCCGTTCCTTTAAGGATATCAAGATGTTATTAACCAACTGAAAATATGTTAAGATTTTCATGCATATTTTATATTATTTTTGATGATATTGCACTTTAAAGAAAGGTATTTTTTTGATGTTTTATTGCAGGTATGTAGATTTATGGACATTGGAGCAAAAAGATGGAAAAAGGAGCTAATTTGGAGCAAAAAGCACCAAAATATGAATATTTGATCTATGGCGTTGACGACCAGATTGAAGGTGCCGACGGTGGATTTTTCCCGAGAGTTCAGAAAATATATTACAAGGAAGGTCACCAACGGAAAGATCGAGACCGCTGACGTGGGCCTTTAGAGAGAGAGTCCAAAGCTAAGTATTCTAGAAGGCCGCCAATGGCGAGATCGAGGCCACTGACGGCGAGTAAGTTGGTTTTATCACGAGGTGCATTGAATGTGGATGATTCTTGAAGGGAAGCTTGGGTAATTCTTGGAGACTCTTCAACTACTTTAAAAGAAACAAATTGAGACCAAAAATGGAGGGGCCCAAGAGAGTCCAAGTGTGTTTAGGAGTTTCTAGAGTGTTTATTAGTGTCTTGGTTTCCCTATTAGTATTAGAGAGTGAGTTTATTTAGTGTTAGTTGTGAGGAATTCTTCGAGCGATTGTATGAGTGGAAGGAAAGTGAGAGATTTCTTCCTCCTTGCTGCTTCGAAAGAAAATTCTGTGTGTCGTAAAGAAAGGAAGAGATTCAGAAGAATTTCAAGGATTTTGCTCGGGGAAGAATTCGAGATAAGTTTTATTTACTTATTGTAGTTGTATAACTTTGCTTTTATATATGAAATCAATGTTTTGTCATATCTTCTCCATGAAATCTGAGTAGTTTCTCTGTTTTTCTCCTTGTTTTGAGATTTTTGTGAAATGATGATTTGAATTAGTTGTGCCATGAGAATGTTAAAGAAGTTGTGATAATCTTTTCACTTTAACCTTAATTTACTTTCAATCTGGTCAATTGATTTGTTAAAATATGTTGAGTTTAACAACTAAATTGAAGATTACATCTAAGATTCAGGAAGGTCAATGTCCTTGAAAGTAGGGTGTAAATAAATAGGGAAATATTAATTATCGAGTGTAGAATTGGAGATTTTAGAGTGACAGACTAAAATCCTCAATTTGGTCCTATCGTTTGTTTGCTGAAGTGTAGATGTTAGCCATCAGGCGAGGGGAACGTGGGAGCTCCGAAGTGAGAGCCGGTATCCTCCCAGCCTAGCCAGAGATTCAATAACCAAGCATAAGATTAGTAAATGTTCTTTATGCCTGGACCAAAGGGTAAAGAATAGGTATGCTCCTATTTAGCACAACAAAGTTTTAAACTAATTCTAACTATCCATTCACTTAAATTTCTTAACAAAGAAGAAGGATGCTTGCTTATATATTGATCATCACTTTATTAGTAGAAGTACTTAATTGTTAGTAGAATTAGTTTATTAAAATTCCATCTTATTTATGATTGCATATTAGTGACAGATAGGCAATTCAATTTACAATTTGTGATTCTGAATTGGTTTCTATAATCCTAGTCCGTACCATTTGAAAATTTAGACCACTAAGGGATTACACTAACCCTACATTTGATGAAATTCACTTAACTATCCAAAATCTAGATGCAGCTGCTACTTCATTTGGGCTTAAACTTGTAATTACCCAAATGGTACAAAACAATCAATTTGGCGGAACTTCAATCGAAGATCCTAATTTACATCTTGCGAGTTTTCTAGAACTTTATGCTACTTTTAAATATGACAGAGTGTCTGATGATGCTGTCAGACTTAGACTTTTTCCTTTTTCACTAAGGGACAATGATAAGTCTTGGTTAAATTCGTTAGCACCTGGATCTATTAGAATCTGGGGGGAACTTTCACAAAAATTCTTATCGAAATATTTTCCACCATCTAAGGCGACTAAACTTAGAAACGACATCACATCTTTCAGTCAGTATGAGAGAGAATCGATATATGAATCTTGGGAAAGATTTAAAGATCTTCATAGGAGATGCCCACATCATGCTTTACCAAATTGGTTAATTATTCAAACTATTTATAATGCATTAGTAGGATCTCTTAGATTCATCATTGATGCTGCTGCTGGTGGATCACTAATGGCTATAGCTTTTGAAGAAGCTTATGCTTTAATCGAAGAAATGGCTACTAATAATTTTTAATGGCCCGTTGAAAGGGTAAATCCTAAGAAAGTAGCCAGTATTCATGAATCTGATGCTTTAACTATGTTAGTTTGTCAAATTGTTGCTCTTTCAAAGAAAATAGATCAATACGGAATGAATCATTCTCAAACCCCTTCAGTGTTAGAAGAAAATTCATTAGGACAAATTGTACATGCTCAATCTTCATATGAAACTTTAAAGTTGTTAAATAATAAACAAAATAAAACTTATTCAAACTATTATAATCCAGGTTAGATGAATCATCCAAACTTTAATTGGAAAAACCAAGGTAATGCTAATCTTGTTAATTCTCAGTGGGGGAACAATCCTGTAAACTCATTAGGAAATATAAACAATCAGGATAATATCAATTATACACCTTCTAATCCACCAGGTTTTTATAATAATTCATAATTTAAGGAGAAGAAGTTATCTATGGAAGAACTAGTTTTGAATATAGGAAATCAATTACAAAATCAAGGAGCTGCTATTAAAAACATAGAAAACCAATTGGGGTAAATTGCCACTGTACTGAGCAATAGACCTGTTGGAACTTTACCTAGCAATGTTGAAGTAAATCCTAAAGATCAACGAAAAGAACAAATCAAGGCTATTCAATTAAGAAGTGAAAAAGAGTTGGAAACAAGGATTCAAAAAGAAACTGTAGTTGAAAAAGAAAAAGTGAAAACTGAAGGAGAAAATGAAAGTTTATATCCTGATTTTCCTCTGAAACCTATGAAAATTACTGTTGAAAGACCACCACCACCATTTCCTTAAAGACTAAGGCAACAAGACAAGGGAAAAAGATTTGCTAAATTCTTAGACATTTTGAAAAAATTGTGAATAAATATTCCTTTTGTTGATGTTTGGAACAAATACCTGATTATGTTAAATTTATGAAGGATATACTCAACAAAAAGAGAAAATTACTGGATCATGAGACTGTTGCACTCAGTGAAGAGTGTAGTGCTGTAATTCAGAAAAAGCTTCCTGAAAAACTTAAAGATCCTCATAGTTTTACTATCCCATGTGCTATTGGTGAAAATTTTATGGATGAGCATTATGTGATTTAGGAGCTAGCATAAATCTGATGCCTCTATCAACTTTTAAAAGGTTAGGAATATGAGAGATTGCACCAACTTCTGTAGCTCTACAGTTAGCTGATCGATCTATTACACATCGTAAAGGAGGTGTAGAAGATGTTCTAGTTAAGGTTGATAAATTTATCTTTCCTGTGGACTTTATCATTTTAGATATGGAATAAGATAAGGAAATACCTATCATTTTAGGAAGACCATTCCAAGCTACAGGAAGAGCCATGATAGATGTTCAAAAAGGAGAGTTGACTATGAGAGTAAATGATCAGGAAGTGACCTTTAACATCTCAAATTCAATGAAATATCCTTCAATAGAAAAAGATGTTGAATGTTTTAGAATTGATATATGCGATTATTTGAGAAAAGAATATTTCAAAGAAAAATTTGAAGAAAATGAAGATAGGGAAAACGATAAATATGATGAAATTGATAACAAAGAAGTTGATTATATTCAGGAACAATTTGAAACGCTTGATTTAACACACCAGAGAACAAAATCCTAATTCTATCTATTATAAAACCCCCTGAACTTGAATTAAACTCTTCCAAATCATTTGAAATATGTATTTTTAGGAGAGTTTTCAACATTACCAGTAATTGAATCCTTAGAATTAAATGAAATTCAAGAAAAAAAATAATGGATACATTAAAAAAGTACAAAAGAGCTTTTGGTTGGACTCTAGCTGATATAAAGGGAATTAGTCCTTCGATTTGTAAGCACAAAATTTTATTAAACGATGAACATAAACTAAGAAATGATCCACAATGGAGACTGAACCCTATTATGAAAGAAGTAGTTAAAAAATAGATTGTAAAATTGTTAGATGCTGGAATTATATATCCTATTTCAGATAGTACTTGGGTAAGCCCAGATCATTGTGTTCCTAAGAAAGAAGGAGTTACTGTCGAAGCAAATGAGAACAATGAATTAATACCTACCAGGCAATTTATTGGATGAAGTATTTGTATTCACTATAAAAAATTAAATGCTGCCACTAGAAAAGATCATTTTCATCTTCCTTTTCTAGACCAAATGTTGGATAGGCTTGATGGACACAAGTACTACTACTTTCTGGATGGATATACCGGTTACCATCAAATTCCTGTTGCTCCTAAAGATCAAGAGAAAACTACATTTACTAGTCCTTATGGAACTTTTGCTTTTTAAAGATTGCCTTTTAAATTATTTAATGCATCTGCGACATTCCAAAGATTTATGATGTCTATATTTAGTAAGTTAATTGATGAAGGAATAGAAGTATTTATGGATGATTTCTCTGTATTTGGAACATCATTTGACACATGCTTAAATCATTTTGAAAAACTTTTGGAGCTATGCAAAAGAACTAATTAAGTTATAAATTGGGAGAAATGTCAATTTATGATTGCAGGAGGAATTGTATTAGGGCATAAAATTTCAGAAAATGACATCGAAGTAGATCCTGCAAAAATTTAATTTATAGCTAAACTACCACCTCCTACTACAGTGAGAGGGGTAAGAAGTTTTCTTGAACATGCTGGTTTTTACAGGCATTATATTAAAGATTTTTCAAAAATTACCAAACCTCTATGCCAACTTTTAGAAAAAGGACAAGAAATTTGAATTTACTGAAGACTGCTTAAATGCCTTTGAGTTATTAAAGGAAAAACATAACACAACACCTGTAATAGTTTCACCTGACTGGGAGAAACCATTCAAATTAATGTGCGATACTAGTGATTATGCTATTGGAGCTGTTCTTGGACAAAGAAATGATAAAATTTTTAAGGTTATACTACGCTAGTAGAACTCTTAACGATATTCAAATTAAGTATATGGTTTACTGAAAAAGAGTTACTGGCTATTGTGTATGCTTTTGGCAAATTCAGATCTTATTTAATTGGGACAAAATGTATTGTGCATATTGATCACTCTGCTATAAAATATCAGATGCAAAAGAATGATACTAAACCAAGATTAATCAGTTGGGTACTTTTGATGCAAGAATTCGATTTTGTGGTAATTGATAGAAAGGGAAGTGATAATCAAATTGCTAATCATTTGTCGAGACTAGAATATTATGAGATATCTGACACCGATAATGAATTACAGACAGTTTCCCTGATGAACAACTTTATGATATTAATTAGTGGAAAATACCTTGGTATGCTGATATTGTTAATTACATAGTAAGTGATATTTCACCACCTATGCTAACACTGCAGCAACAAAAAAAATTCATTCATGATGCAAAAACATATTTTTGGGATGAGCCATATTTATATAAGCAATGTAATGATCTTATTATTAGGAGATGTGTGCCTTATGAAGAAACTGAACTAATTATTCAAAAATGCCATGATTCTGAATTTGGAGAACAATTTGGTGTTGACCAAACTGCACATAAAATTTTGCTAGCTAGACTTTATTGGCCCACTCTCTTTAGAGATGTTTACAAATATATGAAAACTTGTGATAGATGCCAACGAGTAGGAAATATATCTAGAAGAAATGAAATGCCTCTGAATTTCATGTTAGAAGTTGAAATTTTTAATGTTTATGGATTAGATTTCATGGTACCATTTATTCCTTCATTTGGGAACTTATATATTTTGATTGCAGTTGTTTATGTATCAAAGTGGATTGAAGCACAAGCTATAACTCGTTCTGATGCTAAAATTTTTTTAAGATTCTTAATGAAAAACATTTTCACAAGATACAGTATGTCGAGAGTGATTATCACTGACAGAGGATCCCATTTTAGGAATAAATATATTCAGAGATTGGTAGAAAAGTTAAATATTATTCATAGAATCTCTACTACTTTTCATCCTCAGACTTGTGGATTTGTTGAAGTTTATAATCGAGAGGTTAAACGAATTCTAGAAAAGACTGTAAATCCTAGTAGATTAGATTGGTCTACGAGATTGGATACTGCATTATGGGCAACATTATCAAGAAAGATGTAAAGTCATTTCTGAAGAAAAAATTTAATTATTAACTGATGAAAATGAAGAACTAAAAGAAGAAGAATTATCTAAAGAAACTCATTATATTTAAGATAACTGGGAAATTTTGGACATAACACAAAATGTTATACTTTTACCCTCAATTAAAAAAGCCCCTGAACTGGAATTAAAAATGTTACCTGCACATTTAAAGTATGCTTTTCTTAGAAATTCATTAACTTTACTATTATTATTTCTTCTAAACTAAGTTTAGATCAAGAAGAAAAACTGATAGGAGTGTTAAAGAATTATAAGAAAGCTTTTGGTTGGACTATTGCTGATATAAGAGGAATAAACCCTTCCATCTATATGTATAGAATTTTAATGAAAGAAGATTTTAAACCTACTATTGAACCTCAAAGAAGATTAAATCCTATCATGAAAGAGGTTGTTAAAAAAAAATTTTAAATGGTTAGATGTTAGAATTATTTATCCTATTTAGGATAGCCAATGGGTAAGTCATATTCATTGCGTTACGAAGAAAGGAGGAGTAACTGTCATTATCAATGATAAAAATGAACTAATTCCTACAAGACAAGTTACTAGATGAAGAATTTGCATTGATTATCGGAAATTAAATGACGCCACTAGAAATGATCATTTTCCTTTACCTTTCTTGGATCAAATGCTTGATAAATTAGCTGGACACTCATATTTTTGTTTTCTGGATGGATATTCTGGTTATCATCAATTACCTGTCGCTCCTGAGGACCAAGAGAAAACAACATTTACAAGTCCTTATGGAACATTTGTGTTTAGAAGAATGTCATTCAGTTTATGTAATGCACGTGCAACTTTTCAAAGATGTATGATGTCAATATTTTGTGATTTGATTGACAGAGGAATTGAAATATTTATGGACGATTTTTCAGTCTTTGGAACTTCTTTTGAATCTTGTTTGGAAAACATTTCCAAAGTTACGAAAAGATGTGAAGAAACAAATTTAGTTACGAAGCTGGGAAAAAGGTCAATTTATGGTCACAGAAGGCATTGTACTTGGTCACAAAATTTCACAAAAAGGGATGGAAGTTGATTAAGAAAAAGTGAAAATTATTGCTGAACTGCAACCACCTACTATTGTTACTGATGTGAGAAGTTTTCTGGGACATGCTGGATTTTATAGAAGATATATAAAGGATTTTTCTAAAATTGCTAAACCTCTTTGTCATTTATTGGAAAAAGTAGCTAAATTTGAATTTAATGAAAACTGTGTGAATGGTTTTAATATTTTAAAAGAAAAATTAATAACTGCACCTATAACTATTGCACCTAATTGGAGTAAACCCTTTGAATTAATGTGTGATGCAAGTGATTTTGCAATTGGAGCTGTATTGGGACAAAAATATGAGAAAATTTTCAAAGTTATATATTATGCTAGTAAAACTCTTACTGAAACTCAAAGAAATTACACTACTACAAAGAAAGAGCTTTTAGTTATAGTCTATGCCTTTGATAAATTTAGACCTTATCTTCTTGGTACCAAATGCATAGTTCATACTAATCATTCACCTATTAAATATTTAATGTCAAAAAAAGATGCTAAGCCTAGAATGATAAGATGGATTTTACTTCTACAAGAATTTGATTTTCAAATAGTGGACAGAAAAGGAACTGATAAACAAATTGCTGATCATTTATCTAGAATTAAGAATGATGTTATTACTGAGGAAATTATAAATGAAAAATTTCCTGATGAACATTTATATGTTATTCAAGGAAGCCAAACACCTTGGTATGCGGATATAGTTAACTATTTAGTTAGCAATATTCTATCTTATGGATTGAATAACAAATATATTAAGAAATTTAAAAATGATGCTAAATTTTGTATTTGGGAAGATCCTCATTTATTTAAATTAGGAAGAGATTTTGTAATTCGAAGATGTGTACCTTATGAAGAAACTTTTGCTATTATTCAAAAATGTCATGATTTCGATTCAGGATTTTATTGGCCTACCTTGTTCAAAGATGTGAGACATTATGTGAAAACATGTGATCGATGTCAAAGGATGGGAAATACATCTAGAAAAGATGAAATGTCTTTAAACTATATATTGGAAGTTGAAATTTTTGATATATGGGGTTTAGACTTTATGGGACCATTTGTACGATCATCTGGAAAGATTTATATTTTATTAGCAGTCGATTATGTTTCAAAGTGGATTGAAGCTGTAGCTTGACCTAACTGTGATTCCAAAAGTGTTTCAAAATTTTTAAAGAAAATGATTTTTTCAAGATTTGGATTGCCTAAGGTAATTATCACAGATGGTGGAAGTCATTTTAGAAATATAAGATTTCAATCATTACTGGAAAAATTTGGAATCAAACACAAAATTGCAACTGCGTATCACCCTCAAACAAGTGGAATGGCCGAAGTATCAAACAGAGAAATTAAAAGAATTTTATAGAAGAATGTTAATCCTAAAAGAACTGATTGGGTTGATAAACTTGATTCTACTTTATGGGCTTATAGAATAGCTTATAAGACACCAATCAGAATGTCACCTTACTGGTTAATTTATGGTAAACATTGTCACTTACCTGTTGAACTTGAACAGAAAGCTTATTGGGTGATAAAGGAGTTTAATTTTGATTTGAATACTGCAGGAGAAAAACAATTATTATAATTAAATGAGATGGATGAAATAAGAAATGAATCATATGAAAATGCAAAAATTTATAAAGAGAAAATGAAGATATTACATGATAAAAAGATTTCAGGAAAAATATTCGAGCCTGGACAAGAAGTATTATTATTTAATACCGTTTAAGACTTTTTCCTGGAAAATTAAGATCTAAATGGATTGGACCATATATAATTGAGAAAGTATACCATTATGGAGCTGTGGATATTAAAGACCTCAAAATAGGAAAAATTTTTAAATTTAACGGATTAATACTGAAGCCTTATTTGAGAGACATTAAAATGATTTATAAAGAGGCTTACAAGTTAAGTTAACCTGATAAAAGACTTATTTAGATCAGGCTGACGACATTAAACCAAGCGCTTTGTGGGAGGCAGCCCATAGTTATTTTTATGTGTTTTTACATTTTTAATCTAAGTTTATGCCTCGGTCTTGACTAATTTTATATAACTTTAGAAAATTGGATGCTAACAAGTCTTCATTGACTTAAGCTAAAAATTATCTCGAAGTATATAAAGTTTGGATTTTGGATCACTCCATTTTGTATGTAAGTAAAAAGGAGATCAAGTTAACCTTCATTATGATTGTTTATAACTTGTGTTACTAAGTCAATATTGATCTTACCATTCTAATTTACCTATTTTGGAGAACGAAACTTTGAAATTTGACGATAGGCGAAACGAAGTCGAACATGGTTCTGGCGCCTAAGAGCCAGAATAAACTATGTATCAATGGGTCTGGCGCCTAAGCGCCACAGTTACTGGATCGTGTAAAAACAAAAAATTTTCAGTTTTTCACACAATTTTCTCCTTTAAATTACCCCATCTTCATCCACAATCCCTATGTAACCAAAATTACGACCTAGACACTTCATTCTTGAGATATTAGAGAGGTTTTTTGAAGAAATGAAGAGAATAAATCTTGGAGAAGAGGCTAGAGACAATGGTTCAAAGGATCCTCAACCCTACTTCAATGGTTTTGTCGGTGTAAGTTTGGAGAAAGTTTTAAGTCGTCTAGATAAATTTGAAGCAGAATTCAAAAGTATTGGAGATCGCCTCCATGAGATGTATTATCAAATTGAACATCTGGAATGGCAGGCAAAGCTTCAATTTGATCATCTAGCGGTCTATCAGGATGCTCAAGTGAAAATGTATGCGAAGAACAAATGGATCGATGAGAAAACGGCTACGGATTTTCCGAGAGCTTTAGCGTTCTTCCCAAGTGGGCTGAATAATCTTCCTTGTGAAGAGAATGGGAATTTCTAATTTGAAGATTAGATAGTTATTGTGGTGTGATCTAGACTTTTAATAGTGTGTCGTTGTATCGATTTAGGAAATCGGTTGTATTATTTGTGTGTTTGATTTATTGTTCAATGTGTGTTGTATTTGCTTTGAAATTGTGTAGTTTGATTGTTTGTTAGGACTTGAATCATATTATTATACTTATTTGTATTGTATTGAGCCAAAATTGATGATTATGAATGGAATTAGAAGAGTTTGATTTAAACCTTGTGTTTAATTGGTGGATTTAATTTTTAAGTTTTAAAATTTTTGGAAAATATTTTGGAAGTTGGAAACCGAAGCACTACTCTAATATGAGTAATTGGAAGTTAAATTTATGAGTTTTGGTAGAAAATAAAAATTTTAAAGTGATTTTTTGTGAAAGGCGAGTCTGGCGCCTAGGCTCCAGAATTCGGCGCCTAGGCGCCGGTTCAGCCTGCTTACCAAAAATTTGCATTTAAACCCCATTAGCCATGGTTGACTCCTAAGCTTCATCCCCTTCCTCTTTTTCCAGGAAACCCACCCTCTAGATCCATTTTGAGGTCAAAACTTCAAGTTTTTGAGCCCAAAATCACTTGATTTCTTCATCTTGAGGTCAGATCTACCTTCGAATCCATTTATTTTTTATTCTTACCATAGTTTTTCCAATTTTTTTCTAAAAACTAAAATTTTGAGAAAAATTTTGATATTTAGAGTTTCTCCATGGATTCTTAAACTCATTTTAAATTTCTCAAGCTTAAAAAGAGTTTAAATCTTTGATTCCTTAATTTATTTCTGTTTTATTTCACGTTTAGATTGCACCAAATCTAAGCAAGGAAAGGCACGAGAAAATTTCGACAACAACAAGTTTTCGACTACAGCAGTGCATTTTCGTTATCACAAATTTGTGACGTCAAGAAAGTTTATCTCGGAGCGCAGTTTTTACAATCCTGGTGAAATGATCGAGAACACGATCGTTGCACACAACTGGCAACGATTCTATTATTTCACTACTGTTGTTGTTATTCCTATTGTACGCGAGTTTTATGCCAACTTTTTGGATGCGGAAGACTATGAAGTCTTCGTTAGAGGTGTCAGAGTAGGATTTACTCCGGAACGGATCAATATTTTCTACGGCCTGCCACCTACCATTGAGTGCTACTATTCTGGTTTATCTCCATCTGAGGGAGATCTTGAGATGATTATTACATATCTGAATGATGGCACTGGAACTTGGATGATTCGGAACGACAAACGGGTAAACTTCAAATCTTCTAAGCTAAATGGTATTTCAAGGGCATGGCATTATTTTATTTCCGCTAGACTTCTACCTTCCAACCACCTAAGTGAAGTTACCAGAGATCGAGTTATCCTGAACAACTGCATTCAGGAGAGGAAGCTGATAGATGTTGGCAGTATTATTTATGATTCAGTGGAATCGATTGCTAGATCTAGCACTTCTGTGGGATTAGGATTCCCATCCTTGATTCATTATTTATGCATGAGCAATGGAGTTTCTGCTGATATATCAGAGGAGAAGTTGAAGACTACAAAGGCAATTGGGCAGGAGAGTGTTAGTATTTATGATCGTCTTCGAGGGAAGAGATCTACTGGGCCTTCTACTTCTGTACCTACTCCAGGTAGAGCTTCTACTTCTAGACCTTCTACTTCTACTGCTGAGCCACCATCTAGTTTCTGGGAATCGATGCATGATCAATTTCTGGAGCAACAGAATGAGTTATTTCTAACTCACTGCAGAGTAGATACCATAGACAAGAAGATTGATCATCTATCTAATTATACCCAAAGGAAAAGTAATTATGATGCTGAGTATTCAGAGTCTTTAGTGAGATTCTTGAAGGGTGAGCATGATGTTCAATTTCCTACCTGTCCAAGATTTACATCGTATGTTATGACGAGGCTACAAATAGTGATTAGTAGCTTGATTTACCTCTGAGATGTGCTGATTATGTTGTTAGTTTATTTCTTATTTGCTAGTACTATTTGTTATTTGTTGTTTTTTGTTTGTTAATGTAGATTTGTTTATGAAACTTTATGTGGATTGTTTGATGTTGAGACTGTTTTAGATATTTAGTGTATTTTGTTGAAGACTGAAATTTGGATGAATTAATGTTTATTTCTGTTTCAGCCTACTATTTAGTATTCCTAAATAGTTAGTAATGTTGTTTTGTTTCTGTTACTGTGAGTAGTATAGTCATTTAATTTAGCTACTAATATAAAAAAAATATTCCTGCTTACTTTTATATATGCTTTGTTATTTCAATAATATTCATAAAAAGCATGTGTAGAAGTAAATTTTTCTTTTTAGACTGTTTTTACATACTTATAAAAATTCCTTTTTAAATTATACCTTTCTTTCTATCATACTTAAAAATTTATTTTTTTTCGTGATATACCAAAACTTAAGTTTGGGGGAAGAGAAAATACATGCAAATTCAAAATTTTATTTGTCTTTAATGAACTAATATTTTCTAAAAAATATTAACATAACATAAGGAATGAAGAATCTATTTAAGATCATTTAAATTTTTTGAAATTTTAAATAATTTAGTAGACTTAACCAAAATTTTAATAACTTTGATTTATTTTAAGAATAGAATTATTGAACTTAAAGAAGAGTAAGATTAAGAAATTTTTCTATTCATAGTAGAAATTATTTAATTTTAGATGTATTAAGAAATAAAAAATTATAACTTGAAAAAGAAAAGATTGAAATTCTTTTTGAAATCTATTCATGTTATAGTAATTACGTGAAAATGTATAAGTTTGAAAATATAAGTTAAGGATAGCGAATTTCAAAACCATTAATAAGCTATCCAGATATAGTAATCCTCTCTGTTAAGAAAAAAAAAAGATAGAGGAGAAGCTTGAGGAGATGCCTAATCAAAAATTGGCTTCACTTGAATTAGCTTATAAGAAAAAAAACTGATTAAATATTTTACTTAATTTTTAAGTATGAATCTTTATTAGAAAAGATTTTCATGAAGATCTTTTTCTTGTAAATAATTGTTGACCTCATTCTTGATGAGGTCTTCTCTTCTTCTTTTTAGTGCTCAGGATCTAGCCTTAGGCTTTTCCTTTGACTATCTTAGAGGACTAGAATTGGGATCCACCTTCTAGAATTTCAAACCACTTCTAAACTCCCTTCAAACTCCACAAACTTGACTGTAGACCCCTAATCACCTAGAGGGTTGAAATCAAATGTGGATGTTTAAAGGATGAGTTCCTATAGGACTTTTTGGCCTTAGGACTGCCCTGGGTGGCCTGGTCTGGTGAAGGGCTGACTTACACATACACTTACACATACACTACACTTTCACACACCTCCTAAAACCACACCCATACCCAACTTGACCTCCTGACTCATGTAGGTGATTCACATGGCCGGTCCTTAACCCCTAAGCCCTTGGCTAAGAGGGTTAGGAACAACATAGCTGAATGCCTCAAATGAGTCCCTTCATGGCTCATGTGGGCTTGATGTGGCTTCATGGCTTAACCAAAATGATTTCATTCCACTCAAATTTACCCAATCTTCAATTTTCCAAATTTTCGATTTTTGACCCCTCGGGACCCTACACCCGCCTAACCTACCCAAAGCCCTCGAAATTACCTGCATTTTTCAAAATCACCTAAATTACCCAAAATTCCCCAAAATCAATCCCAAACATTTACACATCACTTAAATTGATCAGCCATACCCAAAAATACCAAAAATTCCAAAAATACCTCCCAATACCCTCCAAATACCCAAAATACCCCCCTTGACCCAAAAATCCAAAAATTCAGAAAATTCCCAGAAAATTCCAGAAAATCCCAAATATTTCCAATTTCATTTTGTCCAACTACACCATGGGCCAATTTTGTCAATTTACCCTACTTTTGTCAAAACCCCCAATTTGACCCATTTTAACCCAAAGTGAACCCAATGTCAAACCAAACCTATCCAATTGACCCAAATTCTGGTCCAATTTAATTCTAAACTTCAAATCAACATTCCCAAAACCAATCTAGACCAAATCCAAGTCCAATTTGATTGACATTTGGATTCAATTTCACTTTTGACTTTAAAGCCCAATTTGGACCCATGACCCAAACTTAACCCAAACTCACCCAATTCAACTCCAATTAACCCCAAATCTTTTCTAAATCTTCCTTAGAACCCCCACAAGCAAAACACAAACATGATTTGCCCAAAATTTAGACCCAAACCCCACTCAAATTCAACCCAAAGCTAAAAGGCCCAATTTTGACCTAAACCCAAACCTAACCCAAATGAGCCCAAACCCCAAAATCAAAGCCCAACCAAAGTCAAAACCTCTTTGAAACACTCCCATAAACATTTCTCAACATTAATTTTACATCAATTTCAACCCTAGCCCAACATTGGCCCACTTGGACCTATATTGGCCCATTCACCAAAAGAACCCAAATTCAACCCAATCCAAACCCAAATCACCCCCAATTTGCTTCAAGTCACTCATGACACATCCATGAGCTAAACCCAACAATTATTTGGCCCAACCTCTTTACAAAATTTCATCCCAAAATCCATTTTAAAATTCAAAAGCCCACTTTCCTAAACCATCTTAAAAGCCCATCTAAAACCATTTTAAAAGGCCCAAAATCTACCCTAAAGCCCACATGACATCTCCACTTGCCATCCACTTAATGAAAGCCATTCCCTAAGTCCTAAATTCATCATCAAATCATTCCAAATCAAGTTTCATGCAAATTTCCATCAAATCACCAAAAATTCCTAAAATCTATTTCCATGAAATTGACTCCACTTTTCCCAAGCCAAAGGTGAGCCATGCAAGCCATGGACAAGCCACATGAAGCCATGGAAGGCTTGACATGTGATGAAGCCATTAATGGCAAAAGGAGGGGCCCCTTTCCTAATCCTTCTTAAGCCTTTTTTTACCTTAAGCATGTCAGACACTAAACCATGCTTAGCCACCTCATCATGGATGGAGACCACACCATTCTCTCTTGGCCGACCCAAGTGACCCTTTTCGGCCCAAGACCAGGCCTTGGGTGGTGAACCTAGCCCAAAACCATGGGTTGACTCATTTGAACCCAAAATGGTCTTCCCCCATTCCATTTCAATCCAAGCTCTTTACACATGGCATTTGCCAATTGCTTGCACCAAGTCCCAGCCCTGACCCACCTGACCTTGAGGGTGACCCATGGCTGGCCGGCCAGCCATCAGGCTGCCGGAAAACACCATGGCCGAGAGCTCACATGTGAGCCAACTTTGGAATTCTCCCTTGCTGAGCTGCCCCATCCCCAGTGGCCATTGTAGCTGTTCTTCTCTTGCCAAGAGCAGCTAATCCCAAGCCCTAACTCTCCCTGGGAGGCCCTCCACCCTCTCCTATTTAAACACCACCCCCTCTCGGCCATGAGAGGGGCTGAAACAAACCTTAAGGAAACTCTGCCAAAATTATTCCAGACTACTCTCCATACACAGAACACTTGATCCCCACTGAAATCCCCCTGCCATTTCTTCTCTGTGAGCTCAATTTCAGAGTTGAAATCCAAGCCCAAAACCAGGACACTTCTCCACAGTGAGCCAATCCCCAAATTGATTGGTTCTACACCTTCACTAGACCAAGGGAAGGTGTCCACCAGCAAAAGCCCCATCTCCAGGCCACCCAGTTGCTCCAGCCTCCAAGCTTTGTGATCGGCCGTGGTCGAAATCCCACCTAGTGCAATTCACTGGACCGGGAGACTTCATCCGGAGCTTACCGGGATCCAATCGAAGGTGCAACAACCCTCGGATCGAAGCCACACTTCTCCGAGCAAAGGTATGGCCTCACTCTTCTTCCCGAGCTTCTGAACATTCTCCAATTCTATTGCGTAAATTTCATCCCACATTAACCGTATGGATGTGTTCGTCTTCTCAAGACGAATCCATAGAGCATAAGAACATGAAAATCCATTGAGTATCGAGTGAGTTCTTAGTGATTTAGTGTGGACGGCTCTCGGGTGAGGACGCTCGGGGACGATGAACGGATGCCGTCCATTCAATACACGCGCGGAAGGACTACTCAGATGGCGCCGGACCAGGAGACGGTACGAGAACCGCGGGGCCCGGGCTGCTGACTCAATCGACGGCGTCGAATGGGAGCACGACGCGTGTGCGTTCAGAGATGCCGAGGATGACGCGGCGCCGACTCGGATAAATAGAAAATTAGGGGTATTTTCTATTTATTTAATTCCCTAAACTTCAAAAATTCATAACTTTGTGTAGAAAAATCATAAAAATAAAATAAAAATACCCTCTTGCTCAGTGAACAGAGGAGAATAATGTGGAAAAGAAATTATTTAATTTCATCAAGTATTTTATTTTTAATAATTTATTTACTCTCTGCATATTTTTAATTCTCCATGCATGTATACAATTCACCATGGCATGAGACCATAGGGCTTTTGAAGCCTCTAAATTTAGGAACATTCCCTGAATTTTCCAAAGTCAGAGGCCATCCCTATGAAAAGTTATTGATTTTTCAAATTCATGTTACTATTTTGAGTATTTTAATTCCAATAAATAGCATGTTGTGAAATAAATTCTAGGAAAATTTGGTGATGTTCCTTATGACCAGAGGACCCTAGGAAAATAGGTTTTGAGTTAGTTCATTTAAAACAACCCTAATTGGCTTTAACACCCAAAATAGATCTCTAATTAATTAGAGCTAACCATACATCAAATTGACTTGAAATCAATTCTCCACTGAATTTAGGATTAGAGGAACCCACCATAAAAATTTGAGGTCAATTGGACTTGGTTAGCCCTACTAAATGGGTTGATTAAGCCACTTAGTCATTTTAAACTTTAAAAATTCATAACTTTCAAAATATCTTTCAAAAATTCACCAAATTGGTTTTGGAGCCTCTCTGATGTTAGGGGAATTTAAGAAAATCAAAATTTCAATTTTCTAAAAAAGTTAATTTTTAATATTATTTTAATATTTTCAATAATTAAAAAATAATAAAAATCACAAAAATAATAAAATTCACCAAAATGTCACATTTTGAATTTTAATCACTTAGGAGTAAACCCCATATTTTTCTTAGGTCTATTTAGTGAGATATTAAATTTTAAAGCCCTAAGGTAATTTTAAAATTAAAAAAAATGTATTTTCTAGCATTTCCACTAAAATAATTCTAATAAATCAAAGAAAAATCAGAAAATTGTAAAAAATGATTCTCTGATTTCCTTGATATCAGAGAGATTTTTAAAAAATATAAAATTCATTTTTCAACATTTATTTTGTTTTTAAATTAATTAATACTCCAAAATTTAAAATAATTATAATAAAAATAATATAATTCAAAAAATCACCAAAATTGGTCCAAGTGGTCCTCTAGTCATTAGGAATGTCCCCTAATTTTCTTAAGGACAGAAACTTTCCCTTGGTCATGTTGTTAAATTTTCCTTGGATTTTCTACCAAAATAATTATATAAATAAATTAAATACAGAAAAATCACATTTTCTCCTCTCATGTCTTTATTGACATATGAGTGAAGTCACATAAAAATTTCAAGTTCATTTGAGTTCAATTTAGTGAGTTATGAAATTATTAAGCTTAAAGGGTAAAGTGGTAATTAAAATTTTAATCTTTAATTAAAACTTTAGGTTTAATAAAAAAATTAATAAGTAAAATATTTGATCCTAATGTGATTTGGATGATTGAAATTTAAATAATTAAAGGGTAGAAACCCATTAAACAATTTAAAATAATTAAACCTTAATTAAATAATTGATTAAATTTGGAAGAATAATAAAATTGGAATTATTAAAATAGGGATATTATTAGGAAGAGATTTATTCTTTAATTTAAAAATCCCTAAATTAATCATCTCATTAATATTCAATTCTTAATTAAAATGATAACTCAAATTCAAAATATTAAAAGACTTAATCATTAAACTAAAATTAAATTATTAAACTCTTTTAAAATTTCAATTAAAATTAAAAATAAAATTAAATTAAAAATTAAATTAAATTAAGTAAATTAAATTGAATTAAATTGAGTTAAATTAAATTAAAATTAAAAGTTGAATTAAATTAAAGATTAAATTAAATTAAATTAAATAAACAAATTAAATTAAATTAAATGAATAAATTAAATTAAATTAAATTAAATAAATAAAATCAAATTAAATTAAGTTAAATCAAATTAAGGATTAAATTAAATTAAATTAAATAAAATAAAATAAAATTAAATTAAATCAAATTAAATTAAAATTAAATCAAATCAAATTAATTTAATTTAACATCAAATCAAACTAAATTGAATTAAATTGAATTAAATTAAATTAAAACTCAATTAAATTAAATTAAATTAAATTAAGTTGAATTAAATATAACATCACCAAAGTCATAAAGAATTCAAAATAAATCTAAAGCAACTTGAACACTATTCCAAATTTAAACCCTTTAACTGAAGTTAAACTAAATCATAAACCATTTGAACATCAATTTACCCTCGAAAGCTTTAGTTATCATAACTCCTAAACAGAATATTAAATGAAATGTTACTTCACTTATAGGACATTCAAACATCCTAGTTCACCGAGTAAGATAATAACAAAACTTAACTAAACCTCGGACGATTAATTCATTTGTGTAATTGAATTCATTTGGACTTAAAACAATCCTAGAAATATTGAAAAGATGTTTAAGATTCTTCTTAAGCACTTCCTCAATATGATAGGATATTTATAAGAATAATTGAACTCAATTGTTCTTTGATGAAGAAAATCGTCCTCAAACCAAAACACAAAGACCTAGACGTCATAGGAAATGACTAGCTATAGGATTAGGAACTTGGTAGAAAACCATAACCCTTCCCTTAGCTTTACCTAGGAACTTGCTTAAATATTCTAATTGTGTTTTAAGTGCAGCTTCGAATGACGGGAAGACCCTCCGGTACGCTTTTGTTTTATTGCAATTTATTTTCTTGCAATTTTCATTATTGCAATTTATTTAACCGCATTGCACTTACTTTTCTTGCATGATAAACAATCGTTGCATGAAAACCCACACCTTTAGGATAGTCCCTAAAACCGAAACCAAAACTAAGTTAAAAGTCATTGCAAGATAAAATTCACCGCCACAACATTTCAAAATATAAAACAACTCAAAATTTAATCACAAACAGAACACAAAACTACAATTACAACTAAATTAAAACTTCCTCGTTGGATGATCGGGAATACCTCGGATGATGTAACCTACGTGTTGCTAACGGGATTTCCCACGGTCTAAATGAAAGTGTGGAACTCATTTAGTTGAGTTTAGCAAATTTATCTGGACTAAGTGAATCCGATAAAAATAATGATGCCGGAAGGATGGAACCGTGGGATCTTAACCGGTGTCGTTATAATCAACTTTAAGATTTGTTTTAATTAAAACGTAAAAAACACTTGGAAATTAAGATTTTCTCTAAACCAAAACACTTTTCTCATCCCCTGATTTATGACTTCTAAAACTAAACCTTTGCAACAACAAGGAGCTTGGAGCACAGTGGGCAGCACGACCATCGTCATCAGCAAAACTCGGATCTACTTCAGCAAAACTTTCCTAGAATTAAATAACAAAGCCATAGGACTTCGAGGTAGTTTGCCTAGTGCAACATAAATCCTCAACTCTTCGTTAGGCATTTACCTTGTAAATTAAGCCCTAACCGGTCTTAGGATTCCGAGGTAGTCGTCTGATACGACATAAACCCTCACATCTTCAAGGCTATTTGTATGATTCTGTCATATAAATATAAGCCCTAATTAATTAAAATTGGCAAGATTGAAACACCAAATAAACATTAGGACTTTCCTAAATCCAAGCCAAACAATAGGATAGTCGGGAAATTACCGAAGTTCACTTCGAATCCGTAATTTCTCCTACCTTTCTTCCTTTGAATTCCCAAAACAAAATGTTTCAAACTTGATCCATTCCCTGTTGAGATTCCAAAATTCAATCCCTTAAAAACTTAAACTATGAAACCCTTGAGAGTAGAATTACTGATTATTATCGAGAGTTTTCTTAAGTGATTCCCGTCACCTAAGATGTAATTAACTATAGGGGCTTGCCCTTACAGGGAATTTTAAAGAACCCGAGTAATATAAACCTCGTTTAATGCTTTCATATTAAGCGTGGAATTTGTCGACTTATAAAATTGGTTCGCGGACCAAACGGATGTCACAAATCTTTTAGTTTGTTTAATCGAGCCCCACCGTCAAGCGTGTGTCTATCCTTAGAGATAGATACACGGTTTGTGGTGCGGTGCTCGTTTATGTAAACTATTTGGGATGTGAGATCGGTTTAATCTCATATCTTAAAACCTTCAAATTTAAAATTATTTTCAAAATCAAATACTACTTTTCAAATTATTTATTTAAACTAAATTAAAAGTTCGCCGACAACTTCTGTTAGGCGACACCCTTTTCAAAATAAAACACACAACCTAAAAATGTGCCGACAATAATTTATGTGATCTTAAATAATAAACTACAATTATTTTCGAGTTGAATGAAAAATTTTTGAAATCTTATGATTTGGTAGTTAAATATTCTTTAAATTCTTAAAATTAAACTTAGTTAGTAAAATTTGGTTAATGATTTACTAAAGCCTTTATAAAATAAAAAATTATAAGAAATCTTAAATATTTACCTTTTATTCCAATTGTTATACATTTTATATAGTAAAAAGGGTTACTTGAGGACAAGTAAAATTTAAGTTTGGGGGATTTTGATCCATGAAAAAAATACCTATTTCTATGCCTTGATTTTTTTCAAATTCTTAAGTATATTATGCTTTAATGAAAGGTATTTTTGTGTTTTTGATGTAGGTGATGCAAAAATGTTCAAGAAAGAAATAAAGATGAAAAAGGAGTAAAAATGAGCAAAAATGGAGCCAAAATGCAAAATTGTCCAAATAATTGGCCTGACACCTAGGCGCTAGAATCCGGCGCTTAAGCGCCAGTTTGATACAGAATTTTGTAAGATTTTTGAAGACTTTTGGATGGTTATTTTGAAAGTGTTAGCGGTTATTGGACCATCTAGAAGAGTGACAGTTATTCCTGGATTATAGGACATGTGATACATTGTATTTGGAAGCTTGGAAACTGTTAGGATCGCGAAGAGGTGCGATCCAAAGTGAAGAGGTACGAAGAACTGGACGTAGAGTCCAGCGCTTAGGCACCAGATTCCGGCGCCTAGGTGCCAGACACACCTTCTAGAAGATTCATTGAACCTGGATACATTTTGAAGGGATACCTCAAGGCAACCCTTGAAGCCTATAAATAGAAGGCTACGCCTTCAGAGAAAAACGCCCAAAATTAGAGTGACATCCAACCTAGTCCCCTAGCCCCATATTTCCATTTAGAGAGAGAAATTAGAGAAATATTTTAAGGGCCATATTTATAGTTTCTTTTATTAATTAGTGAGTTTATTTAGAGTTTGTATTGAGAGTATTTGAAGAGTCGGTGCTTTTGAAGTCTATTTACTTTGGAGTCAGAAGAATTCAGAGGTTCAGTTGGAGAAACACTTGAGATAAGTATTTGTTTTTTGATTCAAAGTTTTATTTATATGCTCTGTTGTTTAAATTTAATGTGTTCTGAGTAGTTACTTTACTTTCTCCTTTCAATTATGAAAAGATAAATAAGATAATATAACATTCGTTGGAGAATTAAAAACTATTTATATATTTTAAACATTGCGATGATATTAATACCGGATCTTAATTTACTATTTAAATTGTCCATTTAAATTGTTAAAATCTGTTGAAGAGTTTTGAAACCAAGAAGGAGATGAATTCTTAACTAGTAAATATCACATGAATCCTTGGGTAGTCGAAGGCCTTTGGTGGGTTATTCAAGGTGAAGTGCAAATAAATAGGAAGATAATATTTAATGGGGGTAGAATTAATAAGTTTTTAGAGTGACAGACTAAATTCTTACAATTTGGTTTATAGAGAAGGAAAGGGTCACTAGTAGGGCCGACCATAGCCACCCTTAGACATCTAGTAGTGTGAGTCTAGATTAACCCATTCTACTAACAATACATCCAGACCAGATCTATAGATTAGCCAATGTTGTTTATACTATCAAGCGAAGGTAAAAAATAAGAATGCTTCTATTTGGCACAATACCATAAATTTATATTCTCCACAAATATTACATTATCTAAAAAAGTCTTGGATTAATTGAAAGGAAGAAAGTTGTTTGCTTATTTTTATTTACATCATTCATTACTTTATTACTATTTTATTTCTGCTTCTAGTAAAATAAATATCAACTTTTTAACTTTAAAAGAAATACATAAAAATAAAATCAGAATATTTAAAAGAAAAAGCTATAATCCTCCTCGTGGGATCGATACTGGGGTCTTTATTTAAAACCCTATATTACTTGCTACGATACGTATACTTACGTAGTACCCCTAGCGTGTAAAAAATTTTCCATAAAATTATATTTATATACACAAGCCACTATTATTATTTAAGTCAAAGTATTGGCTATAACATATTTTTGATAGCATAAATTATTGCATTGTTTGGCGATTGCAAACCAAGTTTTTGGTGCATTGCTGCGGATCGAGGGTCAATACCAGGCAAAGCAGAAATTGGTCTGATCTTTACGACACCTTATCGGGCCATACTAAGATATTCCTACCACATGAAAGAGCCATGTACCAATAACGATGGAAAATATGAAGCTCAAATCACCGGTTTTGAATTGACAATATTTGTGAAAATTACGGACATTGCCATCTATGGCTACTTACAACTTGTCATACAGAAAGTGGCAAAACAGTATAAGATTTTGAAACCGTGATTAGAAGAATACCATCGATACATGATGAAATCATTGGATCAGATTTTGAGTGTCACATTCTATAGTATTCCTCGAGCAGACAATGCCCGGGCGGATGACTTAGCTATGCTTGCTAAAGCGTTGGCTTGTTCACCCGAAGATTCTATAGATATTACCATGCAAGGGCATCAAATTTTGTCGTAGATCAACCACGACAGCTTGCACAAGATTAGAAATTAAGAAATAGCAGCTGCTGTGTCAGATGATACAGAAGATTGGTGTCAACGGATAATAGAATATCTGTAAATAGGAAGATTGCTAGATGACAAGTCAATGGCACATCAAATTCAGAAGAGAGCTCTCTCATATGCCTTAATTGATAGATCGTTCGATCAGATGTGGCTTAGATGTCTCAACAACTCAGAATCACAGAAAATCATCAAAGAGGTACATGCTAGATTGTGTGGAGCTCACTAATCAGGGCCAAAAAAGAAGATGAAAATCAAAAGAATCAGATACTATTAGTCGGCGATGATGACAGACTGCATGGACATAGCTAAGAAATGTCATCAGTGCCAAGTGCACGGAGTGGTCTTGCACCAACCTCAGAATGTTCTACACCCCACGATTGCCTCGCGGATATACGAGTGTTGGAACACAGTTATAATGGGTCTGATAGACCCTCCATCTTCTAAAGGACATAGATTTGTACTTGTTGCTACTGATTATTTATCCAAATAGGCAGAGGCAGTACCGCTACTCAAAGTCACAGCATAGCAGATTCTACAGTTCTTCAAAAATCAGATCGTCTACCGCTTTTGTGTGCCACGAAGGATCATCTCAGGTAATAGGTCCGCTTTCAAGAGCACGAAGATCAACAATTTCGTCAAAAGTTATGGGATAAATTGGAGATACTCTACATTCAATTACCCTAGAGTGAAAGTCTTGCTGGAAGCCTTCAACAAAACACTAATTTAGATCTTAAAGAAGACACTGGATGACAACAAAAGAGGATGGCACGAGAAGTTACTGGAGGCTTTGTGGTCCTACATGATGACAGTAAAAACGTCGATGTAGTCTACACCTTACGCACTTATGTACGGGTCTGAGGCAGTTCTTCCACTAGAAGTTCAACTACAGTCGCTCCAGATCGCCATCAACCAAATTACAACAATAGAGAATGCCAAACTTTGACCTGCAAATTTGGAAAATCTCGAAGGAAGAAGATTACTTGCACAACAAAATTTGAAACTTTACTAAGAGAAAATGATTCAAGCCCATGATAAATTGGTCCTCCCGAGGTGGTTCAAAATCGGTGACCTCGTGCTTGTCCTTAAAAGGCCTATTTTTGTACACCGCAAGATGGGCAAAAAATTTGACCCGACCTGGGAGGACCATTTGTGGTAGAACAAGTTTTCTCCAGCGGTTTGTACCAGTTGGTAGATTATTAATGGAAGAGACCCCTGTTGCCGATACCTAAGGAAATAATACCCGACATGATAAAGCTGAAAAAGGAATATGAATTTCGATGTAACCATGTGGCCAATATTTGTGACCGGGTCTGAGCTTTGTAATAAAATAAAAATTAATGGAATAAAATAAATTTCCTCACAAAATAAAATACACACATTAAATTTCTAATTCTAAATCTTTTAAAAACATATTAAATAAGATATTGGCATTAAAATAATTGTGAAAGAATTTTTAAATAAAAAATAAGAATAAGCTTGTTATTGTTCTTGTTCGTGCAAAGTGTCAGCCCTTGACATTCCTCCTGACTTCATGTGTAAGAAGTGTCAGGTCACATGGCATCTGCTTTCAAAAGAAAGGCTTAGACCTTGCGCTCTAAAGAGAAGGGATACATACAAGAAGACTGCAAATATGAAGTGAATGATGAAAAATGGCCATAAAGAGACAGGACAAAAATCAGTATATGGAAGCACAGATGTTTTTGTTGACATACACCGCCTCGATAAGAGACATAGTCAGGTCCTGTCTATGATCACTACTCCAGAGGATGATTCTATTGCCGCTTCAGTTGAAAGAGTCCCAGATGCGCCATTGGCACATACAAAAAGAAGAAATGAAACTCACCGCAAGTATCACCTCCTGGATAGAATGGAGAGGATACATGCACGAGAGTTAGCCACGTAGCTATCCCATAATCCGGAAGAATTTTACGAACTAGAAATGAAGGAAACTGACGATAGAGACTGAGCCAAAAGACGCTGAGGATCCCACTCCGACATTAGATCCAATGGAAGAAATATTTACTAGGTGTCTGACTTGCAGCTCGGGTTTACCCAGATTGCCTTCAGTGACAGGAGCATTTTTACAGTGCCCACAGTGTCACGTTCTACAGCTAGAGGAGTATGGCACATTCATGGCATATGTAGCCCTTTTGATGCTACTCAGGAGCAGGGAACATCCTGATGTAGAGCCATATGTACCATAGTTCATTTCACCGTCACCGGCGCGCATAGTTCTAGATTATGTCATGGCAAAGATAAGAAGAGTTAGAAAGAAGAATTTTCAGCATTTTGAAGAAATACAAGGGAAATTAATCAACATCTTGGAAGGCCTCGAGTTATACACAAATGTGTTCTTAAATAATGATCAAGAAAAAATTTTGGATTGCATCTTCACTCTCAAAGACATGGGCAGAGCAGGCCTACTGAAGCAGAGACGTACACAAAGCTGGCCAAATGGAAAAGAGGAATGGGCAAAGTCATAATTCAGTGTGGCTGCTGCTACAGTTTTACAAAGGACATACAGGGTAATCCGTCAGGGATTTTATAGCAAGATGAAGTGGATCCAATTCCACCGCAAATCAAATAGATGATAAAGAGGATGGTTGAGTGGCATGTCTTGCCCGCAAACTGTATCCCGAACAACTACATCATAAATATCTGTAAGGATGGGGACTGCGTCCCACCTCCTATTAACCACCATGAATTTGTAAGGACCATCTGTATGATCTCCTTTGTAAGTGAATGTAATATTTTTTTTGGACAAGAAATCCAGATTATCAGACCTGGAGAGTTCCGAGGTTCTGTTAAAATCCCTCTACCAGTCGCATCAGTTCTGGTGCTGAAAGGAAACGAGGTAGATCTTGCAAAGCACTGCATCCCAAGAGTTACAGGACAAAGGGTATCAGTTACCTTCAAAAGAATGGATGAGGATAAAGCATCGTTTTACTATTAGCCAGATTCATAATTGGAAAACCATCTTCTCTTGCCGTTGTGACAATAGTACCTCTGGGTGTTCTTAAGGGGACTTTTGTTCCATAGCGTAGCCTTGACAGGTTAGTTTGTTCACAGGACAGCCTCAGATGGCAGATATCTACTGCCTTCTATACTGGGTTACAGTAATCTTCACTAATTTTGTACCAGCTGGATATGATATGATAGTTTTCGTTGAACTTTGTATGCTTGATTGACTTTTTGGATGCTTGTCAGCATATGATATGTTGTACTGCTGCCTACGACAAAGATTAATGAAGATTTATGTTTCAATTTGACAAATTTGTCAGAAATGTCTCTTTTTGACATGATACTCGAGAGCAGCAAGACCGTACATCGGTCTCAAATTAAAATGAACAAAAAATGATACAAATGAAAAAGATAAAAAATATAAATAAAAAATAACAACAAAACAAAAAGTCAAAACAAAATCTAATGAAATCTAATGAAACAAAATAAAAAATAAATAATCTGAAACAGAATCAAACAACAATGAAACCAAACAAAATGAAATCGAACAAAGCAAAATTAAATGAAATCAAATGAAAAAAACTGAAAGAAAATGAAAAATCGAGAAAATAAAGATAAGATAACTTTTTCTCTCTCGAGACACTGAGTCCTCACACTCACCCTCAAGTTCTTCATTCCCGAAAACACTCCGCGAAGTTTAGCACTTTACACAACGTCACATCTCACAAATTGGAAATGTCTTGAAATTCTAAAAATCTTGCAAAGGCTACCAGTCTTGTCCGAATTGCACAATCCTACTTTCTTCGAATTTCAACGTCAAATTTTCTCCCAATCTTTGAAATTTTGGTATCAGTACCAAAATTAGGTTTCCTTCTGTCACCTTTGGGGTTGGATGTGAGTCCCTGTGTTTTCCTTCCTAATGTGACTCTAGTACCTTTGAGCTGAAAGTGAGTTCGTGAGCATTCCTCCTCAATGTGGTAACGATTCCTCAAATTCCCTATATTTCCAGTTCCCTTCCGAGAAATTTTTCACTTTCCATGAAATTCTAAGATCAGAGCATTATCATTCGAGTCCTTCAAATTTCCTATATATTTCCATTTACCTTCCGAGAAATTTTTCTTCCATCCTTGAAATTCCAGGATAGGAGCTTAGTTGTTCGATTCCTTAAAATTCCTTATATTTCTGCCTCCTATCTAAGAAAATTTCTGCCTTCCATGAAATTCCAGGATTGGAGCTTAGTCATCTAATTCATTAAAATTCCCTAAATTTTCATCTCTTATCTGAGATAGTTTCCGCCTTCATTGAATTTTCAGGATCAAAGCATAGTCGTCCGACTCCTCAAAATTCATTATATTTTCATTTCCTTTCCGAGAAATTTTCTACCTTCCATGAATTTCCAGTATCAGAGCTTTGTCATCTGTTCCTCAAATTCCTTATATTTCTCTTATCCTTCTGAAAAATTTAGCTCATCCGTAAAATCTCGAGGTCAATACTGAAATTTTGATTATCATTTCTAAGATTGGTACCTAAATTCCAGTTCTCATCCTTCAGGATTAGTACCTAAATTCTGATTCCCATCTTCCGAGGTCAGTACCTGTTGACCTCATTTTTGATGAGGTCTTCTCTTCTTCTCTTTAGTACTTAGGATCTAGCCTTAGGATTTTCCTTTGACTATCTTAGAGAACTAGAATTGGGACCCACCTTTTAGAAATTCAAACCACTTCTTAACTCCCTGCAAACTCCACAAACTTGACCGTAGACCCCTAATCACCTAGAGGGTTGAAATCAAATGTGGAAGTTTAAAGGATGAGTTCCTATGAGACTCTTTGGCCTTAGGACCGCCTACAGGTGGCTCGGTCCAGTGAAGGGGCTGACTTACACACACCACACTTATACACTACACCTACACACTACACTTCCACATACCTCATAAAACCACACCCATACCTAACTTGACCTCCCGACTCATGTAGGTGATCCACATGGATGATCCTTAACCCCTAAGCCCTTGGCTAAGAGGGTTAGGAACAACATAGTGAATGCCTCAAGTGAGTCCCTTCATGGCTCATGTGGGCTTGATATGGCTTCATGGCTCAACCAAAATGACTTCTTTCCACCCAAATTCACCCAATCTTCAATTTCCCAAATTTTCAATTTTTGACCCCCGGGCCCTACACCTACTAAACCTACCCAAAACCCTTAAAATTACCCAAATTTCTCAAAAATTTCCAAATTACCCAAAATTCTCCAAAATCATTCCCAAACATTTCCACATCACTTAAACTGATCATCCATACCCAAAAATACCAAAAATTCCAAAAATACCTCCCAATACCCTCCAAATACCCAAAATACCCCTCTTGGCCTAAAAATCCAAAAATTCAGAAAATTCCCAAAAAATTCCAGAAAATCCCAAATATTCCCAATTTCATTTTGTCCAACTACACCATGGGCCAATTTTGTCAATTTACCCTACTTTAATCAAAACCCCCAATTTGACCCATTTTAACCCTAAGTGAACCCAATGTCAAACCAAACCTACCCAATTGACCCCAATTTTGGTCCAATTCAATTCTAAACTTCAATTAAACATTCCCAACACCAATCTAGACCAAATCCAAGCCTAATTTGATTGACATTTGGATCCAATCTCACTTTTGGCCTTAAAGCCCAATTTGGACCCATGACCTAAACCTAACCCAAACTCACCCAACTCAATTCCAATTAACCCCAAATCTTTTCTAAATCTTCCTTAAAATTCCCACAAACAAAATACTAACATGATTTGCCCAAAATTTAGACCCAAACCCCACTCAAACTCAACCCAAGGTTAAAAGGCCCATTTTTGACCTAAACCCAAACCTAACCCAAATGAGCCCAAACCCCAAAATCAAAGCCCAACCAAAGCCAAAACCTCTTTGAAACACCCCCATAAACATTTCTCAACATTGATTTTACATCAATTTCAAATCTAGCCCAACATTAGCCCAACTTGGCCCACTTGGACCTACATAGGCCCACTTACCAAATAAACCCAAATTCAAACCAATTCAACTCCAAATCACATCAAATTAATTCCAAGCCCTTCATAGAACATCCCTAAACCAATTATGACATTTAGTTGACAAAGTTCTTCACAAAATTTTTATCCAAATACCCATCCTAAAATCAAAAGCCCATTTCCCTTAAACTTTCCTAAAAGCCCACTTCACCACATCCAAAGGCCCAAAATCTACCCTAAAGCCCACATGACATCTCCATTTGTCATCCACTTAATTAAATCCATTACCTAAGTCCTAAATTCACCATCAAATTATTCCAATTCAAGCTTCATCCAAATTTCCACCAAATTATCCAAAATCCTTAAAATCCTTTTTTATGAAATTGACCAAACTTTTTGCCAAGCCAAAGGTGAGCCATGAAGCCATGCATGAGCCACATGTGAGCCATAAGAGCTTTGGACACTCCACCATGCCATATTGGGTAAGAAGAGGGGGGCTTTCCTTAATCCCTAAAGCTCATTAGCCTTAATCATGTTTCACCTAAACTTAAATTTAATCCAAATATATTTGGATGGAGACTTCTCCATGCCAAACCAATCGATCCCTTTGATCCCCCACAACATCTAAAGCCACCTTGAAGAGTGCACCAAGCCCAAATGGGTGGATTGACCCATTTAGACTCAAAACTAGCCATGCCCCATTCTACTTTGAATCAAAGCCTTTACACATGGAAATTGCCGATTGCTTGCACCAAGCCCCGACCACGACCCACCTGACCTTGAGGGTGACCCATGCCTGGCCGGCCGGCCACCAGGCCGCCGGAAAACACCATGGCCGAAAGCTCACATGTGAGCCAACTTTGAAATTCTCACCTGCTGAGCTGCCCCATCCCCAGTGGCCATTGTAGCTGTTCTTCTCTTGCCAAGAGCAGCCTGATCCCAAGCCCTAACTCTCCACGGGAGGCCCTCCACCCTCTCCTATTTAAACTCCACCTCTCTCGGCCATGAGAGGAGCTAAGCACAAACCTTGCCAAAACTCGCCAAAATTGTTCTAGACTCCTCCCCATACACACGAGCACTTGATCCCAGAGTGAGATCCCCCTGCCATTTCTCCTCCGCGAGCTCGATTTCGAGTTGAAATTCCACCCAAAACCAGGACACTTCTCCACAAGCGAGCCAATTCCCAAATTGATTGGTTCTACACCTTCACCGGACCAAGGGAAGGTGTCCACCGATAAAAGCCCCATCTCCGAGGCCACCCGGTTGCTCCAGCCTCCAAGCTTTTGTGATCGGGCTTGGTCGAAATCACATCCGAGACAATTCACCGGACCGAGAGACTTCATCCGGAGCTTGCTAGGATCCAATCGAAGGTGCAACAACTCTCGGATTGAAGCCACACTTCTCCGAGCAAAGGTATGAGCTAATTCTTCATCCCGAGCTTCTGGAAATTTTCCATTTCAAATGCCTTATTTTCAATGCATGTTAACCGTATAGATGTGTTCGTCTCTTCAAGACGAATCCATAGAGCATAAGAACATAAAAATCCATTGAGTATCGAGTGAGATCTTAGAGATTTAGTGTGGACGGCTCTCGGGTGAGGACGCTCGGGGACGATGAACGGATGCGCGTCCATTTAATACACGCGCGGACGAACGGCTCGGATGGCGTCGGACCGGGAGACGGTACGAGAACCGCGGGGCTCGAGTGCTGCGACTCGGGTGGCGGCGTCGAATGGGAGCGCGACGCGTGTGCGTTCGGAGCTGCCGAGGTTGACGCGGCGCCGCGTGGATAAATAGAAAATTAGGATATTTTTCTATTTATTTAATTCCCCGAACTTCAAAAATTCATATCTCCGTGTAGAAAAATCGGAAAAATAAAATAAAAATACCCTCTTGCTCAGTGAATAGAGGAGAATAATGTGGAAAAGAAATCATTCAATTTCATCAAGTATTTTATTTTTTATAATTTATTTACTCTCTGCATTATTTTAATTCTCCATGCATGCATACAATTCACCATGTCATGAGACCATGGGGCTTTTTAAGCCTCTGAATTTGGGAACATTCCCTGAATTTTCCAAAGTCAGAGGTCATCCCTATAAAAAGTTATTGATTTTTCAAATTCATGTTGCTGTTTTGAGTATTTTAATTCCAATAAATAGCATGTTGTGAAATAAATTCTAGGAAAATTTGGTGATGTTTCTTATGACCGAGAGAACCCTAGGAAAAATAGGTTTTGACTTAGTTCATTTAAAACAACCCTAATTGGCTTAAACACCCAAAATAGGTCTCTAATTAATTAGAGTTAACCATGCATCAAATTGACTTGAAATCAATTCTCCACTGACCTTTAGGATCAGAGGAACCCATCATAAAAATTTGAGGTCAATTGGACTTGGTTAGCCCCACTAATTGGGTTGATTAAGCCACTCAGTCATTTTAAACTTTAAAAATTCATAACTTTTAAAATACTTTTTAAAAATTCACCAAATTGGTTTTGGAGCCTCTCTGATATTAGGGGAATTTAAGAAAATTAAAATTTCAATTTTCTAAAAAAGTTGATTTTTAATATTATTTTAATATTTTAATAATTAAAAATTAATAAAAATCACAAAAATAATAAAATTCACCAAAATGTCACATTTTGAATTTTAATCACTTAGGAACAAACCCCACATTTTTCTTAGGTCTATTTAGTGAGATATTAAATTTTAAAGCTCTAAGGTAATTTTAAAATTAAAAAAATATGTTTTCTAGCTTTTTCACTAAAATAATTATAATAAATCATAGAAAAATCAGAAAATTGTAAAATTTACTTCTCTGATTTCCTTGATATCAGAGAGATTTTTGAAAAATATAAAATTCATTTTTCAACATTTATTTTATTTTTAAATTAATTAACACTCCAAAACTTAAAATAATTATAATAAAAATAATATAATCCAAAAAATCACCAAAATTGGTCCAAGTGGTCCTCTGGTCATTAGGAATGTCCCCTAATTTTCTTAAGGACATAAACTTTCCCTTGGTCATGTTATTAAATTTTCATTGAAAATCTCTATTTTCTACAAAAAATAATTATATAAATAAATTAAATACAGAAAAATCACATTTTCTCCTCTCATGTCTTTATTGACACATGAGTGAAGTCACATAAAAATTTCAATTTTATTTAAGTTCAATTTAGTGAGTTATGAAATTATTAAGTTTAAAGGGTAAAATAGTAATTAAAATTTTAATCCTTAATTAAAACTTTAGGTTTAATAAAAAATTAATAAGTAAAATATTTGATCCTAATCTGATTTGGATGATTGAAATTTAAATAATTAAAGGGTAGAAACCCATTAAGCAATTTAAAATGATTAAACCTTAATTAAATAATGGATTAAATTTGGAAGAATAATAAAATTGGAATTATTAAAATAGGGATATTATTAGGAAGAGATTTATTCTTTAATTTAAAAATCCCTAAATTAATTATCTCATTAATATTTAATTCTTAATTAAAATGATAACTCAAATTTAAAATATTAAAAGACTTAATCATTAAACTAAAGTTAAATTATTAAACTCTTTTAAAGTGTTAATTAAAATTAAAAAATAAAATTGAATTAAAAATTAAATTAAATTAAGTAAATTAAATTAAATTGAATTAAATTAAATTAAATTAAATTGAAATTAAAAGTTGAATTAAATTAAATTAAATTAAAGATTAAATTAAATTAAATAAACAAATTAAATTAAATTAAATAACTTAAATTAAATCAAATTAAATTAAACTAAATTAAATCAAATTAAATGAATTAAATTAAATTAAATTAAATTAAATTAAATTAAATCAAATTAAATTAAAACTAAATCAAATCAAATTAATTTAATGTAACATCAAATCAAATTGAATCGAATTAAATTAAATTAAAACTCAATTAAAGTAAATTAAATTAAATTAAGTTGAATTAAATATAACATCACTAAAGACATAAAGAATTCAAAATAAATCTAAAATAACTTGAACACTATTCCAAATTTAAACCCATTAACTTAAATCAAATCATTTGAATACCAATTTACCCTCAAAAGCTTTGGTTATTATAACTCCTAAACAGAACATTAAATGAAATGTTACTTCACTTATAGGATATTCAAATGTCCTAGTTCACTCGAGTAAGTTAACAAAACTTGAATCCCTGGACGATTAATTCATTTATATAATCGAATTCATTTGGACTTAAAACAATTCTAGCAATATTGAAAAGATGTTTAAGATTTGTCTTAAGCACTTCCTCGATACGATAGGATGTTTATAAGAACAATTGAATTTAATTATTCTTTGATGAAAAAAATCGCCTTCAAACAAAAATACAAAAGACCTAGACGTCATAGGAAATGACTAGCTATAGGATTTGGAATTTGGTAGAAAACCATAACCCTTCCCTTAGCTTTACCTAGGAACTTGCTTAAATATTCTAATTGTGTTTTAAGTGTAGCTTGGGATGACGGGAAGACCCTCAGGTACGCTTTTATTTTATTGCAATTTACTTTCTTGCAATTTACTTTCCCGCAATTTACTTTCTTGCAAATGTACTTTATTTTTCTTGCATGATAAAACAACGGTTGCATGAAAACCCACACCTTTAGGATAGACCCTAAAACCGAAACCAAATTAAGTTAAAAGTCATTGCAAGATAAAATTCACCGCCACAACATTTCAAAATATAAAACAACTCGAAATTTAATCACAAACGTAACACAAAACTACAATTGCAACTAAATTAAAACGTCCTGTTGGATGATCGGGAATACCTCGGATGATGTAACCTACGTGTTGCTAACGGGATTTCCCATGGTCTAAATGAAAGTGTGGAACTCATTCAGTTGAGTTTAGCAAATTCATCTGTACTAAGTGAATCCGATAAAAATAATGATGCTGGAAGGATGGAACCGTGGGATCTTAACCGGTGTCGTTATAATCAACTTTAAGATTTTTTTTAATCAAAACACAAAAAACACTTGGAAAATTAAGACTTCTCTAAACCAAAACACTTTTCTCATCTCCTGATTTATGATTTCTAAAACTAAACCTCTGCAACAATAAGGAGCTCAAGCATGGTGGGCGGCACGGCCATCGTCATCGAGCAAAACTCGAGTCTACTTCAGCAAAACTTTCCTAGAATTAAATAACAAAGCCATAGGACTTCGAGGTAGTTTGCCTAGTGCAACATAAATCCTCGATTCTTCGTTAGGCGCTTGCATTGCAAATTAAGCCCTAACCGGTCTTAGGATTCCGAGGTAGTCGTCCGTACGACAATAAACCCTCACATCTTTGAGGTTATTTGTATGATTCTATCATATAAATATAAGTCCTAATTAATTAAAATTGACAAAATCAAAACATTTAAATAAACATTAGGATTTTCCTAAATCTAAGCCAAACAATAGGATAGTCGGGAAATTACCGAAGTTCACTTCGAATCTGTGATTTCTCCTACTTTTCTTCCTTTGGATTCACAAAACAAAATGTTCTAAACTTGATCCATTCCCTATTGAAATTCAAAACTTCAATCCCTTGAAAACTTAAACTTTGAAATTCTTGAGAGCAGAATTATTGATTATTATCGAGAGTTTTCTTAGGTGATTCCCGTCACATAAGATGTAATTAACTATAGGGGCTTGCCCTTATAGGAATTTTGAAGAACCCAGGTAATATAAACCCTGTTTAATGTTTTCATATTAAACAGGGGAATTTTGTCGGCTTATAAAATTGGTTCGCAGACCAAACGGGTGTCACAAATCTTCTAGTTTATTTAATCGAGCCCCACCGTCAAGCAGTGTGTCTATCCTTAGGGATAGATACACGGTTTGTGGTGCGGTGCTCGTTTATATAAACTATTTGGGACGTGAGATCGGTTTAATCTCATATCTTAAAACCTTCAAATTTTAAATTATTTTCAAAATCAAATACTACTTTTCGAATTATTTATTTTAATTAAATTAACAATTTGCCGACAGATTTCTGTTAGGCGACCCCTCTTCAAAATAAAACACAACCTAAAAATATGCCGACAGTACCGAAATTCCGATTCTTATTTTTGAAATTGGTAGCTAAATTCCAGCTCTCATTCTTCAGGATCAAAACTTAAACTCTAGCTCCCACCTATGGAGTTCGGTACTAAAATTTTGATTTCCCCTCTACACCAACATAATACTCAAAATTTCCCATGAAATTAAAATTTTCAAAATTCCACAAATCCTAACTTTCCATAAACACCAATAAAAACTCAAAATCAATTCAAAACCCTAATTCAAACTCAAATTCATATTAAATCTGAAATCAAATCAAATCCTAACTCTAATTTCCAAATTCCACTTTAAATCAACTCGGATCGGACTCCTTCAGAGTTTGAAGGCTTGAAACTCATAGCTTCTTTCCTGAAGGTATTCCATTTTCCTTCCCAGGAAGGAGTTCCCGGGACTTGGAGGTTTCAACCGAATAATCCCCAGCTGAGACTTCCTCACTAAATTCTATGTTTTGTCTAGAGTTTTGACTCAGTTAGTTGTGTTGTTTTATTAATCTCGTTGATAAACACCAGTACATGCAGTGTGCTTGCCCAGCATAATGCACCTATTAGGGGTCCATTTGTTAACCTCACTTTTGGTTGAGGTCTAATCTCTCTTTAGAATAGCCTAGGGTCTAGCCATAGGACTCTCCTGGTTACTTTCTTAGAAAACTAGTCTTGGGACCCTCCCACTTAGAAATTTAAACTTTTCTCAGGTCACTTGGAGTTTTCATATGCATAAGGCATAACCTCCATCTTTTGGGAGGAAGAGACCAAGCATAAGGAAGCCCAGGGGAAGTCTCTTATAGGTTGTCAGACCTTAGGATTTAACCTGGGAGGTCTGGAGCTTACACACACTTTTCACTCACAACTCTAGAAAAGCACATCTCACCTTGACCTTCTAACTCCTTGGAAAGGCTTTTCATATGCTTAAGGCATAACCTCCATCTTTTGGGAGGAAGAGACCAAGCGTAAGGAAGCCCAGGGGAAGTCTCCTTTAGGTTGTCAAACCATAGGATTTAACCTGGGAGGTCTGGAGCATACACACACTTTTCACTCACAACTCTAGACAAAGCACATCTCACCTTGGCCTTCTAACTCTTTGGAAAGTCTTGTGTGTGGTTTTCTCCAAGTTCTTTGTCCCAAGCTAAAGGTTTGACTAGTACCAACACATATAGGACCAAATAAGGGTTACCCCTAGTCATTGCTCAATCAAAACAATTTCGTACTACTCAACTCCAACCAACCACACTTTTTCAAAATTTTAATTTTTGACCCCTTTGCCACTAAATCTACCTAAAATACCCCTAAAATCCTAAAATCCACCAAAATTCCCAAAATTACCTAAATTACCAATTTTTCTCCAAAATATATTTCAAAATATTCACTACCACTCAAATTGACCAAAATCATCCAAATTGACCAAAATTTCTAAAATAACCCAAAAATGTGCCAAATTACCAAAATGCCCTTCTTATCCCAAAATTCTAAAAATTCCCAAAAATTCTCAAAACCTCCTAAATATTCCCGATTTCACTTCTCTCATCTACCACATGACCTAATTTAGCCCAATTTGACCAAAACCCTCAATTTGACCCAGTTAACCCAAAAGTACCTAAATCAAACCCAATGTCCACCTAATTGATCCCAATTTTGCCCAAATTCAATTCCAAACTTTAATTCAACATCTCTAGCCTCAGTCTAAACTAAATCCAAACTCAATTGTACTCACATTTTAGTTTAATTTCGATTAAAATCCCAAAATCCCCAATTTTGCTCAAGTGACCCAAATCCTCCAATTTGACTCAATGACAATCAATTCTCTCCCAATCAATGTTTTAAACTCTTCATAACACTCCCATAAACCAAATTGAACCATCAATTGCCTCCAATTTGAGCCTAAGCCTCATCCAAACTCATTTAAGCCAAATTTCCCAATTTTTGAGCCAAACATGCCATATGCCCAAAATCCACCAAGTTGAGTATCCTAACCCTAAAATTTCAACCCAATTAATGTTGGGAACTCTTTATACATCCCCATAGACCATTTAAAATCTTCAATTGGCTTTAGACCAAATCCTAGCCTAACCTAAACCTAAGTTAACCCAACTTGTCCCAAATTTACCAAAATCCCAAATCATGCCAAATTGAACCCCCAAACCTATTCAAAACCACTCCAATCACCTTCTAAACCCTTTGTGACAATCATAAACCCAACTTTGAACAATCATATGGGTTTAATGCAAGCCCATACCAAACCTAGCCCAACCTAAACCCAATGTGACCTAAATTGAACCCATGAACTAATATCACTTAAATTGAACCAAATTGACCAAATCAACTTTGTGGAAGCCAACCTTAGGACTCCTTGGACTGGTATGATCTAACCAAACTCAAGCTCTTTGTGCCATGGACCAAAGGTCCCTCACTAGGGACCAATGGGTCCTCCCCTTTTTGGCTAACCCAAGCTTCCCTCTTAGCCCTTGAATAAGCGACCATCATTCTTGATTAAATGCACTGTGGCCTTCCTTACATCCCCATGCTTCTATCAGCCACCTTCCCTGTCCTTGCTGGCCACCCTAGCCGCCAGAACAGCTCAGCCCAAGCGACCCCATACCCCTTTATGCTCAAAATTGAGTTTTCTCAGTGAGGCATCCCCTCAGTGATCAATGACACTGCTCAGCCCTCACCCTAAGTGGTATAAAACACCCACATTGACACCTTGAGCTCTACTAATTGGCTACGGATTTAAAAACCACACTTCACTGGCAAAATTCAGGAGCTGAAATTTTCTTACTCTGCCAAAACCTCACCAGAGCATCTCCAAATCTGACTAAGCTCATTCCAACAATTTTAGTTCTTAACCACATTTAGGGTGCCACTTTCTTTAGTATTTTAAGAGTTTATATTGAGTGTTTAGTGTGTATTATTGCTGTTGAAATCTTTTTTCATTGCTTTAGAGTTAGTAGGAGTCAGTGGATCACTGGAAGGAACACTTCAGATAAGTATTTGTACTTTAGTTCAATGTTTTATAAATTTGTTTTGTTATGTAATTTTAATGTGTTCTGAGTAGTTAGATTACTTTCTCCTTTCAACTATGAAAAGGTAATAAAATAATTAAACTTTGGTGGAGAATCTAACTTAAAATATTTATAAAAATTATGATGATATCATTACCTGATCTTAGTTTACTTTATAAATGTCCATTTAAATTGTTAAAACCTGTTGAAGAATTCTGAGACCTATCCGGAGATGAGTTCTTAACTAGTAGATATCACATGAATCCTTAGGTAATCGCAGGCTATACGCGGGTTATTTAAGGTGAAGTGCAAATAAATAGGAAGATATGATTTATTGGGCATAGAATTCATTAGTTTTTAGAGTGACAGACTAAATTCTAATAATTTGGTTTATAGAAAGGGAACGGATCACTGGTGGGGCCGACCATAGCCACCCTTGGACAACTAGTAGTGTGAGCCTAGATTAACCCATTCTACTAATAAAACATCCTGAACTAATCTATAGATTAGTTAATGTTCTTTGCACCTGGACCAAAGGGTAAAGAATATGAATGCTTCTATTTGGCACAATACAATAATCTAAAATCTTCACAAAAGGTAATTATTCTAAAAATCTTGGATTAGTTGAAAAGGAAAAAGTTGTTTTATTTATACCTGCATTAATATTTATTTTAGTATTGCTTACTTACATTTAGTATAAATTTCATTAAATCTAAAATCTAAACTTTAAAACGAAATAAAAATAAGAAAAATTATTTTTAATTTGAAAAATTTAAAAATATTACTTTGTATTTTTAAAAATCTTTCCTATGGGATCGACAACCAGGACTCCACTAAAGTCGTGTATTACTTGATACGATACGTATACTTGCATTTATAATTGTGACTTTTACAAAATATAATCTAAATATAAATTCATAAATTCTTTCATAAGTAAAATCACACCAAGTTTTTGGCGCTGCTGTTAGTGTCTATCAGTAGTATCAAAATTTTTGCATTTGAAAGTATATATAAGCCCCTTTAGGCTAAGTCACAACGCTTCAGATACCGGCTGTCACTACGGAGTTCCCACTCACTCTTCACCTGAAGGCTAACTTTTGAGTTTAGTTACTAATCTTAGGACCAAATTAGGGATCTCAACCTATCACCTTGAAACCTCGAATTTGACGTCCATCAAAACACATTTCCCTATTCTTTTGTACTCAATTCCCATGAGCTACGCAATTCATTCAAGGAAATTGAATGGGTTCTTCATTATTGTTTTAAGACACTAAATCCTTTCAGAGTTAATGTTCAATAACATATTTTAATAATTTAATTGGCCAGATCGAAAAGTAAATTAAGTTCAAAAATAAAAATCATCCCAATTTCTTCAATACTTTAAAAACACTTCAAATCCACATTAACACATCATCACATCTCTATGCAAGAAGAAAGACAAAGGAGACTACTCAGAATTCATAGAGAAGACACAATAAAATACAGATTTTATATATAAAAGAAAAATCATGCAAACTACAAAATAAAATACAACTTATCTCTTTCTCTTCCCCAATGCAATTCCCTTGAAATTCCTTTGAATCCTTTTCTCTCTTTTTTGCAACACTCAATTCCCTCTTTAGAATGGAAAGGAAGAAACAATCTCTTACATTTCTCCTTCTCCTTCACTCTTTTGAGAAGAATCCCTCTCAAATTCTCACTTCTACACTCTTCTCTATTAAGCCCTATCACTCAAAACACACTAGACTCTCTAGAATACACAGGGCACACACTATTTTTCGTCCAAAAACAGTTACTTAAAAGTTAGGAACGAAATCCCAAGAGTTTCCATAGGCATCCCTTCAAAAAGTTGCCAAAACTCTTCAAATTTGAATTCCACCGACATTGGGCTCCGGTGGTACTCTATCGTCCAAATAATTGCAGAGCTCTTGGGAAAATGGCGCTGACGGTGCCCATTCTGGCATCGACGATGGCCATTCTGGCCCCGGCGGCGCCAGAATTTGTATTACTCTTTTTTGCTTCTTTTTGCTCCGAATTCATTTTTTTCGCTTCTTTTTGCTCCAATCACCTAAAATCATCATACCTGCAACAAATCATGAAAGTTAGTTTTCTTTAAAGTGCAATATCACAAAAAATGGGTAAAATTATATAGCAAAAACAATATATATTTTTAGTGCATCACCCAACCAATACTTTCCAGATGCTTAGCAAGGTGGTCTATGATATTATTACAATTTGATATAACTTTTGTGCCCCTTCGCGCTTTCAAAGGACAGTTTATCATGGATTTTCTCACAGCACACCTGCTATTAGCGGGTTCCCCTCTCAATGATGATCTACCAAATGAATAGATAATGTAAGTAGAAAATCCCAATGCTTAACATTGGGAAATGTACTTCGATGGAGCATCATCAGCCATAAGAGACAAATGACAGTAGACGGTGATACCAGGCAAAGCAGAAATTGGTCTGATCTTTGCAACACCATATCGGGCCATACTAAGATATTCTTACCACCTGACAGAGCCGTGTACCAATAACAAAGGAAAATATGAAGCTCAAATCACCGGTTTAGAATTGGAAATATTAGTGAAAATTGCGGACATTGCCATCTATGGCGACTTACAACTCGTCATATAGAAAGTGGTAGAACAGTATAAGATTTTGAAACCGAAATTAGAAGAATACCATTGATACACGCTGAAATCATTGGAGCAGATTTCGAGTGTGACATTCTATAGGATTCCTTGAGCAGACAATGTCCTGGCGGATGCCTTAGCTAAGCTTGCTAAAGAGTTGGCTTGTTCACCCGAAGATTCTATAGATATTACCATGCAAGGGCATCAAATTTTGTCGTAGATCGACCTCGACAGCTTGCACAAGATTAGAAATTAAGAAATAGCAGCTGCTGTGTCTGATGATGCAGAAAATTGGTGTCAACTGATAATAGAATATCTGTAAATAGGAAGATTGCTGGATGACAAGTCAATGGCACATCAAATTCAGAAGAGAGCTCTCTCATATGCCTTAATTGATAGATCATTTGATCAGATGTGGCTCAGATGTCTCAAAAAATCAGAATCACAGAAAATCATCAAAAAGGTACATGCCAGATTGTGTGGAGCTCACTAATCAGGACCAAAAATGAAGATGAAAATAAAAAGAATCAGATACTATTGGTCGGCGATGATGGCTGACTGCATGGACATAGCTAAGAAATGTCATCAGTGCCAAGTGAACGGAGTGGTCTTGCACCAACCTCTGAATGTTCTTCACCCCACGATTGCCTCGTGGACATACAAGTCTTGCAACACAGATATAGTGGGTATGATAGACCCTCCATCTTCTAAAGGACTTAGATTTATACTTGTTGCTACTAATTATTTATCCAAATAGGCACAGGCAGTACAGCTACCCAAAGTCACAGCACAGCAGATTCTACAGTTCTTCAAAAATCAGATCGTCTACCGCTTTGGTGTGCCGCGAAGGATCATCTCAGGTAATAGGTCCGCTTTCAAGAGCACGAAGATCAACAATTTCGTCAAAAGTTATGGGATTGGAGATACTCTACATTCTATTACCCTAGAGTGAACGGCTTGTTAGAAGCCTTAAACAAAACACTTATACAGATCTTAAAGAAGACACTTGATGACAACAAAAGAGGATGGCGTGAGAAGTTACTGGAGGCTTTGTGGTCCTACAAGATGACAGTAAAAATGCCGATGTAGTATACACCTTACGCACTTGTGTACGGGTCTGAGGTAGTTCTTCCATTAGAAGTTTAACTACAGTCGCTCCAGATCGTCATCAACAAAATTACAATAAAAGAGAATGCCAAGCTTCGACTTGCAAAATTGGAAAATCTCGAAGGAAAAAGATTACTTCCACAATAAAATTTGAAACTTTACTAAGAGAATATGATTCAAGACCATGATAAATTGGTCCGTCCCAGGTGGTTCAAAATTAGTGACCTCGAGCTTGCCCTTAGAAGGCCTATTTTTGCACACCGCAGGATGGGCAGAAAATTTGACCCGACCTGGGAAGGACCATTTGTGGTAGAACAAGTTTTCTCCGACGGGTTGTACTAGTTGGTAGATTCTCAATGGAAGAGACCCCTGTTGCCGATACCTAAAGAAATAATACCCAACATGATAAAGCTGAAGAAAGAATATGAATTTTGATGTAACCATGTGGCCAATATTTGTGACTGGGTCTAAACTTTGTAATAAAATAAAAATTAATGGAATAAAATAAATTTCCTCACAAAATAAAATACACTCATTAAATTTCAAATTCTAAATCTTTTAAAAACATATTAAATAAGATAATGGCATCACAATAATTGTGAAAGAATTGTTAAATAAAAAATAAGAATAAGCTTGTTATTGTTCTTGTTCATGCAAAGTGTCTGCCACTGACATTCCTCCTGACTTCTTGTGTAAGAAGTGTCAGGTCACGTGGCATTTGCTTTCAAAAGAACGGCTTGGACCTTGCACTCTAAAGAGAAGGGATACATACAAGAAGACTGCAAATATGAAGCGAATGATGAAAAATGGCCACACAGATGTCGGACAACATCAGGGCATGGAAGCACACAAGGTTTTGTTGACTCACACCTCCTCAATAGGAGACATAGTCAGGTTCGGTCTATGATCACTACTCCAGAGGGTGATTCTGTTGCCACTTCAGTTGAAAGAGTTTCAGATGCGCCATTGGCACGTACAAAAAGAAGAAATGAAAATCATCGCAAGTATCACCTCCTGGATAGAATGGAGAGGATACATGCACGAGAGTTAGCCGCGAAGCTATCCAATATTCCAGACAAATTTTACGAACCAGAAATGAAGGAAACTGACGATAGCGCACCGCACACAGATACTGAGCCAAAAGACACTGAGGATCCCACGCCGACATTTGATCCAATCGAAGAAATATTTACTAGGTGTCTGACTTGTAGCTCGGGTTTACCCAGATTGCCTTCAGTGACAGGAGCATTTTCAGAGTGCCCATAGTGTCACGTTCTATAGCTGGTGGAGTATGGCACATTCAAGGCATATGCAGCCCCTTTGATGCTACTCAGGAGCAGGGAACATCTTGATGTAGAGCCATATGTACCATAGTTCGTTTTGCCGTCACCAGCATGCATAGTTCCAGATTATGTTATGCTAAAGATCAGAAGAGTTAGAAAGAAGAAATTTCAGCATTTTGAAGAAATACAGGAAATTCATCAACATCTTGGAAGGCCTCGAGTTATACACAAATTTGTTCTCAAATAATGATCAAGAAAAAATCTTGGATTGCATCTTCGCTCTTAAAAACATGGGCAGAGCAGGCCTATTGAAGCATAGACGTACACAAAGCTGACGAAATGGAAAAGTGGAAAGGGCAGAGTGATAATTCATTGTGGCTACTGTTACAGTTTTACAAAGGACATACAGGGTAATCCCCCAGGAATTTTACAGCATGACGAAGTGGATCCAATGCCACCGCAAATCAAGGAGATGATAAAGAGGATGGTTGAGTGGCATGTCTTGCCCGCAGACTGTATCCCGAACAACAGCATCATAAATATCTTTAAGGATGGGGACTGCATCCCACAACCTATCAACCACCATGAATTTGTAAGGACCTTCTGTACGATCTCCTTTGTAAGTGAATGTAATATTTTGTTTGGACATGAAATCCAGATTATCGGACCTAGAGAGTTCCGAGGTTCTGTTAAATTCCCTCTACCAGTCGCATCAGTGCTGGTGCTGAAAGGAAACGAGGTAGATCTTGCAAAGCAGTGCATCCCAAGATTTACAGGACAAAGGGTATCAATTATCTTCAAAAGAATGGATGAGGATAAAGCATCATTTTACTCCTAGCCAGATTCATAATTGGAAAACCATCATTTCTTGCCTTTGTGACATTAGTACCTCCGGGTGTTCGCAAGGAGATTTTTTTCCATAGTGTAGCCTTGAAAGGTTAGTTTGTTCACGGGACAGCCTCAGATGGTAGATATCTACTGCCTTCTACACTAGGTTACAAAAATCTTCACTAATTTTGTACCAGCTAGAAATGATATGATAGTTTTTGTTTAACTTTGTATGCTTGATCGACTTTTTGGATGCTTGTCAGCATATGATCAGTTGTAGTGCTGCCTTCTGCAAAGATTAATGAAGATTTATGTTTTAGTTTGCCAAATTTTTTAGAAATGTCTCTTTTTGACATGATACTCGAGAGCAGCAAGACCGTACATCGGTCTCAAATTAAAACGAACAAAAAATCATACAAAAGTAAAAGATAAAAAATATAAATAAAAAAGAACAATAAACCAAAAAAGTCAAAACAAAATCAATTGAATTCTAATGAAACGAAATAAAAAAAATTAATCTGAAACAGAATCAAACAAAAATGAAACCAAACAAAATGAAATCGAACAAAACAAAATTGAATGAAATCAAATTAAACAAATTGAATGAAAATGAAAAATTGAGAAAACAAAGATAAGCTAACTTTTTCTCTCTCGAGCACTGAGTCCGCGCACTCACCCTCATGTTATTCATTCTCGAAAACACACCGAGAAGTTTAGCACTTTACACAACTTCACATCTCACAAATTGGAAATGTCTCAAAATTCTAAAAATCTTGCAAAGGCTACCATTCTTGGCCGAATTGCACAATCCTACTTTCTTCGAATGTCAACGTCAAATTTTCTCCCAATCTTTCAAATTTTGGCCTTCTGTCACCTCTGGGGTTGGATGTGAGTCCCTGTGTTTTCCTTCCTAATGTGCTCTAGTACCTTTTAGCTGAGTCCCTGAGCTTACCTCCTCAATGTGGTAACGATTCCTCAAATTCCCAATATTTCTAGTTCCCTTCCGAGAAATTATTCACTTTCCATGAAATTCTAAGATAGGAGCATTATCTTTCTACTCCTTCAAATTTCCATATATTTCCATTTCCCTTCCGAGAAATTTTTCTGCCATCCTTGAAGTTCTAGGATAAGAGCTTAGTTGTCTGATTCCTTAAACCTACCTATATTTCTGCCTCCTATCTGAGAAAATTTCTGCCTTCCATGAAATTCCAGGATTGGAGCTTAGTCGTCCGATTCCTTAAAATTCCCTATATTTTCGTCTCCTATCTGAGATAGTTTCCGCCTTCATTAAATTTCCAAGATCAAAGCATAGTCGTTCGACTCCTCAAAATTCCTTATATTTTCATTTCCCTTCTGAGAAATTTTCTACCTTCCATGAAATTCCAGGATCAGAGCTTCGTTGTATGATTCCTTAAATTCACTATATTTCTCTTTTCCTTCTGAGAAATTTAGCTCACCCATAAAATCTCGAGGTCGGTACTGAAATTTTGATTCTCATTTCTAAGATTGGTACCTAAATTCTAGTTCTCATCCTTCAGGATTCGTACCTAAATTCTGACTCCCATCTTCCGAGGTCGGCACCGAAATTCCAATTCTCATTTTTGAAACTGGTACCTAAATTCTAGCTCTCATTCTTCAGGATCAAAACTTAAATTCTAGCTCCCACATGTGGAGATCGGTACTAAAATTCTGATTTCCCCTCCGCACCAACATAATACTCAAAATTTCCTATGAAATTAAAATTTTCAAAATTCCACAATTCCTAACTGTCCATAAACACCAATAAAAACTCAAAATTAATTCAAAACCCAAATTCAAACTCAAATTCAAATTAAATCAGATATCAAATCATATCCTAACTCTAATTTCCAAATTCCACTTCAAATCAACTCGGATCGGACTCCTTCGGAGTTTGAAGGCTTGAAGCTCAGAGCTTCTCTCATGAAGGTATACCATTTTCCTTCCCCGGCAGGAGTTCCCGGGACTTGGAGGTTTCAACCGAATAATCCCCAACTGAGACTTCCTCACGAAATTCTATGTTTTGTCTAGAGTTTTCACTCATATAGTTGTGTTGGTTTATTGATCTCGTTGATAAACACCAATACATGCAGTTTGCTTGCCCATTACAACGCACCTATTAGCTTCCATTTGTTAACCTCATGTTTGGTTGAGGTCTAATCTCTCTTTAGAATAGCCTAGGGTCTAGCCATAGGACTCTCCTGGTTACTTTCTTAGAAGACTAGTCTTGGGACCCTCCCACTTAGAAATTTAAAATTTTCTCACCTCACTTGGAGTTTTCATATGCTTAAGGTATAACCTCCATCTTTTGGGAGGAAGAGACAAAGCATAAGGAAGCCCAGGGGAAGTCTCCTATAGGTCGTCAGACCTTAGGATTTAACCTGGGAGGTCTGGAGCTTACACAAACTTTTCTCTCACAACTCTAGACAAAGCACATCTCACCTTGGCCTTCTAACTCTTTGGAAAGTCTTTTCACATGCTTAAGGCATAACCTCCATCTTTTGAGAGGAAGAGACCAAGCGTAAGGAAGCCCAGGGAAGTCTCCTATAGGTTGCAAGAACTTAGGATTTAACCTGAGAGGTCTGGAGCTTACACACACTTTTCACTCATAACTCTAGATAAAGCACATCTCACCTTGGCCTTCTAACTCTTTGGAAAGTCTTCTGTGTGGTTTTCTCCAAGCTCTTAAACCCAAGCTAAAGGTTTGATTAGTACTAACACATATAGGACAAAATGAGGGTTACCCCTAGTCATTGCTCAATCTAAACAATTTCGTACTACTCAACCCCAACCAACCTCACTTTTTCGAAAATTTTAATTTTTGACCCCTTTGCCCCTAAATCTACCTAAAATACCACTAAAATCCTAAAATCCACCAAAATACCCAAAGTTACCCAAATTACCAATTTTTCTCCAAAAAATATTTCAAAATATTCCCTACCACTCAAATTGACCAAAATCTTCAAAATTTACCAAAATTTCTAAAATGACCCCAAAATTTGCAAAATTTCAAACTGCCCTTCTTAGCCAAAAAATCCAAAAATTCCCAAAAATTCTCAAAACCTCCTAAATATTACCAATTTCACTTCTCTCAACTACCACATGACCCAAGTTAGCCCAATTTGACCAAAAGCCCCATTTTGACCCATTTAACCCAAAAGTACCTAAATCAAACCCAATTTCCACCCAATTGATCCCAATTTTGCCCAAATTCAATTCCAAACTTTAATTCAACATCTCTAGCTTAGTCTAAACTAAATCCAAACTCAATTGGACTCACATTTTAGTTCAAGTTCGATTAAAATCTCAAAATTCCCAATTTTGCTCAAGTGATCCAAATCCTTCAACTTGACTCAATAACAATCAATTCTCTCCCAATCAATGTTGTAAACTATTCATAACACTCCCATAAACAAAATTGAACCATCAATTGCCTCCAATTTGAGCCTAAGCCTCATCCAAACTCATTTGAGCCAAATTTCCCAATTTTTGAGCGAAACATGCCATATGCCCAAAATCCAGCAAATTGAGTATCCTAACCCAAAAATTTCAACCCAATTAATGTTGTGAACTCTTTATACATCCCCATAGACCATTTAAAATCTTTAATTGGCTTTGGACCAAATCCTAGCCTAACCTAAACCCAAGTTAACCCGACTTGTCCCAAATTTACCAAAATCCCAAATCATGCCAAATTGAACCCCCAAACCTATTCAAAACCACTCTAATCACCTTCTAAACCCTTTGTGACAATTATAAACCCAACTTTGAACAATCATATGGGTCTAATGAAAGCCCAAACCAAACCTAGCCCAACCTAAACCCAATGTGACCTAAATTGAACCCATGAACCAATATCACTTAAATTGAACCAAATTGACCAAATCAACTTTATGGCAGCCAACCTTAGGACTCCTTGGACTGGTATGATGTGACCAAACCTAAGCTCATTGAGCCATGAACCAAAGGTCCCTCACTAAGGACCAATGGGTCCTCCCTTTTTTGGCTAACCCAAGCTTCCCTCTTAGCCCTTAAATAAGCGACCATCATTCTTGATTAAATGCACTGTGGCCATCCTTACATCCCCATGCCTCTATCAGCCACCTTCCCTGTCATTGCTGGCCACCCTAGCCGCTAAAACAGCTTAGCCCAAGTGACCCCATACCCCTTTAAACTAAAAATTGAGTTTTCTGAGTGAAGCATCCCCTCAGTGATCAATGACACTGCTCAGCCTCACCCTAAGTGGCATAAAACACCCACATTGACACCTTGAGCTCTACTAATTGGCTACGGATTTAAAAACCACACTTCACGGACAAAATTCAGGAGCTGAAATTTTCTTACTCTGCCAAAACCTCACCAGAGCATCTCCAAATCTCGCTCAACTCATTCCAACAGTTTTCCCCCTATGGTTCCTCCTGCCTGAGAGAAATTTCTCCATTGAAATCTCAACCAGAACTAGGACAAACTCCACCACAGCTCCACAGTGTGCCAAACTCAAATTAATTGCACCCACACATTCAAAACACTAAAAGAACAAGATCCACCATCAAAGCCCCATCACAAAAGCTGTATGAACTGGACTTTGATCAACAATTGAAATTGTCCTTACTCAAATTAAGGTCCAATTATTTCACCATAGCACAAGGCTCCATCTAAAGGTTCGTTGGGACCAATCGAAGCTACCACAACCATTTGATTGAGGCCTCCCCTCTCATACAAAGGTATTGAACTCATTCTTCCTCCCGAGCTTATTCTGAACTTATACATGTGTAGATTGTATTTCATATTGTATAAAACTTATGGAAAGGTTCGTCTAGTTCAGATGAAGCTCTAGGAACAAATTCCATGTGATTTGGTTAAGTCTAGCTCGTGTTCTTAGGTCTAGAAGTTGGATGACTCTCAGGATAAACCAGTCGAAGATGATGAAGGAGCGTCGTTCGATTGAACGTGTAATACTTGGATGGCCAGGATGGAGTCGGACGGAGATCGAATGCATAAAACGTGGCCGCGTGGAAATCCAGTTAGATGGCAACGTCAAATAGGAGAACGCCACATGGTCCTTCAGAGCGACTAAGGATAACACGGCGCCGCACTGGATAAGTAAGAAAATAGGGTAATTTTTTATTTATTTAAATCAGTGAATTTTAAAACCATAACTTGGTGAAGAAAAATCATAAAGACAAAAGAAAAATACCCTATTACCTAGTGAATAGAGGAGAATAAAGTTGAAATGGCTTGAAGTTTCTTTGATGCATGTTTTATTTTTATTTTATTAAATACTATCTGGAGTCTTTTGATTCTCCATTGGCTTAGAAATTTCACCATAGCTTGCTATTTTGGTATGTTGTTGCCTCTGTCTTAGGGGAGCTTCCATGATTTTTCCAAAGTATGAGGAGACCTCTAGACGGAGGTCTCTATTTTTCAAATTATCATGTCTGTTTTGGCAAACTAATTATAATAAATAAAATATTAATAAAAAAATAAAAGATAGATTTTGGTAGGTTACTTATGACGAGGGGACCCTAAGAAAAATAAAAACTTGGTTTAACACATTAAGTACAACCCTAATGGTAATTAAGACCTATAAATTAAATAAAAATAAACTAGACTATGCATAAATGAAAATAACTTGATTTTTATTCTTCTTTGTAATTTAAGGTCAGAGGAACCCCTTATAAAAATTTCAAGTCAAATGGATTTAATTTAAGTGCCTAAATGAATTTTTCAAGTTAAATGACATGGTTGGCAATTAAATAATTATAATAAATAAAATTCACTTCAAAAATTCACCAAATTAATATTGGGAGTTCTCTAAGATCAGAGGAGTCTTTAAAAAATAAAAATCTAATCAAAATAAAATTATTATTTTTGAGCATTATTTTAATATTTAAATAATTAAAAATTAACAAAAATCATAAAATTAATAAAATTGTTGGAAATATTCTAAATTGTCTCCTATGAATCTAGGACCAATATGGATATTTTTCCTAATTACCTAAGAAATGATATTAATTTTTGAAGGGTTAAAATCAATTTTTAAGGGATAAAATAGAATTTCCTTAAATTTTCATTAAAATAATTTTAATAATTAGAAGAAAAATCAGAAAAAATATGAAATTTGGTTCTTTGGGTTTCTTGACCTTAGAGAGATTTAAGAAAAATACAAAATTTAATTTTAAACCAAAATGATAGTTTATCTCTAATTAATACTCTAAAAATTAAAATAATTATAATAAATAAATTAAAGCTAAAAAATCATGAAATTTGGTCCAAGTCGTCCCCTTGTCTAGGTCTACCTTCAATAAAAATTTTAAAGCCAAAGGTTTTGGTTTGGACAAGTTATTGAATTTTCATAAAAAATCTCTATTTTTGCATTAAAATAAATATATAAATTAAATTAAAATTTGAAAAATCATATTTTATTTGATGTTTTAATAAACCCATAATTAAAGTCACATAAATATTTTAAAGTCATTTCAGTTAAACTTAATGAATTTTGAAGTGACAAATGCCTTTAGGGGTAAATTTGTATATTTAAAAGAATTCAATCTTAGTCAATCTTTAGGCTTAATTAAAATAAGAAAAGGGAAATAAATGATCTTAATTATTATGATTAGATGATTGAAATATAAAAGGGTTAATGGTAGAAACCGAACTCATTTTTGTCACATTAAAAGATAAAATTTATAATTTAATTAATCATTATGATTTAAGAAAGATTAAAAAGACTAAATTAAAAAGATTCTTAACGTTAGTGGTTAATTTTGGAGGTTGGTGTTCCATTAATTTAATACCCCTATTTGAATGAAAATTCAAATTTTTTTATAAGAATTATAATCATGAAAAGTCAACTTAACTTTCTTTTCTAAAGACATAAATATACCCACCAAAATCTTAAAGGGCTTAGTAGGGAGCTAAGCTTAGTTGAAAATCTGACTAATGTGGAATAGAAAAAGGAAAAATAATTAATAAAAAAATACTCTTAAAACATTACAAGCCCATCCAAAATTGATTAAATTCCTTTATAAATTAAGTTTGCCTCCAAAGGCCTCACATACATAATTCGTAAGTGAAATATCAAATTATAACCACCCCGTCTTTTAGGATAATTAAAACACTGGCTCGCTGAGCACAAGGATATAAAAGGATGAATCATTTAATAGTTATTATAATTTTAACTAAACTCAAGGAAGCTCAAAAGGATTGTGAAATATCTACGTATCTCCTAGGCCCGTTTCATAAATCTTCTGGACACCTTGTAGGACAACTGGACCTATTACATTTATTAAATGAACAAATCTCTTAAATAAATGAATAAGACCTACTAAGTTATGAAATAGGTTTTGGTAGGACTGTGAAGAAACTATCCATAGTGTTTTACTTTCCTACTAAATATAAATATTTATTGCAAAAATACTAAAGTCTCAGGTGGTGGAACAAGAAGACTCGTGAGGTACAACTTTATAGTTTACAACGCTTTCTTTTCCTGTACTTTACTTACTTTTTCTCTCTTATAAGCATGCATGTTAAACAAAATTGTCACCCTGCATGAAAAACAAAACTTCTAGGATAGCCACAAAACTAAAAACAAAAATCAAAACTAAGTTAAAACAAAACAAGACAACTCAAAATTTAATCACAAAAAAAAAATCATAACTATAACTAAATTAAAATATCTCATTAGATGATCAGGAATCCCTCGGAGGAGGTAACCTACGTCTTCCTAACAGGGTTTCCCACTATCTAAATGAAAGTATGGAGCTCATCAAGTTGAGTTTTGTGGAAATTCATTTGGACTAAGTGAATCCGATGAAAATTGTGGTGTCGGGATGATGGAACAGTGGGATCCTAACCGATTTCACCATAATCGACTTTAATATTTCCCAAATAAGACATTAAGACATCTCAATTCAAACCCTTTCTGAAACATGACACTTCTTTTTCCTTACAATTGACAATACTTTAAACGGAACTTGCTACGACGAGAGCTCAGAGCATGCATGGTGGGCAGCACGGTCATCTTCAATACCAAAACTCCTTAGAAATTAAAACAACAAGTCATATAACTTTGAGTGAGCTTTCATAAGTGCATCGTACACCCTCACTTCATCTCTTTAGACCGTTGCATAACCATGTTGTGCAATATAAGCCCTAACCCGTCTTAGGATTCTGAGGCTGTCATCAGGTATGGCGTAAACCCTCCTATCTTTCAGGCTATTCACATGATCGATTTCAATTTAATTTAAGCCATAAATAATAAAATTGATAGGATAAAACAACAAATAAACATTTTAAATTGAAGCCAAACCATAGGATAGTTCCGGGAAATACCAAGATCTCTCTTGGATCTCTGTCTTTCCCCTAGTCATTCCTTCCTTTTTATTCCTACAAAAACTGTTCTGAAATATGAGCCATTCACCTATTGGATTTCCTACCACCACATTTTATGGTAGAACCCTACCCTTTGGAAGTCATGAGTACAATATTTCCCGATCTATATCAAGTGTTTTCTTAGGTGACTTCAGTTATCTAAGATGTAATTAACTATATGGGCTTACTCTTATAGGAAACTTAAAGACCCTAGATTAATATAAACCCTATTTTATTCCTTCATATTAGATAGGGGAAATTTTCACTCAACAATGGTTCGTAGACCAAATGGATGTTATGAATTCTTTAGTTTATTTGATCAAGCCTCGCCTACAAGCAATGTATCTATTCTTCGGGATAGATACATGTCTTGTGGTGAAGTACTTGATTATTTTAAGCTATCGATTATATGAGATTGAATTGATTTCATATTTTCAAATTTAAAATATTATTTTAAAAAATCCATATATATTAAAATAAATCAAAATTATATTTTTATAAAACTACATTTTACACTTGCGAAAAAGTTTTAAATCTCCCAATGACTTACTTTAACGACTGACACCACCGCAACAGGAAAGGAGGAAGGAGTTCACAAGTGAAATTAAGGATGATAGCGCGAAGAACAGGATAGGGGCTGCCCTTGTTATGTTGGTTGTCTCATATTCAGAGGTGAAACCTCTCGAACTCCTGACTTTGTACGATTATCTTTATGCCCTTCCAGGGTCTCATAATGATAATAGAAGTGATTTTAGCTACATTCTTACTATCTCTATTGATGACGTAACTAATCAAGACCTATTTAATCCCGATTTCAATTCCCCAAATGATCCTCAAATCATAAGGTTCCCGATAAAAAAGTTGACAAAAATGAAAAAGATATTCACAACACCGATTATGGTAGTTTGGGAAGTGAGGAGCCAATCCTCGAGTGGAAAGGAACTCCACTTGCACAGTTGGCTAGCACATCCTCAGATGGAGTTTGTACTTCAAAAAAATAGCCAGGTATAACCTTCACCGATGAAGATTTACTACTCTGTACAGTCGATTACAACCATCAGCTCTACATTTCTGTCATCATTGGCATATTTGTACTTTCCAGAGTATCATAGATCATAAAGCATCTCTTAATATAATGAGTCTATGGACATTGGACTACTTGGATATTGACGCACAAGAGCTCTCCATAGATATGGTGATGTTAAGAGGATTCAACCAGAAAGGAGAAAGATCTCTCAGATCTATAACACTGCAAATGAAAGTTGAAAATTTAGTAACAAACACAAAGTTTTATGTCTTCGACGTACATACTTTGTTCAACACAATGCTTGGTTGACCGTGGCTTCATGAGTACAATATGATCCCGTCAACACTTCACCTATGCATCAAATACTACAAAGATGGATAAGAGCATTGCATTAAGGGAGATCTACAGCCATTCCAAATACATGAAGTGTGCATTCATGAAGACGCTGCCTACTACGCTCCCATGAAGAGAACAGTTTTTTCAAGGGAAGTTGTGTCAAGCAATATTGAAGATCCAGAAGAACCACAAGAATGGGACCATTCATCTCTACTTCGACAATCTCCCACCATGCATTCGCAATAAGTTGGTGGAGGTTATGTTAACCCACACATCCGAGGTCGAGGCCGGGGATGTGGGTGAGGAAAAACTCACCAGATTGTTGAACGGACAAAGCCGGCGATCAGCATAGACGTAGAAGGAAGCTTCATGGAGGATGAATTTGATAAAGAAACAATGATGATAAGACAGAAGAAGCCTTAGTTTGAGATCTCTTTTGATGAAACAGAAAGGAATGAAAATGAATCAACATACGATAAGATTAACCATTAAGTTCAAGCCATGACCCTAACACCGATCCATCCTTAAAAGATCAAGACTATGGAAGTCAAGGAAGTCCATCATGTTTTAGCAAGCTTCCCCTTCTACTTCTTAAAATTGTATAATTCTTAAAGAGGATGACTCTAATGAATTAATGGAATTACCTTTTGGTTACTTTCACCATGCGTACAAAAATTAATTCAACAAGGATATGTGTCGAAGCAAATCATAAAAGATAAATTACAATCGTTTGAAAAAATATGGAACGTAAAAGGAAAGAAACACAGTTCAAAAGAAGTACTTGGGATTGGAACTATTGGAACTGTCGATGACTCAGAATTTTGCATGGTTGTTACTAGCTAATCAGAGGAAGATTTCCTAGACATTCAAGATGAATTTGAAGATCAACCAATAGATGATGCTCCACCAGAGTTTGAAGGGAAAATAAAGTCAACAGTTGATGAGTTAAAGGAAATCAACCTCGGGACTGAGGAACAGCCCCGACCAACTTTCATAAGTTTGTTACTCAGCGAAGAAGAGTATACGAATTTGATCAAATTATTGTCATAATTCAAGGATTGTTTCACTTGGAGTTATGACAATGCCAAGATTATCTCTGGAGGTCATAGTTCACTGACTCAGAGTGAATCGAAATACAATGACAGTAAAGGAAGCCCCTAGAAGAAAGCACCTCGAAATAGAGCAACAAGTTACAACAGAGATAAAGAAATTAATAGACGTTAACTTTGTCCGAGAAGAATAGTATCTGACTTGGTTAGCTATTGTTGTACTCGTAAAGAAGAAGAATTGGCAGATCCGAGTGTGTGTCGACTTAAGAGACTTAAATAAAGTATGTTCGAAGAATGAGTTCCCATTACCGATACTGGAAGTAATGGTGGACATCGCTTCGTCACACGAGACTTTCTCCTTCATGGATGGATCGTAAGGGTACAACCAAATCAAAATGGCTCCAGATGATGCAACACTTACAACATTCATAAATTTGATTGAGAATTACTGCTACACCGTGAAGCCATTTGGACTGAAGAAAATGAAACACCATACCAAAGATTAATGACGAAGATATACGATGACCTCATTCACAGCCAAGTGGAATGCTACATGGAAGCTTTGAGTATCGTATTTGAATGACTACGACAATACAATCTCAAGAAGAATCTCTTAAAGTGCATTTTTGGCGTAATCTCTGGGAAATTTATGGGATCCAACATCGGGGAATCAAAATCAACCTAGAAAAGATTAAGGCTATCTTGGAAATGCCTCCTCCTAAAGTCTTGTAACAACTACGATCTTTTTAAGATAAACTAGAATAACTAAGATGCTTTATATCTAATCTATCACGAAGGTGTCTTCCCTTTTTGATCCTACTTGAAAGGATGTTAGATTTATCTTGGGAGAGCCGTGCCAACGGGCTTTCGAAGATACTAAACAATATCTAACAACACCTTCTACTTTAGTAACCCCTATCTCGTGTAGGCTGGTAAAAATTTATACCGCGGCCTTATACGAGTCTCTTGGAGACTTACTTTCCTAAGTCAATGACGAGGGTAAAGAGAACACATTCTACTACTTGATTCAATGTCTTATAACCGCGGAGGTAAAGTATCCTTTTAATGAGAAACATAGTCTAGCTTTGGTTTTTGCCAGTCAAAAGCTTAGACACTACATGTTGATGACCTGAAGAACACTTTCTGGATGTTTAGCATGGTGGTAAATGATACTATTGCAATTCAACATAACTTTTGTGCCCCTTCGCGTTATCAAAGGGCAGATTCTTGCAGATTTTCTTGCAGCACACCCACTGCCAAATGGGTCCCCACTCAATGACAAACTACTAGTTGAACAGATATTAAGAGTGGAACATCCCAGTTCCATTTGTTGGGAGATATACTTTGATGGAGCGTCTTCAACCTAAAGAGACAAAGGACAACAGATAGAGATACCTGGTAAAGTAGGGATTTGTCTGATCATCGTGCCACCAGATCATTCCATACTAAAATTTTCTTACCAATTAACAGAGTCGTACACCAATAATGAAGTAGTATATGAAGCTCTAATCACCGGTTTGGAAATGGAAATACTAATGAAATAAATGGACATAACCATTTATGGTGACTCAGAACTCGTCATCCAACAAGTGGCAGGACAATATAAGATTATGAAGCCGATATTGGATGAATACCACCGATATACAATGAAATTGCTAGAGAAGATTGTAAGTGTGATATTCTATAAAAATCCTCGAGGAGACAATGCCCATGCGGACGCTTTAGCTAAACTTACTAAAAAATTGGCTTGAACACTCGAAGATTCTATATATATTACGGTGCAAGGACGTCAGATTATATCGCAGATGAACCTGACAGTTTGCACAAGATTGGAAAAGAATAGATAGCAGCTCCAGTGTCAGATGATACAGAAGACTAGCTTGAACCGATAGCAGAATATTTTGAAATAGATAGATTGTTAGAAGATAAGCCAGTTGCACATCAGATTCAGAAGAGCGCTCTTTCATATTCCTTGATTTATAATGTTATGTACAGAAGATCTTTCAACCAGATGTGGCTCAAATATCTCAACACAGCTGAAACACAGAAAATCGTCAAAGAAGTACATGCTGGATTGTGTGGAGCTAACCAGTCAGGGTCAAAGATGAAAGTTAAAATCAAAAGACTTGGATACTACTGGCCAACAATGATGACAGATTGCAGGGATATAACAAAGAAATGTCATCAATGCCAAGTGCATGGAGTGGTCTTGCACGAACCTCCGAATGTTCTACACTCGACGATTGCCTTGTGTCCATTCGATTGATGGTGCATGGATAAAGTGGGATAGATAGACTCTCCATCTTCAAGAGGACACAAGTGTATCCTCACAAATACAGACTAATTCTCCAAATGGGCAGAGGCAATGCCTCTGTCGGCGATGGAAAACTCATTGCTTTTGATTGTTGCCAAATCCCGTGCGTCGTGTCAAATGTCAAGGACTCACCGGTCTATTTATATTGCCCTAGTCTTTAATCCCCTTTTTTGAAAAACATTGAAAGAAAAAGGACAAAATAAACAATCATAGGAAAAGGTAATGTGATATCTTTACAGGGAGAACTCTAGAATGTTTTTATTCTACTAGGAAAAATCACAAGTCTAATAACCAGAGATTTTTAGGTATTTAACCTATTCTGAGTTGCTTTTTACTTCTCCTATAGAAGCAAGCTTTTATTGTAAATTTCATTCTAGAAAATTCTTGTTTTACCTAAGAAAACTCTTGATTAATGTTAAAAACTCATTTTTCTGAATATATTTTAGGAAAATAAATATATGAATGTTTTATCCATCTAATTTTGTAATGAGATATTATGTCATGAGGTATTTTATTATTTTGTTTATGATTTTTATTTTTTCATGTCAAATGTCGTATTGTTTTTGTTTTGTCATTATTTTAATGTATATTGTTATTTCTTCTTCAAGTTTGGTGACTATCCTAACTGTTGCATTTTTGTTATTTTTTTTTCATGTAATTTTGTTATTTGTTTAGGTTTCGTGGCTAACCTAAAACTTTAATCTTTGTCACCCTGCAAAAAAAATATCGTAAGAAATAATGTCATAAAAATATTTAGATTACCTAGTACAAATGTCTTTTGTTTCAGAGTTGTTGGATATCCAATTTTGGTTGAAATGTCGATTTGATATTAAAAATTGAAATTTTGATTTAGATTTAGTTTTGATAAGAATTTAGAATAGACTTTTAAACTCAGTTTTCATTTGAACTTAATAAATCTAATGAAATTTTAGACTTAATATCGTTTAATTTTAAGGTTTTAGAATTGATTTAGATGGTTACTTGAATAAGATTTTTAGACTCAATGTCATTCGAGCCTAAAGGTTTGAATTTTAGATTTTTAGATTCAATAGTTACTTGAATCCAAATAAAATAATTTTGAGTCGATGTCATTTAGAGTATAAAGGATTGCATTTGTGTCTAATAAAAAAATTAGACTTTGAAAATTTAGATTCAGTTTTATCTGAATCTAGAATTTCTGAATTTTATGTTGATTATTTCAAGATAAATTATGTTGATTTATATTGTTTTAAACTTAGTATTTTGTTTAGGTATGTCGAGTTAAGTTGAACTTAAAATTTATGTTGAAATAAGTTTAATTTGAATTTATGACAAGTTAAGTTAATTTAAATTTAGCTTTAACTCAAACATAAAATTTTGAGTTGATTTTAAATTAAACCTAGAACTTTAGGTTTGACTTAAGTTTGAATTTCAAGTTATATTTAAGTTAACTTGGGTTTATGTCATGGTGAGCCTATGTTTAGTTTTGACTTACGCCTGATGTGATTTGGACTTAAGTTAGGTTTGACTTAGGGTTTTAGTTTGAGTTAAGTTAGGTTCCAATTAAATTGAACCTGGACTTAAGATTGACTCATGTTCAATATGGGTTGAACTTAAGTTTGGTTTAACTTGTGTTCAAGTTAGGTTGAACCTAAGTTATAAGTTTTGTTTAATAGGGGGTTTAACTTTAAATAAACCTAATTTGGGTAAGGTTTAATTGATTAATTAGGCTTAATTAGGGTTAAACCTAACTGTTTTAAGGTTAGTTAAACCTAATTTGGGTAATGTTTAATTGATAAATTAGGCTTAATAAGGGTAGATTTAAGTCTAATTGTTTTAAGGTTAATTAAACCTAATTTGGGTAAGGTTTAATTGTTTAATTAGGCTTAAGTAGGGTTTAAGCCTAATTGGTTTAAGGTTAACTAATCCTAATTTAGGTAAAGTTTAATTGATTAATTAGGATTAGGATTAATTAGGCATAAGCCTAATTGGGTTAATGTTAATTAAACCTAATTTGGGTAAGTGAAATATCATATAACCACCCCGTCTTTCAGGATAATTAAAACACTGGCTCGCTGAGCGCAAGGATATAAAAGGATGAATCATTTAATAATTATGATAAGTTCAACTAAACTCAAGGAAGCTCAAAAGGATTGAGAAATGTCTAGGTATCTCCTAGGCCCGTTTCATAAATCTTCTGGACACCTTGTAGGACAACTGGACCTATTACATTTATTAAATGAACAAATCTCTTAAATAAATGAATAAGACCTACAAAGTTATGACATAGGTTTTGGTAGGACTGTGACGAAACTATCCATAGTGTTTTACTTTCCCACAAATATAAATTTTTATTGAAAAAATACTAAAGTCTCAGGTGGTGGAACAAGAAGACTTGTGAGGTACAACTTTATAATTTACAGCGCTTTCTTTTCCTGCGCTTTACTTACTTTTTCTTGCTTATAAACATGCATCTTAAACAACATTATCACCCTGCATTAAAAAAAAAACTTCTACGATAGCCACAAAACTAAAAACAAAAATCAAAATTAAGTTAAAATAAAACAAGATAAAATCCACTGCCATAACAGTCAAAATAAGACAACTCAAAATTTAATCACAAAAAAACAAAAAAAAATTATAACTATAACTAAATTAAAACATCTCATTAGATGATCAGGAATCTCTTGGAGGAGGTAACCTACGTGTTCCTAACAGGGTTTACCACTATCTTAATGAAAGTATGGAGCTCCTCAAGTTGAGTTTTGTGGAAATTCATTTGGACTAAGTGAATCCGATGAAAATTGTGGTGTCAGGATGATGGAACTGTGGGATCCTAACCGATTTCGCCATAATCAACTTTAATATTCCCCAAATAAGACATTAATACATCATAATTTAAACCCTTTCTGAAACAGGACACTTCTTTTTCCTTATAATTGACAATACTTTAAATGGAACTTGCTACGACGAGGAGCTCAGAGCATGCATGGTGGGCAGCACGGCCATCTTCAATACCAAAACTCCTTAGAAATTAAAACAAAAAGTCATATAACTTCGAGGGAGCTTTCTTAAGTGCAGCGTATACCCTCACTTCATCTCTTTAGACCGTTGCATAACCATGTTGTACAATATGAGCCCTAACCCGACTTAGGATTCTGACTTTGTCATCGGGTATGACGTAAACCCTCCTATCTTTCAGGCTATTCACATGATCTATATCAAGTTAATTTAAGCCATAAATAACAAAATTGATAGGATAAAACAATAAATAAACATTTTAAATTGAAGCCAAACCATAGGATAGTTCGGGAAAATACCAAGATATCTCTTGGATCTATGTCTTTCCCCTAGTCTTGCTTTTCTTTGGATTCCTACAAAAGCTGTTTCGAAATTTGAGCCATTCACCTATTGGATTTCGTACTACCACATTTTATTATAGAACCCTACCCTTTGGAGGTCATGAGTACAATATTTCCCGATCTATATCAAGTGTTTTCTTAGGTGACTTCAGTTTTCTAAGATGTAATTAACTATAGGGGCTTACTCTTATGGAAACTTAAAGTACCTAGATTAATATAAACCCTATCTTATTCCTTCATATTAGATAGGGGAAATTGTCACTCAACAAAGGTTCGTGGACCAAATGGATGTATTAATTCTTTAGTTTATTTGATCAAGCCTCCCCTACAAGCAATGTATCTATTCTTCGGGATAGATACATGTCTTGTGGTGAAGTGCTTGATTATTTTAAGCTATCGATTATATGAGATTGAATTGATTTCATATTTTCAAATTTAAAATATTATTTTAAAAAATCCATATATATTAAAATAAATCAAAATTATATTTTTATAAAACTACATTTTACACTTGCGAAAAAGTTTTAAATCTCCCAACGACTTACTTTAACGACCGACGCCACCACAACAGGAAAGGAGGAAGAAGGAGTTCACAAGTGAAATTAAGGATGATAGTGCGAAGAAAAGGATAGGGGCTGCCCTTGTTATGTTGGTTGTCTCATATTCAGAGGTGAAACCTCTCGAACCCCTGACTTTGTACGATTATCTTTATGCCCTTTCAGGGTCTCATAATGATAATAGAAGTGATTTTAGCTACATTCTTACTATCTATATTGATGACGTAACTAATCAAGACCTATTTAATCCCAATTTCAATTCCCAAAATGATCTTCAAATCATAAGGTTCCCGATAAAAAAGTTGACAAAAATGAAAAAGATATCCACAACACCGATTATGGTAGTTTGGGAAGTGAGGAGCCAATCCTCGAGTGGAAAGGAACTCCACTTGCAATCAACTTGGATCTTTCTGATACAGAAGCAGTGCCATAAGAGTCAACTATAACATCAGGAGAACCTTTGGGTCCACTGGAGGAAGAAATCACGGAAGTGAATCTGAAAAGTGGAAGGGTGCTACCTCCAAGGACAACTCCATTAGATAAAGAAAAACATATAGTTATTCAAGAAGAAGTACCTCCAGCAGCAAAAGAAGTGTACATTCGAAATGAGATAGAAAGTTTAAATAAAGTGGATTACAATGTACTAGCACATCTTAGGAAGTTGCAACACAAACTAAGCATCTGTGGCACTTTGATCCTGTCAAAGGAGATGAGAGAAAATCTGATCAAGGCTCAACTTGAACCAGACGTTTTCTTAGCACAGTTGGCTAGCACATCCTCAGACGGAGTTTGTACTTCAAAAAAACAGCCAGGTATAACCTTCACCGATGAAGATTTACTACTCTGTACAGTCGATTACAACCATTCGCTCTACATTTCTGTCATCATTGGCATATTTGTACTTTTCAGAGTATCATAGATCATAAAGCATCACTTAATGAGTCTATGGACATTGGACTACTTGGATATTGAAGCACGAGAGCTCTCCATAGATATGGTGATGTTAAGAGGATTCAACTAGAAAGGAGAAAGAGCTCTCAGATCTATAACACTGCAAACGAAAGTTGAAAATTTAGTAACAAACACAAAATTCTATGTCATCGATGCACACACTTTGTTCAACACAATGCTTGGTTGACCGTGGCTTCATGAGTACAACACGATCCCGTCAACACTTCACCTATGCATCAAATACTACAAAGATGGATAAGAGCATTGCATTAAGGGAGATCTACAGCCATTCTAAATACATGAAGTGGGCATTCATGAAGACGCTGCCTACTACACTCCCATGAAGAGAATAGTTTTTTCAAGGGAAGCTGTGCCAAGCAATATTGAAGATCCAGAAGAACCACAAGAACAGGACCATTCATCTCTACTTCGACAATCTCCCACCATGCATTCGCAATAAGTTGGTGGAGGTTATGTTAACCCACACATCCGAGGTCGAGGCCGGGGATGTGGGTGAGGAAAAACTCACCAGATTGTTGAACGGACGAAGCCGGCGATCAGCATAGACGTAGAAGAAAGCATCGAGGAGGATGAATTTGATAAAGAAACAATGATGATAAGTCAAAAGAAGCCTTAGTTTGAGATCTCTTTTGATGAAACAGAAAGGAATGAATATGAATCAACATAATAGGATTAACCATTAAGTTCAAGCCATGACCCTAACTCCGATCCATCCTTAAAAGATCGAGACTATGGAAGTAAAGGAAGTCCATAATGGTGGTATTAAACCGATCATGTTTTAGCAAGGTTCCCCTTCTACTTCTTAAAATTGTATAATTCTTAAAGAGGATGACTCTAATGAATTAATGGAACTATCTTTTGGTTACTTTCACCATGCGTACAAAAATTAATTCAACAAGGATATGTGTCGAAGCAAATCATAAAAGATAAATCACAATCGTTTGAAAAAATATGGAACATAAAAGGAAAGAAACTCAATTCAAAAGAAGGACTTGGGTTTGGAACTATTGGAACTCGCGATGACTCAGAATTTTGAATGGTTGTTACTAGCTAATCAGAGGAAGATTGCCTAGACATTCAAGATGAATTTGAAAATCAACCAATAGATGATGCTCCACAAGAGTTTGAAGGGAAAATAAAATCAACAGTTGATGAGTTAAAGGAAATCAACCTCGGGATCGAGGAATGACCCGACCAACTTTCATAAGTTTGTTACTCAGCGAAGAAGAGTATACGAATTTGATCAAATTATTGTCATAATTCAAGGATTATTTCACTTGGAGTTATGACAATGCCAAGATTATCTCCGGAGGTCATAGTTCACTGACTCAGAGTGAATTGAAATACAATGACAGTAAAGGAAGCCCCTAGAAGAAAGCACCTCTAAATAGAACAACAAGTTACAACAGAGATAAAGAAATTAATAGACGTTAACTTTGTCTGAGAAGAATAGTATCTGACATGGTTAGCTATTGTTGTACTCGTAAAGAAGAAGAATTGGCAAATCCGAGTGTGTGTCGACTTAAGAGACTTAAATAAAGTATGTTCGAAGAATGAGTTCCCATTGCCGATACCGGAAGGAATGGTGGACATCGCTTCGTCACACGAGACTTTCTCCTTCAAGGATGGATCGTAAGGGTACAACCAAATCAAAATGGCTCCAGATGATGTAACACTTACAACATTCATAACTTTGATCGAGAATTATTGCTACACCGTGAAGCTGTTTGGACTGAAGAACACGAAAGACCATACCAAAGATTAATGACGAAGATCTACGATGACCTCATTCACAGCCAAGTGGAATTCTACATGGAAGCTTTGAGTATCGTATTTGAATGACTACGACAATACAATCTCAAGATGAATCTGCTAAAGTGCATTTTCAGCGTAATCTCTGGGAAATTTATGGGATCCAACATCGGGGAATCAAAATCAACCTAGAAAAGATTAAGGCTATCTTGGAAATTCCTCCTCCTAAAGTCTTGTAACAACTACGATCTTTTTAAGATAAACTGGAATACCTAAGACGCTTTATATCTAATCTATCACGAAGGTGTCTTCCCTTTTTGATCCTACTTGAATGGATGTTAGATTTATCTAGGGTGAGCCGTGCTAACGGGCTTTCGAAGATACTAAAAAATATCTAACAACACCTTCTACTTTAGCAACCCCTATCTCGTATAGGCAATTAAAAATTTATACCGCGGCCTTAGACGAGTCTCTTGCAGACTTACTTGCCTAAGTCAATGACGAGGGTAAAGAGAATGCATTTTACTACTTGATTCAATGCTTATAACTGCGGAGGTAAAGTGTCCTTCTAATGAGAAACATAGTCTAGCTTTGGTTTTAGCCACTCAAAAGCTTAGACACTACATGTTGTCTCATAAGGTCAACCTATTTTTGAAAGTTAATCTGTTGCATTTTTTGATGACCCGAAGAACACTTTCTGGATGTTTAGCATGGTGGTCAATGATACTATTGCAATTCAACATAACTTTTGTGCCCCTTCGCGCTATCAAAGGGTAGATTCTTGCAAATTTTCTTGCAGCACACCCACTGCCAACTGGGTCCCCACTCAATGACAAACTACTAACTGAACATATATTAAGAATGGAAAAACCCAGTTCCAGATGTTGGGAGATATAATTTGATGGAGCGTCATCAGCCAAAAGAGACAAAAGACATTAGATAGAGATACCTGGCAAAGTAGGGATTTGTCTGATCATCGTGGCACCAGATCATGCCATACTAAAATTTTCTTACCAATTAACAGAGTCGTACACCAATAATGAAGTAGTGTATAAAGCTCTAATCACCGGTTTGGAATTGGAAATACTAATGAAAATAATGGACATAGCTATTTATGGTGACTCAGAACTCGTCATCCAACAAGTGGCAGGACAATATAAGATTATGAAGCCGATATTGGATGAATACCACCGATATACAATGAAATTGCTAGAGAAGATTGCGGGTGTGATATTCTATAAAAGTCCTCGAGCAGACAATGCCCATGCGGACACTTTAGCTAAACTAACTAAAGAATTGGCTTGTACACTAAAAGATTCTATATATATTACGGTGTAAGGACATCAGATTTTATAGCAGATGGACCTCAACAGTTTGCACAAGATTGGAAAAGAAGAGATAACAGCTACAGTATCAGATGTTACAAAAGACTAGCTTGAACCGATAGCAGAATATTTTGAAATAGGAAGATTGCCAAAAGATAATTCAGTTGCACATCAGATTTAGAAGAGCGTTGTTTCATATTCCTTGAATGATAATGTTATGTATAGAAGATCTTTTAACCAGATGTGGCTCAGATATCTCAACACAGTAGAAACACAGAAAATCGTCAAAGAAGTACATGCTGGATTGTGTGGAGCTAACCAGTCAGGATCAAAGATGAAAGTTAAAATCAAAAGACTTGGATAATACTGGCCAACAATGATGACAGATTGCAGGGACATAGCAAAGAAATGTCATCAATGCCAAGTGCATGGAGTGGTCTTGCACGAACCTACGAATGTTCTACACTCGACAATTGCCTTGTGTCCATTCAAATGCTAGCGCACGGATAAAGTGGGACAGATAGACTCTCCATCTTCAAGAGGACACAAGTTTATTCTCACAACTACAGACTAATTCTCCAAATGGGAAGAGGCAATGCTGCTTTCGGCGATGGAAAACTCATCGCTTCTGATTATTGCCAAATCCTGGGCATCGTGTCAAATGTCAAGGACTCACCGATCTATTTATATTGCCCTAGTCTTTAATCCCCTTTTTTGAAAAAGAGTGAAAGAAAAAGGACAAAATAAACAATCATAGGAAACGGTAATGTGATATCTTTATAGGGAGAACTCTAGAATGTTTTTATCCTACTAGGAAAAATCACAAGTCTAATAACCAGATATTTTTAGTTATTTAACCTATTCTGAGTTCCTTTTTACTTCTCCTATAGAAGCAAGCTTTTATAGTAAATTACATTCTAGAAAATTGTGGTTTTACCTAAGAAAACTCTTGATTAATGTTAAAAACTCATTTTTCTGAACATATTTTTGGAAAATAAATGTATGAATGTTTTATCCATCTAATTTTGTAATGAGATATTATGTCATGAGGTATTTTATTATTTTGTTTATGATTTTTATTTTTTCATGTCAAATGTCGTATTGTTTTTGTTTGGTCATTATTTTAATGTATATTGTTATTTCTTCTTTAAGTTTGGTGACTATCCTGACTGTTGCATTTTTGTTATTTTTGTTGTCATGTAATTTTGTTATTTGTTTAGGTTTCATGGCTAACCTAAAACTTTAATCATTGTCACCCTGCAAAAAAAATATCGTAAGAAATAATTTCATAAAAATATTTAGATTACCTAGTAAAAGTGTCTTTTGTTTCAGAGTTGTTGGATATCCAATTTTGGTTGAAATGTCGATTTGATATTAAAAATTGAAATTTTGATTTAGATTTAGTTTTGATAGGAATTTAGAATAGACTTTTAAACTCAGTTTTCATTTGAACTTAATAAATCTAATGAAATTTTAGACTTAATATCGTTTAATTTTAAGGTTTTAGAATTGATTTAGATGGTTACTTGAATAAGATTTTTAGACTCAATGTCATTTGAGCCTAAAGGTTTGGATTTTAGATTTTTAGATTCAATAGTTACTTGAATCCAAATAAAGAAATTTTGAGTCGATGTCATTTAGAGTATAAAGGATTGGATTTGTGTCTAATAAAAAAATTAGACTTTGAAAATTTAGATTCAGTTTTATTTGAATCTAGAATTTCTGAGTTTTATGTTGATTATTTCAAGTTAAATTATGTTCATTTAAATTGTTTTAAACTTAGTATTATGTTTAGGTATGTCGAGTTAAGTTGAATTTAAAATTTATGTTGAACTAATTTTAATTTGAATTTTTGTCAAGTTAAGTTAATTTAAATTTAGCTTTAACTCAAACATAAAATTTTGAGTTGATTTTAAATTAAACCTAGAACTTTAGGTTTGACTTAAGTTTGAATTTCAAGTTATATTTAAGTTAACTTGGGTTTATGTCATGGTGAGCCTATGCTTAGTTTTGACTTACGCCTGATGTGATTTGGACTTAAGTTAGGTTTGACTTAGGTTTTTAGTTTGAGTTAAGTTAGGTTCCAGTTAAATTGAACCTGGACTTAAGATTGACTCATGTTCAATATGGGTTGAACTTAAGTTTGGTTTAACTTGTGTTCAAGTTAGGTTGAACCTAAGTTATAAGTTTTGTTTAATAGGGGGTTTATCTTTAAATAAACCTAATTTGGGTAAGGTTTAATTGATTAATTAGGCTTAATTAGGGTTAAGCCTAACTGTTTTAAGGTTAATTAAACCTAATTTGGGTAATGTTTAATTGATAAGTTAGGCTTAATAAGGGTCGATTTAAGTCTAATTGTTTTAAGGTTAATTAAACCTAATTTGGGTAAGGTTTAATTGTTTAATTAGGCTTAAGTAGGGTTTAAGCCTAATTGGTTTAAGGTTAATTAATCCTAATTTAGGTAAAGTTTAATTGATTAATTAGGATTAAGTAGGCTTAAGCCTAATTGGGTTAATTTTAATTAAACATAATTTGGGTAAGTGCAATATCATATAACCACTCTATCTTTCAGGTTAATTAAAACACTGGCTCGCTGAGCGCAAGGATATAAAAGGATGAATCATTTAATAATTATGATAAGTTCAGCTAAACTCAAGGAAGCTCAAAAGGATTGTGAAATGTCTAGGTATCTCCTGAGCCCGTTTCATAAATCTTCCGGACACCTTGTAGGACAACTGGACCTATTACATTTATTAAATGAACAAATCTCTTAAATAAATGAATAAGACCTACTAAGTTATGACATAGGTTTTGGTAGGACTGTGACGAAACTATCCATAGTGTTTTACTTTCCTACAAATTATAAATGTTTATTGTAAAAATACTAAAGTCTTAGGTGGTGGAACATGAAGACTCGTGAGGTACACCTTTATAGTTTATGACGCTTTCTTTTCCTACACATTACTCACTTTTTCTTGCTTATGAGCTTGCATGTTAAACAAAATTGTCACCCTGCATGAAAAAGAAAACTTCTAGGATAGCCACAAAACTAAAAACAAAAATCAAAATTAAGTTAAAACAAAACAAGATAAAACAGGGTTTATATTACCTGGGTTCTTTAAAATTCCCTATAAGGGCAAGCCCCTATAGTTAATTACATCTTAAGTGACGGGAATCACCTAAGAAAACTCTCGATAATAATCAGTAGTTCTGCTCTCAATAATTTCAAAGTGTATGTTTTCAAGGGATTGAATTTTGGAATTTTGATAGGGAATGGATCAAATTTGGAAGATTTTATTTTGGGATTTCAAAGGAAGAAAGGTAGGAGAAATTACGGATTCGAAGCGAACTTCGGTAATTTCCCGACTATCCTATTGTTTGTCTTGAATTTAGGAAAGTCCTAATGTTTATTTAATGTTTTCATCTTGCCAATTTTAGTTAATTTGGACTTATATTCATATGATAGAATCACACAAATAGCCTTGAAGTTATGAGGGTTTATGTCGTACCGAACGACTACCTCGGAATCCTAAGTCCGGTCAGGGCTTAATTTGCAATCCAAATGCCTAACAAAAGATTGAGGATTTATGTTACACTAGGAAAACTACCTCGGAGTCCTATGGATTGGTTATTTAATTCTAAGAAGGTTTAGCTGATGTAGATTCAAGTTTTGTCGACGACGATGGTCGTGTCTGCCCACCATGCTCCAAGCTCCTTGTTGTTGCAGAGGTTTAGTTATAGAAGTCATAAATCAGGAGATGAGAGAAGTATTTTGGTTTAGAGAAAATCTTAGTTTCCAAGTGTTTTTTTTTGTGTTTTAATTAAAACAAATCTTAAAGTTGATTATAACGACACCGGTTAAGATCCCACGGTTCCATCCTTCCGACATTGTTATTTTTATCGGATTCACTTAGTCCAGATGAATTTGCTAAACTCAACTGAATGAGTTCCACACTTTCATTTAGACCGTGGGAAATCTTGTTAGCAACACGTAGGTTACATCATCCGAGGTATTCCCAATCATCCAACAGGACGTTTTAATTTAGTTGTAATTGTAGTTTTGTGTTATGTTTGTGATTAAATTTTGAGTTGTTTTATATTTTGAAATGTTGTGGCGGTGAATTTTATCTTGCAATGACTTTTAACTTAGTTTTGGTTTCAGTTTTAGGGACTATCCTAAAGGTGTGGGTTTTCATGCAACGAGTTGTTTATCATGCAAGAAAAAGTAAGTGCGATGCAATTAAAGAAATTGCAATAATGTAAATTGCAATAAAATAAAAGCGTACCTGGAGGGTCTTCCCGTCATCCCAAGCTGCACTTAAAACATAAATAGAATATTTAAGCAAGTTCCTAGGTAAAGCTAAGGGAAGGGTTATGGTTTTCTACCAAATTCCTAATCCTATAGCTAGTCATTTCCTATGACGTCTAGGTCCTTGTATTTTGGTTTGAGGATGATTTTCTTCATCAAAGAATAATTAAGTTTAATTGTTCTTATAAGTATCCTATCATATTGAGGAAGTGCTTAAGAAGAATCTTAAACATCTTTTCAATATTACTAGAATTGTTTTAAGTCCAAATGGATTTAATCATGCAAATGAATTAATCGTCCGAGAATCCAAGTTTTGTTATTATCTTGCTCAGTGAACTAGGACATTTGAATATCCTATAAGTGAAGTAACATTTCATTTAATGTTCTGTTTAGGAGTTATGGTAACCAAAGCTTTCGAGGGCAAATTGGTGTTCAAATGGTTCGTGATTTAGTTTAACTTTAGTTAAAGGGTTTAAATTTGGAATAGTGTTCAAGTTGCTTTAAATTTAATTTCTTTATGTCTTAGGTGATGTTATTTAATTCAATTTAATTTAACTTTAATTTAATTTAATTTAGTTTTAATTTTAATTTAATTTTGATTTAATTCAATTTAGTTTGACTTGATGTTAAATTAATTTAGTTTAATTTGATTTAATTTCCTTTAATTTAATTTAATTTGATTTAATTTTAGTTTAATTTAAGTTAATTTAATTTAATTTAATATGTTTTAATTTAATTTAATTTAATCCTTAATTTAATAATTTTTAATTTAATTTAGTTTAATTTAATTTAATTTAATTTATTTATTTAATTTAATTTAATTTACTTAACTTGTTTGATTTAATTTAATTTAATCTTTAATTTAATTTTAATTTTAATTTTAATTTAATTGAAAATTTAAAAAAGAGTTTAATAATTTAACTTTTTAATTTAATTTAATGATTAAGTCTTTTAACATTTTAAAACTTAAATTTGAATTATCATTTTAATTAAAAATTAAATATTATTGAGATGATTAATTTAGGGATTTTTTAAAATTAAAGAATAAATCTCTTCCTAATAATATCCCTATCTTAATAATTCCAATTTTATTATTCTTCCAAATTTAATCAATTATTTATTTAAGGTTTATTTTAATTATCTTCAAATTGTTTAATAGTTTTCTACTCTTTAATTATTTAAATTTCAATCATCCAAATCAGATTAAGATCAAATATTTTATTTGTTAATTTTATTAAACCTAAAGTTTTAATTAAGGGTTAAAATTTTTAATTACCATTTTGCCCTTCAAGCTTAATAATTCCATAACTCACTAAATTGAGCTTAAATGAACTTGAACTTTTTATGTGACTTTACTCATATGCCAATAAAGACATGAGAGGAGAAAATGTGATTTTTCTGTATTTAATTTATTTATGTAATTATTTTTGGTGGAAAATAGGAATTTCCAAGGAAAATTTAATAATATGACCAAGGGAAAGTTTCTGTCCTTAAGAAAATTATGGGACATTGCTAATGACCAGAGGACCACTTGGACCAATTTTGGTGATTTTTTGAATTATATTATTTTTATTATAATTATTTTAAGTTTTGGAGTATTAATTAATTTAAAAATAAAATAAAGGTTGAAAAATAAAATTTATATTTTTTAAAAATCTCTCTGATATCAAGGAAATCAGAGAATCAATTTTTGTAATTTTCTGATTTTTTTTGATTTATTATAATTATTTTAGTGAAAATGCTAGAAAATACATTTTTTTAATTTTAAAATTATCTTAGGGCTTTAAAATTTAATATCTCATTAAAAAGACCTAAGAAAAATATGGGGTTTGTTCCTAAGTGATTAAAATTCAAAATGTGACATTTTGGTGAATTTTATTATTTTTGTGATTTTTATTATTTTTTAATTATTAAAATATTAAAATAATACCAAAAAATCAACTTTTTTAGAAAATTGAAATTTTAATTTTCTTAAATTCCCCTGATATCAGAGAGGCTCCAAAACCAATTTGGTGAATTTTTAAAAAGTATTTTGAAAGTTATGAATTTTTAAAATTTAAAATGGCTAAATGGCTTAATCAACCCATTTAGTAGGGCTAACCAAGTCCAATTGACTTCAAATTTTTATGGTGGGTTCCTCTGATCCTAGAGGTCAGTGGAGAATTAATTTTAAGTCAATTTGATGTATGGTTAGCTCTAATTAATTAAGGAGCTATTTTGGGTGTTTAAGCCAATTAGGGTTATTTTAAATGAATTAATCCAAAATCTATTTTTCCTAGGGTCCTCTGGTCATAAGAGACATCACCAAATTTTCCTAGAATTTATTTCACAACATGCTAATTATTGGAATTAAAATACTTAAAACAGCAACATAAATTTGAAAAATCAATAACTTCTCATAGGGATGGCCTCTGACTTTGGAAAATTCAGGGAATGTTCCCAAATTCAGAGGCTTCAAAAGCCCTATGGTCTCATGCCATGGTGAATTTCCTATAAGCATGGAGAATTAAAACAATGCAGAAGGGAAATAAATCATTAAAAATAAAATACTTGATGAAATTAAATAATTTCTTTTCCACATTATTTTCCTCTGTTCACTGAGCAAGAGGGTATTTTTATTTTAATTTTCTGATTTTCCTACACAAAGTTATGGATTTTTGAAGTTTAGGGGAATTAAATAAATCAAAAATACCCTAATTTTCTATTTATCCATGCGGCGCCGCGTCAACCTCGGCAGCTCCGAAAGGCCACGCGGCGTGTTCTGGTTCGACGCCGCCATTTGACTCAGCATTCCGGGGCCCCGCTGTATCGTTCCATCTCCTGATCCGACGCAATCCTGGTCGTCCGTCCGCGCGTGTATTAAATGAATGTCATTCGTTCATCGTCCCCAAGCGTCCTCACCCGAGAGCCGTCCACACTAAATTCTTAATATCTCACTCAATACTAAATGGATTTTCGTGTTCTTATGCTTGCATGGATTCGTCTTGAAGAGACGAATACATCTATACGGTGATCATGCATTGAAATTAAAGCATTTAAAATGGAGAATCTCCAGAAGCTCGGGATGAAGAATTAGCTCATACCTTTTCTCAGAGAAGTGTGGCTTCAATCTGAGGGTTGTGTCACCTTCGATTGGATCCCAGCAAACTCCAGATGAAGTCTCCTGGTCTGATGAATCGCCTAGGTATGATTTCGACCAAGCCCGATCACAAAGCTTGGAGTCCGGAACGGATGGGTGGCTTCGGAGAGGGGGCTTTTGCTGGTGGACTCCTTCCCTCGGTCCGGTGAAGGTGTAGGACCAATCAATTTGAGGATTGATCCACTGTGGAGAAGTGTCCTGGTTTTGGGTGGAATTTTGGCTGAGAAATTGAGTTCTGTTGGTGGGGATTAGGGCAAATTGGCACTGGGGATCAATTGCTCTAAGTATGGAGAGTGTTCTGGAACAATTTTTGCAGGGTTTCAGTAAGATCTGGTTCAGCACCTCTCATGGCGGAGAGGGGGTGGTGATTAAATAGGAGAGGTGGAGGGCCTCCCAGGGAGAGTTAGGGCTTGGGATCAGCTGCTCTTGGCAAGAGAAGAACAGTTGCAATGGCCACTGGGGATGGGGCAGCTCAGCAGGTGAGAATTCCATGTTTGGGATCACATGTGAGCTCTCAGCCTGGTGGTTTCCGGTGGCTGTGGTGGCTGGCCGGCCAGGGTCAGGTCACCCTCAAGGTCAGGGAGGTCAGGGCTGGGGCTTAGTGCAGTCAATTGGCCATGGGCATGTGTAAAGGAGTTGAATTGAAATGGAATGGGGGAGGAGCTAATTTTGGCTTGATTTGGTCAAGTCCACCTTTTGGGCTTGGTTCACCTCCCCATGGCTGATTTGGGCTGAGAGAGGATCAGGTGAATCAGCTAGGAAAGGGTAGAGAAGTGACCATCCATGAATATTTTGATTAATCATGGATTAAGGTGAAGCATAAAAAGAGTTAAAACCTTTTTAAGGGGGCTTAGAAGAGGCTCCTCATTTTGCCATTAATGGCTTGATCACATGTCAAACCTTCCATGGCATCATGTGGCTTGTCCATGGCTTGCATGGCTTGTCTTTGGCTTGGGGAAAAGTTTGGTCAATTTCATGAAAATGGATTTTAGAAATTTTTGGTAATTTGATGGGAATTTGTATGAAGCTTGATTTGGAATGGTTTAATGATGATTTTGAAACATAGGGGTGATATCAATTAAAGGTATGATGAAAAGAAATTGCCATGTGGGCTTTAGGGCCAATTTTGGGCTTTTGTATTTGGTGGAAATGGGCTTTTAAAATGGTTTAGGGAAGTGGGCTTTTGGATTTTAAAATGGATTTTAGGATGAAATTTTGGCAAAGGCTTGTGCCAAATAATTGTTGGGTTTAGCTCATAGATGTGTCATGAGTGACTTGGAGCAAATTGGGAGTGATTTAGGTTTGAATTTGGTTGAATTTGGGCTCCTTTGGTGAATGAGCCAATATAGGTCAAATTGGGCTAACTTGGGCAATGTTGGGCTAGGGTTGAAATTGATGTAAAATTAATGTTGGGAAATGTTTATGGGAGTGTTTCAAAGAGGTTTTGACTTTGGTTGGGCTTTGATTTTGGGGTTTGGGCTCATTTGGGTTAGGTTTGGGTTTAGGTCAAAATAGGGCCTTTTAGCTTTGGGTTGAAGTTGAGTGGGGTTTGGGTCTAAATGTTGGGCAAATCATGTTAGTGTTTTGTTTGTGGGAATGTTAAGGAAGATTTGGAAAAGATTTGGGGTTAATTGGAGTTGAATTGGGTGAGTTTGGGTTATGTTTGGGTCATGGGTCCAAATTGGGCTTTAAGGCCAAAAGTGAAATTGGATCCAAATGTCAATCAAATTGGACTTGGATTTGGTCTAGATTAGTGTTAGGATTGTTGAATTGAAGTTTAGAATTGAATTGGACCAGAATTTGGGTCAATTGGGTAGGTTTGGTTTAACATTGGGTTCACTTTGGGTTTAAAATGGGTCAAATTGGGGGTTTTGACAAAAGTGGGGTAAATTGATAGAATTGTCCCATAATGTAGTTGAACAAAATGAAATTGGGAATATTTGGGATTTTCTGGAATTTTCTGGGAATTTTCTGAATTTTTGGATTTTTGGGTCAAGAGGGGTATTTTGGGTATTTGGAGGGTATTGGGAGGTATTTTTGGAATTTTTGGTATTTTTGGCTATGGATGATCAACTTGATTGGTGTGGGAATGTTTCGGAATGATTTTGAAGAATTTTTGGGTGATTTGGATTTTTTGCAAAAAATTGGGTAATTTCAAGGGTTTTGGGTAGGCTAAGCGGGTGTAGGGTCCCGGGGGTCAAAAATTGAAAATTTGGGAAATTGAAGATTGGGTGAATGTAAGTGGAATGAAATCATTTTGGTTGAGCCATGAAGCCATATCAAGCCCACATGAGCCATGAAGGGACTCATTTGAGGCATCCACTATGTTGTTCCTAACCCTCTTAGCCGAGGGCTTAGGGGTTAAGGACCATCCATGTGAATCACCTACATGAGTCGGGAGGTCAAATTGGGTATAGGTGTGTGAAAGTGTAGTGTATAAATGTAGTGTGTGTAAGTCGGCCCTTCACCGGACCGAGGCCACCTGGGGTAGTCCTAAGGCCAAAGAGTCCTATAGGAACTCATCCTTTAAACTTCCACATTTGATTTCGACCCTCTAGGTGATTAGGGGTCTACAGTCAAGTTTGTAGAGTTTGGAGGGAGTTAAGAAGTGGTTTGAAATTCTAGGTGGTGGGTCCCATTTCTAATCCTCTAGGATAGTCAAAGGAAAAGCCTAAGGCTAGATCCTAAGTACTAAAAAGAAGAAGAGAAGACCTCATCAAAAATGAGGTCAACAGGTCTGGATTGACCATTTTGACCAAAGTTGATTTTTTAGGTCATAAGGTTGACCTATGGGGTCAACAGGATTGGTCATTAGGTCTGGTTTGTCCATTTTGACCAAAGTTGACTTTTTAGGTCATAAGGGTGACCTATGGGGTCAACAGGATTGGTCATTGGGTCTGGTTTGACCATTTTGACCAATGTTGACTTTTTAGGTTATAAGGTTGACCTATGGGATCAACAGGGTTGGTCATTAGGTCTGGTTTGACCATTTTGTCCAATGTTGACTTTTTAGGTTAGAACAATGACCTATGGTTTCAACAGGGTTGGTCATTGGGTCTGGTTTGACCATTTTGAGCAATGTTGACTTTTTAGGTCATAAGGGTGACCTAGGGGTCAACAGGATTGGTCATTAGGTATGGTTTGACCATTTTGACCAATGTTGACTTTTTAGGTTATAAGGGTGACCTATGTGGTCAACAGGGTTGGTCATTGGGTATGGTTTGACCATTTTGACCAAAGTTAACTTTTTAGGTCATAAGGTTGACCTATGGGGTCAACAGGATTGGTCATTGGGTCTGGTTTGACCATTTTGACCAAAGTTGACTTTTTAGGTCATAAGGTTGAGCTATGGGTTCAACAGGACTGGTCATTAGGCCTGGTTTGACAATTTTGACCAATGTTGACTTTTTAGGTCATAAGGGTGACCTATGGAGTCAACAGGGTTGGTCATTGGGACTGGTTTGACCATTTTGACCAATATTGACTTTTTAGGTCATAAGGTTGACCTATGGGGTCAACATGATTGTTCATTAGGTCTGGTTTTACCATTTTGACCAAAGTTGACTTTTAGGTCATAAGGGTGACTCATGGGGTCAATAGGGTTGGTCATTGGGTCTGGTTTGACCATTTTGACCAATGTTGACTTTTAGGTCATAAGGTTGACCTATGGGGTCAACAGGATTGATCATTAGGTCTGGTTTGACCATTTTGACCAAAGTTGACTTTTTAGGTCATAAGGGTGACCTATGGGGTTAACAGGGTTGGTCATTGGGTCTGGTTTGATCATTTTGACCAATGTTGACTTTTTAGGTCATAAGGTTGACCTATGGGGTCCACAGGGTTGGTCATTGGGTCTGGTTTGACCATTTTGACCAAAGTTGACTTTTTAGGTCATAAGGTTGACCTGTGGAGTCAACAGGATTAGTCATTGGGCCTCGTTTGACCATTTTGACCAAAGTTGACTTTTTAGGTCATAAGGTTGACCTATGGGGTCAACAGGGTTGGTCACTGGGTTTGGTTTGACCATTTTGACCAAAGTTGACTTTTTAGGTCATAAGGTTGACCTCTGGTGTCAACAGGGTTGGTCACTGGGTCTGGTTTGACCATTTTGACCAAAGTTAACTTTTTAGTTCATAAGGTTGACCTATGGGGTCAACAAGGTTGGTCATCTGGCCTGGTTTGGCCATTTTGACCAACGTTGACTTTTTAGGTCAAAAGAGCATTGACTCATTGTAAAATGAGGTCAATAGTGGGATTTGTTCATGGTTACACTTATGTTAAAATTGAATTTCGCTTATTTTATCCTTAGGGAGGTGGATAAGACATGTTAACATACCATGGTATAACCTTTCCTTCATGTTTCAATAATTTTTTAATGGTATTAAGGAGAGAGAGCCACCTTAACCCTCTTACTCATTTCATGCATGGCTTTGGTATGATTACTTTTAACCTTGATAAATGATTGGTTAAGGTCATGTTTGATTCCTATTGGAGGGTTTAGGAGGTGGCTAAGATAACCTTTGTCATGGCTAGCCACATCACATTGGAGAGGAAGATGATTCATACCTTGAAATGGTAAGGTTTTTTCACTTCATTTTCCATAAAATGATGGCTTTTAACATGGTTAAAATTTTAAATTATAAATCATTAGTGAGTCAATTCATTTTTTGATGGGTCATATGGGTTTTGTCTAACCTATATGTGGTCATCCATGATGTCATTAATGAACTTAAAATTTTTTAAAACCATTTATTTTTTCATAAATGGTGTCATGGGACAAAATTTCTTTTCATGGCATTTATATATAATTCCATTCTTAATTAATTATGTCATTAATTAAAATGTTGGAAATTATATTATCAGCCAATAAATTAATCAAAATAATTTTGAAATTTATTTGATTAATTTAATTTATTTTAGTTCAAAATTGGGTATGGTTTTATTATATTTCCCCTTTTTAATTAAATATGTCATTAATTAAAAGATGTTGGAAATTATATTTTGGTCAATAAATTAATCAAAATAATTTTAGAATTAATTATTTGATTAATTTTATTATTTTTGTTTAAAATTGGGTATTTTAACCAAATTTGATACATGTTGCCTAGAAATGACCATTTTTAGGGTTTAAGTCACTCCAAAGACCAATGTAGTGACTTTTGTTATAAATTTTAGTCATTTTTATTAATGTCATGTTGTTCATGTTAATGTTTGTATTTGAAGCAAATTTTATGGTAAAAGGGTATGGGTTAACCATTGCAATCAATTTTAACCCTTTTAGGTCAAGAGTTCACCAATTGAACTAATGTAGTTGTAGATTATTTTGATTAAATGTTAATTATTTAATCAAAAATAAATGACTAAGGAGTATAATATTATTTCTTTGGTCATGGTTTGATCTTTTTAACCTAATTTTTCATTTTAGGCTATGAGATCAGTATAGTGGTGTTTAGGTCATAGTTTGACCATTTTTGTCTTATTTTTATCAAAGACTGATCATTATTAATCTAGGTTGATCATGATTGATCAATTTAGGTCTAAGGTTGACCCAGATGATTTATTTAACCTTGTCATGGTTAATTTAATCACAGGCTTATTAATTTTAGTAACCATACCAAGGTTTGACTAAGGTTGGTAATGTTGGGTCAATTTAGTATTGTCAATTGATTATATGACTTATATTTAATCAGTTTATTATCTGAGATGTCTTAAAGGTCAATGTGGTAACACTAAGTCAGTAATGAGGTCATTAAGTCATGGATTGACCTTTTGACAAAATTTAGATCATTTAAGTAAAATATTTACTAATTAGATCAAATTTATTTAAATTAATCATTTCAAAGATTTTAATCATTGATTTGATTAATTTACTATGTCATTTTAAGTCAAAAAGCCTTTGCTTGGGTTTTACCATAGGTCTTTAGGGTTTTTTATTCCTTGTTAAATTTTAGGAAGTCAATATGGATAGATTTCCTTTCTTAAAATATCTGGTTAATGACCCTTATAAAAGTGAGATCAACAACAAATGGGCCCCCAATATGTGTGGGATACTGTAAAAGTATGCCGAACATATTGGTCGTTGACCAAAATGGCCCGGATGTCATAAATGTCAATTTGTCCGAAAGTATTCTATATCAACATTTAAAGGATGAGAATGTATGTCATAAACGTCAAATGTCAATATGTCGATTTTGAGAATTAATGCTACGCGACTTATATTTTTGTCTCAAAGAAAGAGTTATAGGATTGCCTTATCTTTGTATCAGAAATGACTTATATTTAATAACTAGGAAGAGAAATTGGGTGTCATATCCTATTTCTCAAAAATGTCAAATGTCAATGTCAAGTTAAAGGAATGTCATATCTTCTCTATCAAGAAAAGACTTATATCCAATAACTAGAAAGAGAAAGTGGGTGTCATATACCATTTTGTTGAAAATGTCAAATGTCGATGTCAAGTTAAAGGAATACCATAACTTCCGTGTCAAGAAAGGACTTATATAAAATAACTAGAAAGAGAAGATGGGTGTCATATCCCATTTATCAAAAATGTGAAATGTCGATGTCAAGTTAAAAGAATGCCATAACTTCCGTGTCAGGAAAGGACTTATATCCAATAACTAGAAAGAGAAGATAGGTGTTATATCCCATTTCTTAGAAATGTCAAATTTCGATTTTAAGTTAAAGGAATACTATAACTTCCGTGTCAGGAAAGAACTTATATCCAATAACTAGAAAAAGAAGATGGGTGTCATATCCCATTTCTCAGAAATGTCAAATGTCGATGTTAAGTTAAAGGAATGTCATAATTTCCTTGTCAGGAAAGGACTTATATCCAATAACTAGAAAGAGAAGATGGGTGTCATATCCCATTTCTCAGAAATGTCAATTGTTGATGTCAGGTTAAAGGAATGTCATACCTTCCATGTCAGGAAAGGACTTATATCCAATAACTAGAGGGAGTGGAAGACCCACTTGGAAAAGAATGTATTTGTTGGGGATATCCACTGGGAATCTAACCTTTACAGGTCAAATGATAGTAGTTATTATATTGTCATTTTTACTGTCATTTATTTAAAGAATTCATTTTGTCACTTTTTAGGATTTGCTGGCACATCATAGACAACAGGGGATATTTTCAACATTTTATTTCAAAAGATAATGTACAACAGTCACTAGTACACATCATTGCAAAAGTCAACAGTACATATATGTACATATATCAAAAAGCATACATGGTACAAAATACCGATATATCATATGTCAAAAGTTTTCATGTCAATCTCCTTATCATAACATAACCTAGGATACTACTAGACCAACCATAAACATCTATCACTCCAAGAAATCGTCTATCAAACATGTCTTCAAGTATTTAGATATTCACGGGGTCATGGTATCTCCAAAGGCTTCAACCCTTTAAGTTCTAAGATAGCCTGATATCTGATAGGTCTTTTGTCTGGTCGCATTTGATGCAGAGTGATCGAGATGCAAGGTCTACTGACATTAGGTATACACTTTTTCGCTACATCAACACTGTTTCCTTGTACTAGAAGAACTGATCCTCGTGGCAGAAGGACCTGGTATGTTCCTGCAAATTCTCTAGGTCCAAGGATCTGTTTTTCTCTTCTGAAAAGGATTGAACGGCAATTCATCAAGGACACCGTGTAAAATGGTCTTTGAAATTCATGACTGCCAATGTGAGGGGAGATACAATCCCCCTCGTCATAGATGTTGATAATACAACTATCTAGAACAAAGCTTGGTTGTATGATTCCTCAAGTAACAAGTCTTTTAATAATCTGGTGATTACTATAGGTAATGGACCCACCTGTTCATACCGTAGGATTCCTAAAGAATTTCCTTCATTCTCTCTAGCATAATTATAGCAACATCCATATTGGATTGTCAGCCTTCCCTTACCATGTATCCATTTGTTAGCCTCAGAGTAGGTTCTCCTTCTAAGACGTCCAGCTCAGCCTAAATCTCAGGTTTTTATCACATGCTCAATGATGGCTGCTTGTTCATATTCATCAAATATTCTGGTGAACAATATAATACCTTCAAGGATATTTATTGTCAGTCTGTTGATATGCTTGGATTGATCAAAGGATTGTCATTTAATAGCTTGAATCCATTGTATTTCTACTTCAGTGATGTTTCTCCTGGGGATTTCTTTCTTTGGCATTGTCGTGATAGGATAAATTTCAACAAATGAAGTCTCGAGGTCAAGAGATTCAAACAAATTGATGTCATCTTCCTTAAGTATTCTTTCTTGTTGTTTTTTTCTTCTTGTCATTTCATTCATTTGTTTCAATGTCGTCTTTGTGAATGGGTAAGTCCTGCTATTGTCTTGTTAACCTTTGCAACCTCCTGAGACACAGTCGTCACTACTGATTTCAATTTCTTAAGATTAGGATTTGGTTCATGATTATCAGTTTTTGATTCATCCTCGAAATCATATTGTTCCTGAAGTTTAATTTCTATCAGAGGTGTCTATTCCTTAATTTCATTTTGATCGACTAGGTAGAGTAATGACCCATGGTATATCGATTCAATCAGTAACAAATCAAAGTTGAAATAAATTTTTGAACCCATGTCAAATTGTCGGCGGTCCAGTGAAAAACTCGTATTATTTTGGAAAGTTAAAAGTAGTCTATTGTCAAACATTTTCCTACAAATGATAGGGTTATATGATATGTCAGACTAATTTCATATTCAAAGTGTTATTATTATTATTATTATTATATTTTTATTTTGACGGATTGTGCTCACAAGTATATACTTAGTAAGCAAGAAGAAAATGTCAAGAGACAAACTCAAATTTATACAAATGAGACGAAAGATTATTATTATTATTATTCCAGTTCAAAAACAAGTCAGTATCTTATGTCGCATAACGCCCATTAATTGGGGGCAAAACTCTATCTCCTTGACAATAAACAAACTAAAAGGATCCTCCTGAATATGTCTTTTCAATTACATATGGCCCTCCCACATTGGCTCAAATTTCCTAGATATTTTTCTATGAGCGAGGATAGGTCTTCGAAGTACTAAGAGTAAATCTCCGCTTTGAAATGTCCTAAGATGAACCAATTTATCATGGGTCAGTATCATTTTGGCTTGGTACAATTCTAGATTCTGTTGTGCTTGAAGTCGTTTGCCTTCAAGATTTTATAGTTCTTCAAGACGTAATTTTGTATTTTCTTCTTTAGTGATTTTTTTTTGTAAATGCAATCCTAAGAGAAGGAAGTTGAATTTCTAATGGAAGTATGGCTTCAGAATCATATACCAAAGAAAATGGTGTTAACCGTATTGGTGTTCGATATGTAGTTCTATAAGACCATAATGATTTAATTAATTTTTCATGCCATTGTCTTGGATTGCTAGTCAATATTTTCTTCAGAATTTGGACTAATTTTTTATTAAAAGCTTCAGCTAAACCGTTGGCCTTTAGGTAATAAGTTGTCAAATATTGCCAATCTATTCCATGTCTTGAAATAAAATCGTTTATTTTTTTGTTCTTAAAGGATAATCCGTTATCTAAGAAAATACTTCGAGAAACTCTGAATCTATAAACAATTTGTGTCGCGAGGAAATGAAGAACTTGTTCTGCTTTGACTTCCCTAAGTGGCACAGCTTCTGCCCATTTTAAGAAGTAATCAGTGGCTGCTAATATAAATCTATGTCCTTTGGTTTAAGAAGGATCTAAAGGGCCCATAATATTTGTACCCCAACATTCAAATGGCCAAGATGCAACTGTCGGATGTAATTCATTTGGCAGTTGATGTAAGACCACTCCATGAACTTGGCATTGATGACATTTTCTTGCAACTTTAAGGCAATCGGTCATCATTGATGGCTAATAATACCCCATTATTTTTCTTTTCATTTTCATCGTGGACCCAGACTGGTGTGCATCACATAAACCTGAATGAACTTCTTTAACGAGTTATTGAGATTTAGATTGACATAAAAATCTTAACAACATTTGTTGAAAAGATTGATGATAAAGAATATCATATATTATGACATAAGTTAATGCTCTTTGTTTAATTTGAAGTGTTGTGGAACTATTGTCAGGTAATGTCCCAGTTCGTAAGTATTCAATAATCGGTTGTCGCCAATCATCAATCTTTTCTTCATTGACAACTTTTATTGTCATATTTTCTTTCTTTTTACCCAAACTATCAAAATCAAATTGAGATAAAACTCACCCTTCTTTTAAAAATATTAAAATGATATTCCCTTCAGGACAAGCAAATTCTTTTGCATGTTTTGCCAAAGCATCTGCTAGAGACTTATCTAGCCTTGGAACTAAAAAACAGGTCACATTAGGAACATCTTGCAATAATTCCATAATGTAATTAAAATATTGTTCAAGCCTTGATTTCAAAATTTTATATTTTCCTATTATCTGATTAATAATTAGTTGAGAATCACTGTAAATGTTGAGACTTTTGATGTTCATTTTGATTGCCACTTCTAAGCCAACAATGAGTGCTTCGTACTCAGCTTCATTCTTTGTACATGGCTCAGTTAGATGATAGGAAAATGGTATCATTCCTTTGTCCAGAGTAATAAAGATTACTCCCATCCCTACTTTGCCAGGTATAGTGGTTTGTTCGTCTTTATTTTTTCTAGCGGAAGAAGCTCCATCAAAATATAACTCTCATTGCTTTGAGTCAGAATCTTTTATTTCGAATACTTGTTCGTCAGGCAAATCATCATTAAGTGGAGATTCATTCGGTACGGGGTGTGCTGTTAGAAAGTCTTCCAAAATTTCTCCTTCGACACCGCGCAATGGTACAAACGTTATATCAATTTGTAGTAACAACGTTGCCCATCTTGCCAATCTTCCAGAAAGAGTTGGTCAAGTCATTAAATATTGCAACCGATTAATCTTTGAACAAAGAGTCACTTTGTGAGATAACATATAATGTCTTAGCTCTTGAACCAGAAAGATCAAAGCTAAACAATGTTTTAGCTCTCTGGATACCTTATTTCAGTTGAATTTAAACAACGACTTATGTAATATAGAGCATTTTCTTTACCTTTGTCATTATTTTGAGCTAGAAATGCTCTTAAAGAATTTTCTAAAGATGCAGTATAAAGAATAAGAGGTCTTCCAAACACAGGGTTGCTAGAATAGGAGTTGTCATTAGATATTGTTTGATGTTCTCAAAAGCATATTGGCATTTTTCATCTCATACAAATTTGGTGTCTTTCTGGTCAGTGCAGTAAAAGGTTGACATATTCCTGACATATTAGAGATGAAACGATGAATGTAAGCTATTTTTCCTTGGAAAGATCTTAATTGTGTTAAATTTTTGGGGGGAAGCATATTCATGATAGCTTCAATTTTGAGCGGGTCAATTTCGATCCCACGATGTCAAGCAACAAGTCCTTAAAATTTTCTTGAGGTGGCACCAAAGGCACACTTTAGAGGATTCATTTTAAGATTAAATTGTCATAATTGCTCGAAGACGATTCTTAAATCATATGTATGTTTGTTTTTATATTTACTATTAAATACCAAGTCATCTACGTACATTCAACTTGCTTGTGAATAAGATCATCCAAAATTCTTGTCATGGCCCTCTGGTAAGTAGCACCGGCATTTTTTTGTACAAATGACATTACTTTATAATAGTATATCCCAATGGATTTTCTGAAAGCAATATTTAGTTCATGTTCAGGGGACATTTTAATTTGGTTATATCCTGACATTCCTTTCATAAAGGAGAATATTTCATGTGTTGATGCAATATCTACCAATAATTAGGGAAAGGGCAATGGAAATTCATCTTTTTGACAGGCTTTATTTCGATCTCAGAAGTCTACACAGACTCGGATTTGACCATTTTTCTTCTTTACTGGTACTATATTGACCAGCCATATTGGATATTTTTTCTTCTCAAATAAAATTGGCCTCAATTAGTTTCTTAACTTCGATGATGACTTGTTGTTCTATGTCAATACGCATTCTTCTTGGAATTTATTTTGCAGGGACGGCTTTTCGATTTATCTCTAGCTTGTGAACTACAACTTCTGGAGTAAGTTTGGGCATTTCGTCGTAATTCTAAGCAAAATAGTCCTTGTATTCTCTTAATACTTGAACTATTTCTTTTTCTTCTATACTATTAAGACAACTGCTAATAAAGTTTATTTTGGGTTTTTATCAGTCCGCAAGTTTATTTCTTTTATTTCGTCCATCGTTGAATTGATTTCTTCTTCAAATACTGGTGGGGCATCCTCAATCATAGGATCGAGTATTTGTTCAATTGTTAGATCATCTGGGACAACCAGGTAAAATTTTGTATCATCTAAAGGTTGGTTTAATGAATTTTAAAATCATAAGGTTGGTTTAATGAATTTTATTTAGACACTAAATTATTTCGCAATGTTTTTGAACACATGGAGAATAAAACTCAAAAGAAATTTTTATTTATTCAAAAGAGTTTTCATCTTTTGATTTTTCATCAACATCTAGGATAGTAGAACCAAGTTAAAATTTTATTGGTTTCTTGTCTTCACTATTTATCTCTTTGACCACTAAATCTTCAACTTTGGTGGAAGAAAGAGGAGTTAGAGTTCTAGTATTTACATAGTGGTTTATTTGTTCATACACATATTCAAATTCTATTTCTTTATCTTCCTCTTCAAGAAATATCTTGAACTGGGGATCTTTTAGAATTTTTTTCTTTTTTTCTTCTACTTCACAATCTAAATTAATTTCAAACATTGGTGTTTTCTCATGTTAGTAGCATGAATCCCTTTTTGTTGTGCTTTTCCTCGACCTCGATCTTGACTACTGACATCAAATTTTTTTTCTTTATTTTTGTTTTTATGTTTTTCCTTCATATTTGGTAATGCATCTTTAGAGAATATCAATTTATCTACAGAAGCATAATATGCAGCATCCTCGTGTACACCAATTTCCTGGATTGGAAACGGTTAGACATCTCCTATTATGTAACATTCTTTTCCTTTTTGTAGATATTTGATACATTGGTGTAACGATGACAGTACCATTTTATTTTCATGGAGCCAGGGTCAGCCAAGTAGAGCATTGATCCCCGAATATTTATGCTTACATTTTAGATATGAAAATTATGATTTTATATATGGGATACTATGCAAGTATACGTATCGTTTATCAAGTAATATAAAAATTTCTGATTAAGCCCCTAGATATCGAACCCACGGGGAAATGTAAAAACAATTAAAAGAAATAAGAAAACTATATTTTTACTTTTTAAATGACTTTTGAAATTATGTCTTGATTTGTAAAATTCAAAAGTTGTTTTTGGTATTTTTAATAAAAAACTAAGCAGAAAATCAAAATTATCAGAACTAAATAACGATATAAAACACTATGAAATAAAATATCTTTTTCTTTCTCTTATAAAGCAGTAATAATTATGAAAGTATTATTGTGGAAGTATTTAAATGTGTTGTGATAAATAGGTGCAGATTTTTTCTTTACCCTTAATTGGTTCTATAAAGAACTTTGGTTAATTTGAAATTTTAAAATTTTGAAAATGGTTAGGCAGGGAAGATACCAGCTCTAACTCTAGAGTTCTCTTGATTCCCTCCACCTGGGGGCTAACTTCTCAAAACAAAATTTAAAATATCAAACAAAATAAGAGAACTTTAGCCTGTCGCTCTAAAATTCTCTAATTTTACTCCCCATTAAAAACATATCTCCTAATAATTTTGCATTCAATTATGTGAACTAGAATTCTCACCCATATAATTACATGTGCTTTTTACCAATTATTTGTTTGAGACAATATCACATTGGATTTTAGAAAATCATACAAAAAATTTTAAACATCATAACTGGCCAAATTAAGAAGTAAATTAAGTTCATGGAATTAAATCTTCACAACGTATTCCAACTTTAAACACTTATACATTCCACAACAATCCTACATAATTTAATTACTTCTTCATTTAAGCAACAAAAAAAAGATAAAGAAAACTACTTAGATTTAATTGAGAAAACACAAGTACACATTGATTTAAAAATAGAAACCATAAAGAAAACACAACATGCTTTAATTAAAAACTAAATATAAAAACAGAAGTAAACTCTTATCTGAAAATCTTTTCCACAAGACTCCAGAAGTTCCTTTGAAACTTGACTTTCCACAGGACAACAATGCAGAGGTTGGCACCCAACTCTGTTGACTTGGAAACTGACTTCAGACTTAAATAAAAACTAGATAATTGGATGGAAGAAAATTGGTGGAAAGAAAGTTTCACACGAACCTTTTCTCCTTAAACTAACTAACACTAAAAGACTTTAAAAGACTAAAATTAAAAGTAGAAAAGAACTTTTGAAACTAGAAGACTTAAACTAAAAGATAACACATAAAAACTAAAAAGACTCTCCAAAAAAGACACACTTAAAGATCCAAAAGTCTTCGTGATATAATTTTCCAAAAGGTGTCTTGGTGTCTGTTCACATCTCGTCCAGCTTCAACGTATACACCAAAAGATGCATCCCTTCATTCAAATTTTTTGCCAATGGGAAGTTAAGGAAGTCACCACCAAAAGTTTCTTCAAACATCCCTTAAAATTGGCGCCAAAAATGAAGAAAATTTGATTTTTAACTGTGGCGCCTAAGCTCCGACTAGGCAGCACTTAGCTGCCGAAGTCTAATTTTTTATTTTATCATTTTTTTGTTCCAAATTCGATCTGATTTTTCTCCTTTCATCATAATCACTCATTTTCATCATACCTGCAAGAAAAACACAAAATACCTTCCATTAAAGTGCAATATCTTTAAAAATAGGTATAAAAATGTGCATTAAAACACTATATATTTTAGGTGTATCAAAATCCCCCAAACTTAAAATGTTACTTGTCCTCAAGTGACCCTTAATCACATAGAAAATTTTGGCATGCAAATTATGTAATGAGTTACTTAGGAAGATAACAAAATTTTGTTCAAGAAATAGAATAGTCTAATTTAGAAAACATTTCAGTAATTAAGACCAACTTAAAGTTTAGAAAGTTCTTAGGTAAATGATAAGGTAAAATATAGGCTTCTATTTAATTCAGAAATACTTGTAGATTTTTCAAAATATAGGATTCACACACTTATTTTCCTCACATAAAAATCTTTATTTGAAACTAATTTTGCTTACTATATTATAACCTTAAGCTTTAGATTTTCTCAGAACTCATATCTTATAATTTAGGTATGGAACCAATTTTTTAGTAGGCCCTTAAATCCTCAAGCTTCTCCTTCCTTTTCACATACCTATTTTCATTTTTTTTTCATTTTTTCATTTTCTTTTCTTCTTTTTTTTATTTTCTCTTTTTTTTTAAAGGCAAGGATTACTGTATCTGGATAGGCCTTTAATCATTTTGAATTCCATCATTCCCTTTAAAATAAAGGTCTGATATACAACTTTCACTTAAAAATTATAATAATAATATTTGAAAATTACTCCTCAATAAAAGAAAGTTAAGCTTTGAAGAATAAAAGTCAAATCTTCTATTTATCCAAAAATACAACATTTCTTACTAAAGAATTGTTTAACTATAATTATCACTTCTTTACTAAGAAAATTTTAACTTAAAATTTTTCATTATTACTATCAATTTTAACTAAATTCTCTTATTCATTTCTACATTCAAAATTTTGTTCCCCTAATATAACTTCATATACATAATTGTTTTCAATCAAAAATTAAATTAATTTTAAGTATTCTTGAGAACAAATAAAATTTTAGGTTTTTGAAAATTTTTCTGTTTTTTTTTAAATCCCCCCAAAACATTTAGTTTTAGTTAGGATAAAACATTTAAGCATAAGAAATCATACATGGGTGAAAATTAAAAACTAACATAACATGCTTGCAGGAGTTTTAATAACCTAAATATGCAAATATAATTATTTAAAAACAGGAGTAAAAAGAAATCAAATTCAGATTTTTCAGTTTTTCAATAGATAGAAATTTCAAAATTTCAAAGGACTTCTATAATAGTGGTGGTTTTGAAAGCAAATACACACCAACTGAAAATAACTGAAATCACACCAATACTAGATAAAAAATGGTAGTAGTAGATTTTGAAATATTCTAAACATGCAAATTTTTAAATAATTGTTTTAGTAGTGTTCCATATTCTCCTAACAGTTTTGGAATTAAAGTGCACACTATAAAAACTCAGACACAACCTACACATTAAAACAATTACTACTACACATATATCACACAAAACAACATATAGCATATCAATCCAACAAAGATACATCTGAATATGCATAAAGAATAGTCTAACTATAATCAGCATAGTAGCAGAGTTCACACCACAAACACAACATAAAAAAAAACATAAGACATAACAAACACAGCACATCAATAGAAACTCATCAACACATAAAAACAAAACAAATCTACTAATCATCCTCATCATCATCATCGTCATCTTGCTCGTTCTAATCTCTGGATGGCACATAAAGTATATAGAAACGATGAGGGGGCATCTCAGCACTCTGTTCACCTCAAATCAATTTATCCAAATAATGCTGATAGTTCTCCTGATATTCATCATGTTTTACAATATATCTTTCTATATTATCCATCTTAACATCCATGTGGCTAACATTCTCAATCATTCTTAATAAACCAGTCTGTGAATCACTAGATGATGAAGCTCTCGAAGTAGAAGCACAGGAAGTAGAAGCAGCAAAAGCAGTAAAAGCCCCACCAAATCGTCCTCTCCAACCAAACACTGAATGTATAGTGTAAGCTCCAATGTTTACACTGGTAATTAGTTTCATAGGCTAAAAAACCTCTTCCCAAGTTTCAAATTTCACACCAGACCGCTCACATAATGAATGAATCAAGGATGGAAATCCCATTCCTGCAGTAGTGGTAGATCTGGCACAATTCAAAATGCAATTATAAATGATTGCTCCAATATCTATAGGCTTCTCTTGCTGAATACAGTACTTCAACACAGCTCTCTCCCTTGTAACTTCACTAGTATGACTTGAAGCCAACAGCTTAGATGAGATAAAATATTGCCATGCTTTTGAAGTGGCATTTAACTTAGACGCCTGAAAATTAACTCTTGTATCATTTGTTACATTCATAATCCTCTTCCATCAGTAAGAAATGGCATTATCTCATCTAACTCTCCCTTAGTAGGATGATAGAATAAAAACAAAACATATCAGGAGGCAGTCGCTAAAAAGTATTGATTACCGCAGATGTAAAATGTACTTCTTTCATCCTCACCATCACTAAGTTCTCTTCTGCTGCAGGCAAGTTTACATAAAACTCTCTGGCCACAGAAACAATAGAAATAGTGGAGAAGCAACAGTAATTCTCCCAATTCCTTTTTAAAATCATCTCTTCAATACCTTCTCCTGGCTTACTGAACACACGCTTATAAATCAATTTACGTGACTGCAGTGCGTCAACGTATCATTCCTTAGCCCTTGTATTAACAAACTTGTCTGAATCAAATCTTGTCTTTTCTATTGCTCGCTTTGACTTTGGAGCCATCTCTAAAGATTGCACGAGAAAATCACCATAAATTCCAAAATCAAACTAATTTTGCTAAATTAACTTCCAAAGAGAATTTCCACTAAATCCAAGTAATTTTTCATCTTTTTCCTCAAATTTTTACCCTGAATAGTGATTTTAGGATTTTGCAAAATTTACTCAAAATACATAGTAAAACTAAAAAAATCTTACTTAGGAGTAGTGCTCTTACCTCAGGAATTCCAAATCTAACAATTTTTGTTGAAACCGGCTTTCAAATGATCCAATAGTTTGATGCCCTAGGCTCCTTTTTCGCAAAAAAACTGAAGTTGAAGACGATAGAGGAAGTTAAAATGGCGATCTTCGGGTTTTATCTACTGAAAAGCAATTTTCACGAACCGGTGCCTAAGCGCGAGGCATTCGGCGCTTAGCCGCGAAATCTGGCACTTATGCGTCGTCATTCGTCCTTTAGCCGCCAGTGCCAAGATTTTCACAATTAAGAAAATGAACTAAACCACTTAGTTAATCACCCTTAATCTTCTCAAAATAATTGTCTCTTCCCATAAATCTCCAAATACTCCAATTTCAAATTTTTAATATCCATCAATTGTAATCAAATTTAACACAAACACAAACTAATATTCATTAAAAAACAAGCCACACCTAATACAACTTAAAATTTCTATCCAAATACATTGGATGAAATTTCGTAGATACAAACGCACTCAATAATCATTAAGATAGGTTTACATCACTAAAATGTAACAATCACACATTAAAGTGCAACAGAACACAAATATAAAATATTAAACAATTAAAACATCAAACACATAAAACATAAGATACACAAAACAACCCACAATATCAAACCAACATTTAATTCCACACTCCAGTAGGCAGAATATATCTAGAACCACTATTATTTCCATTTGAGCCTTCTGAAATAGAAATCTAATAGAACGAGCGATGATTGAACACTCTTACATCTTCTTCTTCTAACCGCTTGTTCTTCGTGAACATCGCCTTATCTGCTTCTTCCATGTGACTTGTATGATTGAATTACATCATGAGTTGCCATCCCATGTGCTCCAAATGTGCGTTAGTTTCATTAATCTTTACTTCAATTGAAGTCACTTGGGCTTCGATCTTTGCAATCTTTTCTGCAATTCCTTGAATACTAACAGTGAGAAATCCATTGAATAACTCATTAGCACTATCACTAATAAACATACTCTTGTCAGAATCCTTTTCTTCTTGATCTCATCCGCCCAGGAAAACATGATGCACTCAAAACACTCTTCTAAAGACTCATGAATGAAAAGAGGAATCAAGGAAAGAGTTTCTCTTAATCCAGGGCATTTTAATAGACTTCAGAAGTGCATAAACTGCCCTTACATGTTTAAAAACTCCAAAATAACTTCTAAAACCACTTCCCCGTGAACTAGGCTTCTAGAACCTCATTTATCACATGTTTTGTAACTCCGGAGCCTAAGCGCCAACTAGGCGGTGCTTAGCCGCCACCGCTCAATTTAGCACAGGTCTGCCAAATGTCCAAAATTTCATTCCTACTCTTCTAAGTCATAAAATAAGGTAAAATAAAAACTATTATAACATAAAAACTCTAAAATACTACCACCAAAACATAAAAACCAATCAAATAAAGCACACAAAGCAAAGCACACCGATAATTATGGGTTGCCTCCCATAAAGCGCTTGGTTTAACGTTTTCAGCCTGACATACCCAGAACTCATTTTGAGTGACCCAATATCAGATTCTCATCAGATTTAAGTTGATCGACTGAAAAATAAGGTTTAAGTCTATGACCGTTAACTTTAAATATTTTTCTAGTCTTAGAATCTTGAATATCCACAGCTCCATAGGAATAAACTTTTATCACAATAAATGGACCCATCCACCTGGACTTAAGTTTTCCAGAAAAAAATTCTCAATCTTGCATTATACAGCAAAACTATTTGTCCTGGCACAAGATTTTTAGTAAGAATTTTTTAATCATGCAATAACTTCATCTTTTCCTTATAAATCTTAGCATGTTCATAAGATTCATTCATAATCTCTTCAAGCTCATTTAATTGCAATAATCTCTTTTCAGTGGCATCTTTTAAATTATAATTGAACTCTCTAATAGTCTAATATGCTTTATGCTCAAGTTTAATAGGCAAATGACAAGCTTTTCCAAAAATCAGCCTATATGGAGATATTCTTATAGAGGTTCTGTAGGCAGCCCTATAGGCCCACAAAGTATAATCCAGTTTGATTGACCAATCCTTTCTGTTTTGATTAACAGACTTTTTTAATATTCTTTTAATTTCACGATTAGATAATTCAACCAAAACACTTGTCTGTGGATGATAAGCAGTAGCAATGCGATGATTTATACGATATTTCTTTGCTAACTTCTCAATCGCATTTTTGAAATGACTTCCCCCATCAGTTATGATTACTCTTGGTATTCTAAATCTGCAAAATATATTCTTTCTTAAAAACTTTGCAACACTTTGAGCATCACATCGAGGTAAAGCAATAGCTTCAATCCATTTGGAAACATAGTCTACTAATATTAAAAAATAAAAATTTTCGAAAGATGGTGTAAATGAACCCATGAATCTAATCCCCAAATATCAAATATTTCAACTTCCAACCTATAATTTAGGGGCATCTCATTTCTTCTAGAAATATTGCCTACACGCTGACATCTATCACAATTTTTAATATAAGCATTCACATCCTTCAAATTTGTAGGCCAATTAAATTCATATTGTAAGATTTTATATATAGTTGTATCAACTCTTTCTCAGTAGTGGAATAATTAATTTGAGCATCATTAAGAGTTTTACTAGCATAATAAATAACTTGGAAAATTTTATCATATTTTTTACCCAAAACAGAACCAATAGCATAATAACTAGCATCACAAATTAGTTCAAAAGGTTTTTCCCAATTTGGTAAAATTATAATAGGTGTAGTGATTAATTTTTCTTTTAATATTTCAAAGCTTTTAGGCAATTCTCATCAAAATTAGATAATGCATCCTTTTCCAGTAAACGACATAAAGGTTTTGTAATTTTTGAAAAGTCTTTGATGTAACGTCTGTAGAATCTAGGATGTCCCAGAAAACTTCTAATTCACCTTACATTGGTTGGACAAGGTAAATTAGAGATAACTTGAATTTTTACAGGATTTACCTCTAAATCTTTTTCTGAAATCTGATGTCCCAATTTAATTCCTCCAGCTACCATAAATTGGCATTTTTCCCAATTAAGAATTAAATTAGTTTCTTCACAGTGTTTTAGAACTTTAGACAAATGTTCTAAACATGATTCAAATGAAATTCCAAACACTGAAAAGTCATCCATAAAAGCTTCAATCCTTTTTTTAATTAAATCATATAAAATAGCTATCATACATCTCTGAAATGTAGCAAGAGAATTACATAAACCAAAGGACATTCTTCTAAAAGCAAACATACCATAAGGACTATTAGACGTACTTTTCTCTTGATCATCAGGAGCAATTTGAATTTGGTGGTAACCAGTATATCCATCCATAAACAAAAGTATTTGTGCCTAGCCAGTCTATCCAACATCTGATCCAGAAATGGGAGTGGAAAATGATCTTTCCTTGTGGCAAGATTTAATTTTCTATAATCAATAAATATTCGCCACCCTGTAACTTGTCTTGTTGGAATCATTTCATTCATTCTTTTAACAATCACAGTTACTCCTCCTTTCTTAGGAACAGAGTGAATATGACTAACCCATGCACTATCAGAAATAGGGTAGATAATTCCAGCATCCAACCACTTCAAAATTTCTTTTTTAACAACATCTTTCATGATAAGATTTAATCTCCTTTGGGGATCAGCTCTAGGTTTGCAATTATCTTCCATAAGAATTCTGTGCATGAAAATTGAAGGACTGATTCCTTTCATATCAGCAATTGTCCATCCAAAGGCCTTCTTGTACTTCTTCAAAATTTCAAGCAAACTCTCTTCTTCTTTTTCATTCAATTGAGACAAAATTATAACAGTCAAGGTTGAGGATTCACCCAGAAAAACATACTTTAAATGATCAGGAAGCATTTTTAACTCAAGTTCAGGAGTTTTTTCAATTGATGGACCATAAGATTCATCTTTTTTAGTCATATCCAACAATTCAAAATTTTCATGAACATAATTTAATTCTTCCTCTTGAAAATATTCAAAATGATGTAACTCCTCTTTTTGCTTATGTTCCAATTCTTCTCTTTCAGGATTTTCTTCATAAGTTGACTTGAAATGAAATTCACTCAAATATCTGATAACATCCATCCTATAACATTCATCATCCTTACCTTATGCAAGATATTTCATTGATTTCGAAATATTGATCATTAACCCTCATCGTTAATTCCCATTTTTGCACATCTATCATTGCTTTGCCTATGGCTAGGAAAGGTATTCCCAAAATGATGGGTATCTCTTTATCTTCCTCCATATCAAGCACATTGAAATAAAAAGGAAAGATAAATTGATCCACTTTAACCAAAACATCTTCTATAACTCCTTTTGGATATATGATCGAACGATCTGCTAATTGCAGAGTTACAGTAGTTGGGGTTATTTCTCCTAATCTCAGTTTTTTAAATATTGATAGAGGCATAAGGTTAATGCTTGCACCCAAATCACATAAAGCTTTTCCATAGAATCTGTCTTCAATTGCACATGGAATTGTGAAACTACCAGGATCATTAAGCTTTTCGGAAGCTTCTTCTGAATTATTGCATTGCACACCTCACTAAGTGCAACTGTCTCTTTATCTTTAAACTTCCTCTTTTTGTTAAGAATATCCTTCATAAAATTCATATATCTTAGCATTTGTTCTAAGGCTTCAGCGAATGAAATAATATTGTTAAACTTCTTAAATATCTTCAAGAATTTTGAAAATTGCTTATCAAACTTTTGTTGACGAAGTCTGTGAGGAAATGGAGGTGGTGGCTTTTCTAAATCAACCTTAGGCGGAGAAATTGGTCTTTCCAAACTTTTCGGAGCATCCTCTTTTGGTTCTTTAATATCTTCTTTCTCTACTTCAGTTTCTTTCTGAAATCTACCTTCCAACTCTCTTCCACTTCTCAGTTGAATTTCTTTTACATGCTCTTTATTCTTGTCTCTTGGATTAACTTCAGTAGTACTTGGAAGCATTCCGTTGGATCAATTACTTAATGAATTTGTAATTTGCCCCAATTGATTTTCAATATTTCTGATGGTTACTCCTTGAATTTGCAATTCATTTACCATTTGTGACACCACTTCTTCAATAGACAACTTCTTCTCCTTTAATTGTAATGTATTGTTAAAACCTAGAGGGTAGGTTAGTCTATAAATATTATTTCCTTGGTTTTTCCAATTCCCCAATGGGTTTACTTAGTGGTTCCCCCATTGTTGATTAATACCACCCTGATTATTGGTATTCCAATTAAAGTTTGGATGATTCTTCCAACCTGGGATATAATAATTAGAATATGGGTTATTATGCTTGCTTATTGCATTTAAATTTTCTAGTGAAGAATAAGAATCAACCATTTAGCCTATTGAATTTTCTTCAGTCATGGAATTTGGCTAAGAAAAATTCATCCCAAATTGGTCTATCTTCCTTGAAATTGCAGCAACTTGATTTGCTAACATTGCGAAAGCATCATTTTCATGAACACTGACTACCTTTTTAGGATTTAACCTTTCAGAAGGCCATTGAAAATTATTAATAGTCATTTCTTCAATTAAAGCATAAGCATTAGAAAACTTTTTAGACATTAATGATCCACCAGCAGCATCATCGATAATTGATCCAAGAGATCTAACTAATTCATTGTAAAAGTTTTGAGTTATTAACCAATCTAGTTTCCAATGATGTGGACATTTTCTGAGGAGATCTTCAAATCATTCCCATGCTTCATATATTGATTCACCTTCAACTTGACAAAAAGATGTAATATCATTTCTCAACTTCGCAGTCTTTGACGGTGGAAAATAGTTAGCAAGGAATTTTTTTGCTAAATCACCCCAAGTTTTTATAGATCCAGGTGCTAACGAATTTAACCATATCTTAGCTTTATCCCTTAGTGAGAAAAGAAAAGTCTGAGTCTAATAGCATTATCTGAAACACCATCATATTTAAAAGTAGCACACAACTCTAGAAAATTTGCAAGATGCAAATTAGGATCTTCAGTTGTTGCTCCCCTAAACTGATTATTAGACACCAATTGGATAATCGCAGGTTTAAGTTCAAAAGAATTAGCAGCTACAGCAGAGTGTTCAATACTACCATGAAGTTCATCCACTATAATGTTAGCATAAGTTCTTAAAGGTCTGAATTCTTGATGGATGCCAACATTTTGATTTTGATGCTTTGCCATTTCTTAAATATTTTTATCTTTTTCAGAATTTATAATTTTTTTGATTTTCCTAATTGTTCGTTCTAATTCAGAATCGTAAGGCACAAGTCCCTCAGAACTTGAACTACGCATATAATAATAAAATAAAATAAAACACAACACACTAACAAAAATAAAGAAAAGTAAAATTTTAAATTTTTCTTAATTTTCTTTAAAAATTCAGTTTTAATTAATTTTCCCAGCAATGGTGCCAAAAACTTGACTCTGCCGGCTTATTTATGCTTATGTTTTAGATATGAAAATTATGATTTTATAATATGGGATACTACACAAGTATATGTATCATTTATCAAGCAATATATGACTTTATGAATAAGCCCCGAGATATCGAACCCACAGGGAAATGTAAAATTTTTTTATAGAAATAAGAAAATTATATCTTTACTTTTTAAATCACTTTAGAAAGTATGTTATGATTTGTAAAGTTTGAAAGTTGGTTTTGGTATTTTTAATAAAAAGCTAAATAGGAAGAGAAAATTATCTGAACTAAATAATGATATAAAACACTAGGAAATAAAATAACTTTTTCTTTCCCTTATAAAGAAGTAATAATTATGAAAGTATTGTAGTGGAATTATTTAAATGTGTTGTGATAAATAGGAGCAGATTTATGTACGGCTTATTTTTAGGTTATGTGTTTTGTATTTTGAAAGTGGGGTCGCCTACAGAAATTGTCAGCGAATTTTTAATTTAATTTAAATAAATAATTTGAAAAGTAGTATTTGATTTTGAAAATAATTTTTAAATTTGAAGATTTTAAGATATGAAATCAAGCCGATCTCACATCCCAAATAGTTTATATAAACGAGCACCGCACCACGAACCGTATATCTATCCCTAAGGATAGACACACTGCTTGATGGTGGGGCTCGATTAAATAAACTAGAAGACTTGTGACATCCGTTTGGTCTGCGAACCAATTTTATAAGCCGACAAATTCCCCTACTTAATATGAGAGCATTAAGCAGGGTTTATATTAACTGGGTTCTTTAAAATTCCCTATAAGGGTAAGCCCCTATAGTTAATTACATCTTAAGTGACGGGAATCACCTAAGAAAACTCTCGATAATAATCAATAATTCTGGTCTCAAGAATTTCAAAGTTTAAGTTTTCAAGGGATTGAATTTTGGAATTTCAATAGGGAATGGATCAAATTTGGAAGATTTTATTTTGGGAATTCAATGGAAGAAAGGTAGGAGAAATTACAGATTCGAAGCGAACTTCGGTAATTTCCCAACTATCCTATTGTTTGGCTTAGATTTAGGAAAGTCCTAATGTTTATTTAATGTTTTGTTCTTGCCAATTTTAATTAATTAGGACATATATTCGTATGGCATGATCATACAAATAGCCTCGAAGATATGAGGGTTTATGTCGTACTAAACGACTATCTCGGAGTCCTAAGACCGGTTAGGGCTTAATTTACATGACATGATCATGCAAATGACTAACAAAAGGTTGAGGATTTATGTTGCACTAGGAAAACTACCTCGAAATCCTATGGCTTGGTTGTTTAATTCTAGGAATGGTTTTGCTGATGTAGATTCAAGTTTTGCTGATGACGATGGCCGTGCTGCCCACCATGCTCCGAGCTCCTTGTCGTTACAGAGGTTTAGTTCTAGAAAATTGTAATCAAAAGAGAAGAGAGGAGTTTGGTTTTAGAAATCTTAGAGTCTAAGTATTTTTAGTGTTTTAGTTAAAACAAATCTTAAATTTGATTATAACAACACCGGTAAAGATCCCACGGTTCCATCCTTCCGGCATCGTTATTTTTATCGGATTCACTTAGTCCAGATGAATTTGCTTAACTCAACTAAATGAGTTCCACACTTTCATTTAGACCGTGGGAAATCCCGTTAGCAACACGTAGGTTACATCATCCGAGGTATTCCCGATCATCCAACAAGGCGTTTTAATTTAGTTGTAGTTGTAGTTTTGTTGTTCTGTTTGTGATTAAATTTTGAGTTGTTTTATGTTTTGAAATGTTGTGGCGGTGAATTTTATCTTGCAATGACTTTTAATTTAGTTTTGGTTTCAGTTTTAGGGACTATCCTAAAGGTGTGGGTTTTCATGCAACAGTTGTTTATCATGCAAGAAAAGTAAGTGCGATGCGATTAAATAAATTGCAATAAGGTAAATTGCAAGAAAATAAATTGCAATAAAATAAAAGCGTACCTGGAGGGTCTTCCCGTCATCCCAAGCTGCACTTAAACACAATTTAGAATATTTAAACAAGTTCCTAGGTAAAGCTAAGGGAAGGGTTATGGTTTTCTACCAAATTGCTAATCCTATAGCTAGTCATTTCCTATGACGTCTAGGTTCTTGTGTTTTGGTTTGAGGACGATTTTCTTCATCAAAGAACAATTAAGTTCAATTGTTCTTATAAACATCCTATCATATTGAGAAAGTGCTTAAGAAAAATCTTAAACATCTTTTCAATATTGCTAGAATTATTTTAAGTCCAAATAAATTTAATCATATAAATGAATTAATCGTCCGGGAATTCAAGTTTTTTTGTTATCTTGCTCAGTGAACTAGGACATTTGAATATCCTATAGGTGAAGTAACATTTCATTTAATGTTCCGTTTAGGAGTTATGACAAATAAAAGTTCTCGAGGGCAAATTGGTGTTCAAGTGGTTTATGATTTAATTTAAGGGGTTTAAATTTGGAATAGTGTTCAAGTTGCTTTATATTTATTTTTTTTGAATTTGTTTATGACTTAGGTGATGTTATTTTTTAATTCAATTTAATTTAACTTTGATTTAATTTGATTTGGTTTAGCTTCAAATTTAATTTAATTTAATTTAATTTAAATTAATTTTTATTTTAACTTGATTTTATTTTTTTTTATTTTAATTTAATTTAATTTAATTTAATTTAATTTAATTTAATTATTTATTTATTTAATTAATTTAATTTCATTTAATTAATTTAATTTAATTTTAATTAAATTTAATTCAATTTAATTTAATTTGTTGAATTTAATTTAATTTGATCAATTTAATTTAATTTAATTTATTTGATTTAATTTAATTTAAATTAATTTAATTTGTTTGATTTAATTTAATTTAATCTTTAATTTAATTTAATTTTTTAATTTTAATTTAATTGAAAATTTAAAAAGAGTTTAATAATTTAACTTTAATTTAATTTTAATGATTAGATCTTTTAACATTTTAAAACTTAAATTTGAATTATCATTTTAATTGGAGATTAAATATTATTGAAATGATTAATTTAGGGATTTTTTAAATTAAAGAATAAATCTCTTCCTGATAATATCCCTATTTAATAATTCCAACTTTATTATTCTTCCAAATTTAATCAATTATTTAATTAAGGTTTATTTCTATTATTTTTAAATTGTTTAGTAGGTTTCTACACTTTAATTATTTAAATTTCAATCATCCAAATCAGATTAAAATCAAATATTTTACTCTTTAATTTTATTAAGCCTAAAGTTTTAATTAAAGGTTAAAATTTTAATTACCACTTTGCCCTTCAAGCTTAATAATTCCATAACTCACTAAATTAAGCTTAAATGAACTTGAAATTTTTATGTGACTTCACTCATATGTCAATAAAGACATGAGAGGAGAAAATGTGATTTTTCTGTATTTAATTTATTTATGTAATTATTTTTGATGGAAAATAGAGATTTCCAAGGAAAATTTAATAATATGACCAAGGGAAAGTTTCTGTCCTTAAGAAAATTTTGGGACATTCCTAATGACCAGAGGACCACTTGGACCAATTTTGGTGTTTTTTTGAATTATATTATTTTTATTATAATTATTTTAAGTTTTGGAGTATTAATTACTTTAAAAATAAAATAAAGGTTGAAAAATAAATTTTATATTTTTCAAAAATCTCTCTGATATCAAGTAAATTAGAGAATTAATTTTCACAATTTTCTGATTTTTCTATGATTTATTAGAATTATTTTAGTGGAAATACTAGAAAATATATATTTTTAATTTTAAAATTACCTTAGGGCTTTAAAATTTAATATCTCATTAAATAGACCTAAGAAAAATATGGGGTTTGCTCCTAAGTGATTAAAATTTAAAATGTGACATTTTGGTGAATTTTATTATTTTTGTGATTTTTATTATTTTTTAATTATTAAAATATTAAAATAATACCAAAAAAATCAACTTTTTTAGAAAATTTAAATTTTAATTTTCTTAAATTCCCCTGATATCAGAGAGGCTCCAAAACCAATTTGGTGAATTTTTGAAAAGTATTTTCAAAGTTATGAATTTTTAAAGTTTAAATTGGCTAAATGGCTTAATCAACCCATTTAATAGGGCTAACCAAGTCCAATTGACTTCAAATTTTTATTGTGGGTTCCTCTGATCCTAAAGGTCAGTGGAGAATTGATTTCAAGTCAATTCGATGTATGATTAGCTCTAATTAAATAGTGACTTATTTTGGGTCTTTAAGCCAATTAGGGTTATTTTAAATGAATTAATTCAAAACCTATTTTTCCTAGGGTCCTCTGGTCATAAGGAACATCACCAAATTTTCCTAGAATTTATTTCATGACATGCTAATTATTGGATTTAAAATACTCAAAATAGCAACATGAATTTGAAAAATCAATAACTTCTCATAGGGATGGCCTCTGACTTTGGAAAATTCAGGGAATGTTCCCAAATTCAGAGGCTTCAAAAGCCCTATGGTCTCATGCCATGGTGAATTTCCTATATGCATGGAGAATTAAAACAATGCAGAGGGTAAATAAATCATTACAAAAAAAATACTTGATGAAATTAAATGACTTTTTTTCCACATTATTCTCCTCTATTCACTGAGCAAGAGGGTATTTTTATTTTATTTTTCTGATTTTCCTACACAAAGTTATGGATTTTTGAAGTTTAGGGAATTAAATAAATAAGAAAATACCCTAATTTTCTATTTATCCACGCGGTGCCGTGTCAACCTCGGCAGCTCCGAAACGCTGCGTGGCGCTCTCTGATTCGACTCCGCCATCCGACTCAGCGCTCCAGGGGCCCGCTGTATCGTTCCTTCTCCTCATCCGGCGCGATCCTAGCCGTCCATCCGCGCGTGTATTAAATGAACGGCATCCGTTCATTGTCCCCAAGCGTTCTCACCCGAGAGCCGTCCACACTAAATCCCTAAGAACTCACTCAATACTTAACGGATTTTCGTGTTCTTGTGCTCTATGGATTCGTCTTGAAGAGACGAACACATCTATACGGTGATCATGCATTGAAATTAAAGCATTTGAAATGGAGAATCTCCAGAATCTCGGGATGAAGAATTAGCTCATACCTTTGCTCAGAGTAGTGTGGCTTCAATCTGAGGGTTGTTTCACCTTGGATTGGATCCCAACAAGCTCCAGATGAAGTCTCCTGGTCTAGTGAATTGCCTAGCTATGAAAGTGACCACAGCCGATCACAAATCTTGGAGGCTGGAACAACCGGGTGGCTTGGAGATGGGGCTTTCGATGGGAAACTTCTCCTCTTGGTCCGAGTGAAGGTGTAGGACCAGTCAATTTAATGATTGGCTCACCGTGGCAAAGTGTCCTGGTTTTGGGTGAAATTTCGGTTGAGAAATTGGATTCGTCGGTAGGGATTAGGGCAAATTGACACGGGGATCAACTCGCTCTAAGTATGGAGTAAGGTTTGGAACAATTTTGGCGAGTTTCGGCAAGGTTTTGCAACTCTCCTCCATGGCCGTGAGGGGGTCGGGTTTAAATAGAGGTGGTTGGAGAGCCTCACGGGGATGGCCAAGGGTTGGGATCAGCCTGCTCGGGCATGGGAAAAACAGCCATGGTGGCCATTGGGCATGGGGCAGCTCAGCAAGGTGGAATTTCAAAATTTGGCTCCTCCCAAGGTCTCGGCCATGGTGTTTTCCGGAGACCTGGTGGCTGGCCGGCCAGGCACTGGTCACCATCTTGTTCAGGTGGGTCGGGGCTGGGGTTTAGTGTAGGCAATTGGCAAATGCCATGTGTAAAAGGCTTGGATTAGAATGGAATGGGAGAGGGCTCATTTTGGCTCAAATTGGTCAGCCCCTCCCTTTGGGCTAGGTGCACCACCCAAGGCTTGGTTTAGGCTGAAGAGAAAGTGATTTAGGTCAGCTTAATCAGTGGGGAAGGGTCACCAACCAAGTACAATTAAGCTTAAGCAAGGTTTAGTGGAATCATGGAAGTGGTTAATCACCTTTAGGATTAAGGAAAGAGTCCCCTCCTTTTGCCCAAAATGGCATGGTGACATGTAAAGAGGCTCTCATGGCTTTCATGTGGCTTATGCATGGCTTCATGGCTCATCTTTGGCTTAGGAAAAGTTAAGTCAATTTCATGGAAATGGATTTAAGAAAATTTTGGTATTTTGATGGGAATTTGTATGGGGCTTAATTTGGAATGGATTCATGATGAGTTTTTGAAACTTATGGATTGATTTTAATTAAGGGTATGATGTAGAGCAATTGTCATATGGGCTTTAGCATGAAATTTGGGCTTTTAGGAAGGTTTAACAAAATGGGCTTTTGGTTTAAAAAATAAACTTATGGATGGGAATTTTGTAAAATTTTGGGCCAAATAATTGTTGGGTTTGGTTTAGGGATATGTCATGAGTGATTTGAAGTAATTTTGGAGTGATTTGGGTTTGAATTGGGTTGGATTTGAGCTTCTTTGGTAAATGGGCCAATGTAGGTCAAATTGGGCTAACTTGGGCCAATGTTGGGCTAGGGTTGAAATTTATGTAAAATAAATGTTGGGAAATGTTTATGGGAGTGTTTTAAAGAGGTTTTGGCTTTGGTTGAGTTTTGATTTTGGGGTTTGGGTTTATTTAGGTTAGGTTTGGGTTTAGGTCAAAATTGAGCCTTTTAGCTTTGGGTTGAATTTGAGTGGGGTTTGGGTCTAAATTTTGGGCAAATCATGTTAGTGTTTTGTTTGTGGGAATGTTAAGGAAGGTTTAGAAAAGATTTGGGGTTAATTGGAGTTGAATTGGGTTAGTTTGGGTTAGGTTTGGGTCATGGGTCCAAATTGGGCTTTAAGGCTAAAAGTGAAATTGAACCCAAATGCCAATCAAATTGGACATAGATTTGGTCTATATTGGTGTTGGCAATGTTGAATTGAAGTTTAGAATTGAATTGGACCAGAATTTGGGTCAATTGGGTAGGCTTGGTTTGACATTGGGTTCACTTAGGGTTTAAATGGGTCAAATTGGGGGTTTTGACAAAAGTAGGGTAAATTGACAAAATTGGCCCATGGTGTAGTTGAAAAAAATGAAATTGGGAATATTTGGGATTTTCTGGAATTTTCTGGGAATTTTCTGAATTTTTGGATTTTTTGGGTCAAGAGGAGTATTTTGGGTATTTGGAGGGTATTGGAAGGTATTTTTGGAATTTTTGGTATTTTTGACTATGGGTGATCAATTTGAGTAATTTGGGAATTCTTGGGATTGATTTTGGGGAATTTTGGGTAATTTAGGTGATTTTGCAAATTTTGGAGGATTTCAAGGGTTTTGGGTATGCTAGGCGGGTGTAGGGTCCCGGGGGTCAAAAATTGAAAATTTGGAAAATTGAAAATTGGGTGAATGTAAGTGGAATGTAATCATTTTGGTTGAGCCATGAAGCCATATCAAGCCCACATGAGCCATGAAGGGACTCATTTGAGGCATTCACTATGTTGTTCCTAACCCTCTTAGCCAAGGGCTTAGGGGTTAAGGACCATCCATGTGAATTACCTACATGAGTCAGGAGGTCAAGTTGGGTATAGGTGTGTGAAAGTGTAGTGTATAAATATAGTGTATGTGTAAGTCAGCCCCTCACCAGACCAAGCTACCCAGGGCAGTCCTAAGGCCAAAGAGTCCTATAGGAACCCATCCTTTAAACTTCCACATTTGATTTCAACCCTCTAGGTGATTAGGGGTCTATAGTCAAGTTTGTGGAGTTTGCAGGGAGTTAAGAAGTGGTTTTAATTTCTAAGTGGTGGGTCCCGATTCTAATCCTCTAAGATAGTCAAAGGAAAAGCCTAAGGCAAGATCCTAAGCACTAAAGAGAAGAGGAGAAGACCTCATCAAAAATGAGGTCAACAAATGGACCCCCAATAGGTGTGGTGAGCTGACGGAGCACACCACGCGTATTGGTGTTGACCGAGGCGATCAACAAAACAAACACAAAAGTCCAAGTGACAAACTTGGGACAAAGTAGAAGAGTTCCCGCTGGGGAGTGTTAAGTATATCTCTGAGACTAGAGATTCCTGAACTCTCGCTGGGGAAAGGGAAAGGAGGTAAATCCCAAATCACATGATTTGGGGGAATTTTGATTTAGATTTTATTTTGTTTCAGTTTAGGTTTTGATGTGTGAGCTTAGATTTTAGTTTGAGTTTCAATTTAGATTGAAGTTTTGTCAAGATTAATTTGAAGGGATTCGAACTTGAAATGCAAATTGGAATTTTGTGGTTTTAGATGTAACATCTTCAACCTCAAAAGAAAATTGAATTGATTAGATTAAATCATTACAATGAGGAGAGATCTCAGAGCAATGCGGTATTGGATGTAAAATCCTTAACCTCAAGATTTTGATTTTGATGTATTTCATCGCAATAGGGAAAGAATCCTAAAGCAATGCAGTCTCGGATGTAAAATCCTCAACCCCAGGAATTTGATTTTGATGTTGATGTATTTCATTGCGATAGGGAAAGAATCCTAAAGCGATGCAGTTTCGGATGTAAAATCCTCAACCCCAAGAATTTGATTTTGATGTATTTCATTGCGATAGGGAAAGAATCCTAAAGCAATGCAGTCTCGGATGTAAAATCCTCAACTCCAAAAGTTTGAATTTGATGTATTTCATTGCAATAGGGAAAGAATCCTAAAGCAATGCAGTCTCAGATGTAAAATCCTCAACTCCAAAAGTTTGAATTTGATGTATTTCATTGCAATAGGGATATAATCCTAAAGCAATGCAGTCTCGGATGTAAAATCTTCAACCCGAAAAGCTTGATTTTGATGTATTTCATTGCGATAAGGAAAGAATCCTAAAGCAATGCAGTCTTAGATGTAAAATTCTCAACCCCAAAAGTTTGAATTTGATGTATTTCATTGCGACAGGGAAAGAATCCTAAAGCAATGCAGTCTCGGATATAAAATCCTCAACCCCAAAAGTTTGATTTTGATGTATTTCATTGCGATAGGGAAAGAATCCTAAAGCAAAGCAGTCTCGGATGTAAAATCCTCAACCCCAAGAATTTGAATTTGATGTATTTCATTGCAATAGGGAAGAATCCTAAAGCAATGCAGTCTCGGATGTAAAATCCTCAACCCCAAAAGCTTGATTTTGATATATTTCATTGCAATAGGGAAAGAATCCTAGAGCAATGCGGTCTCGGATGTAAAATCCTCAACCCAAAAGTTTGATTTGATGTATTTCATTGCAATAGGGAAAGAATCCTACAGCAATGCAGTCTCGGATGTAAAATCCTCAACCCAAGAGTTTGATTTTTGAATAGTCATTGACTTTGCAAAGATTTGTAGTGTTGATTTGAAAAGTGTGGAATTTTGGTGTTTCGAGATTTTCATGAAAGTTGTAAAAGACTATCATGGAAGGAAATAGATTAGGAGGGAATATGTAGATGTTACATATCCCGTTCAAAAGAGCTGATTGGAAGTCACTGGTTTGGATTCGATATAATTCCTCGCCATCAGATTCGATCCGTGTCAATGGAATCAACCGCTTCCATCCCGTACAAGGAAAGAGTAGAACGGATTGGATTTCGGATTTGGAAGATTGAATTTGACTGAGATTTGATTTGAGATTTGAAAGATTGAATTTGAATTTGATTGAGATTTGATTTGAAATCAGGAAAGATTGAATTTGAAATTTGATGGAGATTTGATTTGAAATTTGGAAAGATCAAATTTGAATTTGATTGAGATTTGATTTGAAATCAGGAAAGATTGAATTTTAAATTTGATTGAGATTTGATTTGAAATCAGGAAAGATTGAATTTGAATTTGGTGTTCATCATTTTTAGATTTTTAAAGAAAGTTTTCTTTTATTCTTTTTTTTTATTTCTTTTCTGTTCTTTGTTCGAAGTTCATTTAACTTTAATGGCGTTTCCCATTCAATTTGCACAAAAGAGGTGAAGGCCAAAAATGTGACATGGTCACTTTCATTCCAATCATGTTGAAGATACATCGCACAACTCGATCTGGAATACATCTCATACAATCCATGTAGACTCAAAACGGACTATGTATGATCTTTGTCGATCAATCCAAGAAGGTATCTGTCAAAAAATCCATGTCTGAATAGTGGGATACATGGTCAATAACATCACCATCCAAGCCATCCTTGGCAAGGATGCCGTATGGATGTACGTTGGAGGTGTGATATTTTCCATGTAACTCAAAGCTCGTAAGGCTGGAGGCTTTCTAGCTCCGGGTCTGGCTGGAAATGGTAAGGTGTCTTCTTGTCGTCCATCCTTCTGAAAGTAAATGAGATTCGCTTCACTGGTACTCCTGGTATGCAATGTTTAGCAACATCTCGCTCCGTTGCCCTTCGCATCATGACGGAACCTACCGGTAATGGTATCTTTACCTGGCCCTCGGAACTCACCTGGGCCCGCTATCCGGAGGTCGGATCCGAACATGATATTACACTCGTTCGGAAAAGAAACCGTGCGAAAGGTCCGACAAAGTCGTGGTGATCTATGTGCGGGGGTATGCGATCACCCTTCTTGTACATGTTAATAATGCGACTTGTTGGGTATGCAATCTGCGGCGTACCCTCCATGTTATCAATCTTTTTACCATTCTTTTGATGACTAATGGCATTGGATCTACTCGGCCATGACGGAGTATTCCGGGTGGGTTTCCCTTCCTGTCTTCTCGCGAAGTTGTAGCGAGCATCCGCATTGTATTGTAATTCTCCCTTTCCCTGGCATCCATCTCCTGGGTTCTGAGTAAGTGTTTTCTCTTAGGCGGCCGCTCGGCCCATTCTTTTCAAATCTCGGATGCAGTCCACGATTTGTTGTTGTTCGTATTCTGAGAACACGTCTGTATGTAGCTCGAGGCCTTCTAGTATATTGATCCTCCTGCCTCTGATTCTCTCGAAGTATTCAAAAGTCTTCTTTTCGACATTCTGCATTCTTTCCAGCTCGTACTCTGGAATAATCTGCAAATGGCGAGGCTTGGTGACGTACTGTGGGATATATGGCTCAATCCCTTCACGTTCTCCTGCATTCCTCGGCTCCTCGGGGATGATGTCCATCGAGACATCCTCCGGGGTTGCTTCTGCAACAAGGTTATGCATTACTAGTGGTTCTATCTGGTGGCGTGGTAGCCTTCTTTCTTCTTATCTTCTTGAGATTTCCCTGGTCTCTTCTGTTATCCTAGGAGCTGGCCTCCTTTCTTCAGGTTCCTGATGAACCGGTGTCCTTGAAGTGTATGTACTGGCAGTAGCAACAGCCTCGTCGCGCTGGTCCGCGGCTAGTTTGGTTAACATCTTGCGGATACGGTGATTTTTATTTCTTTGTTGAGTTGCTGTGAGAGTAGCTCTTCGTACTTCCTGAATCTCTGTGGGCGCGGCGCTGACAAGCCTGCCCTCTACTGTAGCGACTACAGACTTGATTTTGTCTTCTTCAGTGCTTGTTTTCCTTTTCTTGTTGCTGGATTGGTGGCTTAGGCCACCCACTTTCATTACTGTCCGACTGGGCAGTTCCTCTCGGTCAACTGGGACCCAGTCACTTTCCTCATATTGCAGGCCTGCTGGTGCGAAGTCTGAGTCAATCTCGATTATCGCTCCATCTTTCACCCTCTTTTCGTCGAGTGCAAGGCTTACGCCATTTCTAAAGTTCAGGACCAACCGCCCGTTCGACATTTCCCTGCGAAAAGACAAGGAAAAGGATCAGGGGCTGTACTAAGAACAAGAACATTAAGAAAACCGTTTATTAAAGACAGTTTTTTTATTACTTTTTGTATTTTTAAATTTAACGGGAATGAAGTGGGATAAGATCAGGAAAGAGATTTTGATATGGAAGAGAAAACAAGGAAAACTTTATTATCATGATTTTATTTATTTTAGCACATTTTTATTATTTTTGGGTTCGGACCCAGTCATAAGTAATTACTTCACTCGTGCTTCTAGGGATGAAAAATAAAAATCCTTCGAAACATCAGGTAGCGTAATACTTCTTCAAGTATCGTCCGTTGATCGGAAGCATATGTCGTTCTCCTTGGCAATTCACTAGCTGGTAGGAGCCTCCTGAGTATACTGCTTCAACCACAAACGGTCCTTCCCAAGTGGGTTCAAATTTTCCTCCTATCTTGCGGTGTGCAAGAATAGGTCTTTTGAGAACGAGAACTAAGTCACCAATTTTGAAGGTTCTTGGGCGGACCGGCTTGTCATGGGCTTGAACCATCTTAGCTTGGTATAGTTCTAAATTTTGCTACGCTGCAAGTCTTTTCCCTTCCAGGCTTTCCAATTCTTCTAGTCGTAATTTGGCATTCTCTTCTGTCGTGATTTTGTTTGCGACTGCGATTCTAAGTGAAGGAAGTTGGACCTCTAAAGGTAACACTGCCTCGGACCCATACACCGGAGCGTAAGGTGTAGCTTCGAGTAGGAGTTACGAAGGTTGTCCGGTAGGCCCATAAGGCTTCTAATAACTTCTCGTGCCAATTTCTCTTATTATTGTCCAAAGTTTTCTTTAAAATTTGAACGAGAGTTTTATTAAAAGCCTCAGCCATGCCGTTTGCTCTTGGGTAGTAAATTGTTGAATATCGCCAGTCGATTCCATGTCTCCTGACAAAATTGTTGAATTGTGTGCTTCTGAATGCTGACCCATTATCTGAAATGATCCTGTGCGGCACTCCGAAACGGTAGACAACTTGGTTCTTGAAAAACTGTAGCACGTGGTGTGCTTTAACTTCTCTAAGTGGGACTGCCTCTGCCCACTTGGAAAAGTAATCTGTAGCCGCAAGAATGAAGCGATGTCCTTTCAAAGATGGTGGTTCTATTGGACCCACTATATCTGTGCCCCAACATTCAAATGGCTACGACGCAATTGTCGGATGTAGCACATTTGGAGGTTGGTGTAGAACCACTCCGTGCACTTGGCATTGGTGACAGCTCTTGGCGATTTTCATGCGGTCGGTCATCATCGAGGACCGGTAGTACCCTAGTCTTTTAATTTTCATTTTCATCTTCGGACCCGATCGGTGAGCGCCACGGAGTCCCGAATGCACCTCTTTAACAATTTCACGGGCCTCGGACACCTTAGGCACCTTAGCCACATTTGATCGAAAGACCTTCTGTATAACGTGTTGTTTATTAATGCATAGGACAGAGTTCTTTGCTTGATCTGATGGGCTAGCGACCTATCATCTGGTAGTTTTCCTGTTTGTAGGTAGTCTATTAATGGCTGCCGCCAATCTTCTGTGTTTTTTGTCACTGTTGCAACTGATCCTTTTTCTTTTTCTGATTTGTGTGTTGTGTCTATGTCGAGCTGTGATAGGACCTGACGTCCTTGAACTGACACTTCCACTGATTCATCTTGCAAGCATGCAAATTCTTTTGCGAGACGGGCTAGCGCATCTGTTAAAGCATTTTCTTTCTTGGGAATTTTGTAGATTGTCACATTCGGAATCTGTTCCAACAGCTGTATGGCATACTGGAAGTATTGCTCGAGTCTTGGTTTTAAAATTACGTACTTGTCCGGCGATCTGTTGAATGATTAATTGTGAATCCCCGTAGATGTTGATGTCCGTTATCCCCATTTGAATAGTTAATTCCGGTCCTGTTATGAGGGCTTCGTATTACGCTTCGTTGTTTGTACATGGCTCTGTTAAGTGGTAGGAGTATCCTAACATCCCCCGCTCCGGTGTTATAAAGATTAATCCGATTCCTGCCTTACCGGGCACTATCACTTGAGATTCTTCATCTTTGTGTGCTGAAGATGCTCCGTCGAAAAATAATTCCCTACGTCGATCATCAGGGTCTTCTAGGCTCATTATTTGTTCGTCTGACAAGTCATCATTGAGAGGAGATTCTGCCGGCAAAGGGTGTGCTGCGAGGAAGTCTGCTAGGACTTGTCCCTTTACGGCACGAAGAGGCACGAAAGTTATATTGAATTGCAATAATATCATTGACCATCTGGCAAGTCTACCGGAAAGCATTGGATGAGTCATCAAGTATTGCAATTGATTAAATTTCGAGATCAGGTTGACCTTATGAAAAAGCATGTAGTGCCTGAGCTTTTGAGCGGCGAAGATCAGGGCCAAACAATGCTTTTCAATTGCGGGATACCTTATTTCCATCGGAAGTAAACGATGGCTTAGATAGTAAAGAGCATTTTCTTTACCCTCATCATTGACCTGGCCTAACAGGGCTCCGAGAGAGTCGTCTAAAGCTGCGGTATAAAGTATCGGCGGTCTACACGAGGCCAGGGTCTGCTAAGACGGGAGGTGTCATTAAATATTGCTTAATGTCCTCAAAGGCCTTCGGCATTTCTCTTCCCAAATAAATTTGGCGTCCTTTTTAACTAATGCCGAGAAAGGCTGACACCTACCTGACAAGTTTGAGATAAAGCGTCGAAGATATGCCAGCTTCCCTTGAAAAGATCGTAGTTGTTTTAAGGTTTTGGGAGGCGGCATTTCTAAGATAGCTTTAATCTTTTCTGGGTCGATTTCAATTCCACGATGTCGGACAACAAATCCTAAGAATTTCCCGGAAGTGACGCCGAAGGCGCATTTTAAGGGATTCATCTTAATGTTAAATTGTCTTAATCGTTCGAAAACAATTCTGAAATCATACAGGTGGTTGTCCTTTACTTTGCTTTTGATGACCACATCGTCCACGTAGCATTCGACTTGATTGTGGATGAGATCATCAAAAATTCTTGTCATCGCTCTCCGGTATGTTGCTCCTGCGTTCTTCGGTCCGAATGGCATCAACGTGTAGCAATATACTCCGATCGGCGTTACGAATGCTTGTAAGCTTTTCATCTTACGGAGCCATTTTTATCCGGTTGTATCCCGAAGATCCATCCATGAATGAGAATATCTCATGTGTCGAAGCGATGTCGATCATTAGTTGCGGGATCGGTAGAGGGAATTCATCCTTTGGACATGCCTTGTTTAAATCTCCGAAGTCCACACAAATTCGATCCGACCATTCTTCTTTACGATCGGCACCACATTGGCTAACCAAGTCGGGTATTGTTCTTCTCGGACAAATTTAGCGTCTATTAGCTTTTTAACTTCAGCTATGACTTGTTGTTCGATTTCTAGACGCATTCTTCTGGGACCTTGCCTGACTGGGACAGAAGTAGGATCCCTCCTAGCTTATGGACGGTGACCTCTGGAGCTAATCCTTGCATCTCGTCATAGTTCCAAGCAAAATAGTCTTTAAATTCCATTAATAACTTGATTATTTCTTCGGAGTCTTCCTTATTGAGTAAGGAGCTAACAAAGGTAGGTATAGGCTCTTCGCTAGTACCTAAGTTAACTTCCGTTAACTCATCTATCGTAGATTTAATCTCTTCTTCGAATTCTGGTGGAGCGTCTCCAATTTGTAAATCTTCAAGTTCTTCTGTAGCTTCCATGCAGTTTTCATTAGACTCGCAAGTGACAACCAAGCAAAATTCGGTATCTTCAGTCGATCCTACCGTGCCGAGTTCGAGGCCATGCTTTGAATTGGGTGGACGGCCGGAGTTATTCCATAATTTTTCAAAATGTTGTGATTGACCTTTTGTCCATTGTCGAGGTAAGAAACCACACTGAATTAAATTTTGAACACAGGGAGAGTACCACTAAAAAGGTAATTCCATTAATTCTGATGAAGTGACATCTTCAAATTGTACATTATTTTCAGTTTTGGAGGAAGGAGCACCTCGGTAGAATTTGATTGGCTTTGCACCGCCGCTACGTACCTCTTTGGCCACCATACCCTCGATCTTATTAGAATGGATCGGGGTTAGGGTCATAGTATGTACATAGTGGTTAATCTTCTCGTACATCGATTTGTATTCTTCGTTCTTCTCATCTTCGAGAGAGACCTTGAATTACGGCTTCTTCCGACTTATTGTCGCTGCTTCTCGCTTGATCTCTTTTTCTTCTTCAGAACTGTCTTCCCAATCAACGTTGATGGCTGGTTTCCTCTGTCCAATTGTCCTAACGTCTCTGCCACGACCTCGTCCCCGGCCTCGACCTCGGATGCGAGTTGTGGAGAAACCTTCACTATCTCGCCGTAAGGGAGTTGTGAGTGACTGTTGGACTAGAACTTCAGGTTCTTCGTTGTCCCAAACTTTCTTTGCTTCATTCGTTATGGTATCTCTGGAGAAGATTGTTTTCTTCGGAGGTGCATAATAAGCTGCATCTTCATGGATCCCAATTTCATGTACGGAGAATGGTTGTAAGTCACCTTTGATGCACTGTTCCCCTCCATCGTAGTATTTGATGCACTGATGTAGGGATGATGGTACCATCCTGTTTTCATGTATCCATGGTCGGCCCGATAGAGCGTTGAACGATGTTTCGAATCGATTATGTGAAATTTTGCGGTTGTCTTTGCTAAGTCACCGGTCTTCATTAGTAGTGTTATTGATGCGAGGGCTCTTTCTCCTTTACGGTTGAATCCTCTTAATAACATTTTGTCGGCTTCGAGCTCGCGAGCATCAATTTCCAAATATGCTAGTGTTCGAAGACTCATTATATTGATTGATGCTCCTGTATCCACCAATACTCTGGAGAGCGTAAACTTCCCAATTGTAACTGAAATGTACAACAGTCGATTATGGTCTGCTGTCCCAAGTAATAGGTCATTGTCCGTGAAGGTAACACCTCGCTGTTCCTTTAACGAACAAACCTCATATAAGGAATCTCTAGCCATTTAAGCGAAGCAAATTTCCGGATCAAGTAAGGCCTTGATCAGAGCTTTTCTCATCTCCTTTGATAAGATGAGAGCGTCGTAGATGCTCAGTTTGGCCGGTAGTTTCCTAAGATGGGCTAGCACGTTGTAGTCCACTTTATTTTCATGTGTCTCGGCTTCTTCCCGAATGGGTATTTCTTCTGCCGGGGTTGGTTCTTCACGAACAACTACACGCTTTCCTTTGTCCTTTGGACCCATTCTCGAAGGTAGAACTCTTCCACTTCTTAAGTTAACTTCGTAATTTCTTCGAATCTAGTGTTGAGCTTGCTAGTGTCTCCTCTTAAATCGGAATGACGGGTTCTTCGGATTAGCTTCGAGTACGAAGGCTCTAACTCTATTGTGACTGGAGCTCCTCGAAACTCGCAGATAGATTCGTTGCTCGTTGAACTCTCGTAGCCTCCTTGATGGATGTCTTCTTCGTCATTATGATCGTTGAGATTGTGTATGATTTGAGAATTGTCATTGGTATTGAAATCGATGTCCGGATTGTCTCTAGTTACGTAATCATTAGAAACAGTCAAAACGTAGCCAACGCCATCACCCTTATCATTATAAGATCCCACCGGAGTGAGCAGATAATCATACAGAGTCAGAGGTTCGAGGGATTTCTCCCCCGAATCCGAAACAACTATCCTAGGATAAGCAGCCCCTAGTCTAGCCTTAGGAGCCTCAGTCTTCTCTTCTTCATCAATTTTCTTCTTCTCATCAGTCGTCTCTTGTTGAGGTGGTTCTTCTATTGCAAGTGATAGTGCCGACTTGATAGGTTTCGAACTCTGAATTGAGGCTCGCACCGAAGCGGTTTGGATGTGATCCAAAATCTTTTTCGAAGACCTTGTCCAAGCGGTAGCCCATCCATCATCAGTCGCATAGGGATCTATCTGAACAATGATATCAGTCGAGACAACATTGACGGAACCTCCTTTCTGGGGTTCCTTCATGTACTCATTTGGGATCGTTATATTCCCTTTCCGAAGATTGTCGTTGAGCCAACTTTTGAAGGAAATACAATATTCTATCTTGTGTCCAAGCATCCGGTGGTAAGGGCAAAAGTTGGGATCACCTTTCTTGTTGACTTCTTCTGGTCTCTTAGGTTCTGGCAGTTGGAAATCTGGAGTCTTCATCAGACTGCGGAACATTTTTGGTACTGCCTCATTCTTGAACGGATACTCCCTGCTCAGAAGCTCCCTTAATGTACGTTGCGGACGAGGAGGTTGTTCATACTGTGGAGATGACTGATAGCTGGGTCGGGGTTGCTGGCAATTCTGTTGAGGTTGCTGTGGCCGTTTGGATGATATTTGTATCGGTTGCTTGCCTTTGTCGACTGCTGCAACGATCCCGGACTTCTTTTCAAAAGTCTTCACGGGCTTCTGTTTTTCTGTCTTGTCGGCGAAACTTAATTGCTTCGCCTCCTCTTGCAAGCTCCCGGCCTTGCTTAACAACTTCTCAAAATTCTTAATAGTAAATCCCTCGAGGAGAAGTGCTATCGGGTCGTGAATGCTCTTAAGTAAGATGCCAACTGCATGTTGTTCTTGTAGTTGTGGTTCACACTTCATACTTAGGTTCCTCCATCGAAGTATGTAATCCACCAAAGTTTCATTCGGCTTCTGCTTCTCTACCACTAAATCACCTATAGTGATGTGGTGCTGAGCTCCGGCAAATCGCTTGATGAAGAGGTTCTCTAGTTCTGAGAATGTCTTCACCGAACCATTCGGTAATTCTGCATACCAATCAAAGGCGATCCACGACGAGTGCGCGACGAATTGTCGGAAGAGTAATGCATCACTCCCGCCGGCATTGCAACGGTGGCACGAAAGTGTGCAACATGCTTGTCGGGGGTTCCCGGTTCCATCAAAGGTCTTGAACAGAGGTGGTACGAAGCCTTTCGGGTATTGGACAGCGTCGAATTCTTCAGGGTAAGGTCTACCCGTCCGAATGGATGTCCCGCACTTTGATGGTGCCAAGGCTTCTCGCACCTGCTGTTCCACTAAGCTCTTGATTTCTTTTTCTGGAATCATGCTTTGTGTCGCATCCTTCTTTAACTGATCATCCCCGTTGACGGACGTAATCTCCTTTCCTCTGTCTACAATGTGAATGACCTCTGGGGGTGTCTCTCTTTGTGGTTGCACTTGACTCTGGAGAGTGTCTAGGGCTACAGCCATCTCTTCCATCCTCTTTGCCATTTGGGCAATCGTATCATCTTTCTCTTGAAGCTGCCTCCTCATTACTTCCGGCTCCTCTCTTTCTGCGGCTGTAGGAGCACCTTGTGAAGCTGACGAAGCTCGTGTTTCGACCATGTTAATTTCGCATACTCGTCATCCATGAACTCGACGAATCAATCTCATCTCCGAATTTCTCTTCTCTTTCCTTTGCTAATCGTCGAATATCGGTCCTCAACTTTTCCATAGCATCCTCTAGTGGTCCTTTCCGTGCATCCTTGCGGTTGTCGTGTGATAGGCTGTCGGGTTCCCTTCTCATGAGTCCCCTTTCTCGCAGGTAGCGCTTTCTTCGGATTCAAGTCTCCCGACGAGACTTTCCTTCTCGAGTCGTCATTTCAATCTTAATTGTCCGGTAGTGGGACGCCATACCATCCTTCTAGCAGCAGAAGGTCTAGGACCGGGTGGTCCGTCAGCCAAATGCTGGAAGGTGGTATCCTCCCTAATCTGTAATCCTGAAACAACGACAGGCGGACTAGCTTTCATCCTTTTATTTGGATTTTCTGTAACGATGGCAAGTTCTACTCGCGGCCCAAGACGGGATTTGACTGGCACCTGCCCTATCCTTCTTAAAATCTCCGATACAGGGCATTTCTCTTTCTTTGTTAACTTCTCAATCACAGTCTGTAGTCGAGCAAATGGCGTAGTTCTAGTCCTTTTCTTGCGGCTATCGCTGTAGTATGCGGGTCGAGGTAATGTAGAAACAATCCTGCGGACATTTTCCTCGTCAGCTGCGGCGGAAAGGGGATGGAATCTACTTCCTTCCAAAAGGGAGTATCTTCGAGCAATGGTATGTATTCGGGTAGTGGTGTATATTCGGGGATTTCTTCTAAGAAAGCGACTTCAGCAGCTCTGGCCTTCCTGGCAATCTTCCTACTTCTGTTCCTTCTTTGGGTCCATGTTATTGATGGAACTCTCGAGCTGGACCTGATTTTAAAAACAGAAGGTCTCACAGGAAGTTCTGTACCATCCACGGTAACAGGTTCACCATAGTTTTGGATTTCCTTCCCCTTTAATTTGGCAGAAGCCGGGGTAGGTGCAGAGACAACTAGACCAGTGGGGGTAGCAACAACAGTCCTTCTGTAGACAGCAGTACTCCTCTCATTTGGAATCTTTTGCACGGGAGGAAACTCTTGAGTTGACCTACGGTTGAACTCGATCAACGACTTCTCAGTTTCAGATACTTTGTTTGTCAGCGTGAAAAGGGTAATGTCGGTGATCTTGACATTTGTGTTCTCAAATCCTTGTCCAAACCGGATGATCCCATTGTCGGGCAACTCATCCTTGTAGACAGCGAAGTCCAGTCTATTGGTGAAGGAGAAAATCAGCTTTGGGGCTTCCATTTCGCGGAGGTAGATTCGATTGTCGAGTCCGAGTTATGCTTCTTCTCATTAGGATGAAAAGAAAGGAATCGAAAGGAGTCTGAACACATTCTTGTTCATGTATTTATAAGAAGGAGTTATTTGTTAAAAGAGTCATTCATTAGAGGGTTCGTTTATTTAGAACGGATCAAAGGTGTAGAGAAGGTAATGAATCCGATTCAGAGTTGGAAAGGAAAAGAAAGTCTTATGCAAGACTTCTTGACTCGAAGGATCACTCCTAAACTAACACCTATTGGGGGTCCACCCCACCTCAGAAATGAGGTAAAAGGATCTCGGAACCTCTCTATTTAGGGGTGTCTAAACAGTGGCTCCTAAATCCAACAGAATGTTGGCTATACTCGTTCAAGGTAGAAATGAACATAGTATTCCAACGGAAAGAAGAGTAGTTTGATCCACTAGGGACATGGATACACTACCGATTTTTGAAAGCAGAATTATCTGATTAAAAATGGAGAGAGGAATCGTCCCCAGCGGAGTCGCCAGAAATTGTACGGCTTATTTTTAGGTTATGTGTTTTGTATTTTGAAAGTGGGGTCGTCTACAGAAATTGTCGGTGAATTTTTAATTTAATTTAAATAAATAATTTGAAAAGTAGTATTTGATTTTGAAAATAATTTTTAAATTTGAAGATTTTTAGATATGAAATCAAGCCGATCTCACATCCCAAATAGTTTATATAAACGAGCACCGCACCACGAACCGTATATCTATCCCTTAGGATAGACACACTGCTTGATGGTGGGGCTCGATTAAATAAACTAGAAGACTTGTGACATCCGTTTGGTCTGCGAACTAATTTTATAAGCCGAAAAATTTCCCTACTTAATATGAGAGCATTAAGCAGGGTTTATATTACCTGGGTTCTTTAAAATTGCCTATAAGGGCAAGCCCCTAGAGTTAATTACATCTTAAGTGACGGGAATCACCTAAGAAAACTCTCGATAATAATAAATAATTCTGCTCTCAAGAATTTCAAAGTTTAAGTTTTTCAAGGGATTGAATTTTGGAATTTCAATAGGGAATGGATCAAATTTGGAAGATTTTATTTTGGGAATTCAAAGGAAGAAAGGTAGGAGAAATTACAGATTCGAAGCGAACTTCGGTAATTTCCCAACTATCCTATTGTTTGGCTTGGATTTAGGAAAGTCCTAATGTTTATTTAATGTTTTGATCTTGCCAATTTTAATTAATTAGGACTTATATTCGTATGACATGATCATACAAATAGCCTCAAAGATATGAGGGTTTATGTCGTACTAAACGACTACCTCGGAGTCCTAAGACCGGTTAGGGCTTAATTTACATGACATGATCATGCAAATGCTTAACAAAAGGTTGAGGATTTATGTTGCACTAGGCAAACTACCTCGAAATCCTATGGCTTGGTTGTTTAATTCTAGGAATGGTTTTGTTGATGTAGATTCAAGTTTTGCTGATGACGATGGCTGTGCTGCCCACCATGCTCCTAGCTCCTTGTCATTGCAGAGGTTTAGTTCTAGAAAATTGTAATCAAAAGAGAAGAGAGGAGTTTGGTTTTAGAAATCTTACAGTCCAAGTGTTTTTAGTGTTTTAGTTAAAACAAATCTTAAAGTTGATTATAACAACACCGGTTAAGATCCCACGGTTCCATCCTTCCGGCATCGTTATTTTTATCGGATTCACTTAGTCCGGATGAATTTGCTAAACTCAACTAAATGAGTTCCACACTTTCATTTAGACCGTGGGAAATCCCGTTAGCAACACGTAGGTTACATCATCCGAGGTATTCCCGATCATCCAACAAGACGTTTTAATTTAGTTGTAGTTGCGGTTTTGTTGTTCGTTTGTGATTAAATTTTGAGTTGTTTTATGTTTTGAAATGTTGTGGCGGTGAATTTTATCTTGCAATGACTTTTAATTTAGTTTTGGTTTTGGTTTTAGGGGCTATCCTAAAGGTGTGGGTTTTCATGCAACAGTTGTTTATCATGCAAGAAAAGTAAGTGCGATGCGATTAAATAAATTGCAATAAGGTAAATTGCAAGAAAATAAATTGCAATAAAATAAAAGCGTACCTGGAGGGTCTTCCCGTCATCCCAAGCTGCACTTAAACACAATTTAGAATATTTAAGCAAGTTCCTAAGTAAAGCTAAGGGAAGGGTTATGGTTTTCTACCAAATTCCTAATCCTATAGCTAGTCATTTCCTATGACGTCTAAGTTCTTGTGTTTTGGTTTGAGGACGATTTTCTTCATCAAAGAACAATTAAGTTCAATTGTTCTTATAAACATCTTATCATATTGAGGAAGTGCTTAAGAAAAATCTTAAACATCTTTTCAATATTGTTAGAATTGTTTTAAGTCCAAATAAATTTAATCATATAAATGAATTAATCATCCGGGAATTCAAGTTTTGTTGTTATCTTGCTCAGTGAACTAGGACATTTGAATATCCTATAGGTGAAGTAACATTTCATTTAATGTTCCGTTTAGGAGTTATGACAAATAAAAGTTCTCGAGGGCAAATTGGTGTTCAAGTGGTTTATGATTTAATTTAAGATAAGGGGTTTAAATTTGGAATAGTGTTCAAGTTGCTTTATATTTATTTTTTGAATTTCTTTATGTCTTAGGTGATGTTATTTTTTAATTCAATTTAATTTAACTTTGATTTAATTTGATTTGGTTTAGCTTCAATTTTAATTTAATTTAATTTGATTTAAATTAATTTTAATTTTAACTTGATTTTATTATTTTTTTATTTTATTTTAATTTAATTTAATTTAATTTAATTTAATTTAATTTAATTTAATTATTTATTTTTTTAATTAATTTAATTTCATTTAATTAATTTAATTTAATTTTAATTAAATTTAATTCAATTTAATTTAATTTGTTCAATTTAATTTAATATAATTTATTTGATTTAATTTAATTTAAATTAATTTAATTTGATTGATTTAATTTAATTTAATCTTTAATTTAATTTAATTTTTTAATTTTAATTTAATTGAAAATTTAAAAAGAGTTTAATAATTTAACTTTAATTTAATTTTAATGATTAGATATGTTAACATTTTAAAACTTAAATTTGAATTATCATTTTAATTGGAGATTAAATATTATTGAAATGATTAATTTAGGGATTTTTTAAATTAAAGAATAAATCTCTTCCTAATAATATCCCTATTTAATAATTCCAACTTTATTATTCTTCCAAATTTAATCAATTATTTAATTAAGGTTTATTTCTATTATTTTTAAATTGTTTAGTAGGTTTCTACGCTTTAATTAATTAAATTTCAATCATCCAAATCAGATTAAGATCAAATATTTTACTCTTTAATTTTATTAAGCCTAAAGTTTTAATTAAAGGTTAAAATTTTAATTACCACTTTGCCCTTCAAGCTTAATAATTTCATAACTCACTAAATTGAGCTTAAATGAACTTGAAATTTTTATGTGACTTAACTCATATGTCAATAAAGACATGAGAGGAGAAAATGTGATTTTTCTGTATTTAATTTATTTATGTAATTATTTTTGATGGAAAATAGAGATTTCCAAAGAAAATTTAATAATATGACAAAGGGAAAGTTTCTGTCCTTAAGAAAATTATGGGACATTCCTAATGACCAGAGGACCACTTGGACCAACTTTGGTGATTTTTGGAATTATATTATTTTTATTATAATTATTTTAAATTTTGGAGTATTAATTACTTTAAAAATAAAATAAAATTTGAAAAATGAATTTAATATTTTTCAAAAATCTCTCTGATATCAAGGAAATCAGAGAATTAATTTTTACAATTTTCTGATTTTTCTATGATTTATTAGAATTATTTTAGTGGAAATACTAGAAAATATATTTTTTTTATTTTAAAATTACCTTAGGGCTTTAAAATTTAATATCTCATTAAATAGACCTAAGAAAAATATGGGGTTTGCTCCTAAGTGATTAAAATTAAAAATGTGACATTTTGGTGAATTTTATTATTTTTGAGATTTTTATTATTTTTTAATTATTAAAATATTAAAATAATACCAAAAAAATCAACTTTTTTAGAAAATTGAAATTTTAATTTTCATAAATTCCCCTAATATCAGAGAGGCTCCAAAACCAATTTGGTGAATTTTTGAAAAGTATTTTGAAAGTTATGAATTTTTAAAGTTTAAATTGGCTAAATGGCTTAATCAACCCATTTAATATGGCTAACCAAGTCCAATTGACTTCAAATTTTTATTGTGGGTTCCTCTGATCCTAAAAGTCAGTGGAGAATTGATTTCAAGTCAATTTGATGTATGATTAGCTCTAATTAAATAGTGACCTATTTTGGGTGTTTAAGCCAATTAGGGTTATTTTAAACGAATTAATTCAAAGCCTATTTTTCCTAGGGTCCTCTGGTCATAAGAAACATCACCAAATTTTCCTAGAATTTATTTCATAACATGCTAATTATTGGATTTAAAATACTCAAAAGAGCAACATGAATTTGAAAAATCAATAACTTCTCATAGGGATGGCCTCTGACTTTGGAAAATTTAGGGAATGTTCCCAAATTCAGAGGCTTCAAAAGCCCTATGGCCTCATGCCATGGTGAATTTCATATATGCATGGAGAATTAAAATAATGCAGAGGGTAAATAAATCATTAAAAATAAAATACTTAATGAAATTAAATGATTTCTTTTCCACATTATTTTCCTCTGTTCACTGAGCAAGAGGGTATTTTTATTTTATTTTTCTGATTTTTCTACACAAAGTTATGGATTTTTTAAGTTTAGGGAATTAAATAAATAAGAAAATACCCTAATTTTTTATTTATCCACGCGGCGCCGCGTCAACATCGGTAGCTCCGAAACGCCGTGTGGCGCTCTATGATTCGACGCCTCCATCCGACTCAGTGCTCCAGGGGCCCGCTGTATCGTTCCATCTCCTCATCCGACGCGATCCTAGCCGTCCATCCGCGCGTGTATTAAATGAACGGCATCCGTTCATCGTCCCCAAGCGTTCTCACCCGAGAGCCGTCCACACTAAATCCCTAAGAACTCACTCAATACTTAACGGATTTTCATGTTCTTGTGCTCTATGGATTCGTCTTGAAGAGACGAACGCATTTATACGGTGATCATGCATTGAAATTAAAGCATTTGAAATGGAGAATCTCCAGAAGCTCGGGATGAAGAATTAGCTCATACCTTTGCTCAGAGAAGCGTGGCTTCAATCTAAGGGTTGTTTCACCTTCGATTGGATCCCAGCAAGCTCCAGATGAAGTCTCCTGGTCTAGTGAATTGCCTAGCTATGAAAGTGACCACAGTCGATCAGAAAGCTTGGAGGCTGGAACAACTGGGTGTCCTGGAGTTGGGGCTTTTAGTGGGAAACTTCTCCTCTTGGTCCAGTGAAGGTGTAGGACCAGTCAATTTAAGGATTGGCTCACTATGGCAAAGTGTCCTGGTTTTGGGTGAAATTTCAATTGAGAAATTGGATTCTGTTAGTGGGGATTAGGGCAAATTGACACCGGGGATCAACTGCTCTAAGTATGGAGTAGGATTTGGAACAATTTTGGCAGAGTTTCAGCAAGGTTTTTGCAACTCTCCTCCATGGCCGTGAGGGGGTCTGGTTTAAATAGAGGTGGCTGGAGAGCCTCACAAGGATGGCCAAGGGTTGAGATCAGCTGCTCTGGGCATGGGAAGAACAGCCATGGTGGCCATTGGGCATGGGGAAGCTCAGCAAGGTGGAATTTCAAAATTTGGCTCCTCCCAAGGTCTCGGCCATGGTGTTTTTTGGCGACCTGGTGGCTGGCCGGCCATGCACTAGTCACCATCTTGTTCAGGTGGGTCAGGGCTGGGGTTTAGTGTAGGCAATTGGCAAATGCCATGTGTAAAAGGCTTGGATTAGAATGGAATGGGAGAGGGCTCATTTTGGCTCAAATTGGTCAACCCCTCCCTTTGGGCTAGGTGCACCACCCGAGGCTTGGTTTAGGTCTGAAGAGAAAGTGATTTAGGTCAGCTTAATCAGTGGTGAAGGGTCACCATCCAAGTACAATTAAGCTTAAGCAAGGTTTAGTGGAATCATGGGAGTGGTTAATCACCTTTAGGAATTAAGGAAAGAGTCCCCTCCTTTTGCCCAAAATGGCATGGTGACATGTAAAGAGGCTCTCATGGCTTTCATGTGGCTCATGCATGGCTTCATGGCTCATCTTTGGCTTGGGAAAAGTTAAGTCAATTTTATGGAAATGGATTTAAGAAAATTTTGGTATTTTGATGGAAATTTGTATGGGGCTTAATTTGGAATGGATTCATGATGAGTTTTTGAAACTTAGGGATTGATTTTAATTAAGGGTATGATGTAGAGCAATTGTCATATGGGCTTTAGCATGAAATTTGGGCTTTTGGTTTAAAAAATAAACTTATGGATGGGAATTTTGTAAACTTTTGGGCCAAATAATTGTTGGGTTTGGTTTAGGGATATGTCATGAGTGATTTGAAATAAGTTTGGAGTGATTTGGGTTTGAATTGGGTTGGATTTGGGCTTCTTTGGTAAATGGGCCAATGTAGGTCAAATTGGGCTAACTTGGGCCAATGTTGGGCTAGGGTTGAAATTGATGTAAAATAAATGTTGGGAAATATTTATGGGAGTGTTTCAAAGAGGTTTTGGCTTTGGTTGAGTTTCGATTTTGGGGTTTGGGTTTATTTGGGTTAGGTTTGGGTTTAGGTCAAAATTGGGCCTTTTAGCTTTGGGTTGAATTTGAGTGGGGTTTGGGTCTAAATTTTGGGCAAATCATGTTAGTTTTTTGTTTGTGGGAATGTTAAGGAAGGTTTAGAAAAGATTTGGGGTTAATTGGAGTTGAATTGGGTTAGTTTGGGTTAGGTTTGGGTCATGAGTCCAAATTGGGCTTTAAGGCCAAAAATCAAATTGGACTTGGATTTGGTCTAGATTGGTTTTGGGAATGTTGAATTGAAGTTTAGAATTGAATTGGACCAGAATTTGGGTCAATTGGGTAGGTTTGGTTTGACATTGGGTTCACTTTGGGTTAAAATGGGTCAAATTGGGGGTTTTGACAAAAGTAGGGTAAATTGACAAAATTGGCCCATGGTGTAGTTGAACAAAATGAAGTTGGGAATATTTGGGATTTGCTGGAATTTTCTGGGAATTTTCTGAATTTTTTGATTTTTTGGGTCAAGAGGGGTATTTTGGGTATTTGGAGGGTATTTGGAGGTATTTTTGGAATTTTTGGTATTTTTGACTATGGGTGATCAATTTGAGTAATGTGGGAATGCTTGGGATTGATTTTGGGGAATTTTGGGTAATTTAGGTGATTTTGCAAATTTTGGAGGATTTCAAGGGTTTTGGGTATGCTAGGCGGGTGTAGGGTCCCGGGGGTCAAAAATTGAAAATTTGGAAAATTGAAGATTGGGTGAATGTAAGTGGAATGAAATCATTTTGGTTGAGCCATGAAGCCATATCAGGCCCACATGAGCCATTAAGGGACTCATTTGAGGCATTCACTATGTTGTTCCTAACTCTCTTAGCCAAGGGCTTAGAGGTTAAGGACCATGCATGTGAATTACCTACATGAGTCAGGAGGTCAAGTTGGGTATAGGTGTGTGAAAGTGTTGTGTATAAATATAGTGTTGTTGTCCTCATTTTTTGATGAGGTCTTCTCTTCCTTTTCTTTTTAGTACTTAGGATCTAGCCTTAGGCTTTTCCTTTGACTACCTTAGAGGACTAGAATTGGGACCCACCTTTTAGAAATTCATACCACTTCTTAACTCCCTGCAAACTCCACAAACTTGACTGTAGACCCCTATCACCTAGAAGGTTGAAATCAAATGTGGAAGTTTAAAGGATGAGTTCCTATAGGACTCTTTGGCCTTAAGACTACCCTGGGTGGCCTGGTCTGGTGAAGGGGCTGACTTACACACACACTACATTTATACACTACACTTTCACACACCCATACCTAACTTGACCTCCTGACTCATGTAGGTGATTCACATGGATGGTCCTTAACCTCTAAGCCCTTGGCTAAGAGGGTTAGGAACAACAATGTGGATACCTCAAATGAGTCCCTTCATGGCTCATGTGGACTTGATATGGCTTCATGGCTCAACCAAAATGATTTTATTGCACTGACATCACCCAATCTTCAATTTTCCAAATTTTCAATTTTTGACCCCCGGGACCCTACACCCGCCTAACCTACCCAAAACCCTTGAAATACTCCAACATTCCCAAATCACCCAAAATTCCTCAAAATCAATCCCAAACATTTCCACATTACTCAAATTGACCATCCATACCCAAAAATATCAAAAATTCCAAGAATACCTCCCAATACCCTCCAAATACCAAAAATACCCCCGTTGACCCAAAAATCCAAAAATTCAGAAAATTCCCAAAAAATTCCAGAAAATCCCAAATATTCCCAATTTGATTTTGTTCAACTATACCATGGGCCAATTTTGTCAATTTACCCTACTTTTGTCAAAACCCCCAATTTGACCCATTTTAACCCAAAGTGAACCCAATGTCAAACCAAACCTACCCAATTGACCCAAATTCTGGTCCAATTCAATTTTAAACTTCAATTCAACATTCCCAATACCAATCTAGACCAAATCAAAGTCCAATTTGATTGACATTTGGATCAAATTTCACTTTTGGCCTTAAAGCCCAATTTAGACCCATGACCCAAACCTAACCCAAACTCACCCAATTCAACTCCAATTAACCCCAAATCTTTTCTAAACCTTCCTTAACATCCCTACAAACAAAACATTAACATGATTCACCCAAAATTTAGCCCAAACCCCACTCAAATTCAACCCAAAGTTAAAAGGCCCAATTTTGACCTAAACCCAAACCTAACCCAAATAAGCCCAAACCCCAAAATCAAAGCCCAACCAAAGTCAAAACCTCTTTGAAACACTCCCATAAACATTTCCCAACATTAATTTTACATCAATTTCAACCCTAGCACAACATTGGCCCAAATTAGCCCACTTTGACCTGTATTGGCTCATTCACCAAAGAAGCCCAAATTCAACCCAATTCAAACCCAAATCACTCCCAATTTGCTCCAAGTCACTCATGACACATCCATGAGCTAAAACCAACAATTATTTGGCCCATGATTTTACTAAAATTCCATCCTAAAATCCATTTTAAAATCCAAAAGCCCACTTCCCTAAACCTTTCTAAAAGCCCATTTCCACCAAATACAAAAGCCCAAAATTGGCCCTAAAGCCCACATGACATTTCCATTTGTCATCCATTTAATCAAATCCATTCCCTAAGTTATAATCCCATCATCAAATAATTCCAAATCAAGCCTCATGCCAAATCACCCCTAAATACCAAAATTTTTCTTAAATCCATTTCCATGAAATTGACTTGACTTTTCCCAAGCCAAAGGTGAGCCATGAAGCCATGCATGAGCCACATGGAAGCCATGAGAGCCTCTTTACATGTAACCATGCCATTTTGGGCAAAAGGAGGAGACTCTTTCCTTAATTCCTAAAGGTGATTAACCACTCCCATGATTCCACTAAATCTTGCTTAAGCTTAATTGTACTTGGATGGTGACCATTCCCCACTGATTAAGCTGACCTAAATCACTTTCTATTCAGCCTAAACCAGGCCTTGGGTGGTGCACCTAGCCCAAATGGAGGGGTTGACCAATTTGAGCCAAAATGAGCCCTCTCCCATTCCATTCTAATCTAAGCCTTTTACACATGGCATTTGCCGATTGCCTACACTAAACCCCGGCCCGACCCACCGAACAAGATGGTGACCAATACACGGCCGGCCAGCCACCGGGTCGCCGGAAAACACCATGGCCGAGAGCTCACATGTGAGCCAACTTTGGAATTCTCCTTGCTGAGCCGCCCCATGCCCAATGGCCACCATGGCCGTTCTTCCCATGCCGCGAGCAGGCTGATTCCAAGCCCTAACTCTCCCCGGGAGGCCCTCCACCCTCTCCTATTTAAACACCACCCCCTCACGGCCATGAGAGGAGAGTTGCACAAACCTTGCCGAAACTCGCGCAAAATTGCTCCAAACCCTTCTCCACCCTTAGAGCGGTTGATCCCAGGTGTCAATTTGCCCTAATCCCCACTGACAAAATCCAATTTTTCAACCGAAATTCCACCCAAAACCAGGACACTTCTCCACAGTGGATCAATCCTCAAATTGATTGGTCCTACACCTTCACCAGACCAAGAGAAGGTGTCCACCAGCAAAAGCCCCATCTCCAGGCCACCCAGTTGCTCTAGCCTCCAAACTTTGTGATCGGCTGTGGTTTAAATCCTACCTAGGCAATTCACCAGACCAGGAGACTTCATCCGGAGCTTGCTGGGACGCAATCGAAGGTGACACAACCTTCAGATTGAAGCCACACTTCTCTGAGCAAAGGTATGAGCTAATTCTTCATCCTGAGCTTCTCGAGATTCTCCATTTCAAATGCTTTAATTTCAATGCATGATCACCGTATAGATGTATTCGTCTCTTCAAGACGAATCCATAGAGCATAAGAACACGAAAATCCATTGAGTATCGAGTGAGATATTAGGGACTTAGTGTGGACGGCTCTCGGGTGAGGACGCTTGGGGACGATGAATGGATGCCGTCCATTTAATACAGGCGCGAACGGACGGCTCAGATTAGGTCGGATCGGCAGATGATACGCGGAAGGCGGGACCTGGTCTGCTGACTCAAGCGGCGGCGTCGAATGGGAGCGCGCCACGCGACACTTCGAAGATGCTAAGGTTGACTTGGCGCCGACTCGGATAAATAGAAAATTAGGGATTTTCTTATTTATTTAATTCCCTAAACTTCAAAAATCCATAACTTTGTGTAGGAAAATCAGAAAAATAAAATAAAAATACCCACTTGCTCAGTGAACAGAGGAGAATAATGTGGAAAAGAAATCATTTAATTTCATCAAGTATTTTATTTTTAATAATTTATTTACTGTCTACATTATTTTAATTTTCCATGCATATAGGAAATTCACCATGGCATGTGACCATAGGGCTTTTGAAGCCTCTGAATTTGGGAACATTTCTTGAATTTTCCAAAGTCAGAGACCATCCCTATGAGAAGTTATTGATTTTTCAAATTCATGTTACTGTTTTGAGTATTTTAATTCCAATAATTAGCATGTTGTGAAATAAATTCTAGGAAAATTTGGTGATGTCTCTTATGACTAGAGAACCCTAGGAAAAATTGGTTTTGAGTTAACTCATTTAAAATAACCCTAATTGACTTAAACACCCAAAATAGATCCCTAATTAATTAGAGCTAACCATACATCAAATTGACTTGAAATCAATTCTCCACTGACCTTTAGGATCAGAGGAACCCACCATAAAAATTTGAAGTCAATTGGACTTGGTTAGCCCTACTAAATGGGTTGATTAAGCCATTTAGGCAATTTAAACTTTAAAAATTCATAACTTTCAAAATACTTTTTAAAAATTCACCAAATTCATTTTGGAGCCTCTCTGATATCAGGGGAATTTAAGAAAATTAAAATTTCAATTTTCTAAAAAAGTTGATTTTTTGTATTATTTTAATATTTTAATAATTAAAAAAACAATAAAAATCATAAAAATAATAAAATTCACCAAAATGTCACATTTTGAATTTTAATCAATTAGGAATAAACTCCATATTTTTCTTAGGTCTATTTAATGAGATATTAAATTTTAAAGCCCTAAGGTAATTTAAAAATTAAAAAATACATTTTTTTGGCATTTCACTAAAATAATTATAATAAATCATAGAAAAATCAGAAAATTGCAAAAATTGATTCTCTGATTTCCTTGATATCAGAGAGATTTTTGAAAAATATAAATTTCATTTTTCAACCTTTATTTTATTTTTTAAAATTAATTAATACTCCAATACTTAAAATAATTATAATAAAAATAATATAATTCAAAAAATCACTAAAATTTGTTCATGTGGTCCTCTGGTCATTAGGAATGTCCCATAATTTTCTTAAGGACAGAAACTTTCCCTTGGTCATATTATTAAATTTTCCTTGGAAATTCCTATTTTCCACTAAAAATAATTATATAAATAAATTAAATACAGAAAAATCACATTTTCTCCTCTCATGTCTTTATTGGCATATGAGTGAAGTCATATAAAAATTTAAAGTTCATTTGAGCTCAATTTAGTGAGTTATGAAATTATTAAGCTTGAAGGGTAAAATGGTAATTAAAAACTTTAACCCCTAATTAAAACTTTACGTTTAATAAAAATTAACAAGTAAAATATTTGATCCTAATATGATTTGGATGATTGAAATTTAAATAATTAAAGGGTAGAAACCCATTAAATAATTTAAAATAATTGAAATAAATCTTAATTAAATAATTGATTAAATTTGGAAGAATAATAAAATTGGAATTATTAAATAGGGATATTATTATTAGGAAGAGATTTATTCTTTAATTTAAAAAATCCCTAAATTAATCATTTCAATAATATTTAATTCCTAATTAAAAATGATAACTCAAATTTAAATTTTAAAATGTTAAAGGACTAATCATTAAATTAAATTAAAAAGTTAAATTATTAAACTCTTTTTAAATTTTCAATTAAATTAAAATTAAAAATAAAATTAAATTAAAGATTAAATTAAATTAAATCAAATAAATTAAATTAAGTTAAATTAAATTAAATTAAATTAAATAAAATAAAATAAATTAAATTAAATAAATAAATTAAATTAAATTAGATCAATCTAAATTAAATTAAAAAATATTAAATTAAAGATTAAATTAAATTAAATCAAACAAATTAAATCAAATTAAATTAAATTAAATTAAATTAAATTAAATCAAATTAAATAAATAAATTAAGTTAAATTAAATTAAACTAAATTAAATTAAAACAAATTAAATTAAATTAAATTAAATTAAAACAAATTAAATTAAATTAAATTAAAATTAAATCAAATTAAATTAAATTAAAGGAAATTAAATCAAATTAAACTAAATTAATTTAACATCAAATCAAACTAAATTGAATTAAATTAAATTAAATTAAAATTAAAATTAGATTAAATTAAATTAAAGTTAAATGAAATTGATTTAAATAACATTACCTAAGATATAAAGAAATTAAATATAAAGCAACTTGAACACTATTCCAAATTTAAACCCTTTAACTGAAGTTAAACTAAATCATAAACCATTTGAACACCAATTTGCCTTCGAGAGCTTTGGTTATTATAACTCCTAAACAGAACATTAAATGAAATGTTACTTCACCTATAGGATATTCAAATGTCCTAGTTCACTGAGCAAGATAACAACAAAACTTGAATTCCCGGACGATTAATTCATTTGTATAATTAAATTCATTTGGACTTAAAACAATCCTAGAAATATTGAAAAGATGTTTAAGATTTGTCTTAAGCACTTCCTCGATATGATAGGATGTTCATAAGAACAATTGAACTTAATTATTCTTTGATGAAGAAAATCGTCCTCAAACTAAAACACAAAGACCTAGACGTCATAGGAAATGACTAGCTATAGGATTAGGAATTTGGTAGAAAACCATAACCCTTCCCTTAGCTTTACCTAGGAACTTGTTTAAATATTCTAATTGTGTTTTAAGTGCAGCTTGGGATGACGGGAAGACCCTCCAGGTACGCTTTTATTTTATTGCAATTTACATTATTGCAATTTCTTTAATTGCAATGCACTTACTTTTTCTTGCATGATAAACAACTGTTGTATGAAAACCCACACCTTTAGGATAGTCCCTAAAACTGACACCAAAACTAAATTAAAAGTCATTGCAAGATAAAATTCACCACCACAACATTTCAAAATATAAAACAACTCAAAATTTAATCACAAACAGAACACAAAACTACAATTACAACTAAATTAAAAAGACCTGTTGGATGATCGGGAATACCTCGAATGATGTAACCTACGTGTTGCTAACGGGATTTCCCACGGTCTAAATGAAAGTGTGGAACTCATTCAGTTGAGTTTAGCAAATTCATCTGGACTAAGTGAATCCGATAAAAATAACGATGCCGGAAGGATGGAACCGTGGGATCTTAACCGGTGTCATTATAATCAACTTTAAGATTTGTTTTAATTAAAACACAAAAAACCCTTGAAAATTAAGATTTCTCTAAACCAAGACACTTTTCTCATCTCCTGATTTATGACTTCTAAAACTAAACCTCTGCAACAACAAGGAGCTTGGAGCACGGTGGGCAACATGGCCATCTTCGTCGACGAAAACAACTCTACATCGGCTAAACATTCCTAGAATTAAACAACAAAGCCATAGGATTTCGAGGTAGTTTGCTTAGCGCAACATAAATCCTCAACTTTTCGTTAGGCATTTGCATAATCACGTCATGTAAATTAAGCCCTAACCGGTCTTAGGATTTCCGAGGTAGTCGTCCGATACGACATAAACCCTCACATCTTCGAGGGTATTTGTATGATTATGTCATACTAATATAAGTCCTAATTAATTAAAATTGGCAAGATCAAAACATTAGATAAACATTAGGACTTTCCTAAATCCAAGCCAAACAATAGGATAGTCGGGAAATTACCGAAGTTCGCTTCGAATCTGTAATTTCTCCTACTTTTCTTCCTTTGAATTCCCAAAACAAAATGTTCCAAACTTGATCCATTCCCTGTTGAAATTCCAAAATTCAATCCTTTGAAAACTTAAACTTTGAAATTCTTGAGAGCGGAACTACCGATTATTATCGAGAGTTTTCTTGGGTGATTCCCGTCACTTAAGATGTAATTAACTATAGGGGCTTGCCCTTATAGGGAATTTTAAAGAACCCGAGTAATATAAACCCTGTTTAATTTTTTTCATATTAAGCGGGGAATTTGTCGGCACATAAAATTGGTTCGCGGACCAAACGGATGTCACAAATCTTTTAGTTTATTTAATCGAGCCCCACCATCATGCAGTGTGTCTATCCTTAGGGATAGATACACGGTTTGTAGTGCGGTGCTCGTTTATATAAACTATTTGGGATGTGAGTTCAGTTTGATTTCATATCTTAAAATTTTCAAATTTAAAATTATTTTCAAAATCAAATACTACTTTTCAAATTATATATATTTAAACTAAATTTAAAATCTTAAAATTCGCCGACAATTTACGTTAGGCGACCCCTTTTCTAAATACAACACAACCTAAAAATAATGCCGACATATTTCTGGCAACTCCACTGGGGAAAATTCCTCTCTCCATTTTTTAATCAGACAATTCTGCTTTCAAAAATCGGTAGTGTATCCATGTCCCTTGTGGATCAAGCTATCCTTCTTTCCGTTGGAATACTATGTTCATTTCTACCTTGAACAAGTATAGCCAACACTATCTCGGATTTAGGAGCCACTGTTTAGACACCCCTAAACAGAGAGGTTCCGAGATCCTTCTACCTCATTTCTAAGGTGGGGTGGACCCCCAATAGGTGTTAGTTTAGGAGTAATCCTTCGAGTCGAGAAGTCTTGCATAAGACTTTCTTTTCCTTTCCAACTCTGAATCGGATTCCCTACCTTCTCTACACCTTTGAACATTTCGTTCTAAACAAACAAACCCTTTAATGAATGACTCTTTTAACAAATAACTCCTTCTTATAAATACGTGAACAAGAATGTGTTCGGACACTTTTCGATGCCTTTCTTTTCGTCCTGATGAGAAGAAGCATAACTTGGGACTGACAATTAGGATCTGCCCTGCAGAAATGGAGGCCCCAAAGCTGATTTTCTCCTTCACCAATGGACTCGACTTCGCTGTTTACAAGGACGAGCTGCCCGACAATGGGATCATCCGGTTTGGACAAGGATTCGAGAACACAAATGTCAAGATCACTGGCGTTTCCCTTTTCGCATTGACAAACAAAGTATCTGAAGTTGAGAAGCCATTGATCGAGTAAAACCTTAGGTCAACGCGAGAGTTTCCTCCCCTGCAAAAGATTCCAACTGAGAGGAGTACTGCTGTCCACAAAAGGACTGTTCTGGCTACCCCCACTGGTCTAGTTGTCTCCGCACCTACCCCGGCACGCAGATTAAAGGGGAAGGAAATCCGGAACTATGGTGAACTCTGCTACCGTGGAGGGTACAGACTTTCCTGTGAGACCCTCTGTTTTTGAAATCGGGTCCAGCTCAAGAATTCCATCACTAACACGGACCCAAAGAAGGAACAGAAGTAGGAAGATTGCCAGGAAGGCCAGAGCTGCTGAAGTTGCTTTCCTAGAGGAAATCCCAGAAATCCCTGAGTACACACCACTACCTGAATACATACCATTGCCTGAAGATACACCCTTTTTGGAAGGAAGTAGATTCCATCCCCTTTCCGCCGCAGCTAACGAGGAAAATGTCCACAAGATTGTTTCTACATTACCTTGACCAGCGTACTACGACGACAGCTGAAAGAAAAGGGCTAGGATCACGCCATTTGCCCGACTACAGAAAGTGATCGAGAAGCTAGCAAAGAAAGAGAAATGCCCCGTATCAGAGATTCTAAGAAGGATAGGGCGGGTGCCTGTCAAATCCCGTCTTGGGCCACGAGTAGAACTTGCCATCGTTACAGAAAAGCCAAATAAAAGGATGAAGGCTAGTCCGCCTATCGTTGTTTCAGGGTTGCAGATTAGGGAGGATACCACCTTCCAGCATTTGGGCGACGGACCATCCGGTCCTAGACCTTCTGCTGCTAGAAGGATGGTATGGTGTCCCACTACCGAACAGATTAAGGTTGAAACGAGCGGCCGAGAAGGAAAGTCTCGTCGAAGACTTGAATCCGAAGAAAGTGCCCACTGCGATGAACGGGACTCGTGAGAAGGGAACCCGGCAGCTATCGCACGACAACTGCGAGGACGCACAGAAAAGACCGCTAGAGGACGCTATGGAAAAGTTGAGGACTGATATTCGATGACTAGCAAAAGAAAAAGAAGAGAAATTCGGAGATGAGATTGATTCATCGGAATTCATGGACGATGTGTATGCAGAAATCAACATGGTCGAAACACGAGCTTCGTCAGCTTCACAAGGTGCTCCTGCAGCTGCAGAAAGAGAGGAGTCAGAAGTGATGAGAAGACAGCTTCAAGAGAAAGACGATACGATCACCCAAATGGCGAAAAGAGTGGAAGAGATGGCTGTAGTCCTAGCCACTCTCCAGAGTTAAGTGCAACCCCAAAGAGAGACGCCCCCAGAGGTCATTCACATTGTGGAAGGAGGAAAGGAGAATACATCCGTCAATGGGGACGATCAGCTAAAGAAAGATACAACACAAAGTATGATTCCGGAAAAAGATATCAAGAGCTTGGTGGAACAGCAGGTGCGAGAAGCCTTAGCACATTCAAAGAGCGGGACATCCATTCGGACGGGTAGACCTTACCCGGAAGAATTCGACGTTGTCCAGTACCCAAAAGGCTTCGTACCACCTCTGTTCAAAACCTTTGATGGAACCGGGAACCCCCGACAGCATGTTGTACACTTTCGTGCCAGTTGTTGCAATGCCGGCGGGAGCGATGCATTACTCTTCCGACAGTTCATCAGCAGCCTGTCAGGGATCGCCTTTGATTGGTAAGCAGAATTACCGAATGGTTCAGTGAAGACGTTCTCAGAACTAGAAAACCTTTTCATCAAGCGATTCGCCGGAGCTCAGCACCACATCACTATAGGTGATTTAGTGGTAGAGAAGCAGAAGCCGAACGAAACTTTCGTGGATTACATACTTCGATGGAGGAACTTAAGCATGAAGTGTGAACCACAATTACAAGAACAACATGCAATCGGCATCTTACTTAAAAGCATTCACGGCCCGATAGCACTTCTCCTCAAAGGATTTACTATTAAGACTTTCGAGAAGTTGTTAAGCAAGGCCGGGAGCTTGCAAGAGGAGGCAAAGCAATTAAGTTTCGCCGACAAGACGGACAAGCAAAAGCCTGTGAAGACTTTTGAAAAGAAATCCGGGATCGTTGCAGCAGTCGACAAAGGCAAGCAACCGATACAAATATCATCCGAACGACCACAGCAACCTCAACAGAATTACCAGCAACCCCGACCCAGCTATCAGTCATCTCCACAGTATGAACAACCGCCTCGTCCGCAACGTACATTAAGGGAGCTTCTGAGCAGGGAATATCCATTCAAAAATGAGGCAGTACCAAAAATGTTCCGTAGTCTGATGAAGACTCCAGATTTCCAGCTGCCAGAGCCTAAGAGACCAGAAGAAGTCAACAAGAAAGGTGATCCCAACTTTTGCCCTTATCACCGGACGCTTGGACACAAGATAGAAGATTGCATTACCTTCAAAAGTTGGCTCAACGACAACCTTCGGAAAGGGAATATAATTATCCCGAAGGAGTACATGAAGGAACCCTAGAAAGGAGGTTCCATCAATGTTGTCTCGACTGATCCCATCATTTCGATAGATCCCTATACAATTGACGATGGATGGATTACCGCTTGGACGAGGTCTTCAAAAAAGATTTTAGACAGCATCCAAACCGCTTCGGTGCGAGCTTCAATTCAAAGTTCGAAACCTGCTAAGCCGACACTGTCACTTGCGATAGAAGAACCACCTCAACAGGAGACGATTGAAGAGAAGAAGAAAATCGACGAAGAAGAGAGGACCGAGGCTCCTAAGGCTAGACTAGGGGCTTCTTATCCTAGGATAGTTATTTCAGATTCGGGGGAGAAATCCCTCGAACCCCTAACTCTGTATGATTATCTGCTCACTTCGGTGGGATCTTATAATGATAAGGGTTATGGCGTTGGCTACGTTTTGACTGTTTCTAACGATTACATAACTAGCGACAATCCGGACATCGATTTCGATACAAATGACAATTCTCAAATCATACACAATCTCGACGATCACGATGACGAAGAAGACATCCACCAAGGAGGCTACGAGAGTTCAATAAGCAATGAATCCATTTGCGACTTTCGAGGAGCTCCGGTCACAATAGAGTTAGAGCCTTCGGACTGCGAAGCTAATCCGGAAGAACTCGTCATTCCGATTCGAGGAAGAAACACCGACAAGCTCGACACTAGATTCGGAGGAAATTACAGAAGTTAACTTAAGAAGTGGAAGAGTCCTACCTCCGAGAATGGGTCCAAAGGACAAAGGAAAGCAGGTGGTTGTTCAAGAAGAACCAACCCAGAGAGAAGAAATACCAATTCAAGAAGAAGCCGAGATACATGGAAATAAAGTGGACTACAACGTGCTAGCCCATCTTAGGAAACTACCGACCAAGCCGAGCATCTACGACGCTCTCATCTTATCAAAGGAGATGAGATAAGCTCGATCAAGGCCTTACTTGATCCGGAAATTTGCTTGGCTCGAATGGCCGGAGATTCCTTAGATGAGGTTTGCTCGTTAAAGGAACAACGAGGTGTTACCTTCACGGACAATGACCTACTACTTGGGACGAGCATACCACAGCCGACCGTTGTACATTTCGATTACAATTGGGAAGTTTACGCTCTCTAGAGTATTGGTGGATCCGGGAGCATCAATCAATACAATGAGTCTTCGAACACTAGCATATTTGGAAATTGATGCCCGCGAGCTCGAAGCCGACAAAATGTTATTAAGAGGATTCAACCAGAAAGGAGAAAGAGCCCTCGGATCGATAACACTACTAATGAAGACCGGTGACTTAGCAAAGACAACCGCAAAATTTCACATAATTGATTCAAAAACATCGTTCAACGCTCTACTGGGCCGACCATGGATACATGAAAACAGGATGGTACCATCATCTCTACACCAGTGCATCAAATACTACGATAGAGGGGAACGAGTGCATCGAAGGTGACTTACAACCATTCTCCGTACATGAAATTGGAATCCATGAAGATGCGACTTATTATGCACCACCGAAGAAAATAATTTTCTCCGGAGATACCATGACAAATGAATTAAAGAAAGTTCGAGACAACGAAGAACCCGAAGTTCTAGTCCACGATCACTCACCACTCCCTTACGGCGAGATGGTGAAGGTTTCTCCACGACTCGCATCCGAGGTCGAGGCCGGGGACGAGGTCATGGTAGAGACGTTAGGACAGTTGGACAGAGGAAACCAGCAATCAATGTCGATTGGGAAGACAGTTCTGAAGAAGAAAAAGAGATCAAACAAGAAGCAGCGACAATAAGTTGGAAAAAGCCACAATTCAAGATCTCTCTCGAAGGTGAGAAGAATGAAGAATATAAATCGATGTACGAGAAGATTAACCACTATGTACATACTATGACCCTGACCCCGATCCATTCTAATAAGATTGAGGGTATGGTGGTCAAAGAGGTACGTAGCGGCGGTGCAAAGCCAATCAAATTCTACCATGGTGCTACTTCCTCCAAAACTGAGAATAATGTACAATTTGAAGATGTCACTTCATCAGAATTAATGGAATTACCTTTTGAGTGGTATTCTCCCTGTGTTCAAAATTTAATTCAGTGTGGTTTCTTACCTCGACAATGGACAAAAGGCCAATCACAACATTTTGAAAAGTTATGGAATAACTCCTGTCGTCCACCCAATTCAAAGCATGGACTCGGATTCGGCACAGTAGGATCAGTTGACGATACTGAATTTTGCTTGGTTGTCACTCGCGAATCTAATGAAAACTGCATGGAAACCACAGAAGAATTTGAAGATTCACAAATTGGAGACGCTCCACCAGAATTCGAAGAAAAAATTAAATCTACAATAGATGAGTTAACGGAAGTTAACTTAGGTACTAGCGAAGAGCCTAGACCTACCTTTGTTAGCTCCTTACTCAATAAATAAGACTCCGAAGAAATAATCAAGTTATTAATGGAATTTAAAGACTGTTTTGCTTGGAACTACGATGAGATGCCAGGATTAGCTCCAGAGGTCGCAGTCCATAAGCTAGGAGTGGATCCTACTTCTGTCTCAATCAGACAAGGTCCCAGAAGAATGCGTCTAGAAATTGAACAACAAGTCATAGCTGAAGTTAAAAAGCTAATAGATGCTAAATTTATCCTTGAAGAACAAAACCCGACTTGGTTAGCCAATGTGGTGCCAGTCAGAAAGAAGAATGGTCAGATCAGAATTTGTGTGGACTTCAGAGATTTAAACAAGGCATGTCCAAAAGATGAATTCCCTCTACCGATCCCAGAACTAATGATCGACATTGCTTCGACACATGAGATATTCTCATTCATGGATGGATCTTCAGGATACAACCAGATAAAAATGGCTCCAGAAGATGAAAAGCTTACGGCATTCGAACGCCGATCGGAGTATATTGCTACACGGTGATGTCATTTGGATCGAAGAACGCGAGGAGCAACATACCGGAGAGCGATGACAAGAATTTTGATGATCTCATCCACAATCAAGTCGAATGCTACGTGGACGATGTGGTCATTAAAAGCAAAGTAAAGGACAACCACTTGTATGATTTGAGAATTGTTTTCGAACGATTAAGACAATTTAACCTTAAGATGAATCCCTTAAAATGCGCCTTCGGCGTCACCTCCGGGAAATTCTTAGGATTATTTGTCTGACATCGTGGAATTGAAATCGACCCAGAAAAGATTAAAGCCATCTTAGAAATGCCGCCTCCCAAAACCTTAAAACAACTACAATCCTTTCAAGGGAAGTCGGCATATCTTCGACGCTTTATCTCGAACTTGTCGAGTAGGTGTCGACCTTTCTCGGCATTAGTTAAAAAGGACGCCAAATTTATTTGGGAAGAGAAATGCCGAGAGGGCCTTCGAAGACATTAAACAATATTTAATGACACCTCATGTCTTAGCAGCCCCAGTCTCAGGTAGACCGCTGATACTTTATACCGCGGCTTTAAACAACTCTCTCGGAGCCCTGTTAGCCCAGGTCAATGATGAGGGTAAAGAAAATGCTCTTTACTACCTAAGCCATCGTTTACTTCTGAAGGAAATAAAGTATCCCGCAATTGAAAAGCATTGTTTGGCCCTGATCTTCACCGCTTAAAAGCTCAGGCACTACATGCTTTCTCATAAGGTCAACCAGATCTCGAAGTTTAATCCATTGCAATACTTGATGACTCGTCCAGCACTTTCCGGCAGACTTGCCGGATGGTCGATGATATTATTGCAATTCGATATAACTTTCGTGCCTCTTCGTGCCGTAAAGGTACAAGTCTTAGCAGACTTCCTCGCAGCACACCCTTTGCGGCGGAATCTCCTCTCAATGACGACTTGCCGGATGAACAAATAATGAACTTAGAAGACCACGATGATCGACGTTGGGAATTATATTTCGACGGAGCATCTTCGAGCACACAAAGACGAAGAATCGCAAGTGATAGTGCCCGTAAGGCGGGAATCGGACTAATCTTTATAACACCGGAGCGGGGGATGTTAAGATACTCCTACCACTTGACGAACCGTGTACAAACAACAAAGCGGAATACGAAGCCCTCATAACGGGACCGGAATTAGCTATTCGAATGGGGATAACAGACATAAATATCTACGGGGATTCGCAGTTAATCATTCAACAGATCGCCAGACAGTACAGAATTTTAAAGCCAAGACTTGAGCAATACTTCCAGTATGCCATAGAGCTGTTGGAACAGATTCTGAATGTGACGATCTACAAAATTCCCAGAAAAGAAAATGCCTTAGCAGATGCGTTAGTTCGCCTCGCAAAAGAGTTTGCCTGTTTGCAAGATGAGTCGGTGGAAGTGTCGGTTCACGGACGTCGGGTCCTATCACGGCTCGACATGGACACAATACACAAATCGAAAAAGAAAAAGAATCGGTTGCAACGGTGACGGAAAACACGGATGATTGGCGACGGCCATTAATGTACTACTCGCAAACGAGAAAACTACCGGACGATAGGTCGTTGGCCCATCGGATCAAGAAAAGAACTCTGTCCTACGCATTAATAAACAACACGTTATACGTAAGGTCTTTCGATCAAATGTGGCTAAGGTGCCTAAGCGGGTCCGAGGCCCGTGAAATTGTTAAAGAGGTGCATTCAGGACTCGTGGCGCTCACCGGTCGGGTGCGAAGATGAAAATGAAAATTAAAAGACTAGGGTACTACCGGCCCTCGATGATGACCGACTGCATGAAAATCGCCGAGAGCCGTCACCAATGCCAAGTGCACGGAGTGGTTCTACACCAACCTCCAAATGTGCTACATCCGACAATTGCGTCGTGGTCATTTGAATGTTGGGGCACAGATATAGTGGGTCCAATAGAACCACCATCTTCAAAAGGACATCGCTTCATTCTTGCGGCTATAGATTACTTTTCCAAGTGGGCGAGGCGGTTCCACTCGGAGAAGCGAAAGCACACCACGTGCTACGGTTTTTCAAGAACCAAGTTGTCTACCGTTTCGGAGTGCCGCGCGAGATTATCTCGGATAATGGGTCGGCATTCGAAGCACACAAATCAATAATTTTGTCAGGAGACACGGAATCGACTGGCGATACTCAACAATTTACTATCCAAGAGAAAACGGCCTCGCTGAGGCTTTTAATAAAACTCTCGTTCAAATCTTAAAGAAAACTTTGGACAATAATAAGAGAAATTGGCATGAGAAGTTATTAGAAGCCTTATGGGCCTACCGGACAACCTTCAGAACTCCTACTCAAGCTACACCTTACGCTCTGGTATATGGGTCCGAGGCAGTGTTACCTTTAGAGGTTCAGCTTCCTTCACTCAGAATTGCAGTTGCAAATAAGATCACGACAGAAGAGAATGCCAAATTACGACTAGAAGAATTAGAAAGCCTGGAAGGGAAAAGACTTGCAGCGCAACAGAATTTAGAACTATACCAAGCTAAGATGGTTCAAGCCCATGACAAACTGGTCCGCCCAAGAACCTTCAAAGTTGGTGACTTAGTTCTTGTTCTCAAAAGACCTATTCTTGCACACCGCAAGATAGGAGGAAAATTTGAACCCACTTGGGAAGGGCCGTTTGTGGTTGAAGCGATGATACTCGGGAGGTTCCTACCAGCTAGTGAATTGCCAGGGAGAACGACATATGCTTCCGATCAACGGACGATACTTGAAAAGTATTACGCTACCTGATGTTTCGAAGGAATGAATTCTTCATCCCTAAGAAACATGGGCGGAGTAGTTACTTTTGACTGGGTCCGAACCCAAAAATAATAATAAAATGTGCTAAAATAAATAAAATCATGATAATAAAGTTTTCCTTGTTTTCTCTTCCATATCAAAATCTCTTTCCTGATCTTATCCCACTTCATTCCTGTTAAATTTAAAAATACAGAAGTAATAAAAAATGTCTTTAATAAACATTTTCTTAATGTTCTTGTTCTTAGTACAGCCCCTGATCCTTTTCCTTGTCTTTTCACAAGGAAATGTCGAACGGGCGGTTGGTCCTGAACTTTAGAAATGGCGTAAGCCTTGCACTCGATGAAAAGAGGGTGAAAGATGGAGCGATAATCGAGATTGACTCGGATTTCGCACCAGCAGGCCTACAGTACGAGGAAACTGACTGGGTCCCAGTTGTCCGGCTTATTTTTAAGTTGTGTGTTTTATTTTGAAAAGGGGGTCGCCTAACAGAAGTTGTCGGCGAATTTTTAATTTAATTTAAATAAATAATTTTGAAAAGTAGTATTTGATTTTGAAAATAATTTTAAATTTGAAGGTTTTAAGATATGAAATTAAACCGATCTCACATCCCAAAAAGTTTATATAAACGAGCACCGCACCACAAGCCGTGTATCTATCCCTAAGGATAGACACACTGCTTGACGGTGGGGCTCGATTAAATAAACTAGAAGATTTGTGACATCCGTTTGGTCTGCGAACCAATTTTATAAGCCGAACAAAATTCCCCGCTTAATATGAAAGCATTAAACGAGGTTTATATTACTCAGGTTCTTTAAAATTCCCTATAAGGGCAAGCCCCTATAGTTAATTACATCTTAAGTGATGGGAATCACCTAAGAAAACTCTCGATAATAATCAATAATTCGCTCTCGAGGATTTGAAAGTTTAAGTTTTCAAGGGATTGAATTTTGGAATTTCAATAGGGAATGGATCAAGTTTGGAACATTTTGTTTTGAGAATTCAAAGGAAGAAAAGTAGGAGAAATCACAGATTCGAAGCGAACTTCGGTAATTTCCCGACTATCCTATTGTTTGGCTTGAGTTTGGAAAAGTCTGAATATTTATTTAAATGTTTTGATCTTGCCAATTTTAATTAATTAGGGCTTATATTTATATGATAGAATCATACAAATAGCCTTGAAGATATGAGTGTTTATGTCGTATCGGACGACTACCTCGGAATCCTAAGTCCGGTTAGGGCTTAATTTGCTATGCAAATGCCTAACAAAGAGTTGAGGATTTATGTTGCACTAGGCAAACTACCTCGAAGTCCTATGGCTTTGTTATTTAATTCTAGGAAAGTTTTGCTGAAGTAGACCCAGGTTTTGCTGATGACGATGGCCGTGCTACCCGCCATGCTCCGAGCTCCTTGTTGTTGCAGAGGTTTAGTTTTAGAAGTCATAGATCAGGGGATGAGAAAAGTGTTTTGGTTTAGAGAAAATCTTAATTTCCCAGTGTTTTTTATGTTTTAATTAAAACAAATCTTAAAGTTGATTATAACAACACCGGCTAAGATCCCACGGTTCCATCCTTCCGGCATCGTTATTTTTATCGGATTCACTTAGTCCAGATGAATTTGCTAAACTCAATTGAATGAGTTCCACACTTTCATTTAGACAGTGGGAAATCCCGTTAGCAACACGTAGGTTACATCATCCGAGGTATTCCCGATCATCCAACAGGACGTTTTAATTTAATTGTAATTGTAGTTTTGTGTTACTGTTTGTGATTAAATTTTGAGTTGTTTTATATTTTGAAATGTTGTGGCGGTGAATTTTATCTTGCAATGACTTTTAACTTAGTTTTGGTTTCGGTTTTAGGGACTATCCTAAAGGTGTGGGTTTTCATGCAACGAGTTGTTATCATGCAAGAAAAGTAAGTGCGATGCGATTAATGAAATTGCAATAATGTAAATTGCAAGAAAGTAAATTGCAATAAAATAAAAGTGTACCTGGAGGGTCTTCCCATCATCCCAAGCTGCACTTAAAACACAAATAGAATATTTAAGCAAGTTCCTAGGTAAAGCTAAGGGAAGGGTTATGGTTTTCTACCAAATTCCTAATCCTATAGCTAGTCATTTCCCATGACGTCTAGGTTCTTTGTGTTTTGGTTTGAGGACGATTTTCTTCATCAAAGAACAATTAAATTCAATTGTTCTTATAAACATCCTATCATATTGAGAAAGTGTTTAAGAAGAATCTTAAACATCTTTTCAATATTGCTAGAATTGTTTTAAGTCCAAATGGATTCAATTACACAAATGAATTAATCGTCCAAGAATCTCAAGTTTTGTTATCTTGCTCAGATGAACTAGGACATTTGAATATCCTATAGGTGAAGTAACATTTCATTTAATATTCCGTTTAGGAGTTATGATAACTAAAGCTTTTGAGGGTAAATTGGTGTTCAAATGGTTTGTGATTTAGTTTAATTTCCATTAATGGGTTTAAATTTGGAATAGTGTTCAAGTTATTTTAGATTTATTTTGAATTCTTTATGTCTTTTGTGATGTTATATTTAATTCAACTTAATTTAATTTAATTTAATTTAATTGAGTTTTAATTTAATTTAATTCAATTTAGTTTGATTTGATGTTACATTAAATTAATTTGATTTGATTTAATTTTAATTTAATTTGATTTAATTTAATTTAATTTAATTTAATTTGATTTAATTTAATTCAATTTAATTTAATTTGATTTAATTTAATTTAATTTAATTCAACTTTTAATTTTAATTTAATTTAATTTAATTTAATCCAATTTAATTTACTTAATTTAATTTAATTTTTAATTTAATTTTATTTTTTTTTAATTTTAATTGAAATTTTCAAAAGAGTTTAATAATTTAATTTTAGTTTAATGATTAAGTCTTTTAATGTTTTGAATTTGAGTTATCATTTTAATTAAGAATTGAATATTAATGAGATAATTAATTTAGGGATTTTTAAATTAAAGAATAAATCTCTTCCTAATAATATCCCTATTTTAATAATTCCAACTTTATTATTCTTCCAAATTTAATCAATTATTTAATTAAAGTTTATTTTAATTATCTTTAAATTGTTTAATAGGTTTCTACCCTTTAATTATTTAAATTTCAATCATCCAAATCAGATTAGGATCAAATATTTTACTTATTAATTTTTTATTAAACCTAAAGTTTTAATTAAGGATTAAAAATTTTAATTACCATTTTACCCTTTAAGCTTAATAATTTCATAACTCACTAAATTGAACTCAAATGAACTTGAAATTTTTATGTGACTTCACTCATATGTCAATAAAGACATGAGAGGAGAAGATGTGATTTTTCTGTATTTAATTTATTTATATAATTATTTTTGGTAGAAAATAGAGATTTCCAAGGAAAATTTAATAACATGACCAAGGGAAAGTTTCTGTCCTTAAGAAAATTAGGGGACATTCCTAATGACCAGAGGACCACTTGGACCAATTTTGGTGATTTTTTGAATTATATTATTTTTATTATAATTATTTTAAGTTTTGGAGTATTAATTAATTTAAAAAGAAAATAAATGTTGAAAAATGAATTTTATATTTTTCAAAAATCTCTCTGATATCAAGGAAATCAGAGAATCAAATTTTACAATTTTCTGATTTTTCTATTATTTATTATAATTATTTTTGTGAAAATGCTAGAAAATGCATTTTTTTAATTTTAAAATTACCCTAGGGCTTTAAAATTTAATGTCTCATAAAATATACCTAAGAAAAATATGGGGTTTGTTCCTAAGTGATTAAAATTTAAAATGTGACATTTTGGTGAATTTAATTATTTTTGTGATTTTTATTATTTTTTAATTATTAGAATATTAAAATAATATTAAAAATCAACTTTTTTAGAAAATTGAAATTTTAATTTTCTTAAGTTCCCCTGATATCAGAGAGGCTCCAAAACCAATTTGGTGAATTTTTGAAAGATATTTTGAAAGTTATGAATTTTTAAAGTTTAAAATAGATAAATGGCTTAATCAACCCAATTAGTAGGGCTAACCAAGTCCAATTGACCTCAAATTTTTATGGTGAGTTCCTCTGATCCTAAAGGTCAGTGGAGAATTGATTTCAAGTCAATTTGATGTATGGTTAGCTCTAATTAATTAGAGATCCATTTTGGGTGTTCAAGCCGATTAGGGTTGTTTTAAATGAACTAACTCAAAACCTATTTTTTCTAGGGTCCTGCTGGTCATAAGGAACATCACCAAATTTTTCTAGAATTTATTTCACAACATGCTATTTATTGGAATTAAAATACTCAAAACGAGTAACATGAATTTGAAAAATCAAAAACTCTTCATAGGGATGGCCTCGACTTTGGAAAATTCAGGGAATGTTCCCAAATTCGGAGGCTTCAAAAGCCCTATAGTCTCATGCCATGGTGAATTGTATACATGCATGGAGAATTAAAAATATGCAGAGAGTAAATAAATTATTAAAAATAAAATACTTGATGAAATTAAATGATTTCTTTTCCACATTATTCTCCTCCGTTCACCGAGCAAGAGGGTATTTTTATTTTATTTTTCCGATTTTTCTACACAAAGTTATGAATTTTTGAAGTTTAGGGAATTAAATAAATCAGAGAAATCCCTAATTTTCTATTTATCCACGCGGCGCCGCGTCAACCTCGGCAGCTCCGAAACGCCGCGTGGCGCACTCCCATTAGACGCCGCCATCTGACTCAGCGCTCCGGGGGCCCGCTGTATCGTTCCTTCTCCTGATCCGACGCGATCCTGGCCGTCCGTCCGCACGTGTATTGAATGGACGGCATCCGTTCATCGTCCCCAAGTGTCCTCACCCGAGAGCCGTCCACACTAAATCCCTAATATCTCACTCGATACTCAATGGATTTTCATGTTCTTATGCTCTATGGATTCTTCTTGAAGAGACGAACACATCTATACGGTGATCATGCATTGAAATTAAAGCATTTAAAATGGAGAATCTCCAGAAGCTCGGGATGAAGAATTAGCTCATACCTTTGCTCAGAGAAGTGTGGCTTCGATCTGAGGGTTGTTGCACCTTCGATTGGATCCCAGCAAGCTCCGGATGAAGTCTCCTGGTGCAGTGAATTGTCTAGGTGTGATTTCGACCAAGCCCGATCACAAAGCTTGGAGGCTGGAGCAACCGGGTGGCTCTGGAGATGGGGCTTTTGCTGGTGGACACCTTCCCTTGGTCCGGTGAAGGTGTAGAACCAATCAATTTGGGGATTGGCTCACTTGTGGAGAAGTGTCCTGGTTTTGGGCCTAGATTTCAACTCGAAATTGAGCTCGCGAGAGAAGAAATGGCAGGGGGATCTCGGTGGGGATCAAGTGCTCCGTGTATGGGGAGGAGTACGGAACAATTTTGGCGAGTTTCCTTAAGGTTTGTTTCGGCCCCTCTCATGGCCGAGAGGGGTGGTGTTTAAATAGGAGAGGGTGGAGGGCCTCCCGGGGAGAGTTAGGGCTTGGGATCAGCTGCTTAGGTCAAGGGCGGAACGGCCACAATGGCCAGCGGGGATGGGCGGCTCGGCAAGGGAGAATTCCAAAGTTGGCTCACATGTGAGCTCTCGGCCATGGTGTTTTCCGGCGACACAGTGGCTGGCCGGCCAGGCATTGGTCACCATCCTGTTCGGGTGGGTCAGGGCTGGGGTTTGGTGCATTCAATTGAGGTTTGACATGTGTAAAGTGGTTGAATCAAAGTAGAAAGGGGAAGGGGTCATTTTGGCTTATTTTGGTCAACCCATGCAAATGGGTTAGGTGCACCTCCCCAAGACCCGGTTTTGAGTGAGGAGGTCGGGTGGGTCGATCTCCCATGTGTGGTGGAGTCTCCATCAAGGATTAGGTGGCAAAGCATGGTTTAGAGTGTGACATGCTTAAGGTAAAAAGGCTTAATGAAGGATTAGGAAAGAATCCCCTCTTCTTGCCATTAATGGCTTGGTGAGGTGGAAAGTGGTCTCCATGGCTTCCATGTGGCTTGTGCATGGCTCAATGGCTCACATTTGGCTTGGAAAAAGTTTGGTCAATTTCATAAAAATGGGTTTTAAGAATTTTGGATATTTTAGTGAAAATTTGGTCATTGGTTTATGACTTAGGGATGATTTTAATTGAATGGATGATGTAGAGAAATATCATGTGGGCTTTGGGACCAATTTTAGGCCTTTGGATGTGGTGAAGGATGGGCTTTTAAAATGGTTTAAGGAATGGGCCTTTTGAATTTTAAAATGGATTTTGGGATGAAATTTGGTAAAGGCTTGGGCCAAATAATTGTTGGGTTTAGCTCATGGATGTATCATGAGTGACTTGGAGCAAATTGGGAGTGATTTGGGTTTGAATTGGGCTCTTTAGGTGAATGGGCCAATATAGGTCCAAGTGGGCCAAGTTGGGCCAATGTTGGGATAGGGTTGAAATTGATGTAAAATTATTGTTGAGAAATGTTTATGGGAGTGTTTCAAAGAGGTTCCGACTTTAGTTAGGCTTTGATTTTGGGGTTTGGGCTCATTTGGGTTAGGTTTGGGTTTAAGTCAAAATTGGGCCTTTTAGCTTTGGGTTGAATTTGAGTGGGGTTTGGGTATAAATTTTGGGCAAATCATGTTAGTGTTTTGCTTGTGGGGATGCTAAGAAAGATTTAGAAAAGATTTGGGGTTAATTGGAGTTGAATTGGGTGAGTTTGGGTTAGGTTTGGGCCATGGGTCCAAATTGGGCTTTAAGGCCAAAAGTGAAATTGGATCCAAATATCAATCAAATTGAACTTGGATTTGGTCTAGATTAGTGTTGGTAATATTGAATTGAAGTTTAGAATTGAATTGGACCAGAATTTGGGTCAATTGGATAGGTTTTGTTTGACATTGGGTTCACTTAGGGTTAAAATGGGTCAAATTGGGGGTTTTGACAAAAGTGGGGTAAATTGACAAAAGTGGCCCATGGTGTAGTTGGACAAAATGAAATTGGGAATATTTGGGATTTTCTGGAATTTTTTAGGAATTTTCTGAATTTTTGGATTTTTGGGTCAAGAGGGGTATTTTGGGTATTTGGAGGGTATTGGGAGGTATTTTTGGAATTTTTGGTATTTTTGGGTATGGATGATCAATTTAAGTGATGTGGAAATGTTTAGGAATGATTTTGAGGAATTTTGGGTAATTTAGGTGATTTTGGAGGATTTCAAGGGTTTTGGGTAGGTTAGGCGGGTGTAGGGTCCCGGGGTCAAAAATTGAAAATTTGAAAAATTGAAGATTGGGTGAATATAAGTGGAATGAAATCATTTTGGTTGAGCCATGAAGCCACATCAAGCCCACATGAGCCATGAAGGGACTCATTTGAGGCATTCACTATGTTGTTCCTAAACCTCTTAGCCAAGGGCTTAAGGGTTAAGGACCATCCATGTGAATCACCTACATGAGTGAGGAGGTCAAGTTGGGTATGGGTGTGGTTTTAGGAGGTGTGTGAAAGTGTAGTGTATGTGTAAGTGTATGTGTAAGTCAGCCCTCACTAGACCAGGCCACCCAGGATAGTCCTAAGGCCAAAGAGTCCTATAAGAACTCATCCTTTAAACTTCCACATTTGATTTCAACCCTCTAGGTGATTAGGGGTCTACAGTCAAGTTTGTGAAGTTTGCAGGGAGTTAAGAAGTGGTTTGAATTTCTAAAAGGTGGTGGATCCCAATTCTAGTCCTCTAAGATAGTCAAAGGAAAAGCCTAAGGCTAGATCCTAAGTACTAAAAAGAAGAATAGAAGACCTCATCAAAAATGAGGTCAACACCAGTTGACCGAGAAGAACTGCCCGAGCAGACAGTGATGAAAGTGGGTGGCCCAAGCCACCAATACAGCAGCAAGAAAAGAAAGACAAATACTGAAGAAGATAAGAAAATGAATTCTGTAGTCGCTACGGCGAGAGGGCGAGCTTGTCGGCGCCGCGCCCACGAGAGATTTAGGAAGTTCGAAGAGCTACTCTCACGAGCAACGCAACGAAGAAATAAGAATCGTCGTATCCGTAAGATGTTAACCAAATTAGCGGCGGACCGGCGCGACGAGGCGATTGCTACTGCCGGTACGTACACTTCGAGGACGCCGGTTCACCGAGTGCCGGAAGAAAGGAGGCCAACTCCTAGGATAACGAAAGGACCGGGGAAATCTCACGAAGATCGGAAGAAAGAAGGCTACCACGCTACCGGATAGAACCACCGGTAATGCATGACCTTGTTGTCGAAGCAACCCGGGGGATGTCCCGACGGACATCATCCCCGAGGAGCCGAGGTATGCGGGGAGAACGTGAAGGGATTGAGCCGTACATCCCACAATATGTCACCGAGGCCTCGCCATTTGCAGATTATTCCGGAGTATGAGCTCGGAAAGAATGCGAGAATGTTGAAAAGAAAACCTTTGAATACTTCGAGAGAATCAGAGGCAGAAGGATCAATATACTAGAAGGCCTCGAGCTACATACAGATGTATTCTCGGAATATGAACAACAACAAATCTTGGATTGCATCTGGGATTTGAAAAGAATGGGCCGAGCGGGTCGCCTAAGGGAAAACACCTACTCAGAACCCCGGAGATGGATGCCAGGGAAGGGAAGAATTACAATACAATGTGGGTGCTGTTACAACTTTGTGGAAGACAGGAAGGGAAACCCACCGGGAATACTCCGTCATGGGCAAGTGGATCCGATGCCATTAGTCATCAAGAGAATGGTAAAGAGATTGATAACATGGAGGGTACTGCCTGCAGATTGCATACCCAATAGTTGCATTATTAACATCTACGAGCGGGAGTGACTGCATACCCCCGCACATAGATCACCACGACTTTCTCGGACCTTTACGCACAGTCTCTTTCCGAACGAGTGTAACATCATGTTCGGATCCGACCTCCGGATAGCGAGGCCCGGAGTGAATTCCGAGGGCCGGTGAAGATACCATTACCGGTAGGTTCCGTCATGATGCGAAGGGCAACGGAGCGGATATTGCTAAGCATTGCATACCGGGAGTACCGGTGAAGCGGATCTCGGTTACTTTCGGGAGGATGGACGACGGGAAGACACCTTACCATTTCCGACCGGACCCGTAGCTAGAGAGCCTCCGGCCTTACGAGCCGTGAGCTACATGGAAAATATCACACCTCCGATGTACATCCATACGGCATCCTTGCCAAAGATGGCTTGGAAGGTGATGTTATTGACCATGTACCCCACTATTCAGACATGGATTTTGACAGATGCTTCTTTGGATGGATCGACAAAGATCATACATAGTCCGTCTTAAGTCTACATGGATTGTATGAGATGTATTCCAGATCGAGTTATATGATGTATCTTCGACATGATTGGAATGAAAGTGACCATGTCACATTTTTGGCCTTCACCTCTTTTGTGCAAATTGATCGGGAAACGCCATTAAAGTTAAATGAACTTCGAACAAAGAACAGAAAAGAAATAAAAAAAAGGAATAAAAGAAAACTTTCCTTAAAAATCTAAAAATGATGAACACCAAATTCACATGAACACTAAATAAATGATAAAATAAATTTGAATCGTTAAAGGACAAACAAAATGAACACAAATCCCAAATCAAATTTCAATCAAATTCCAAATCCAGATCTCAATCAAATTCAAATTCAATCTTTCCAGATCCCAAATCAAATTTCAATCAAATTCCAAATCCAGATCTCAATCAAATTCAAATTCAATCTTTCCAAATTTCAAATCAAATCTCAATCAAATTCAAACTCAACCTTCCAAATCTGAAATCCAATCCGTTCTATTCTCTCCCTTGTCTGGGATGGAAGCGGTTGATTCCATTGACGCGGATCGAATCTGATGGCGAGGGATTATATCCAATCCAAACCAGTGACTTCCGATCAACTCTTTTGAACGGGGTATGTAACATCTACATATTCCCTCCTAATCCATTTCATTCATGAAAGTCTTTTACAACTTTCATGAAATTCTCGAAAAACCAAAATTCCACACTTTTCAAATCAACACTACAAATCTTTGCAAAGTCAATGACTATTAAAATTCAAACTTTTGGAGTTGAGGATTTTACATCCGAAACTGCATTGCTTTAGGATTCTTTCCCTATCGCAATGAAATACATCAAATCAAATTCAAACTTTTGGAGTCGAGGATTTTACATCCAAGACTGCATTGCTTTAGGATCCTTTCACTATCGCAATGAAATACATCAAAAATCAAACTTTTGGGTTGAGGATTTTACATCCGAGACTGCATTGCTTTAGGATCCTTTCCCTATCGCAATGAAATACATCAAATCAAACTTTTGGGTTGAGGATTTTACATCCGAAACTGCATTGCTTTAGGATCCTTTCCCTATCGCAATGAAATACATCAAATCAAACTTTTGGGTCGAGGATTTTACATCCAAGACTGCATTGCTTTAGGATTCTTGCCCTATCGCAATGAAATACATCAAAATTCAAACTTTTGGAGTCGAGGATTTTACATCCAAGACTGCATTGCTTTAGGATTCTTGCCCTATCGCAATGAAATACATCAAAATTCAAACTTATGGAGTCTAGGATTTTACATCTGAAACTACATTGCTTTAGGATCCTTTCCCTATCGCAATGAAATACATCAAATCAAACTTTTGGGTCGAGGATTTTACATCCAAGACTGCATTGCTTTAGGATTCTTGCCCTATCGCAATGAAATACATCAAAATTCAAACTTTTGGAGTCGAGGATTTTACATCCAAGACTGCATTGCTTTAGGATTCTTGCCCTATCGCAAAGAAATACATCAAAATTCAAACTTTTGGAGTCGAGGATTTTACATCCAAGACTGCATTGCTTTAGGATTCTTGCCCTATCGCAATGAAATACATCAAAATTCAAACTTTTGGAGTCGAGGATTTTACGTCCAAGACTGCATTGCTTTAGGATTCTTGCCCTATCACAATGAAATACATCAAAATTCAAACTTTTGGAGTCGAGGATTTTACATCCAAGACTGCATTGCTTTAGGATTCTTGCCCTATCGCAATGAAATACATCAAAATTCAAACTTTTGGAGTCGAGGATTTTACATCCGAGACTGCATTGCTTTAGGATTCTTTCCCTATCGCAATGAAATACATCAAATCAAATTCCTGGGGTTAAGGATTTTACATCCGAGACTGCACTGCTTTAGGATTCTTTCCCTACAGCAATGAAATACATCAAAATTAAACTCTTAAGGTTAAAGATTTTACATCCAATACCGCATTGCTCTGAGATCTCTCCTCATTGTAATGATTCAATCCAATCAATTCAATTCTTTTTTGAGGTTGAAGAGGTTACATCTAAGACCACAAAATTCCAATTTTCATTTCAACTTCAAATCCCTTCTGACAAAACTTCAATCTAAATTGAAACTCCAAACTAAAATCTAAGCTCACACATCAAAACTTAAACTAAAGTAAAATGAAATCTAAGTTGAAATTCCCCCAGATCATGTGATTTAGGATCCACCTCCTTTTCCTTTTCCCCAGCGAGAGTTCAGGAATCTCCAGTTTCAGAGATATACTTGACACTCCCCAGCGGAAACTCTTCTACTTTGTCCTAAGTTTGTCACTTGGACATCTGTGTTGGTTTTGTTGACCGCTTCGGTCAACACCAATACGCGCGGTGTGCTCCGTCAGCTCACCACACCAATTGGGGGTCCATTTGTTGACCTCATTTTTTGATGAGGTCTTCTCTTCCTTTTCTTTTTAATACTTAGGATCTAGCCTTAGGCTTTTCCTTTGACTATCTTAGAGGACTAGAATTGGGACCCACCTTTTAGAAATTCAAACCACTTCTTAACTCCCTGCAAACTCCACAAACTTGACTGTAGACCCCTAATCACCTAGAAGGTTGAAATCAAATGTGGAACTTTAAAGGATGAGTTCATAGGACTCTTTGGCCTTAGGACTATCCTGGGTGGCCTGGTCTGGTGAAGGGGCTGACTTACACACACACTACATTTATACACTACACTTTCACACACCCATACCTAACTTGACCTCCTGACTCATGTAGGTGATTCACATGGATGGTCCTTAACCCCTAAGCCCTTGGCTAAGAGGGTTAGGAACAACAATGTTGATACCTCAAATGAGTCCATTCATGGCTCATGTGGACTTGATATGGCTTCATGGCTCAACCAAAATGATTTTATTCCACTGACATCACCCAATCTTCAATTTTCCAAATTTCCAATTTTTGACCCACGAGACCCTACACCCGCCTAACCTACCCAAAACCCTTGAAATCCTCCAAAATTCCCATATCACCCAAAATTCCTCAAAATCAATCCCAAACATTTCCACATTACTCAAATTGATCATCCATACCCAAAAATATCAAAAATTCCAAGAATACCTCCCAATACCCTCCAAATACCCAAAATACCCCCCTTGACCCAAAAATCCAAAAATTCAGAAAATTCCCAGAAAATTTCAAAAAATCCCAAATATTCCCAATTTCATTTTGTTCAACTACACCATGTGCCAATTTTGTCAATTTACCCTACTTTTGTCAAAACCCCCAATTTGACCCATTTTAACCCAAAGTGAACCCAATGTCAAACCAAACCTACCCAATTGACCCAAATTCTGGTCCAATTCAATTTTAAACTTCAATTCAACCTTCCCAATACCAATCTAGACCAAATCAAAGTCTAATTTGATTGACATTTGGATCAAATTTCACTTTTGGCCTTAATGCCCAATTTGGACCCATGACCCAAACCTAACCCAAACTCACCCAATTCAACTCCAATTAACCCCAAATCTTTTCTAAACCTTCCTTAACATCCCTAAAAACAAAACATTAACATGATTCACCCAAAATTTAGCCCAAACCCCACTCAAATTCAACCCAAAGTTAAAAGGCCCAATTTTGACCTAAACCCAAACCTAACCCAAATAAGCCCAAACCCCAAAATCAAAGCCCAACCAAAGTCAAAACCTTTTTGAAACACTCCCATAAACATTTCCCAACATTAATTTTACATCAATTTCAACGCTAGCCCAACATTAGCCCAAGTTGGCCCACTTTGACCTGTATTGGCTCATTCACCAAAGAAGCCCAAATTCAACCCAATTCAAACCCAAATCTCTCCCAATTTGCTCCAAGTCACTCATGACACATCCATGAGCTAAACCCAACAATTATTTGGCCCAAGCCTTTACTAAAATTCCATCCTAAAATCCATTTTAAAATACAAAAGCCCACTTCCCTAAACCTTTCTAAAAGCCCATTTCCACCAAATACAAAAGCCCAAAATTGGCCCTAAAGCCCACATGACATTTCCATTTGCCATCCATTTAATCAAAGCCATTCCCTAAGTTATAATCCCATCATAAAATAATTCCAAATCAAGCCTCATGCCAAATCACCCTTAAATACCAAAACTTTTCTTAAATCCATTTCCATGAAATTGACTTGACTTTTCCCAAGCCAAAGGTGAGCCATGAAGCCATGCATGAGCCACATGGAAGCCATGAGAGCCTCTTTACATGTCACCATGCCATTTTGGGCAAAAGGAGGAGACTCTTTCCTTAATTCCTAAAGGTGATTAACCACTCCCATGATTCCACTAAATCTTGCTTAAGCTTAATTGTACTTGGATGGTGACCATTCCCCACTGATTAAGCTGACCTAAATCACTTTCTATTCAGCCTAAACCAGGCCTTGGGTGGTGCACCTAGCCCAAATGGAGGGGTTGACCAATTTGAGCCAAAATGAGCCCTCTCCCATTCCATTCTAATCCAAGCCTTTTACACATGGCATTTGCCAATTGCCTACACTAAACCCCGACCCCGACCCACCTGAACAAGATGGTGACCAATGCTCGGCCGGCCAGCCACCGAGTCGCCGGAAAACACCATGGTCGAGAGCTCACATGTGAGCCAACTTTGGAATTCTCCTTCGCTGAGCTGCCCCATGCCCAATGGCCACCATGGCTGTTCTTCCCATGCCTAGAGCAGCTGATCCCAAGCCCTAACTCTCCCTGGGAGGCCCTCCACCCTCTCCTATTTAAACACCACTCCCTCACGGCCATGAGAGGAGAGTTGCACAAACCTTGCTGAAACTCTACTAAAATTGCTCCAAACCCTTCTCCACCCTTAGAGCAGTTGATCCCCAGTGTCAATTTGCCCTAATCCCCACTGACAAAATCCAATTTCTCAACTGAAATTCCACCCAAAACCAGGACACTTCTCCACGGTGGATCAATCCTCAAATTGATTGGTCCTACACCTTCACCGGACCAAGAGAAGGTGTCCACCGGAAAAATCCCCATCTCCGAGGCCACCCGGTTGCTCCGGCCTCCAAGCTTTGTGATCGGGCGTGGTCGAAATCCTACCTAGGCAATTCACCGGACCGGGAGACTTCATCCGAAGCTTGCTCGGGACGCAATCGAAGGTGACACAACCCTCAGATTGAAGCCACACTTCTCTGAGCAAAGGTATGAGCTAATTCTTCATCCCGAGCTTCTGGAGATTCTCCATTTCAAATGCTTTAATTTCAATTCATGATCACCGTATAGATGTATTCGTCTCTTCAAGACGAATCCATAGAGCATAAGAACACGAAAATCCATTGAGTATCGAGTGAGATATTAGGGATTTAGTGTGGATGGCTCTCGGGTGAGGATGCTTGGGGACGATGAATGGATGCCGTCCATTTAATACACGCGCGGACGGACGGCTCAGATTAGGTCGGATCGGCAGATGATACGTGGAAGGCGGGACTCGGGCTGCTGACTCAAGCGGCGGCGTCGAATGGGAGCGCGCCACGCGACACTTCGGAGATGCTAAGGTTGACGCGGTGCCGACTCGGATAAATAGAAAATTAGGGATTTTCTGATTTATTTAATTCCCTAAACTTCAAAAATCCATAACTTTGTGTAGGAAAATCAGAAAAATAAAATAAAAATACCCTCTTGCTCAGTGAACAGAGGAGAATAATGTGGAAAAGAAATCATTTAATTTCATCAAGTATTTTATTTTTAATAATTTATTTACTGTCTGCATTATTTTAATTCTCCATGCATACAGGAAATTCACCATGGCATGTGACCATAGGGCTTTTGAAGCCTCTGAATTTTGAAACATTGCCTGAATTTTCCAAAGTCAGAGGGCATCCCTATGAGAAGTTATTGATTTTTCAAATTCATGTTACTATTTTGAGTATTTTAATTCCAATATTTAGCATGTTGTGAAATAAATTCTAGGAAAATTTGGTGATGTCTCTTATGACTAGAGGACCCTAGGAAAAATAGGTTTTGAGTTAACTCATTTAAAATAACCCTAATTGGCTTAAACACCCAAAATAGATCCCTAATTAATTAGAGCTAACCATACATCAAATTGACTTGAAATCAATTCTCCACTGACTTTTAGAATTAGAGGAACCCACCATAAAAATTTGAAGTCAATTGGACTTGGTTAGCCCTACTAAATGGGTTGATTAAGCCATTTAGGCAATTTGAACTTTAAAAATTCATAACTTTCAAAATACTTTTTAAAAATTCACCAAATTGGTTTTGAAGCCTCTCTGATATCAGGAGAATTTAAGAAAATTAAAATTTCAATTTTCTAAAAAAGTTGATTTTTTGTATTATTTTAATATTTTAATAATTAAAAAAATAATAAAAATCATAAAAATAATAAAATTCACCAAAATGTCACATTTTGAATTTTAATCACTTAGGAATAAACTCCATATTTTTCTTAGGTCTTTTTAATGAGATATAAAATTTTAAAGCCCTAAGGTAATTTAAAAATTAAAAAATACATTTTTTTGGCATTTTCACTAAAATAATTATAATAAATCATAGAAAAAGCAGAAAATTGCAAAAATTGATTCTCTGATTTCCTTGATATCAGAGAAATTTTTGAAAAATATAAATTTCATTTTTCAACCTTTATTTTATTTTTTTAAATTAATTAATACTCCAAAACTTAAAAAAATTATAATAAAAATAATATAATTCAAAAAATCACCAAAATTTGTCCAAGTGGTCCTCTGGTCATTAGGAATGTCCCATAATTTTCTTAAGGACAGAAACTTTCCCTTGGTCATATTATTAAATTTTCCTTGGAAATTCCTATTTTCCACTAAAAATAATTATATAAATAAATTAAATACAGAAAAATCACATTTTCTCCTCTCATGTCTTTATTGGCATATGAGTGAAGTCATATAAAAATTTCAAGTTCATTTGAGCCCAATTTAGTGAGTTATGAAATTATTAAGCTTGAAGGGTAAAATGGTAATTAAAAACTTTAACCCCTAATTAAAACTTTACGTTTAATAAAAATTAACAAGTAAAATATTTGATCCTAATATGATTTGGATGATTGAAATTTAAATAATTAAAGGGTAGAAACCCATTAAACAATTTAAAATAATTGAAATAAACCTTAATTAAATAATTGATTAAATTTGGAAGAATAATAAAATTGGAATTATTAAATAGGGATATTATTATTAGGAAGAGATTTATTCTTTAATTTAAAAAATCCCTAAATTAATCATTTCAATAATATTTAATTCCTAATTAAAAATGATAACTCAAATTTAAATTTTAAAATGTTAAAGGACTAATCATTAAATTAAATTAAAAAGTTAAATTATTAAACTCTTTTTAAATTTTCAATTAAATTAAAATTAAAAATAAAATTAAATTAAAGATTAAATTAAATTAAATCAAATAAATTAAATTAAATTAAATTAAATTAAATTAAATTAAATTAAATAAATAAATTAAATTAAATTAGATCAATCTAAATTAAATTAAAAAATATTAAATTAAAGATTAAATTAAATTAAATCAAACAAATTAAATCAAATCAAATTAAATTAAATTTAATTAAATTAAATCAAATTAAATAAATAAATGAAGTTAAATTAAATTAAACTAAATTAAATTAAAATAAATTAAATTAAATTAAATTAAATGAAAACAAATTAAATTAAATTAAATTAGATTAAATTAAATTAAATTAAAATTAAATCAAATTAAATTAAATTAAAGGAAATTAAATCAAATTAAACTAAATTAATTTAACATCAAATCAAACTAAATTGAATTAAATTAAATTAAATTAAAATTAAAATTAGATTAAATTAAATTAAAGTTAAATGAAATTGAATTAAATAACATTACCTAAGACATAAAGAAATTAAATATAAAGCAACTTGAACACTATTCCAAATTTAAACCCTTTAACTGAAGTTAAACTAAATCATAAACCATTTGAACACCAATTTGCCTTCGAGAGCTTTGGTTATTATAACTCCTAAACAGAACATTAAATGAAATGTTACTTCACCTATAGGATATTCAAATGTCCTAGTTCACTGAGCAAGATAACAATAAAACTTAAATTCCCGGACGATTAATTCATTTGTATAATTAAATTCATTTGGACTTAAAACAATCCTAGAAATATTGAAAAGATGTTTAAGATTTGTCTTAAGCACTTCCTCGATATGATAGGATGTTCATAAGAACAATTAAACTTAATTATTCTTTGATGAAGAAAATCGTCCTCAAACTAAAACACAAAGACCTAGACGTCATAGGAAATGACTAGCTATAGGATTAGGAATTTGGTAGAAAACCATAACCCTTCCCTTAGCTTTACCTAGGAACTTGTTTAAATATTCTAATTGTGTTTTAAGTGCAGCTTGGGATGACGGGAAGACCCTCCAGGTACGCTTTTATTTTATTGCAATTTACATTATTTCAATTTCTTTAATTGCATCGCACTTACTTTTTCGTGCATGATAAACAACTGTTGCATGAAAACTCACACCTTTAGGATAGTCCCTAAAACTGAAACCAAAACTAAATTAAAAGTCATTGCAAGATAAAATTCACCGCCACAACATTTCAAAATATAAAACAACTCAAAATTTAATCACAAACAGAACACAAAACTACAATTACAACTAAATTAAAACGTCCTGTTAGATGATCGGGAATACCTCGAATGATGTAACCTACGTGTTGCTAACGAGATTTCCCACGGTCTAAATGAAAGTGTGGAACTCATTCGAGTTGAGTTTAGCAAATTCATCCGGACTAAGTGAATCCGATAAAAATAACGATGCCGGAAGGATGGAACCGTGGGATCTTAACCGGTGTCGTTATAATCAACTTTAAGATTTGTTTTAATTAAAACACAAAAAACACTTGAAAATTAAGATTTCTCTAAACCAAGACACTTTTCTCATCTCCTGATTTATGACTTCTAAAACTAAACCTCTGCAACAACAAGGAGCTTGGAGCACGGTGGGCAGCACGGTCATCTTCGTCAGCAAAACAACTCTACATCAGCTAAACATTCCTAGAATTAAACAACAAAGCCATAGGATTTCGAGGTAGTTTGCTTAGCGCAACATAAATCCTCAACTTTTCATTAGGCATTTGCATAATCACGTCATGTAAATTAAGCCCTAACCGGTCTTAGGATTTCCGAGGTAGTCGTCCGATACGACATAAACCCTCACATCTTCGAGGGTATTTGTATGATTATGTCATACTAATATAAGTCCTAATTAATTAAAATTGGCAAGATCAAAACATTAGATAAACATTAGGACTTTCCTAAATCCAAGCCAAACAATAAGATAGTCGGGAAATTACTGAAGTTCGCTTCGAATCTGTAATTTCTCCTACTTTTCTTCCTTTGAATTCCCAAAACAAAATGTTCCAAACTTGATCCATTCCCTGTTGAAATTCCAAAATTCAATCCTTTGAAAACTTAAACTTTGAGATTCTTGAGAGCAAAACTATTGATTATTATCGAGAGTTTTCTTGGGTGATTCCTGTCACTTAATATGTAATTAACTATAGGGGCTTGCCCTAATAGGGAATTTTAAAGAACCCATGTAATATAAACCTTGTTTAATGTTTTTCATATTAAGCAGGGGAATTTGTCAGCACATAAAATTAGTTCGCAGACCAAACGGATGTCACAAATCTTTTAGTTTATTTAATCGAGCCCCACCATCAAGCAGTGTGTCTATCCTTAGGGATAGATACACGGTTCATAGTGCAGTGCTCGTTTATATAAACTATTTGGGATGTGAGATCAGTTTGATTTCATATCTTAAAATTTTCAAATTTAAAATTATTTTCAAAATCAAATACTACTTTTCAAATTATATATATTTAAACTAAATTTAAAATCTTAAAATTCGCCGACAATTTCTGTTAGGCGACCCCTTTTCTAAATACAACACAACCTAAAAATAATGCCGACAAGTGTATGTGTAAGTCAGCCCCTCACCAGACAAGGCCACCCAGGGCAGTCCTAAGGCCAAAGAGTCCTATAGGAACCCATCCTTTAAACTTCCACATTTGATTTCAACCCTCTAGGTGATTAGGGGTCTATAGTCAAGTTTGTGGAGTTTGCAGGGAGTTAAGAAGTGGTTTGAATTTCTAAGTGGTGGGTCCCAATTCTTATCCTCTAAGATAGTCAAAGGAAAAGCCTAAGGCTAGATCCTAAGTACTAAAGAGAAGAGGAGAAGACCTCATCAAAAATGAGGTCAACAATTTATTCTTTACCCTTACTTAGTTCTATAAAGAACATTGGTTAATTTGAAACTTTAAAATTTTGAAAACGGTTGGGCAGGGAAGATAATAGCTCTCACTCTAGAGTTCCCTCGATTCCCTCCACCTGGGGGCTAACTTCTCATAACAAAATTTAAAATATCAAACCAAATTAAGGAACTTTAGCCTGTCACTCTAAAGTTCTCTAATTTTACTCCTCATTAAAAACATATCTCCTAATATATTTGCATTCAATTAAATGAACTACAATTCTCACCCATATAATTGCATGTGATTTTTACCAATTGTTTGTTTGAGAAAATACTGCATTGGATCTTACATAACCTCACAACAAATTTTAAACATCTTAAATGACCAAAGTAAGAAGTAAATTAAGTTCATGGAATTAAATCTTCACAACGTATTCCAACTTTAAACACTTATACATTCCATAACAATCCTAAATAATTTAATTACTTCTTCATTTAAGAAAGAAAAAGATAAAGAAAACAACTCAGTTTTCATTGAGAAAAAACAAGCACACATTGAATTGAAAATAGAAATCATAAAGAAAACACAACAAGATTTAATTAAAAACTAAATATGAAAACATAAGTAAACTCTTATATGAAAATCCTCTCCACAAGACTCTGAAAGTTCCTTTGAAACTTGACTTTCCACAGGACAACACTACTATTGACCTCTTTTTTGGTGAGGTCTTTTCTCTCCATAGTACTTCTTAGGATCTAGCCATAAGGTTTTCTCCTTGACTTTCCTAGAAGACTAGAATTGGGACCCACCCTTTAGCAATTCAACTACTTCTTGACTCCTCTTGGGACCCCACTTATATGGTTGCAAACCTATAAATCACCTTAAAAGGTTAAGACCACCATATGGGGAACCAATAGTGAGCTCTTATAAGGTTGTTCAAGCCTTAGGACTACCTTGGGTGGCCTGGTCCTGGTGAGGTCTGACTTACACACTGCACTCTCACACACACCATCCTTACCCATTTCTCCCCCCTGGTTCATTGGAACACTCATGTGGCTAAGCCCAAACCCCTAGCTCTTTGGCTAAGAGGGTTGGGTACAACCCTTGAGATGTTTAAAATGGACATTTCTTGGTCCAAGGCTCACTTTAAGCTTCATTATGATCAAAATTCAACTCTTGCCAAAATGCTTGGTTTTGACATTGGGTCCTTCAAACCTACCTAAAATTACCTAAGTGCTTCAAATTTTCCAAAATTCCCCAAAAAATTACCCAAAATTCCTATAAAACCTAAAGATCATTTTGAAACAACCCCCACCTTTTAAATTCACCAAAATACCCCAATACCCTCCAAATAACCTCTTGATACCCAAAAATACGCTTTTGGCACAAAATTCCAAAAATTCCCATAAATATCTAAAAAATCCCAAATATTTCCAATTTCATTTTGTTCAACTACACCATAGCCCAATTTTTCCAAAAGAACTCACTTTTGTCAAAATCCCTAAATTGACTTATTTTTAACCTAAATGGACCCAATGTCACACCAAACCAACCGATGTGACCTCAATTTTGCCCAATTTCAATTCTAAACTTTAATTCAACATCATTACTATCAATTTAAACCAAATCCAAGCCCAATTTGATTAAAAATTGAGTTCAATTCCATTTGAAAACCAAAATCCTCAATTTTGCATAATTAATCCAAAACCCCCAATTAACCTAATACCAACTTTTTTTTCCCCAAATTCAAGTCCTAAACTTTCCATAACATTCCCATGAAACCTATGTAACTTTCAATTGCCCCAATTTAAGCCTAAGCTTATCCTAAATCTATTTGAAAACCAAAAATACCCCCATTTTAGCCTAAAGTGAACCCATGCCCTCAACTTACCAAATTGATTAGCCAAACCCTGAAATTTCTTCCCAATTGATGTTGGGAACTCTTCAATACATTCCCCTAGACCATTTCAAACTTTAAATTGGGTCTAAACCCCACCTTAACCCAACTTGGGCCCAAATTGATTCAACATTGCCTAAATTAACCAATACCAAAATCCACCAAATTGACCTTCCAATTGAACTCAAAACCTCTCCATGTCTTCATGAAACTTCTTCAGGGCAATCATCTATTCAAAATTGCTCAATACACTTGGGCCTAAATCAAACCCAAACCCAAGTTAGCCCAACCCAAACCCAAATGAGCCAATTTGAACCTATGACCAAACCAAACCAAATTGAACCAAATGTGGCTAAACCAACCTATCCACAGCCACTAAGTAAACCCTAGGAACCACCCTAGATCCACCTAGCCCAAGCTAAGTGAGCCATGAACCAAGGGTTCCCCATTTTAAGGGATCTCTTCCCTTAAATGGACAAATCAACCTTTTGCCTCACCCCAAATTCCCCCTTGCCTGGTTTATCACCATTAAACCCTACTCCTTGGTTGAACTGACCCATGGCTAGTTCCCTTGTCATTGTTGGCCGGCCTAGCCGCCGGTGGGGGGTCAAAACTGAGAGCCACCACTAAGTGAAACAAACCCTCTCACCCAATTGGCCACCTCAGCCAAATCAAACTTTGGAGCTCCACTGCCCTCCACCTAAGCAGTGGAATCCACCCACCAATTGAGCCCTAGCTCAGCCCAATGGCCCTGGCCATTTAAACACCTCCTCTCAGCTATGAGAAAGGTACTGAAAGGTGTTGAATTTTTTCTCAAAAAAACCTCACCAAATCACTCCCATAGCTTCTCCCAGCCTAGAGAAGAAGAACCCCACTGTTCTCCTGCCCTGAATCCCCCACCTGAGTCCAATTTCTCAACTTAAAATCAGGCCAGAAACAGGACACCCTCTGAAACTTCACCAAATCCAAATTAACTCTTCCCACACCTTCAGCAGAGGTAGAGAAGGAGTTCCCAGTGAAAGCCCCCTCTCCAGGCCACCCAGTTGTTCCAGCCTTCAAGCTTTGTGATCGGGCCTGGTGGAAGTCAAGGCTAGGCATTTCACAACAGCTCCAGGCTTCATCCCTAGCCTCCTTGGACTACAACGATTTTGCCGAGCATTTCTAATTGAGGCTTCACCTCTCAGAACCAAAGTATGAACTCTGCCTTCCTCTCGAGCTTTTGTGCATCCTTCATTTAATTTAGCTTAATTTCATGGCATGTTATCCGTATGGATGTGTTCATCTCCTCAAGATGAATCCATAGAGTATAAGAACTCAAAAATCCGTTGAGAAATGAGAGAGATCTTAGGGTTAGAAGGTTGACGGCTCACGGGACGCACCAGTCGTAGACGATGACCAGGAGTCGTTCGATCGATTCTGTATCGGTTGAACGGCGGAGATCAAGTCGGACCAAAAGACGGAGCGGGACCACGGAACGCGTGGCTACTGACTCAGGTGGCGGCGTCGAATGGGAGCGGGACACGTAGGGCTTCAGAGCCGCCGAGGTTGACGCGGCGCTGACTGGTTTATGTAGGAAATTAGGTTATTTTCTATTTAATTAAATACCAGAAACTTTAAAAATTTATATCTTTTCATAGAAAAATCATAAAAATAAAAGAAAAATACCCTCCTGCTCAGTGAACAGAGGAGAATAATATGGAAAAAAATCAAGTTATTTCGATGAGCATTTTTTTAATTAATTTTTTACTCATTTCAGTTTTTTAATTCTCCATTTCCATAGACATTTCATCATGGCATGAGACCATAGGGCTTTGAAGCCTCTGAGCTTGGGAACATTCCCAGAATTGTTCAAGGTTAGAGGCCATCCCTATGACAAGTTATGTATTTTTCAAAATTATGTCACTGTTTTTGATATTTTAATTCAAAAAATTAGCACGTTGCTTAGAAAATTCCAGGAAAATTTGGTGAAGTCTCTTAGGACTAGAGGACCCTAGAAAAATTATGGTTTGATTTAATTCCTTAAAAATAATCCTAATTGGCTTAATCACTCTAAATTGAAATTTAATTAATTACAGTTAACCACACATTAAAATGACTTGAAAATAATTCTCCACTGATCTTTTGGATCAGGGGACCCTCACATAAAAATTTGAAGTCAATTGGAAATGTTTAACCCCACTAAATGGATTAATTAAGTCACATAACCAAAATTAAACATTAAAAATTCATAACCTCAAAAATACATTTCAAAAATTCACGAAATTGATTTTGGAACTTCTCTTGTATGAGGGAGTCTAAGAAAAATAAAATTGGAATTTTCTAAAAACTTTCATTTTTAAGCATATTTTAATATTTTTAATAATTAAAAAATAATAAAAATTACAAAAATAAAAAAAAAATCATAAAAAATTCATATTTGGTCCCCTAATCACTTAAGAACCAATCAAATATTTTTCCTAAGTCTCTGGGTTAAGATATTTAATTTCAAAGCCATAAAACAATTTTTTGAATTAAAAAGATGTATTTTCTAGCCTTTTTTAATAAATTAATTCTACTAAATCAAAGAAAAATCAGAAAAATATAAAATTTATTTCTCTGATTTTCTTGAGGTTAGAGGGAATTTTGAAAAATATAAAATTCATTTTTCAACTTTTATTTTATTATATAATTAATTAACACTCCAAAACATAAAATAATTATAATAAATAAAATATAATTGGATAAATCACCAAAATTGGTCCAAGTGTTCCTCTGGTCATTAGGAATATCCCATAATTTTTTTAAGGATAGAAACTTTACCTTGGTCATGTTGGTGAATTTTCTTTGAAAACCCCTATTTTCCATTCAAAATAGTTATATAAATAAATTAAATTCAGAAAAATCACATTTTCTCCTCTAATGTCTTAATTGACATGTGAGTGAAGTGGCATAAAGATTCTTAGGTTCATTTAAGCTTAATTTAATGAGTTATAAAATAAATAAGCTTAAAGGGGCATAATGGTAATTAAAAGATTTTAACCCCTAACTAAAACTTTAGGTTTAATCAGAATGGGGGGTAAAATGTATGATTTTAATTTTCTCTCAGATGATTGAAACTTTGGGAAGTCAAAGGGTAGGAATCCATTAATCACTTTAATAAACCCAAAAATGAAACTTTAATTAATTGAGTGATTTAAATTTTGGAAGATTAATTGAAATTGGATTTTTGAAATGGGGATATAACTTAAGAGGATATTGATTCTTTAATTTAAAAATCCCTAAGTAAATCACCTAAAAATATTTAACTCTTAACTTAAGAGGATAAGTGGAATTAATAATTAAATGATTAAAGGTAAATAATTCTTAAAACCTACATCAATAAATAATTTAATAATTGATTAAAGCCTAAAATGTTAAATGATTAAAAAGTAAATTAAAATATTTGAAACTAATTTAAAATCATCAAAAATTAGAAATTTTAAATAATTTTAAGACAACTCACCTTAAAACGTAATGTAAAAAAAATTAAATTAATTAAATCGTCAAAATTTAATAAGTAATTTGAATACCTCTTTTAACCTAAGTTAAATAAAAAATTTAAATTAACATGAAATATCGATATCATTTATAAAAAGTTTAACTTAAATGAATCAAAAATTATTCCAAACTTAAAATCATTGATTAAAATTTCATAATTAAATCACATTAAAGTAAATTATCAACCTTTAACTTCAAATGATTAAAATCTTTAAGAAATTAACTTTCCCGTGAAAGCTTTAGATTATTATAACTATTAAATGAAGCGCTATGAGAAATGTCACTTCACTCATAGGATAATCAAACATCCTAGTTCACTGAGCAAGGGAACAAAACTTAACTAAACCCTTGGATGATTAATTCACCTGTGTAATTAAATTCACAAGGACTCAAAACTGTCCCAGAGGTATTGAGAAGATGTTTAGGATTTGTTCTAAGAACTTCCTCAATACGATGGGTGGTTTTACAGAACAATTGAACTTAATTGTTCTTTGATGAAGAAAAATCATCCTTAACCAAAATCAAGAACCTAGACGTCATAGGAAATGACTAGCTATAAGATTAGGATTCTGGTAGATAACCAAAACCCCTCCTTTAGTCTTTATTTAGGTATTTGTTGAAATAGTTAAATGCTTTAATATGTATTTTAAAGTGTAGCTTGGGATGACGGGAGGACCCTCCAGGTACATTTTTATGTTATTGCAATTTACTCTATTGCATTTTCTACACTGCACTTTACTCTTCTTGCATGTTAAACAAGATTGTTGCATGAAACCAAAACCTTTAGGATAGCCACAAAACTGAAACCAAAACTAAATTAAAAGTCACCACAAGATAAAATTCACCACCACAACATTCCAAAATATAAAACAACTCAAAATTTAATCACAAACAGAACAACAAAACTACAATTGCGACTAAATTAAAACATCTCATTGAATGATCGGGAAAACCTCGGATGATGTAACCCATGTGTTGCTAACGGGATTTCCCACAGTCTAAATGAAAGTGTGGAACTCATTCAGTTGAGTTTAGCAAATTCATCTAGACTAAGTGAATTCGATGAAAATAACGATGTCGGGATCATGGAACCGTGTGATCTTAATCGGTTCTGTTTAAACAACTTTAAGATTTGTTTTAATTAAAATATTAAAAATATTTGGACTTTAAGATTTATAAACCAAAATACTTTTCTCAACTCCTGATTTTCACCTTATAAAACTAAACCTCTGCAACAACAAAGAGCATGGAGCACGGTGGGCAGCACGGCCATCTTCGTCAGCAAAACTTGTGTCTACTTCAGCAAAACATTTCTTAGAATTAAATAACAAAGCCATAGGATTTCGAGGTAGTTTGCCTAGTACAATATAAATCATCAACTTTTCATTAGGCATTTGCATAATCATGTTATGCAAACTAAGCCCTAACCGGTCTTAGGACTCCGAGGTAGTTTTTCGGTACGACATAAACCCTCACATCTTCAAGGCTATTTGTATGATTAGGTCATACAAGTATAAGTCCTAATTAATTAAAATTGGCAGGAATACAACATTAAATAAATTCTCAAATTGAAGCCAAGCAATAGGATAGTTTGGGAGGTTGCCAAGGTTCTTCATGGATCCTCAGCTTCTCCTACTTCTCTCCCTTTGGACTCTTAAAACAAACTGTTCCAAATTTGAGCCATTCCCTATTGAAACTTCCAAAACTCAATCCTTTGAAACCTTAAACTTTTAATTTCTTGAGATCAAAACCACTGATCATTATCGAGAGTTTTCTTAAATGATTCTCGTCATTTAAGATGTAATTAACTATAGGGGCTTTCGCTTATATGGAACTTTAAGAACCCAGGTAATATAAAACCTACTTAATTCCTTTATATTAAGCAGGGGAATTTGTCGGCTTAAAAAATTGGTTTGCATACCAAATGGATGTGACAAATCTTCTAGTTTATTTAATCGAGCCCCATCATCAAGCAATGTGTCTATTCTTCGGGATAAATACACGGTTTGTAGTGCGATGCTAGTTTCTATAAACTATTTGGGATGTGAGATCGATTTAATTTCATATCTTAAATTTTTTTTTAAACTTAAAAATTATTTTTAAAATCGAATACTACCTTTCAAATAATATGTTTAAATTAAATTAAAAAATTCATCGACAACCTCTGTAGGCGACCCCCTTTTTAAAACACATGATCTAAAAATATGTTGACAACTACAAAGGTTGGCACCCTACTCTGTTGACTTGGAAACTGATTTCAAACATAAATAAAAACTAGAAAATTTAATGGAAGAAAATTGGTGGAAAGAAAGTTTAACACCAACCCTTTCTCCTTAAACTAACTAACAATAAAAGACTTAAAAAGACTAAAAGTAAAAGTAGAAAAGAACTCTTGAAACTAGAAGACTTAAACTAAAAGATGACACACTAATCTAAAAAGACTCTCCTAAAAAGACACACTAAACCAACCAAAGTCTTCATGAAATAATTTTCCAAAAGGTGCCTTGGTGTCTCTTCAAATCTTGTCCAGGTTCAACGTATCCACAAAAAGTTGCATTCCTTCATTCAAATTTGCTGCCTATGGGAAGTTAAGGAAGTCACCACCAAAATCTTCTTCAAACACCCCTTGAAATTGGCACTAAAAATGAAGAAAATTTGATTTTAAACTGTGGCGCTTAAGCGCCGACCAGGCTGCGCTTGGTTGCCAAAGTCCAATTTTTCATTTTTTCCATTTTTTTTGCTCCAAATTTGATCCAATTTTGCTCCTTTCATCATAATCACTCATTTTCATCTTACCTACAAGAAAAACACAAAATACCTTCCATTAAAGTGCAATATCATTAAAAATAGGTATAAAGGTGTGCATAAAAATACTATATATTTTAGGTGTATCACGCATTAAAAGATGTATCTGAATCAATATCGTGGAATTTTTCTATTTTCAACAGATTATTTGTCTTTAAAAGTAAAGTTATCAATCTGAAGGCTCATTCTCCTTGTTGATTAAATCCTCGTAACATGATCATATCAGTTAACAATTTGTCGACATCAATGTCCAAATGTGCGAGAGTTTTCAAACTCATAATATTAATTGAAGCTCCAAAGTCAATGAGTACTCTCAGAAGCATAATATCATTGATATTTATTGTAAAATAGAGTGGATGATTATGTTCAGTCGTACCGAGTAGTAAATCATCGTCAGAAAAGGTTATTTTTGTTTGTTTTTTGAATGAATATGCTTCATTCACAGAAGTATTAGCAAGTTGAGCTAAATAGATTTCGGGATCTAAGAGAGACTTTATCAAAGATTCTCTCATTTCATTAGATAGGACAAGAGCATCATAGATGTCAGTTTGTCTTCTGGTAGTCTTCTTATTTGCAGATATCCTATTATCGGTTGTCGTCAGTCTTCTATATCATCTGACACTGTAGCTGCTATTTCTTCTTTTCCGAGCTTGTGCAACCTGTCGAGGTCAATTTGTGACAAAACATGATGCCATTACACTGTAATATCTACAGAATATTCAGGTGGACAAGCTAACTCTTTAGCAAGCCTAGCTAAGGCGTCTGCCCGGGTATTGTCTGCTCAAGGAAGTCTATAGAATGTCACACATAGAATCTGCTCCAACAATTTCATCATCTATCGATGGTATTCTTATAATCCTGGTTTCAAAATTTTATATTGTCTGGCCACTTGCTGGATGATGAGCTGCAAGTCGCCATAAATGGCAATATCTTTTATTTCCATTAAGACTGCCAATTCCAAACCTGGTGATTAAAGCTTCATATTCTGTTTTGTTATTGGTTCACGACTCTGTCAAGTGGTAGGAATATCTTAGCATGGCCTGATTTGGCATCAAGAAGATCAAACTGATTCATTCCTTGCCTGGTATCACCATCTGCTGACCTTTTTCTTTCCTGGCTGACGAATCTCCATCGAAGTACATTTCCCAATGTTGAGCGTTGGGATCTTTTACTTGCATTATCTGTTCATCTGGTAGATTATCGTTGAGATGGGACCCACCTGGTAGTGGGTGTGCTGTGTGAAAATCTGTGAGAGTCTGCCCATTGATAGCATGAAGGGCACAAAGTTTATCTTGAATTACAATAGTATCATCGATCACCTTGCTAAGCATCCGAAAAGTATTATTCAGGTCATCAAATATTATAACCGATTAACTTTCGAAATCAAGTTGACCTTATGAGACAACATGTAATGTCTAAGCTTCTAAGCTACGAAAACTAATGTTAGACAATATTTCTCAATAGGAGAATACTTTACTTTCGCTGGTCTTAGACGTCCACTTTGGTAGTAGAGTGTGTTATCTTTATCTTCATCATTCACTTAGGCAATTAAGGCTTCGAGGGACTGATACACCTAAAATATATAATATTTTTATGCACATTTTTATACCTATTTTTAATGATATGTCGGCATATTTTTAGGTTGTGTTTTATTTTGAAGAGGGGTCGCCTAACAGAAATCTGTCGGCGAATTTTTAATTTAATTAAAATAAATAATTCGAAAAGTAGTATTTGATTTTGAAAATAATTTTAAATTTAAAGGTTTTAAGATATGAGATTAAACCGATCTCACGTCCCAAATAGTTTATATAAACGAGCACCGCACCACAAACCGTGTATCTATCCCTAAGGATGACACACCGCTCGACGGTGGGGCTCGATTAAATAAACTAGAAGATTCGTGACACCCGTTTGGTCCGCGAGCCAATTTTATAAGCCGACAAAATTCCCCTTTTTAATATGAAAACATTAAACAGGGTTTATATTACTTAGGTTCTTCAAAATTCCCTATAAGGGCAAGCCCCTATAGTTAATTACATCTTAAGTGACGGGAATCACCTAAGAAAACTCTCGATAATAATCAATAATTATGCTCTCAAGAATTTCAAAGTTTAAGTTTTCAAGGGATTGAAGTTTTGAATTTCAATAGGGAATGGATCAAGTTTAGAACATTTTGTTTTGTGAATCCAAAGGAAGAAAAGTAGGAGAAATCACAGATTCGAAGTGAACTTCGGTAATTTCCCGACTATCCTATTGTTTGTCTTAGATTTAGGAAAATCCTAATGTTTATTTAAATGTTTTGATTTTTTCAATTTTAATTAATTAGGACTTATATTTATATGATAGAATCATACAAATAGCCTCGAAGATGTGAGGGTTTATTGTCGTACCGGACGACTACCTCGGAATCCTAAGACTGGTTAGGGCTTAATTTGCAATGCAAGCGCCTAACGAAGAATTGAGGATTTATGTTGCACTGAGCAAACTACCTCGAAGTCCTATGGCTTTGTTATTTAATTCTAGGAAAGTTTCTTTGAAGTAGACTCGAGTTTTGCTGATGACGATGGCCGTGCTGCCCACCATGCTCTGAGCTCCTTATTGTTGCAGAGGTTTAGTTTTAGAAATCATAAATCAGGAGATGAGAAAAGTGTTTTGGTTTAGAGAAGTCTTAATTTTCCAAGTGTTTTTTGTGTTTTGATTAAAACAAATCTTAAAGTTGATTATAACGACACCGGTTAAGATCCCACGGTTCCATCCTTCCGGCATCATTATTTTTATCGGATTCACTTAGTCCGGATGAATTTGCTAAACTCAACTGAATGAGTTCCACACTTTCATTTAGACCGTGGGAAATCCCGTTAGCAACACGTAGGTTACATCATCCGAGGTATTCCCGATCATCCAACAGACGTTTTAATTTAGTTGCAATTGTAGTTTTGTGTTCTGTTTGTGATTAAATTTTGAGTTGTTTTATATTTTGAAATGTTGTGGCGGTGAATTTTATCTTGCAATGACTTTTAACTTAATTTGGTTTCGGTTTTAGGGTCTATCCTAAAGGTGTGGGTTTTCATGCAACTCGTTGTTTTATCATGCAAGAAAAATAAAGTACATTTGCAAGAAAGTAAATTGCGGGAAAGTAAATTGCAAGAAAGTAAATTGCAATAAAATAAAAGCGTACACGGAGGGTCTTCCCGTCATCCCAAGCTACACTTAAAACACAATTAGAATATTTAAGCAAGTTCCTAGGTAAAGCTAAGGGAAGGGTTATGATTTTCTACCAAATTCCTAATCCTATAGCTAGTCATTTCCTATGACGTCTAGGTCTTTTGTATTTTTGTTTGAAGGCGATTTTCTTCATCAAAGAATAATTAAATTCAATTGTTCTTATAAACATCCTATCGTATCGAGGAAGTGCTTAAGACAAATCTTAAACATCTTTTCAATATTGCTAGAATTGTTTTAAGTCCAAATGAATTCGATTATATAAATGAATTAATCGTCAGGGATTCAAGTTTTGTTAACTTACTCGATGAACTAGGACATTTGAATATCCTATAAGTGAAGTAACATTTCATTTAATGTTCTGTTTAGGAGTTATAATAACCAAAGCTTTCGAGGGTAAATTGGTATTCAAATGATTTGATTTAAGTTAATGGGTTTAAATTCAGAATAATGTTCAAGTTATTTTAGATTTATTTTGAATTCTTTATGTCTTTAATGATGTTATATTTAATTCAACTTAATTTAATTTAATTTACTTTAATTGAGTTTTAATTTAATTTAATTCGATTCAATTTGATTTGATGTTACATTAAATTAATTGGATTTGATTTAGTTTTAATTTAATTTGATTTAATTTAATTTAATTTAATTTAATTTAATTTAATTTAATTCATTTAATTTGATTTAATTTAGTTTAATTTAATTTGATTTAATTTAAGTTATTTAATTTGTTTATTTAATTTAATTTAATCTTTAATTTAATTTAATTTAATTCAACTCTTAATTTCAATTTAATTTAATTTAATTTAATTCAATTTAATTTAATTTACTTAATTTAATTTAATTTTTAATTCAATTTTATTTTTTAATTTTAATTAACACTTTAAAAGAGTTTAATAATTTAACTTTAGTTTAATGATTAAGTCTTTTAATATTTTAAATTTGAGTTATCATTTTAATTAAGAATTAAATATTAATGAGATAATTAATTTAGGGATTTTTAAATTAAAGAATAAATCTCTTCCTAATAATATCCCTATTTTAATAATTCCAATTTTATTATTCTTCCAAATTTAATCAATTATTTAATTAAAGTTTAATCATTTTAAATTGCTTAATGGGTTTCTACCCTTTAATTATTTAAATTTCAATTATCCAAATCAGATTAGGATCAAATATTTTTTACTTGTTAATTTTTCATTAAACCTAAAGTTTTAATTAAGGGTTAAAATTTTAATTACCACTTTACCCTTTAAGCTTAATAATTTCATAACTCACTAAATTGAACTCAAATGGACTTGAAATTTTTATGTGACTTCACTCATATGTCAATAAAGACATGAGAGGAGAAAATGTGATTTTTCTATATTTAATTTATTTATATAATTATTTTTGGTAGAAAATAGAGATTTTCAAGGAAAATTTAATAACATGACCAAGGGAAAGTTTCTATCCTTAAGAAAATTAGGGGACATTTCTAATGACTAGAGGACCACTTGGACCAATTTTGGTGATTTTTTAAATTATATTATTTTTATTATAATTATTTTAAGTTTTGGAGTGTTAATTAATTTAAAAATAAAATAAATGTTGAAAAATGAATTTTATATTTTTCAAAAATCTCTCTGATATCAAGGAAATCAGAGAAGCAAATTTTACAATTTTTTGATTTTTCTATGATTTATTATAATTATTTTAGTGAAAAAGCTAGACAACATATTTTTTTAATTTTAAAATTACCTTAGAGCTTTAAAATTTAATATCTCACTAAATAGACCTAAGAAAAATGTGGGGTTTGTTCCTAAGTGATTAAAATTCAAAATGTGACATTTTGGTGAATTTTATTATTTTTGTGATTTTTATTAATTTTTAATTATTAAAATATTAAAATAATATTAAAAATCAACTTTTTTAGAAAATTGAAATTTTAATTTTCTTAAATTCCCCTAATATCAGAGAGGCTCCAAAACCAATTTGGTGAATTTTTAAAAAGTATTTTAAAAGTTATGAATTTTTTAAAGTTTAAAATGACTAAGTGGCTTAATCAACCCAATTAGTGGGGCTAACCAAGTCCAATTGACCTCAAATTTTTATGATGGGTTCCTCTGATCCTAGAGGTCAGTGGAGAATTGATTTCAAGTCAATTTGATGTATGGTTAGCTCTAATTATTTAGAGACCTATTTTGGGTGTTTAAGCCAATTAGGGTTGTTTTAAATGAACTAATTCAAAACCTATTTTTCCTAGGGTTCTCTGGTCATAAGGAACATCATCAAATTTTCCTAGAATTTATTTCACAACATGCTATTTATTGGAATTAAAATACTCAAAACAGTAACTTGAATTTGAAAAATCAATAACTTTTCATAGGGATGGCCTCCGACTTTGGAAAATTCGGGGAATGTTCCCAAATTCGGAGGCTTCAAAAGCCCTATGGTCTCATGCCATGGTGAATTGTGTGCATGCATGGAGAATTAAAATAATGCAGAGAGTAAATAAATTATAAAAAATAAAATACTTGATGAAATTAAATGATTTCTTTTCCACATTATTCTCCTCTGTTCACTGAGTAAGAGGGTATTTTTATTTTATTTTTCTGATTTTTCTACACAGAGATATGAATTTTTGAAGTTTAGGGAATTAAATAAATAGAAAAATATCCTAATTTTCTATTTATCCACGCGGCGCCGTGTCAACCTCGGCAGCTCCGAACGCACACGCGTCGCGCTCCCATTCGACGCCGCCACCTGAGTCAGCAGCCCGGGCCTCGCGGTTCTCGTACCGTCTCCTGGTCCGACGCCATCTGAGCCGTTCGTCCGCGCGTGTATTGAATGGACGGCATCCGTTCATCGTCCCCGAGCGTCCTCACCCGAGAGCCGTCTACACTAAATCTCTAAGATCTCACTCGATACTCAATGGATTTTTATGTTCTTATGCTCTATGGATTCGTCTTGAAGAGACGAACACATCTATACGGTTAACATGCATTGAAACTAAGGCATTTGAAATGGAGAATCTCCGAAGCTCGGGATGAAGAATTAGCTCATACCTTTGCTCGGAGAAGTGTGGCTTCAATCCGAGAGTTGTTGCACCTTCGATTGGATCCTAGCAAGCTCCGGAAGAAGTCTCCGGTCCGGTGAATTGTCCGGATGTGATTTCGACCAAGCCCGATCACAAAGCTTGGAGGCTGGAGCAACCGGGTGGTCCGGAGATGGGGCTTTTATCGGTGGACACCTTCCCTTGGTCCGGTGAAGGTGTAGAACCAATCAATTTGGGAATTGGCTCATCGTGGAGAAGTGTCCTGGTTTTGGGTGGAATTTCAACTACGAAATTGAGCTCGCGAGAGGAGAAATGGCGGGGGATCTCACCTGGGGATCAAGTGCTCTGTGTATGGCGAGGAGTCTGGAACAATTTTGGCAGAGTTTTGGCAAGGTTTGTGCTTAGCTCCTCTCATGGCCGAGAGAGGTGGAGTTTAAATAGGAGAGGGTGGAGGGCCTCCCAGGGAGAGTTAGGGCTTGGGATCGACTGCTCTTGGCAAGAGAAGAACGACTACAATGGCCACCTGGGGATGGGGCGGCTCGGCAGGTGAGAATTTCAAACTTGGCTCACATGTGAGCTTTCGGCCATGGTGTTTTCCGGCGGCACGGTGGCCGGCCGGCCGAGCATGGGTCACCCTCGAGGTCGGGTGGGTCGGGGCGGGGCTTGGTGTAAGCAATTGGCCATTGCCATGTGTAAAGGCTTTGATTCAAAGTAGAATGGGGCATGGCTAGTTTTGAGTCTAAATGGTTCAATCCACCCATTTGGGCTTGGTGCACCCTTCAAGGTGGCTTTGGAAGCTGTGGGGGATCAAAGGATCAGCTGGTTTGGCATGGAGAAGTCTCCATCCAAATATATTTGGATTAAATTTAAGTTTAGGTGAAACATGATTAAGGCTAATGAGCTTTAGGGATTAAGGAAAGCCCCCCACTTCTTACCCAATATGGCATGGTGGAGTGTCCAAAGCTCTCATGGCTCACATGTGGCTCATGCATGGCATCATGGCTCACCTTTGGCTTGGCAAAAAGTTTGGTCAATTTCATAAAAAAGGATTTTAAGGATTTTGGATAATTTGGTGGAAATTTGGATGAAGCTTGATTTGGAATAATTTGATGGTGAATTTAGGACTTAGGTAATGGATTTAATTAAGTGGATGAGAAATGGAGATGTCATGTGGGCTTTAGAGTAGATTTTGGGCCTTTGGATGTGGTGAAGTGGGCTTTTAGGAAAGTTTAAGGGAAATGGGCTTTTGATTTTAGGATGGGTATTTGGATAAAAATTTTGTGAAGAACTTTGTCAAATAAATGTCATAATTGGTTTAGGGATGTTCTATGAAGGGCTTGGAATTAATTTGATGTGATTTGGAGTTGAATTGGTTTGAATTTGGGTTTATTTGGTAAGTGGGCCTATGTAGGTCCAAGTGGGCCAAGTTGGGCTAATGTTGGGCTAGAGTTGAAATTGATGTAAAATCAATGTTGAGAAATGTTTATGGGGGTGTTTCAAAGAGGTTTTGGCTTTGGTTGGGCTTTGATTTTGGGGTTTGGGCTCATTTGGGTTAGGTTTGGGTTTAGGTCAAAAATGGGCCTTTTAACCTTGGGTTGAGTTTGAGTGGGGTTTGGGTCTAAATTTTGGGCAAATCATGTTAGTATTTTGTTTATGGGAAGGTTAAGGAAGATTTAGAAAAGATTTGGGGTTAATTGAAATTGAGTTGGGTGAGTTTGGGTTAGGTTTAGGTCATGGATCCAAATTGGGCTTTAAGGCCAAAAGTGAGATTGGATCCAAATGTCAATCAAATTAGGCTTGGATTTGGTCTAAATTAGTGTTGGGAATGTTTAATTGAAGTTTAGAATTGAATTGGACCAAAATTGGGGTCAATTGGGTAGGTTTGGTTTGACATTGGGTTCACTTAGGGTTAAAATGGGTCAAATTGGGGGTTTTGACAAAAGTAGGGTAAATTGACAAAATTGGCCCATGGTGTAGTTGGACAAAATGAAATTGGGAATATTTGGGATTTTCTGGAATTTTCTGGGAATTTTCTGAATTTTTGGATTTTTAGGCCAAGAGGGGTATTTTGGGTATTTGGAGGGTATTGGGAGGTATTTTTGGAATTTTTGGTATTTTTGGGTATGGATGATCAGTTTAAGTGATGTGGAAATGTTTGGGAATGATTTTGGAGAATTTTGGGTAATTTGGAAATTTTTGAGAAATTTGGGTAATTTTAAGGGTTTTGGGTAGGTTTAGTAGGTGTAGGGTCCCGGGGGTCAAAAATTGAAAATTTGGGAAATTGAAGATTGGGTGAATTTGGGTGGAAAGAAGTCATTTTGGTTGAGTCATGAAGCCATATCAAGCCCACATGAGCCATGAAGGGACTCACTTGAGGCATTCACTATGTTGTTCATAACCCTCTTAGCCAAGGGCTTAGGGGTTAAGGATCATCCATGTGGATCACCTACATGAGTCAGGAGGTCAAGTTAGGTATGGGTGTGGTTTTATGAGGTATGTGGAAGTGTAGTGTGTAGGTGTAGTGTATAAGTGTGGTGTGTGTAAGTCGGCCCCTTCACCGGACCGGGCCACCTGGGCGGTCCTAAGGCCGAAGAGTCCTATAGGAACTCATCCTTTAAACTTCCACATTTGATTTTAACCCTCTAGGTGATTAGGGGTCTACGATCGAGTTTGTGGAGTTTGCGGGGAGTTAAGAAGTGGTTTGAATTTCTAAAAGGTGGGTCCCGATTCTAGTTCTCTAAGATAGTCAAAAGAAAAGCCTAAGGCTAGATCCTAAGTACTAAAGAGAAGAAGAGAAGACCTCATCAAAAATGAGGTCAACAAATGGACCCCCAATAGGTGTGGTGAGCTGACGGAGCACACCGCACGTATTGGTGTTGACCGAAGCGATCAACAAAACCAACACAAACATCCAAGTGACAAACTTAGGATGAAATAGAGGAGTTTTTGCTGGGGAGTAGCAAGTATATCTCTGAAACCGGAGATTCCTGAACTCTCGCTGGGGAAAGGAAAAGGAGGTAAACTCCAAATCACATGACTTGGGGGAATTTCGATTTAGATTTTATTTTGTCTCAATTTAAGTTTTGATGTGTGAGTTTAGATTTCAATTTGGAGTTTCAATTTAGATTGGAGTTTGTCAAAATTAATTTGAAGGATTTGATTTGAAATGAAAATTGGAATTCTGAGGTTTTAGATGTAACATCTTCAACCTCGAAAGAAAATTGGATTGATTAGATTGAATCGTTGCAATGACGAGAGATCTCAGAGCAATGCGGTATTGGATGTAAAATCCTTAACCTCAAGAGTTTGATTTTGATGTATTTCAGTGCAATAGGAAAAGAATCCTAAAGCAGTGCAGTCTTGGATGTAAAATCCTCGACCCAAAAGGTTTGAATTTGATGTATTTCAGTGCAATAGGAAAAGAATCCTAAAGCAGTGCAGTCTTGGATGTAAAATCCTCGACTCAAAAGTTTGAATTTGATGTATTTCAGTGCAATAGGAAAGAATCCTAAAGCGATGCGGTCTTGGATGTAAAATCCTCGACCCAAAAGTTTGAATTTGATGTAGTTCGGTGCAATAGGAAAGAATCCTAAAGCAATGCAGTCTTGGATGTAAAATCCTCGACCCAAAAGTTTGAATTTGATGTACTTCGGTGCAATAGGAAATGAATCCTAGCAAGTGCGGTCTTGGATGTAAAATCCTCGACCCAAAAGTTTGAATTTGATGTACTTCGAGTGCAATAGGAAAGAATCCTAAAGCGATGCGGTCTTGGATATAAAATCCTCGACCCAAAAGTTTGAATTTGATGTACTTCGGTGCAATAGGAAATGAATCCTAAAGCGATGCGAGTCTTGGATTTAAAATCCTCGACCCAAAAGTTTGAACTTGATGTACTTCGGTGCAATAGGAAAGAATCCTAAAGCGAGTGCGATCTTGGATATAAAATCCTCGACCCAAAAGTTTGAATTTGATGTACTTCGGTGCAATAGGAAATGAATCTTACAACAGTGCAGTCTTGGATGTAAAATCCTCGACCCAAAAGTTTGAATTTGATGTACTTCAGTGCAATAGGAAAGAAACCTAAAGCAGTGCAGTCTTGGATATAAAATCTTCGACCCAAAAGTTTGAATTTCATGTACTTCAGTGCAATAGGAAATGAATCCTAAAGCAGTGCAGTCTTGGAAGTAAAATCCTTGACCCAAAAGTTTGAACTTGATGTATTTCGGTGCAATAGGAAAGAATCCTAAAGCGATGCGGTCTTGGATGTAAAATCCTCGACCCAAAAGTTTGAATTTGATGTATTTCGGTGCAATAGGAAAGAATCCTAAAGCGAGTGCGGTCTTGGATATAAAATCCTCGACCCAAAAGTTTGAATTTGATGTACTTCAGTGCAATAGGAAATGAATCCTAAAGCAGTGCAGTCTTGGATGTAAAATCCTCGACCCAAAAGTTTGAATTCGATGTACTTCAGTGCAATAGGAAATGAATCCTAAAGCAGTGCAGTCTTGGATGTAAAATCCTCGACCCAAAAATTTGAATTTGATTTATATTTAATTCGAGATCTGGAAGAAATTGAATTTGAATTTGATGGAGACTGGATTTGGAATCTGGAAAGATTGAATTTGGAAATTTAATTTGAAATTTGGAAGATCAAATTTGAAACTTGATCGGGAGTGGATTTGGAATTTGATTGAGAATTTGATTTGTGATTTGAAAAGATTGAAATTTTATTTGGAATTTGGAAAGATTGAATTTGAAATTTAATTTGAAATTTGGAAGGATGGAATTTGAGATTTGTGTTGATTTCGTTTATCTTTTAATGGTTCAAATTTTATTTTATCGTTTATTTAATGTTCATGTTAATTTGGTGTTTGTCATTTTTTAAGATTTTTTTTAGGAAAGTTTTCTTTTGTTCTTCTTTCTTTATTTTTTTTCTGTTCTTTGTTCGAAGTTCATTTAACTTTAATGGCGTTTCCCAATCAATTTGCACAAAAGAGGTGAAGGCCAAAAACGTGACATGGTCACTTTCATTCCAATCATGTTGAAAATACATCATACAACTCAATCTGGAATACATTTCATACAATCCATGTAGACTCAAAACGGACTATGTATGATCTTTGTTGGTCCATCAAAAGAAGCATTTGTCAAAAAATCCATGTCTGAATAGTGGGGTACATGGTTAATAACATCACCTTCCAAGCCATCCTTGGCAAGGATGCCGGCTGGATGTACGTTGGAAGTGTGATATTTCCCATGTAACTCACAGCTCGTAAGGTTGGAGGTTCTCTAGCTCTGGGTCTGGTTGGAAATGGTAAGGTATCTTGCTGTCGTCCATTCTCCTGAAAGTAACTGAGATCCGCTCCACTGGCACTCTTGGTATGCAATGCTTAGCGATATCTGCTCCGTTGCCCTTCAGTATCATGACGGAACCCACCGGTAAAGGTATCTTTACTGACCCTCGGAACTCACCCGGGCCTGCTATCCGGAGATCAGATCCGAACATGATGTCACACTCGTTCAAGAAAGAGACTGTGCAAAAAGGTCTGACGAAGTCGTGGTGATCTATATGTGGGGGTATGCAGTCACCCTGTTTGTAGATGTTGATAATGCAGCTATTGGGTATGCAATCTGCTGGCAGTACCCTCCATGTTATCAATCTTTTTACAATTCTCCCGATGACTAATGGCATCGGATCTACTTGCCCATGACGGAGTATCCCCGAGTGGGTTTCCTTTCGTCTTCGACGAAAGTTGTAGCAGCATCCGCATTGTATTGTGATTCTTCCTTTCCACGGCATCCATCTCCGGGGTTCTGAGTATGTGTTTTCCCTCAGGCGGCCTGCTCGGCCCATTCTTTTCAAATCCCGGATACAATCCACGATTTGCTGTTGTTCATACTCCGAGAATACGTCGGTATGTAGCTCGAGGCCCTCTAGTATGTTGATCCTTCTTCCTTTAATTCTCTCGAAGTATTCAAAAGTTTTCTTTTCAACATTCCGCATTCTCTCCGGCTCGTATTCCGGAATGATCTGCGGATGGCGAGGCCTTGTGACATATTGTGGGATATATGGTTCAATCCCTTCACGTTCCCCCGCATACCTCGGCTCCTCGGGGATGATGCACGTCGGGACATCCCCGGGGTTGCTTCTGCAACAAGGTCATGCATTATTGGTGGTTCTATCCGGTGGCGTGGTAGCCTTTTTTCTTCGATCTTCCGGAGATTTCCCGGTTCTTTTCGTTATCCTAGGAGCCGGCCTCCTTTCTTCGAGTTCTTGGTGAACCGGTGTCCTTGAAATGTGTGTGCTGGCATTAGCAATTGTCTCGTCGCGCTGGTCCGCAGCTAGTTTTGTTAACATCTTACGGATGCGGCGATTCTTATTTCTTCGTTGCGTGGCTGTGAGAGTAGCTCTCCGCACTTCTTGAATCTCTGTGGGCGCGGCGCTGACAAGCCTGCCCTCCGCTGTAGCAACTACGGACTTAATTTTCTTATCTTCTTCGGTGTTTGCTTTTCTTTTCTTGTTGTTGGATTGGTGGCTTGGGCCACCCACTCTCATTATCGTCCGCCGGGCAGTTCTTCTCGGTCAGCGGGACCCGGTCACTTTCCTCGTATCGTAGGCCTGCCGGTGCGAAATCCAAGTCAATCTCGATTATCGCTCCATCTTTCACCCTCTTTTCATCGAGTGCGAGGCTTACGCCATTCTTAAAGTTCGGGACCAACCGCCCGTTCGACATTTCCACTGTGAAAAGATAAGGAAAAGGATCAGGGGCTGTACTAAGAACAAGAACATTAAAAAAATGTTTATTAAAGACATTTTTTTTTATTTCTCCTATATTTTTAAAATTTAACAGGAATGAAGTAGGATAAGATCAGGGAAGAGATTTTGATTTGGAAAGGAAAACAAGGAAAACTTATTATCATGACTTTATTTATCTTAGCACATTTTATCATTTTTTGGGTTCGGACCCAATCATAAGTAATTACTTCGCCGTGTTTCTTTGGGATGAAGAATTCATTCCTTCGAAACATCAGGTAGCGTAATACTTTTTCAAGTATCGTCCGTTGATCGGAAGCATATGTCGTTCCCCCTGGAAATTCACTAGCTGGTAGGAACCTCCTGAGTATACTGCTTCAACCACAAACGGTCTTTCCCAAGTGGGTTCAAATTTTCCTCCTATTTTGCGATGTGCAAGAATAGGTCTCTTGAGAACAAGAACTAAGTCACCAACTTTGAAGGTTCTTGGGCGGACCAGTTTGTCATGGGCTTGAACCATCTTATCTTGGTATAGTTCTAAATTCTGTTGCGCTGCAAGTCTTTTCCCTTCCAAGCTTTCTAATTCTTCTAGTCGTAATGCGGCGTTTTCTTCGTCGTGATCTTGTTTGCAAGTCGCAATTCGAGTGAAGGAAGCTGAACCTCTAAAGGTAACATCGCCTCGGACCCATACACAAGAGCGTAAGGTGTAGTTTGAGTAGGAGTTACGAAGGTTGTCCCGTAGGCCCATAAGGCTTCTAACAATTTCTCGTGCCAATTTCTCTTATTATCGTCCAAGGTTTTCTTTAAGATTTGAACGAGAGTTTTATTAAAAGCCTCGGCGAGACCGTTTGCTCTTGGGTAGTAAATTGTTGAGTATCGCCGGTCGATTCCGTGTCTCCCGACAAAATTGTTGATTTGCGTGCTTCGAATGCTGACCCATTATCCGAGATGATCTGCGCGGCACTCCAAAACGGTAGACAACTTGGTTCTTGAAAAGCGTAGCACGTGGTGTGCTTTCACTTCTCTAAGTGGAACCGCTCGCCCACTTGGAAAAGTAATCTTTAGCCGCAAGAATGAAGCGATGTCCTTTTGAAGATGGTGGTTCTATCGGACCCACTATATCCGTGCCCCAACATTCAAATGGCCACGACGCAATTGTCGGGTGCGGCACATTTGGAGGTTGGTGTAGAACCACTCCGTGCACTTGGCATTGGTGACGGCTCTTGGCGATTTTCATGCGATCGGTCATCATCGAGGGCCAGTAGTACCCTAGTCTTTTAATTTTCATTTTCATCTTCGGACCCGACTGGTGAGCGCCACAGAGTCCTGAATGCACCTCTTTAACAATTTCACGGGCCTCGGACCCGCTTAGGCACCTTAGCCACATTTGATCAAAAGACCTTCTGTATAATGTATTGTTTATTAATGCGTAGGACAGAGTTCTTTTCTTGATCTGATGGGCTAGCGACCTATCGTCTGGTAGCTTTCTGTTTGCGGGTAGTCATCAATGGTCGTCGCCGATCTTCCGTGTTTTACGTCACTGCTTGCAACTACTTCTTTTTCTTTTTCGATTTGTGTATTGTGTCTATCTCGAGTTGTGATAGGACTCGACGTCCGTGAGCTGACACTTCCACTGATTCATCTTGCAAACAGGCAAATTCTTTTGCGAGACGGGCTAAAGCATCTGCTAAAGCATTCTCTTTTCTGGGAATTTTGTAGATTGTCACATTTGGAATCTGTTCCAACAGCTGTATGGCATACTGGAAGTATTGTTCGAGTCTTGGTTTAAAAATTCTGTATTGTCCGGCGATCTGCTGAATGATTAACTGTGAATCCCCGTAGATGTTGATGTCTGTTATCCCCATTTGAATAGCTAATTCCAGTCCCATTATGAGGGCTTCGTATTCTGCTTCGTTGTTTGTACACGGTTCTGTCAAGTGGTAGGAGTATCTTAACATCCCCCGCTCCGGTGTTATAAAGATTAGCCCGATTCCCGCCTTACCGGGCACTATCACTTGCGATTCTTCGTCTTTGTGTCTTGAAGATGCTCCGTCGAAATATAATTCCCAACGTCGATCATCAGGGCCTTCTAGGTTCATTATTTGTTCATCTGGCAAATCGTCATTGAGAGGAGACTCTGCCGGCAAAGGGTGTGCTGCGAGGAAGTCTGCTAAGACTTGTCCCTTTACGGCACGAAGAGACACGAAAGTAATATCGAATTGCAATAATATCATTGACCATCTGGCAAGTCTGCCAGAAAGTGTTGGACGAGTCATCAAGTATTGCAATGGATTAAACTTCGAGATCATGTTGACCTTATGAGAAAGCATGTAGTGCCTGAGCTTTTGAGCGGCGAAGATCAGGGCCAAACAATGCTTTTCAATTGCGGGATACCTTACTTCCGTCGGAAGTAAACGACGGCTTAAGTAGTAAAGAGCATTTTCTTTACCCTCATCATTGACACAGGCTAACGGGGCTCCGAGAGAGTCGTCTAGAGCCGCGGTGTAAAGTATCAGTTGTCTACCCGAGGCCCGGGGCTGCTAAGACAGGAGGTGTCATTAAATATTGTTTAATGTCCTCGAAGGCCTTCCGGCATTTCTCTTCCCAAATAAATTTGGCGTCCTTTTTAACTAGTGCCGAGAAAGGCTGACACCTACCGACGGGTTTGAGATAAAGCGTCGAAGATATGCCGGCTTCCTTGAAAAGATCGTAGTTGTTTTAAGGTTTTGGGAGGCGGCATTTCTAAGATAGCTTTAATCTTTTCCGGGTCGATTTCAATTCCACGATGTCGGACAACGAATCCTAAGAATTTCCCGGAGGTGACGCCGAAGGCGCATTTTAAGGGATTCATCTTAAGGTTAAATTGTCTTAATCGTTCGAAAACAATTCTCAAATCATACGAGTGGTTTTCCTTTACTTTGCTTTTGATGACCACATCATCCACGTAGCATTCGACTTGATTGTGGATGAGATCATCAAAAATTCTTGTCATTGCTCTACGGTAAGTTGCTCCTGCGTTCTTCGATCCGAATGGCATTACTGTAGCGACAAAATACTCCGATCGGCGTTACGAATGTTGTAAGCTTTTCATCTTCTGGAGCCATTTTTATCTCGGTTGTATACTGAAGATCCATCCATGAACGAGAATATTTCATGTGTTGAAGCAATATCAATCATTAATTCTGGGATCGGTAGAGGGAATTCATCCTTCGGACATGCCTTGTTTAAATCTCTGAAGTCTACACAAATTCTGATTTGACCATTCTTCTTTCTGACTGGCACTACATTGGCTAGCCAAGTCGGGTATTGTTCTTCACGGACAAATTTAGCGTCTATTAGCTTTTTAACTTCGGCTATGACTTGTTGTTCGATTTCTAGACGCATTCTTCCGGGACCTTGTCCGACTGGAACGAGTAGGATCCACTCCTAGCTTATGGATCGCAACCTCCGGAGCTAATCCCGGCATCTCATCGTAGTTCCAAGCAAAACGAGTCTTTAAATTCCATTAATAATTTGATTATTTCTTCGGAGTCTTCTTTGTTGAGTAAGGAGCTAACAAAGGTAGGTTTAGGCTCTTCGCTAGTACCTAAGTTAACTTCCGTTAACTCATCTATTGTAGATTTGATTTCTTCTTCGAATTCTTGTGGAGCGTCTCCAATTTGTAAATCTTCGAGTTCGTCTGTAGTTTCCATGCAGTTTTCATTGGACTTGCAAGTGACAACCAAGCAAAATTCAGTATCGTCAACTGACCCTACTGTGCCGAATCCGAGTCCATGCTTTGAATTGGGAGGACGACCGGAGTTATTCCATAATTTTTCAAAATGTTGTGATTGGCCTTTTGTCCATTGTTGAGGTAAGAAACGACGTTGAATTAAATTTTGAACACAGGGAGAGTTCCACTCAAAAGGTAATTCCATTAATTCTGATGAAGTGACATCTTCGAATTGTACATTATTTTCGGCTTTGGAGGAAGAAGCACCACGGTAGAATTTGATTGGCTTTGCACCGCCGCTATGTACCTCTTTGACCACCATACCCTCGATCTTATTAGAATGGATCGGGGTTAGGGTCATAGTATGTACTGTTGACCTCATTTTTTATGAGGTCTTCCCTTCTTCTTTTTAGTGCTTAGGATCTAGCCTTAGGCTTTTCCTTCGACTATCTTAGAGGACTAGAATTGGGACCCACCTTTTAGAAATTCAAACCACTTCTAAACTCCCTGCAAACTCCACAAACTTGAATATAGACCCCTAATCACCTAGAGGGTTGAAATCAAATGTGGAAGTTTAAAGGATGAGTTCCTATAGGACTCTTTGGCCTTAGGACCGCCTTGCAGGTGGCTCGGTGCAGTGAAGGGGCTGACTTACACATACACTTACATACACACTACACTTACACACTACACTCCCACACACCTCCTAAAACTACACCCATACCCAACTTGACCTCCTGACTCATGTAGGTGATTCACATGGATGGTCCTTAACCCCTGAGCCCTTGGCTAAGAGGGTTAGGAACAACATAGTGAATGCCTCAAATGAGTCCTCTCATGGCTCATATGGGCTTGATATGGCTTCATGGCTCAACCAAAATGATTTCTTTCCACCTAAATCCACCCAATCTTCAATTTCCCAAATTTTCAATTTTTGACCCCCGGGGCCCTACACCTACTAAACCTACCCAAAACTCTTGAAATTACCCAAAATTTTGCAAAATTTCCAAATTACCCAAAATTTTCCAAAATCAATCCCAAACATCTCCACATCACTCAAATTGATCATCCATACCCAAAAATACCAAAGATTCCAAAAATACCCCCAATACCCTCCAAATACCCAAAATACCCTTCTTGGCCTAAAAATCCAAAAATTCAGAAAATTCCAGAAAATCCTAAATATTCCCAATTTCATTTTGTCCAACTACACCATTGGCCAATTTTGTCAATTTACCCTACTTTTGTCAAAACCCCCAAATTGACCCATTTTAACCCAAAATGAACCCAATGTTAAACCAAACCTATCCAATTGACCCAAATTCTGGCCCAATTCAATTCTAAACTTCAATTCAACATTCCCAATACCAATTTAAACCGAATCCAAGTCCAATTTGATTGACATTTGGATCCAATCTCACTTTTGGCCTTAAAGCCCAATTTGGACCCATGACTCAAACTTAGCCCAAACTAACCCAATTCAACTCCAATTAACCCCAAATCTTTTCTAAACCTTCCTTAACATCCCCATAAACAAAACACTAACATGATTTGTCCAAGATTTTGACCCAAACCCCACTCAAATTCAACCCAAAATCAAAAAGCCCCAATTTTGACCTAAACCCAAACCTAACCCAAATAGGCCCAAACCTCAAAATCAAAACCCAACCAAAGCCAAAACCTCTTTGAAACACTCCCATAAACACTTCTCAACAATAATTCTACATCAATTTCAACCCTAGCCCAACATTGGCCCAACTTGGCCCACTTGGACCTATATTGGCCCATTTACCAAATAAACCCAAATTCAACCCAATTCAAACCCAAACCACCTTAAATCTATTTCAAATTATTCATGAAACATCCCTAAACCAAAACCAACAACTATTTGGCTCAAACTTCTACAAAAATTCCCATCCATGAACACATCCTTAAACTTAAAAGCCCACTTCCCTTAAACCTTCTTAAAAGCCCATCTTCATTAAATTTTAAAAGCCCAAATCATCCTAAAGCCCACATGACACTTCCCCTCATCATCCATTTGATCAAAATCACCCCTAAGTTTCAAAATCATCAATTAAACCATTCCAAATCAAGCCACATGTCAAATTACCCCCTAAATGTCAAATATTTCTAAAACCCTTTTCATGAAACAAATCAACCTTTTCCCAAGCCAAATGAAGCCATGAACAAGCCATTCTCAAGCCACATGAAGCCATGAGGGCTTTGACTTGTCATTAGTCCATTTATGGCAAGAAGAGGGGGTTCTTTCTTAAACCTCCTTTAACCCTTTTTACCTTAATCATGTCACACACTAAACCATGTTTAGCCACCTCATCATGGATGGAGACTTCACCACTCCTTCTAAGCTGACCTAAATGATTCCCTCAGCTCAAAATCGAGCTTGGAAGGGTGCACCAAGCCCAAAATGGTGGGTTGACCCAAACCAAGCCAAAGTGAGCCTTCTCCCATTCCATTTAAATCAAACTCCTTTACACATGTCAAACCTCAATTGACTGCACAAGCCTCCAGCCCTGACCCACCTGAGCTTGAGGGTGACCTGACCCTGGCCGGCCGGCCACCCAGTCGCCGGAAAACACCATGCCCGAAACCTTGGGAGGAGCCAAATTTTGGAATTCCACCTTGCTGAGCTGCCTCACTCCAAATGGCCATTGCAGTACGTTCTTCTCCTCACCGAGCAGCAGCTGATCCCAACCATTAAACTCCCCTGGAGAGCCTCCAGCCATGCCTATTTAAACCCCTCACCCTCTCGGCCAAAGAAAGGCTGAACCAAAAACCTTAAGGAAACTCTGCCAAAATCACTCCAGATCACTCTCCACACATAGAGCACCTGATCCCCACTGAATTCCGGCCCCAATTCCCTCTAGCTGAGCCCAATTTTGAGCTCAAACTTTAGCCCAAAACCAGGACACTTCTTCACAGTGAGCCAATTCCCAAATTGATTGGTCCTACACCTTCACCGGAACAAGAGGAGAAGTTCCCCACCGAAAGCCCCATCTCTAGAGCCACCCGGTTGCTCCGGCCTCCAAGCTTTGTGATCGGCCGTGGTCGAAGTCCAACCTAGACAAGTCACTGGACCGGGAGACTTCATGCGGAGCTTACTAGGATCCAATCGAAGGTGTAACAACTCTCGGATCGAAGCTTCACTTCTCCGAGCAAAGGTATGAACTCCCTCTTCTTCCCGAGCTTCCGGAGATTCTCATTTTAATTTGAGTCAATTTAAATGCATGTTTACCGTATGGATGTGTTCGTCTCTTCAAGACGAATCCATAGAAGCATAAGAACACGAAAATCCGTTGAGAATCGAGTGAGAAATTAGGGTTAGAAGGTTGACGGTCACGGGTGCACACCAGTCGTAGACGATGACCAGGAGCCGTTGGATCGTGCGTGTATCGAGCGGACGATTCAGATTGCGCCGGACCAGGGAATGTTACGTGAACCGCGGGGCCCGGGACGGATGACTCAGATGGCGGCGCCCAATCACAGCGCGACACGTACCCCTTCGGAGCTGCCGATGTTTAGCTGGCGCCGCGTGGATAAGTAGATAAATAGGGTATTTAATGTATTTATTAAATATCAGAAACTTTAAAAATCCATATCTTTGTGTAGAAAAATCACAAAAATAAAATAAAAATACCCTCTTGCTCAGTGAACGGAGGAGAATAATGTGAAAAAGAAATCATTTAATTTCATCAAGTATTTTATTTTTTATAATTTATTTACTCTCTCGCATATATTTAATTCTCCATGCATGTATACAATTCACCATGGCATGAGACCATAGGGCTTTTGAAGCCTCTGAACTTGGGAACATTCCCTGAATTTTCCAAGGTCGGAGGCCATCTCTGTGAAAAGTTATTTATTTTTCAAATGCATGTTGCTGTTTTGAGTATTTTAATTCCAAAAATTAGCATGTTGTGAAATAAATTCTAGAAAAATTTGGTGATGTTCCTTATGACCAGAGAACTCTAGGAAAAATGGGACTTGAGTTAATTCACTCAGAACAACTCTAATTGGCTTAAACACCCAAAATAGGTCTTTAATTAATTAGAGTTAACCAAGCATCAAATTGACTTGAAATAAATTCTCCACGGACCTTTAGGATCAGAGGAATTCACCATAAAAATTTGAGGTCAATTGGACTTGGTTAGCCCCACTAATTGGGTTAATTAAGCAACTTAGCCATTTTAAACTTTAAAAATTCATAACTTTTAAAATACTTTTCAAAAATTCACCAAATTGGTTTTGGAGCCTCTCTGATATCAGGGGAATCTAAGAAAATTAAAATTTCAATTTTCTGAAAAAGTTGATTTTTAATAATATTTTAATATTTTTAATAATTAAAAAATAATAAAAATCACAAAAATAATAAAGTTCACCAAAATGTCACATTTTGAATTTTAATCACTTAGGAACAAATCCCACATTTTTCCTAGGTCTATTTAGTGAGATATTGAATTTTAAAGTTTTAAGGTAATTTTAAAATTAAAAAAAAATGTATTTTCTAGCATTTTCACTAAAACAATTATAATAAATCATAAAAAATCAGAAAATTGCAAAATTTGTTTCTCTGGTTTCCTTGATATCAGAGAGATTTTTGAAAAATATAAAATCCATTTTTCAACATTTATTTTATTTTTAAATTAATTAACACTCCAAAACTCAAAATAATTATAATAAAAATAATATAATTCAAAAAATCACGAAAATTGGTCCAAGTGTTTCTCTGGTCATTAGGAATGTCCCCTAATTTTCTTAAGGACAGAAACTTTCCTTTGGTCATGTTGTCAAATTTTCCTTGAAAATCTCTATTTTCACCAAAAATAATTATATAAATAAATTAAATACAGAAAAATCACATTTTCTCCTCTCATGTCTTTATTGACATATGAGTGAAGTCATATAAAAATTTCAAATTCATTTGAGTTCAATTTAGTGAGTTATGAAATTATTAAGTTTAAGGGGTAAAATGGTAATTAAACTTTTAACCCTTAATTAAAACTTTAGGTTTAATAAAAAATCAACAAGTAAAATATTTGATCTTAATCTGGTTTGGATGATTGAAATTTAAATAATTAAAGGGTAGAAACCCATTAAATAATTTTAAAATGATTAAACTTTAATTAAATAATAGATTAAATTTGGAAAAATAATAAAATTGGAATTATTAAAATAAGGGATATTTATTAGGATGAAATTTATTCTTTAATTTAAAAATCCCTAAATTAATCATCTCATTAATATTCAACTCTTAATTAAAATGATAATTCAAATTCAAAATATTAAAAGACTTAAAATCTCAATTAAAATTATAAATTAAAATTAAACTAAATAATTAAATTAAATTAAATTAAACAATTAAATTAAAAATTAAATCAAATTAAATTAAATTAAAATTAAATTAAATAATTAAATTAAATTAAATTAAACAATTAAATTAAATTAAATTAAATTAAATTAAATTAAATTAAATAATTAAATTAAATTAAATTAAATTAAATTAAATTAAATTAAATTAAATAATTAAATTAAATTAAATCAAATCAAATTAATTAAACATCAAATCAAATTAAATTAAATTAAATTAAATTAAAACTCAATCAAATTAAATTGAATTAAATATAACATCACCTAAGACATAAAAGAAATTAAACATAAAGCAACTTAAACATTATTCCAAATTTAAACCCTTTAACTTAAATCAAATCATTTGAATACTAATTTACCCTTGAAAGCTTTGATTATTATAACTCCTAAATGAAACATTAAATGAAGTGCTACTTCACTCATAAGATATTCAAATGTCTTAGTTCAACTGAGCAAGATAACAACAAAACTTGAAAACCTCGGACGATTAATTCATTTACATAATTAAATCCATTTGGACTTAAAACAATCCTAGAAATATTGAAAAGATGTTTAAGATTCTTCTTAAGCACTTCCTCAATATGATAGGATATTTATAAGAACAATTGGACTTAATTGTTCTTTGATGAAGAAAATCGTCCTCAAACAAAAAAACACAAAGAACCTAGACGTCATAGGAGATGACTAGCTATAGGGTTAGGAATTTGGTAGAAAACCATAGCCTTTCCCTTAGCTTTACCTAGGAACTTGCTTAAATATTCTAATTGTGTTTTAAGTGTAGCTTGGGATGACGGGAAGACCCTCCAGGTACGCTTTTATTTTATTGCAATTTACTTTCTTGCAATTTACTTCCCTGCAATTTGCTTTATTGCAGATGCACTTTACTTTTCTTGCATGATAAAACAACTGTTGCATGAAAACCCACACCTTTAGGATAGTCCCTAAAACTGAAACCAAAACTAAGTTAAAAGTCATTGCAAGATAAAATTCACCGCCACAACATTTCAAAATATAAAACAACTCAAAATTTGATCACAAACAGAACACAAAACTACAATTGCAACTAAATTAAAACGTCTCGTTGGATGATCGGGAATACCTCGGATGATGTAACCCACGTGTTGCTAACGGGATTTCCCACGGTCTAAATGAAAGTGTGGAACTCATTCAAGTGAGTTTAGCAAATTCATCCGGACTAAGTGAATCCGATAAAAATAATGATGCCGAAGGATGGAACCGTGGGATCTTAACCGGTGTCGTTATAATCAACCTTAAGATTTGTTTTAATCAAAATACAAAACACTTGGAAATTAAGACTTCTCTAAACCAAAACACTTTTCTCATCTCCTGATTTATGATTTCTAAAACTAAACCTCTGCAACAACAAGGAGCTTGGAGCATGGTGGGCAGCACGGCCATCGTCGTCAGCAAAACTTGAACCTACTTCAGCAAAACTTTCTTAGAATTAAATAACCAAGCCATAGGACTTCGAGGTATCTTGCCTAATGCAACATAAATCCTCAACCTCTTTGTTAGGCATTTGCATTGCAAATTAAGCCCTAACCGGTCTTAGGATTCCGAGGTAGTCGTCCGATACGACAATAAACCCTCACATCTTCTAGGCTATTTGTTTGATTTTATCATACAAATATAAGCCCTAATTAATTAAAATTAGCAAGATTGAAATACTAAATAAACATTAGGACTTTCCTAAATTCAAGCCAAACAATAGGATAGTCGGGAAATTACCGAAGTTCACTTCGAATCAGTGATTCCTCCTACCTTTCTTCCTTCGGACTCACAAAACAAAAATGTTCCAAATTTGATCTATTCCTTATTGAAATTCCAAAATTCAATCTTTGAAAACCTTAAACTTTGAAGTTCTTGAGAGCAGAATTATTGGTTATTATCGAGAGTTTTCTTAGGTGATTCCCGTCACTTAAGATGTAATTAACTATAGGGGCTTGCCCTTATAGGGAATTTTAAAGAACCCAGGTAATATAAACCCTGTTTAATACTTTCATATTAAGCAGGGAATTTGTCGGCTTATAAAATTGGTTTGCAGACCAAACGGATGTCACAAAACTTCTAGTTTATTTGATCGAGCCCCACCCTCGAGCGGTGTGTCTATCCTTAGGGATAGATACACGGTTTGTGGTGCGGTGCTCATTTATATAAACTATTTGGGATGTGAGATCGGTTTAATCTCATATCCTAAAACTTTCAAATTTAAAATTATTTTCAAAGTCAAATACTACTTTCTAAATTATATATATATATTTAAATCAAATTTAAAATTTAAATTCGCCGACAACTTCTGTTAGGCGACCCCCTTTTAAAATACAATACAACCTAAAAATATGCCGACATGTACGTAGTGGTTAATCTTCTCGTACATCGATTTATATTCTTCGTTCTTTTCATCTTCGAGGGAGATCTTGAATTGCGGCTTCTTTCGACTTATTGTTGCTGCTTCTTGCTTGATTTCCTTTTCTTCTTCGGAACTATCATTCCAATCAACATTGATGGTCGGTTTCCTCTCGTCCAATCGTCCTAACGTCTCTACCACGACTTCGTCCCCGGCCTCGACCTCGGATGCGAGTTGTGGAGAAACCTTCACCATCTCGCCGCAAGGGAGTGGTGGGAGATCGTTGGACTAGAACCTCAGGTTCTTCGTTGTCCTGAACTTTCTTTGCTTCATTTGTTACGGTATCTCTGGAGAAGATCGTCTTCTTTGGTGGTGCATAATAAGCTGCATCTTCATGGATTCTAATCTCATGTACGGAGAATGGTTGCAAGTCGCCTTTGATGCACTGTTCCCCTCCATCAAAGTATTTGATGCACTCGGTGCGAGATGATGGTACCATCCCGTTTTCATGTATCCATGGTCGGCCCAAGTAAAGCGTTGAACGATGTTTCGAATCGATTATATGAAATTTTGCGGTTGTCTTTGCTAAGTGACCGGTCTTCATCGATAACGTTATTGACTCGAGGGCTCTTTCTCCTTTCCGGTTGAATCCTCTTAATAACATTTTGTCCGCTTCGAGCTCGCGAGCATCAATTTCCAAGTATGCTAGTGTTCGAAGACTCATTATATTGATTGATGCTCCCGGATCCACCAATACTCCGGAGAGCGTAAACTTCCCAATTGTAACCGAAATGTACAACGGTCGGTTGTGATCTATCGTCCCAAGTAGTAGGTCATTGTCCGTGAAGGTAACGCCTCGATGTTCCTTTAACGAGCAAACCTCATATAAGGAATCTCCGGCCATTTGAGCTAAACAAATTTCTGGATCAAGTAAGGCTTTGATCAGAGCTTCTCTCATCTCCTTTGATAAGATGAGAGCATCGTAAATGCTCAGTTTGGCCGGTAGTTTCCTAAGATGGGCTAGCACGTTGTAGTCCACTTTGTTCTCATGCGTCTCGGCTTCTTCTCGAACGGGTATTTCTTCTGCTGGGGTTGGTTCTTCTTGAACAACCACCTGCTTTCCTTTGTCTTTTGGACCCATTCTTGGAGGTAGAACTTTTCCACTTCTTAAGTTGACTTCGTAATTTCTTCGAATCTAGTGTTGAACTTGCCGGTGTCTCCTCCCGAATCGGAATGACGAGCTCTTCCGCATTATCTTCAAAATCGAAGGCTCTAACTCTATCATAACTGGAGCTCCTCGAAACTCACAGATAGATCCGTTGCTTGTTGAACTCTCGTAGCCTCCTTGATGGATGTCTTCTTTGTCATTGTGATCGTCGAGATCGTGTATGATTTGAGAATTGTTGTTGGCATCGAAGTCGATGTCCGGATTGTCGCTAGTTACGTAATCGTTAGAAACGATCAAACGTAGCCAACGCCATCACCCTTATCATTATATGATCCCACCGAAGTGAGCGAGATAATCATACAAAATCAGAGGTTCGAGGGATTTCTCCCCCGAATCGGAAATAACTATCCTAGGATAAGCAGCCCCTAGTCTAGCCTTAGGAATCTCGGTCCCCTCTTCTTCGTCAATCTTCTTCTTTTCTTCGATCGTCTCCTGTCGAGGTGGCTCTTCTATCGCAAGTGATAGTACCGGCTTAACAGGTCTCGAACTCTGAATTGAAGCTCGCACCGAGGCGGTTCGGATGTTATCTAAAATCTTCTTTGAAGACCTCGTCCGAGCGGTAGTCCATCCATCGTCGGTTGCATAGGGATCTATCGGAATGACGGGATCGGTTGAGATAACATTGACGGAACCTCCTTTACGGGGTTCCTTCATGTACTCCTTCGGGATTGTTATATTTCCTTTCCGAAGGTTGTCGTTGAGCCAACTTTTAAAGGTAATGCAATCTTCTATCTTGTGCCCAAGCATCCGGTGGTAGGGTCAAAAGTTGGGATCACCGTTCTTGTTGACTTCCTCTGGTCTTTTAGGTTCGGCAGTGGAAATCCGGAGTCTTCATTAGGCTACGGAACATCTTTGGTACTGCTTCATTTTTGAACGGATATTCTCTGCTCAGAAGCTCCCTCAATGTACATTGCGGACGGGACGGTTGTTCATACTGCGGAGACGACTGATAGCTGGATCGGGGTTGTCCGTAATTCTGTTGTTGTTGCTGCGGCCGTTCTGGCGGTATTTGCATCGGTTGCTTGCCTTTGTCAACTGCTGCAACGATCCCGGATTTCTTTTCGAAGGTCTTCACCGGCTTCTGATTGTCCGTCTTGTCGGCAAAACTTAATTGCTTCGCCTCTTCTTGCAAGCTTCCGGCCTTGCTTAACAACTTCTCAAAAGTCTTAATAGTGAATCCTTTGAGGAGAAGTGCTATCGGGCCGTGAATGCTTTTAAGCAAGATGCCGATCGCATGTTGTTCTTGCGGTTGTGGTTCACACTTCATGCTTAAGTTTCTCCATCGAAGTATGTAATCCACCAAAGTTTCATTCGGCCTTTGTTTCTCTACCACTAAATCACCTATAGTGATGTGGTGTCGAGCTCCGACAAATCGCTTGATGAAGAGGCTCTCTAGCTTCCGAGAATGTCTTCACCGAGCCATTGGGTAGCTCGCATACCGGTCGAAGGCGATTCTCGACGGACTGCCGACGAACTATCGAAAGAGTAATGCATCGCTCCCGCCGGCATTGCAACAACCGGCACGAAAGTGTGCAACATGCCTGTCGGGGGTTCCGGTTCCGTCGAATGTCTTGAACAGAGGTGGTACGAAGCCTTTCGGGTATTAGACAGCGTCGAATTCTTCTGGGTAAGGTCTACCCGTCCGAATGGATGTCCCGTTCTTCGATTGTGCTAAGGCTTCTCACACCTGTTGTTCTACCAAGTTCTTGATATCCTTTTCAGGGATCATACTTTGTGTCGTATCCTTTTTCAGCTGGTCATCCCCATTGACGGATGTAATCTCCTTTCCTCCGTCTACAATGTGAATGACCTCGCGGGGTGTCTCTCTATGTGGTTGTACTTGACTCGGAGAGTGGCCGGAGCTACGGCCATCTCTTCCATCCTTTTCGCCATTTGAGCGATCGTGTCATCCTTTTCCTGAAGCTGTCTTCTCATCAGTTCCGGCTCCTCTCTTTCTGCGGCTGCAGGAGCACCTTGAGAAGCTGATGAAGCTCGCGTCTCAACCATATTGATTTCTGCATATTCGTCATCCATCAACTCCGATGAATCGATCTCATCTCCGAACTTTTCTTCTCTTTCTTTTGCCAACCGTCGGATGTCGGTTCTCAACTTTTCCATGGCATCTTCTAGCGGAGCTTTCTGTGTGTCTTTGCGGTTGTCATGCGATAGCTGCCGGGTCCCTTTTTCACGAGTCCCCTTTATCGCAGTAGCGCTTTCTTCAGATTCCAGCCTTCTGGCGAGACTTTCTTTTTCGGGCTGTCGTTTCAATCTCAATCGCCCAGTAGTGGGACGCCACACCATCCTTCTAGCAGCAGAAGGTCTAGGACCAGATGGTCCGTCGGACAAATGCTGGAAGGTGGTATCCTCCCTAATCTGTAATCCCGAGACTACGACGAGCGGGCTAGCCTTCATTCTCTTGCTTGGCTTTTCCGTCATGACGGCGGGCTCTACTCGGGGCCCAAGACGGGATTTGACCGGCACCCGCCCTATCCTTCGTAGAATTTCTGATACGGGGCAGTTTTCCTTCCTTGCTAACTTTTCTACCAAAGTTTGCATTCGAGCAAACGGCGTAGTTCTAGTTCTTTTCTTGCGGCTATCGTTGTAGTATGCGGGCTGAGGTAATGCGGCAGCAATCTTGCGAACATTCTCCTCATCCTCTGCGGCGGAGAGGGGATGGAACCTGCTTCCTCCCAAAAGTGGTATGTAGTCAGGCAGTGGTGTATATTCTGGTAGCGGTGTATATTCTGCGGCTCTAGAATTTCCTCCGAGAAAGCAATCTCGGGAGCTGCGGCTTCTGCGGCGATCCTTCTACTTCGTTTCTTCTTTGGGTCTTTGTCGGTGACGGAATCTTCGAACCTGGACCCGATTTCGAAAACGGAAGGTCTTACGAGGAGATCCGTACCCTCCACGGTAACGGGTTTACCATAATTCGGATTTCTTTCCCCTTTGATTTGGCGAAGTCGGGGTAGGTGCAGAAACAACTTGACCAGTGGGGGTAGTAAGAACAGTCCTCCTGCGGACGGCAGTACTCCTCCTAGTCGGGACCCTTTGCAGGGGAGGAAACTCTTGGGTCGATCTAAGGTTGAACTCAAGCAGTGGCTCCTCAGCTTCAGATGCCTTGTTCGTCAGTCCAAATCGGATGATCCCATTGTCGGGCAGCTCATCCTTATAAACAGCAAAGTCCAGTCCGTTGGTGAAGGAGAAATTCAGTTTCGGGGCTTCCATTTCTGCAAGGTAGATTCTGGTTGTCAGTCCAAAGTTATGCTTCTTTTCTTTAGGACGAAAAGAAAGGAATTGAAAAGAGTCCGAACTCGTTTTTTTTGTTCATGTATTTATAAGAGGGAATCATTTGTTAAAAGAGTCACTTATTAGAGAGTTTGTTTATTTAGAACGGAATGTTCAAAAGTGTAGAGAAGGTAAGGAATCTGATTCAGAGTTGGAAAGGAAAAGAAAGTCTTAAGCAAGACTTCTCGACTCGAAGGATCATTCCTAAGCCGACACCTATTGGGGGTCCACCCCACCTCGAAATGAGGTAAAAGGATCTCAAAACCTCTCTGTTTAGGGGTGTCTAAACAAGTGGCTCCTAAATCCGAGAGAATGTTGGCTATACTCATTCAAGATAGAAATGAACATAGTATTCCAATGGAAAGAAGGGTAGTTTGATCCACAAGGGACATGGATACACTTCCGATTTTTGAAAGCAGAATTATCTGATTATAATGGAGAGAGGAATTTTCCCCAGCGGAGTCGCCAGAAATCTGTCGGCATATTTTTAGGTTGTGTTTTATTTTGAAGAGGGGTCGCCTAACAGAAATCTGTCGGCGAATTTTTAATTTAATTAAAATAAATAATTCGAAAAGTAGTATTTGATTTTGAAAATAATTTTAAATTTAAAGGTTTTAAGATATGAGATTAAACCGATCTCACGTCACAAATAGTTTATATAAACGAGCACCGCACCACAAACCGTGTATCTATCCCTAAGGATAGACACACTGCTTGACGGTGGGGCTCGATTAAATAAACTAGAAGATTTGTGACACTCGTTTCAGTCCGCGAACCAATTTTATAAGCCGACAAAATTCCCTGTTTAATATGAAAACATTAAACATGGTTTATATTACTCGGGTTCTTCAAAATTCCTATAAGGGCAAGCCCCTATAGTTAATTACATCTTAAGTGACGGGAATCACCTAAGAAAACTCTCGATAATAATCAATAATTATGCTCTCAAGAATTTCAAAGTTTAAGTTTTCGAGGATTGAAGTTTTGAATTTCAATAGGGAATGGATCAAGTTTAGAACATTTTATTTTGTGAATCCAAAGGAAGAAAAGTAGGAGAAATCACAGATTCGAAGTTAACTTCGGTAATTTCCGACTATCCTATTGTTTGGCTTAGATTTAGGAAAATCCTAATGTTTATTTAAATGTTTTGATTTTGTCAATTTTAATTAATTAGGACTTATATTTATATGATAGAATCATACAAATAGCCTCGAAGATGTGAGGGTTTATTGTCATACCGGACGACTACCTCGGAATCCTAAGACCGGTTAGGGCTTAATTTGCAATGCAAGTGCCTAACGAAGAATTGAGGATTTATGTTGCACTAGGCAAACTACCTCGAAGTCCTATGGCTTTGTTATTTAATTCTAGGAAAGTTTTGCTGAAGTAGACTCATGTTTTGCTGATGACGATGGCCGTGCTGCCCACCATGCTACGAGCTCCTTATTGTTGCGGAGGTTTAGTTTTAGAAATCATAAATCGGGAGATGAGAAAAGTGTTTTGGTTTAGAGAAGTCTTAATTTTCCAAGTGTTTTTTGTGTTTTGATTAAAACAAATCTTAAAGTTGATTATAACGACACGGTTAAGATCCCACGGTTCCATCCTTCCGGCATCATTATTTTTATCGGATTCACTTAGTCCGGATGAATTTGCTAAACTCAACCGAATGAGTTCCACACTTTCATTTAGACCGTGGGAAATCCCGTTAGCATCACGTAGGTTACATCATCCGAGGTATTCCCGATCATCCAACGGGACGTTTTAATTTAGTTGCAATTGTAGTTTTGTGTTACGTTTGTGATTAAATTTTGAGTTGTTTTATATTTTGAAATGTTGTGGCGGTGAATTTTATCTTGCAATGACTTTTAACTTAATTTGGTTTCGGCTTTAGGGTCTATCCTAAAGGTGTGGTTTTTCATGCAACGGTTGTTTTATCGTGCAAGAAAAATAAAGTACATTTGCAAGAAAGTAAATTGCGGGAAAGTAAATTGCAAGAAAGTAAATTGCAATAAAATAAAAGCGTATCTGGAGGGTCTTCCCGTCATCCCAAGCTACACTTAAAACACAATTAGAATATTTAAGCAAGTTCCTAGGTAAAGCTAAGGGAAGGGTTATGGTTTTCTACCAAATTCCTAATCCTATAGCTAGTCATTTCCTATGACGTCTAGGTCTTTTGTATTTTTGTTTGAAGGCGATTTTCTTCATCAAAGAATAATTAAATTCAATTGTTCTTATAAACATCCTATCGTATCAAGGAAGTGCTTAAGACAAATCTTAAACATCTTTTCAATATTGCTAGAATTGTTTTAAGTCCAAATGAATTCGATTATATAAATGAATTAATCGTCCGGGATTCAAGTTTTGTTAACTTACTCGGTGAACTAGGACATTTGAATATCCTATAAGTGAAGTAACATTTCATTTAATGTTCTGTTTAGGAGTTATAATAACCAAAGCTTTCGAGGATAAATTGGTATTCAAATGATTTGATTTAAGTTAATGGGTTTAAATATGGAATAGTGTTCAAGTTATTTTAGATTTATTTTGAATTCTTTATGTCTTTAGTGATGTTATATTTAATTCAACTTAATTTAATTTAATTTACTTTAATTGAGTTTTAATTTAATTTAATTCGATTCAATTTGATTTGATGTTACATTAAATTAATTTGATTTGATTTAGTTTTAATTTAATTTGATTTAATTTAATTTAATTTAATTTAATTTAATTTAATTCATTTAATTTGATTTAATTTAGTTTAATTTAATTTGATTTAATTTAAGTTATTTAATTTAATTTAATTTGTTTATTTAATTTAATTTAATCTTTAATTTAATTTAATTTAATTCAACTCTTAATTTCAATTTAATTTAATTTAATTTAATTCAATTTAATTTAATTTACTTAATTTAATTTAATTTTTAATTCAATTTTATTTTTTAATTTTAATTAACACTTTAAAAGAGTTTAATAATTTAACTTTAGTTTAATGATTAAGTCTTTTAATATTTTAAATTTGAGTTATCATTTTAATTAAGAATTAAATATTAATGAGATAATTAATTTAGGGATTTTTAAATTAAAGAATAAATCTCTTCCTAATAATATCCCTATTTTAATAATTCCAATTTTATTATTCTTCTAAATTTAATCAATTATTTAATTAAAGTTTAATCATTTTAAATTGCTTAATGGGTTTCTACCCTTTAATTATTTAAATTTCAATTATCCAAATCAGATTAGGATCAAATATTTTTTACTTGTTAATTTTTCATTAAACCTAAAGTTTTAATTAAGGGTTAAAATTTTAATTACCACTTTACACTTTAAGCTTAATAATTTCATAACTCACTAAATTGAACTCAAATGGACTTAAAATTTTTATGTGACTTCACTCATATGTCAATAAAGACATGAGAGGAGAAAATGTGATTTTTCTGTATTTAATTTATTTATATAATTATTTTTGGTAGAAAATAGAGATTTTCAAGGAAAATTTAATAACATGACCAAGGGAAAGTTTCTGTCCTTAAGAAAATTAGGGGACATTTCTAATGACCAGAGGACCACTTGGACCAATTTTAGTGATTTTTTGAATTATATTATTTTTATTATAATTATTTTAAGTTTTGGAGTGTTAATTAATTTAAAAATAAAATAAATGTTGAAAAATGAATTTTATATTTTTCAAAAATCTCTCTGATATCAAGGAAATCAGAGAAGCAAATTTTACAATTTTTTGATTTTTCTATGATTTATTATAATTATTTTAGTGAAAAAGCTAGACAACATATTTTTTTAATTTTAAAATTACCTTAGAGCTTTAAAATTTAATATCTCACTAAATAGACCTAAGAAAAATGTGGGGTTTGTTCCTAAGTGATTAAAATTCAAAATGTGACATTTTGGTGAATTTTATTATTTTTGTGATTTTTATTAATTTTTAATTATTAAAATATTAAAATAATATTAAAAATTAACTTTTTTAGAAAATTGAAATTTTAATTTTCTTAAATTCCCCTAATATCAGAGAGGCTCCAAAACCAATTTGGTGAATTTTTAAAAAGTATTTTAAAAGTTATGAATTTTTTAAAGTTTAAAATGACTAAGTGGCTTAATCAACCCAATTAGTGGGGCTAACCAAGTCCAATTGACCTCAAATTTTTATGATGGGTTCCTCTGATCCTAAAGGTCAGTGGAGAATTAATTTCAAGTCAATTTGATGTATGGTTAGCTCTAATTAATTAGAGACATATTTTGGGTGTTTAAGCCAATTAGGGTTGTTTTAAATGAACTAATTCAAAACCTATTTTTCCTAGGGTTCTCTGGTCATAAGGAACATCATCAAATTTTCCTAGAATTTATTTCACAACATGCTATTTATTGGAATTAAAATACTCAAAACGAGTAACTCTGAATTTGAAAAATCAATAACTTTTCATAGGGATGGCCTCGACTTTGGAAAATTCGGGGAATGTTCCCAAATTCAGAGGCTTCAAAAGCCCTATGGTCTCATGCCATGGTGAATTGTATGCATGCATGGAGAATTAAAATAATGCAGAGAGTAAATAAATTATAAAAAATAAAATACTTGATGAAATTAAATGATTTCTTTTCCACATTATTCTCCTATGTTCACTGAGCAAGAGGGTATTTTTATTTTATTTTTCTGATTTTTCTACACAGAGATATGAATTTTTGAAGTTTAGGGAATCAAAATAAATAGAAAAATATCATAATTTTCTATTTATCCACACGGCGCCACGTCAACCTCGGCAGCTCCGAACGCACACGCGTCGCGCTCCCATTCGACGCCGCCACCGAGTCGCAGCGGCCGGGCCCGCGGTTTTCGTACCGTCTCCTGGTCCGACGCAATCTGAGCCGTTCGTCCGCGCATGTATTGAATGGACGGCATCCGTTCATCGTCCCCGAGCGTCCTCACCCGAGAGTGGTCCACACTAAATCTCTAAGATCTCACTCGATACTCAATGGATTTTTATGTTCTTATGCTCTATGGATTCGTCTTGAAGAGACGAACACATCTATACGGTTAACATGCATTGAAACTAAGGCATTTGAAATGGAGAATCTCCAGAAGCTCGGGATGAAGAATTAGCTCATACCTTTGCTCGGAGAAGTGTGGCTTCAATCCGAGAGTTGTTGCACCTTCGATTGGATCCTAGCAAGCTCCGGATGAAGTCTCCCGGTCCGGTGAATTGTCCGGATGTGATTTCGACCAAGCCCGATCACAAAGCTTGGAGGCTGGAGCAACCTGGGTGGTACTGGAGATGAGGCTTTTCTTGGTGGACACCTTCCCTCGGTCCGGTGAAGGTGTAGAACCAATCAATTTGGGAATTGGCTCACTGTGGAGAAGTGTCCCGGTTTTGGGTGGAATTTCGACTACGAAATTGAGCTCGCGAGAGGAGAAATGGCGGGGGGATCTCACTTGGGGATCAAGTGCTCTGTGTATGGGGAGGAGTCTGGAACAATTTTGGCAGAGTTTTGGCAAGGTTTGTGCTTAGCTCCTCACATGGCCGAGAGAGGTGGAGTTTAAATAGGAGAGGGTGGAGGGCCTCCCAGGGAGAGTTAGGGCTTGGGATCAGCTGCTCTTGGCAAGAGAAGAACAGCTACAATGGCCACTGGGGATGGGGCGGCTCGGCGAGTGAGAATTTCAAACTTGGCTCAAATGTGAGCTTTCGGCCATGGTGTTTTCCGGCGGCCCGGTGGCCGGCCGGCCGAGCATGGGTCACCCTCGAGGTCGGGTGGGTCGGGGCTGGGCTTGGTGCAAGCAATTGGCCATTGCCATGTGTAAAGGCTTTGATTCAAAGTAGAATGGGGCATGGCTAGTTTTGAGTCTAAATGGGTCAATCCACCCATTTGGGCTTGGTGCACCCTTCAAGGTGGCTTTGGATGCTTGTGGGGGATCAAAGGGATCAGCTGGTTTGGCATGGAGAAGTCTCCATCCAAATATATTTGGATTAAATTTAAGTTTAGGTGAAACATGATTAAGGCTAATGAGCTTTAGGGATTAAGGAAAGCCCCTCCTCTTCTTACCCAATATGGCATGGTGGAGTGTCCAAAGCTCTCATGGCTCACATGTGGCTCATGCTTGGCTTCATGGCTCACCTTTGGCTTGGCAAAAAGTTTGGTCGATTTCATAAAAAAGGATTTTAAGGATTTTGGATAATTTGGTGGAAATTTGGATGAAGCTTGATTTGGAATAATTTGATGGTGAATTTAGGACTTAGGTAATGGATTTAATTAAGTGGATGACAAATGGAGATGTCATGTGGGCTTTAGGGTAGATTTTGGGCCTTTGGATGTGGTGAAGTGGGCTTTTAGGAAAGTTTAAGGGAAATGAGCTTTTGATTTTAGGATGGGTATTTGGATAAAAATTTTGTGAAGAACTTTGTCAAATAAATGTCATAATTGGTTTAGGGATGTTCTATGAAGGGCTTGGAATTAATTTGATGTGATTTAGAGTTGAATTGGTATGAATTTGGGTTTATTTGGTAAGTGGGCCTATGTAGGTCCAAGTGGGCCAAGTTGGGCTAATGTTGGGCTAGAGTTGAAATTGATGTAAAATCAATGTTGAGAAATGTTTATGGGGGTGTTTCAAAGAGGTTTTGGCTTTGGTTGGGCTTTGATTTTGGGGTTTGGGCTCATTTGGGTTAGGTTTGGGTTTAGGTCAAAAATGGGCCTTTTAACCTTGGGTTGAGTTTGAGTGGGGTTTGGGTCTAAATTTTGGGCAAATAATGTTAGTATTTTGTTTGTGGGAAGGTTAAGGAAGATTTAGAAAATATTTGGGGTTAATTGGAATTGAGTTGGGTGAGTTTGGGTTAGGTTTAGGTCATGGGTCCAAATTGGGCTTTAAGGCCAAAAGTGAGATTGGATCCAAATGTCAATCAAATTAGGCTTGGATTTGTTCTAGATTGGTGTTGGGAATGTTGAATTGAAGTTTAGAATTGAATTGGACCAAAATTGGGGTCAATTGGGTAGGTTTGGTTTGACATTGGGTTCACTTAGGGTTAAAATGGGTCAAATTGGGGTTTTGACAAAAGTAGGGTAAATTGACAAAATTGGCCCATAGTGTAGTTGGACAAAATGAAATTGGGAATATTTGGGATTTTCTGGAATTTTCTGGGAATTTTCTGAATTTTTGGATTTTTAGGCCAAGAGGAGTATTTTGGATATTTGGAGGGTATTGGGAGGTATTTTTGGAATTTTTGGTATTTTTGGGTATGGATGATCAGTTTAAGTGATGTGGAAATGTTTGGGAATGATTTTGGAGAATTTTGGGTAATTTGGAAATTTTTGAGAAATTTGGGTAATTTTAAGGGTTTTGGGTAGGTTTAGTAGGTGTAGGGTCCCGGGGTTCAAAAATTGAAAATTTGGGAAATTGAAGATTGGGTGAATTTGGGTGGAAAGAAGTCATTTTGGTTGAGCCATGAAGCCATATCAAGCCCACATGAGCTATGAAGGGACTCACTTGAGGCATTCACTATGTTGTTCCTAACCCTCTTAACCGAGGGCTTAGGGGTTAAGGATCATCCATGTGGATCACCTACATGAGTCGGGAGGTCGAGTTAGGTATGGGTGTGGTTTTATGAGGTATGTGGAAGTGTAGTGTGTAGGTGTAGTGTATAAGTGTGGTGTGTGTAAGTCAGCCCCTTCACCAGACTAGGCCACCCAGGGCAGTCCTAAGGCCAAAGAGTCCTATAGGAACTCATCCTTTAAACTTCCACATTTGATTTCAACCCTCTAGGTGATTAGGGGTCTACAGTCAAGTTTGTGGAGTTTGCAGGGAGTTAAGAAGTGGTTTGAATTTCTAAAAGGTGGGTCCCAATTCTAGTTCTCTAAGATAGTCGAAGGAAAAGCCTAAGGCTAGATCCTAAGTACTAAAGAGAAGAAGAGAAGACCTCATCAAAAATGAGGTCAACATGATATTGCACTTTAATGGAAGGTATTCTGTGTTTTTCTTGAAGGTATGATGAAAATGGATAGTCATGATGAATGGAGAAAAATTGGATCAAATTTGGAGAAAAAAAAATGAAAAATCAAAATTTTGGCACTGGCGGCTAAGCGCCGCTTGGCCAGCGCTTAGCCGCCACAAATAAAAATCGAAATTCAAATGAATATGGCGTAAATTTCAAAGGGGATGGGATGCAACTCTTGGTGGTAACTACCATAACTTCCTTTGGGCAGCAAGTTTGAATGAAGGGGTGCGTTCCTTGGTAGATACATTGAATCTGGACACATTTTGAAGAGATACCAAGGCACCTTTTAGTTTACTATTTAAAGAGAGTCTTAGGAAAGATTAGGAGACTCTTCCTTTTCATTTTGAAGGGTTCTTTCTTTCTTTCTTATGTACTTCCACTGCATTTTAAGAGTTTTTATTTTATAGTAGGAGTAGAGAGTAGAAAGGAGAAAAGGGTCAGAGTGAAGTCTTCTTCTTCCCACTTCTTTTCTTCCTTTTAGTTTAGTTTTTATTGAAGTCTGAAGTCTGTATTCTGAGTCATCAGAGTTTGGAGACTTGCTCTGACGAGTAGTTTAGCGAAGAGTCAAAGTTCAGAGGAACTTCCTTAGTCTTGTGGAGAGGATTTTCAGATAAGTGTTTACTTTTAATCTTTATTTTAATACTTGCTTTCGTTAATTATTTTTCTTATTGTTTTTAATTTCAAATCAATGTGTTTTTGTATTTTCTCAATGCATTCTGAGTGGTTTACTTTATATTTTTCTTTCTTAAGTGGAGAAGTAATTAATTTACAAAGAATTGTTGTGGAAAGTATAAGTGTTTAAAAGTTGGAAGAAGTTGTGAAGATTGATTCTAAAAACTTTGTTTACTTCTAAATTTGGCCAGTTAAGTTGTAGAATTTCTTGAGATTATGTAAGATCCAATGTGGTATTATCTCATATAAGTTAGTAAGAATCACATGCAAGTATATGGGTGAGAATTGTAGTCCATATAATTGAATGTAATATTAGAAGATATTTTTATGAAAAGGAGTAAAATTAGAGGATTTTAGAGTGGCAGGCTAAAACCCCCTAATTTGGTTTGAAGTTTTGAGTTTTGTTATGAGAAGTTAGCCCCCAGGTGGTGGGAATCAAGGGAACTCTAGAGTGAGAGACTGGTATCCTCCCTGCCTAACCATGTTCAAAGTAATAAAAATTTCAAATTAACCTATGTTCTTTATAGAACCAAGTAAGAGTAAAGAACACATTTGCTACTATCTATTAGAACAAATTTAAATACTTGCACAACAATACTTTAAGAATATTACTGCTTCATAAAAGGAAATAAAAAGATATTCTAGTTAATAGTATTTTACATCCATTTTTTTTAGTTATTATAATTTTAATTTCTTGCTTAACATTTTATTAAAGAAATTTCAAAAGACAAATCAACTATCAGAACCTTTCAAAATCAACAAATACTTTCAAAAAACCATAACAAAAAGGAAAAAGATAATTTTTATGACTTCTTTAAAGATTTTACATTTTCCCTGTGGGTTTGATATCTCGGGGCTTAATCAGAAAGTCCTATATTACTTGATAAATGATTGGTATACTTGTGTAGGATCCTATATTATAAAATCATAATTTTCATATCTATAATCATCAGCGCATTTATCCAGCGGAACCAAGTTTTTTGCGCCATTGCATTTATCAGGGATCAAGTTTTTGGCACCGTTGCCAGGGAGAAATTTAATTAAATGCATTTTAAAGAGAATTAAGAAATTTTAAATTTTTACTTTTCTTTATTTTTGTTAGTGTGTTGTGTTTTGTTTTGTTTTATTGTTGTATGCGTAGTTCAGGTTCTCTAGGACTTGTGCCTTACAATTCTGAATTAGAAAGAACTATCAGAAAAATCAAAAATATTAAAAATACAGAAAAAGATCAAAAAATTCAAGAAATGGCAAATCATCAAAATCAAAATGTAGGCATCCATCAAGAATTAAGACCTTTAAGAGATTATGTTAACCCTACAGAAGATGAACTTCGTGGTAGTATTTAAAACCCTGCGGTAGCTGCTAATTCTTTTGAGCTTAAACCTATTATTATCCAAATGGTGTCTAACAATCAGCTTGGGGGAGCAACAACTGAAGATCCTAATTTGCATCTGACTATTTTTTTAGAATTGTGTGCTACTTTTAAATATGATGGTGTTTCGGATGATGCTATTAGACTTAGACTTTTTCCTTTCTCACTAAGGGATAAAGCTAAAATGTGGATACATTCGTTAGCACCTGGATCAATAAGAACTTGGAGTAAACTGTCACAAACTTTCCTTGCTAAATATTTTCCACCATCTAAGATTGCTAAGTTGAGAAATGATATAACATCTTTTTGTCAGTTTGAAGGGGAATCAATATATGAAGCATGGGAAAGATTTAAAGATCTCCTCAAGAAATGTCCATATCATGCGATGCCAGATTGGTTAATAATTCAAACTTTTTATAATGGATTAGTTGGATCTCTTAGATCAATCATCAATGCTGCTACTGGTGGATCATTAATGTGTAAACCGTTTTCTGATGCTTATGCTTTAATTGAAGAAATGACTAATAAAAGTTTTTAATGGCCTTCTGAAAGGTTAAATCATAAAAAGGTAGCCAGTGTTTATGAAAATGATGCTTTTACAATGTTAGCAAATCAAGTTACTACTGTATCAAGGAAGATAGACCAATCTGGGATGAATTTTTCTCAGTTAAATCTCATGATTAAAGAAAATTCATTAGGCCAAATGGTTTATTCTTATTCTTCATCAGAAACTGTGAATGTTATAATCAAACCTAACAACCCATATTCCAATTATTATAACCCAGGTTGGAAGAATCATCCAAATTTTAACTGGAATAACAATAATCAGAGTGGTGTTAATCAACAATGGAAGAACACCCAAGTAAACCCATTGGGGATTTGGAACAACCAAGGTAATAATAATAATAGATTAACTTATCCTTCAAGTTATAACAATGCTTTACAAAATAAGGAGAAGAAGTTTTCTATGGAAGAAGTAGTATCACATATGGCAAATCAATTACAAATTCAGGGAGCAACCATCAGAAATACTGAAAATCAATTGGGACAAATTACAAATGCCTTAAGTAATAGATCCCAAGGAATACTTCCAAGTAATATTGAAGTGAATCCAAGAGAAAAGAATTAAGAACAAGTGAAAGCAATTCAACTGAGAAGTGGAAAAGAATTGGAAGGTAGAGTTCAAAATGAAAGTGAAGTAGAGAAAGAAGAAATTGAAAGACCTAAAGAGGATGCCCAAAAGGTTTTGAAAGACCTATTTCTCCACCTAAGGTTGAATTAGAAAAACCACCACCTCCATTTCCTTAGAGACTTCGTCAACAAAAGTTGGATAAGAAATTTTCAAAATTCTTGGAGATATTAAAGAAGCTTACCATTAATATTCCATTTGCTGAAACCCTAGAACAAATGCTAAGTTATACGAAATTTATGAAGGATATTCTTAATAAAAAGAGGAAGTTCGAAGAAAATGAGACTGTTGCACTTAGTGAGGAGTGCAGTGCGATAATTCAGAAAAGCTTCCTGAAAAACTTAAAGATCCTCGTAGTTTCACAATTCCATGTGCAATCAGAGACAGATTCTATGGAAAAGCTTTATATGATTTGGGTGCAAGCATTAACCTTATGCCTCTATCAATATTTCAAAAACAGAGATTAGGAGAAATAACTCCAACTACTGTAACTCTGCAATCAGCAGATCGTTTGATCACATATCCAAAAGGAGTTATAGAAGATGTTTTGGTTAAAGTGGATCAATTTATCTTTCTTGTTGATTTCATTGTGCTTGATATGAAGGAAGATAAAGAGAAACCCATCATTTTGGGAAGACCTTTCCTATCCATAGGCAAAGCAATGATAGATGTACAAAAAGGGGAATTAACGATGACGGTTAATGATCAAACTGTTACATTCAATAATTCGAAATCGATGAAATATCTTACAAAAGGTAAGGATGATGAATTTTATAGGATGGATGTTATTACATATTTGAGTGAATGTCATTTCAAATCAACTTATGAAGAGAAAGCTGAAAGAGAAGAATTTGAATATAAGAAAGAAGATGAGTTATTTGATTCTGAAGATTTTCAAGAGGAAAATTTTAAAGTATGTTCGTGAAAGTTTTGAAGTGTTGGATATGACTGAGAAAGATAAATTTTATGGTCCATCAATTGAAAAACCTCCTGAACTTGAGCTAAAAATGCTTCCTGATTATTTGAAGTATGTTTTTCTAGGTGAATCCTCAACCTTGCATGTTATATTTTTCTCTCAATTAACTGAAAAAGAAGAAGAGAGTTTGCTTGAAATTTTAAAGAAGCACAAGAAAGACTTTAGATGGACAATTACTGATATTAAAGGAATCAGTCCTTCAATTTGTATGCACAAAATTCTTATGGAAGATAATTGCAAACCGCGGGCTGATCCCCAAAGGAGATTAAAACTTATTATGAAAGATGTTGTTAAGAAAGAAATTTTAAAATGGTTGGATGTTTGAATTATCTACCCTATTTCAGATAGTGCATGGGTTAGTTCTATTCACTGTGTTCCTAAGAAAGGAGGAGTAATTGTGCCTATTAATGAAAAGAATGAATTGATACCAACAAGACAAGTTATAGGGTGGCGAATATGCATTGATTATAGAAAATTAAACCTTGCCACAAGGAAAGAACATTTTCCACTCCCTTTTCTAGATCAAATGTTGGATAGACTGGCTGGTCATAAATATTTTTGTTTTTTGGATGGATATACTAGTTACCACCAAATTCAAATTGCTCCTGAGGATCAAGAGAAAACTATGTTTATCAGTCCTTATGGTACGTTTGCTTTTAGAAGAATGCCCTTTTGTTTATGTAATGCCCATGCTACATTTTAGAGATGTATGATGGCTATTTTTTGTGATTTAATTCAAAAAAGGGATTGAAGTTTTTATGGATGACTTTTCAGTGTTTAGAATTTCATTTGAATAATGTTTAAAACATCTATCTAAAGTTCTAAAACGCTGTGAAGAAACTAATTTGGTCCTTAATTGGGAAAATGCCAATTTATGATAGCAGGAGGAATTGTTTTGGGACATCGGATTTCAGAAAAAGGTTTGGAGGTAGATCCTGAAAAAATTCAAGTTCTATCTAATTTACCTTGCCCAACTAATGTAAAAAGAATTATAAGTTTTTTAGGACATGCTGGATTCTACAGGCGTTACATCAAAGACTTTTCAAAGATTACAAAACCTTTATGTTGTTTACTGGAAAAGGATGTAATTTTTAATTTTGATTATGACTGCCCTTTGAAACATTAAAAGAAAAATAAATCACTGCACCTGTAATAATTTCACCAAATTGGGAAAAACCTTTTGAATTAATGTATGATGCTAGTGATTATGCTATTGGTGCTGTTTTGGGTCAGAAATATGATAAAATTTTCAAAGTAATTTATTATGCTAGTAAAACTCTTAATGAAGCTCAAATTAATTATACCACTACCGAAAAAGAGTTATTAGCTATATTATTTGCTTTTGATAAATTTCAATCATATTTAATTGAAGCTAAATGTGTTGTGCATACTGATCATTCTGCTATTAAATACATAATGAAGAAAAATGATGCAAAACCGAGACTAACAAGATGGATTCTTCTTTTGCAATAATTTGATTTTGAGATAGTAGATAGGAAAGGTTTTGATAATCAAATTACTGATCATTTGTCCAGGCTAGAAATTGAAAAATCTCTCTATGATATTAAAGAAATTAATGAACATTTTCCTGATGAAAAACTGTTCACTGTTAAAAAATTGTGTGTTCCGTGGTATGCAGACATAGTAAACTTTATTGTTAGTAATATTATACCCTAAGGTTTAACATATCATGAAAAGAAGAAATTTCTGTCTGATGCTAAGACTTATTTTTGGGATGACCCATTTTTATATAAACAAGGAAATGATCTTATAATTCGAAGATGTGTTCCTTTGGAAGAAACTCATGAAATTATTCAAAAAATGTCATGATTCTGATTATGGAGGATATTTTGGATGTGATAAAACTGCATATAAAATATTACAATTAGGATTTTATTAACCTACAATTTTTAAGGATGTGAATGTTTATATTAAAAATTGTGATAGATGTCAGCGTGTAAGAAATATTTCTAGAAGAAATGAGATGCCTCTCAATTATATGTTGGAAGTTTAAATATTTGATGTTTGGGGACTAGATTTTATGGGACCATTTACACCATCATTGAGAAATGTTTATATTTTTATAGCAGTAGACTATGTTTTGAAATGGATTGAAGCTATTGCTTTACCTCGATATGATGATCAAATTGTTGTAAAGTTTTTAGAAAATAATATATTTTGCAAATTTGGAATACCAAGAGTAATCATAACTGATGGGGGAAGTCATTTTAGAAATGTGATTATTGGGAAGTTAGCAAAGAAATATCATATTAATCATCACATTGCTACTACTTATCATCCGCAGACAAGTGGTTTGGTTGAATTATCCAATCGTAAAATTAAAAGAATATTGGAAAAAAATGTTAATCCAAATAGAAAGGATTGGTCAATTAAACTGGATTATGCTTTGTGGGCCTATAGGAGTGCTTATAGAACACCTATAGGAATGTCCCCATATAGGCTAATTTTTCGAAAAGCTTGTCATTTACCATTTAAACTTGAGCATAAAGCATATTGGGCTATTAAAGAGTTCAATTATAATTTGAAAGATGGTAGTGAAAAGAGATTATTGCAATTGAATGAGCTTGAAGAAATAAGAAATGAATCATATAAAAATGTTAAAATTTATAAGGAAAAGATGAAGTTATGGTATGATCGAAAGATTCTTATCAAAAATCTTGTACCAGGACAACAAGTTTTGCTGTATAATGCAAGATTGAGAATATTTTCTGGAAAACTTAAGTCCAGGTGGATGGGTCCATTTATTGTGATAAAAGTTTATTCTTATGGAGCTGTAGATATTCATGATCCTAAGACTGGAATAATATTTAAAATTAACGAACATAAACTAAAACCATATTTTTCAGTCAATAAATCTAAATCTGATGAGAATTTGATGTTTGGTCACTCCGAATAAGTTCTGGGTATGTCAGGCATAAGACGTTAAAATAAGCACTTTGTGGGAGGCAACCCATATTTATCGGTGTGCTTTGCTTTATGTTTGTTTTGTGTGTATTATTTTCTTTGTTTTGTTTGTTTTTAGGTTTTTAGTGGTAGTACTTTGGATTTTTTAAACTTAAGTAGACTTTATTTGACCTTAATTGATGATTAAGAGAAGTCAGAGTGAAAATTTGGACACTTAGCGGACCTGTGCTAAGTTGTGCACTGGCGGTTAAGCGCCGACTAGTTGGCTCTTAGGTGCCACAGTTATTAAAAACATGAAAAATGTGGATCTAGAAGCCTAGATCGTGGGGGAGAAGATTTGGGAGTTATTTAGGAGTTTCTAAACGTCTTGGGGAATATTCTAGCTTTTCCCAAGTCTATAAAAAGGAACTGACTTAAGAGAAACACTTGTCCCAAGTCCTATTTTCATTTTTGAAGATCTAAGACGAGAAATTTGAGTGCATCATGTCTTCCTGGGAGAACGAGATGAAGAAGAAGCAATATTCTGACAAAAGTAAGTTCATTAGTGATAGTTCTAAGGAGTTATTTAATGGATATCTCACTGTTAGTATTCAAGGTATTGCAGAAATGGTTGCAAAAATTGAAGCCCGAGAGACTTCGATGGAAGCAAAGATCAATGAAACTAACCTGCATTTGGATCACATGGGATGACAACTCAAGATGCAATTTAATCATTCAAGGTACGTGGAAGAAATAGAAAAGGCGATGTTTGTAAAGAATAAATGCATTGAAGAAGATGATGTAAGAATGAACAATGATCGCCCGTTCTATCAAATTTATATTCCAGAAGGGTCAAATGAGAATAATAGTGGTCCGGGATATAATCCGCCTATTGGAGAATGGAAATAAGAGTGTTTTGTTTCGTTTTGTTAGTGTTCTTATGTGTTATGTTAGTGTTCTTGTGTGTTATGTTTGGTGTGTTTAGTGTTTTTAATTATTAACTATGCCTGATGATGTGCTAGTTACATTTTAGAGATGTATACTTATCAGTCTGAGATTAAAGTCTCTTGTATTTTGAGAATTTCATCCTTTATGTTTGGATAAAAATTCTAGTATTGTATTAAATGTTATGTTTGTTTTAATATAAGTATGTGTTATTGTGAAATTTATGTGGAATCAATGGTTATTTAACTTTGATTTGGAGTATTGGAAGATTTGTGGGGAGAAATAATTATTCTGGAGTAATTAAGGGTAATTAACAAAGTGATTTAGTGCATATACCATAATTCTGAAAATTTGGGTACTGGCGGATAAGCGCCAGAGTGCCAGTGCTTACGCGCCAGATTTCGCGGCTATGCGCCGAAAGTTCGAGCTTAGGTGCCAGTTCGCGAAAATTGGTTCCCGAAAGTTAAAAACCTGAAAATTGTCATTTTCAACTACCCCATCGTCTTCAACCTTCATTTACAGCGAAAGAGGAGCCTAGGGTATCATTTTGTGGATCATTTAGAGCTGATCTCAATAAAAATTGTTAGATTTGAATTCCTTGAGGTAAGAGCACTACTCGTAAGTAAAAAATTTATATTTTCACCATGTATTTTGAGTACATTATGGAAAAACATTAAATCACTATTCATGGTGAAAATTTGAGGAAAAACTTGAGAAACTGCTTGGATTTAGTGAAAATATCTTTTGGAAGATAATTTAGCAAGTTTAGTTTGATTTTGGAATTTATGGTGAATTTTTCGTGAATTTTTAGAGATGGCTCCAAAGTCAAAGCATGCACAAGAAAATACGAAGTTTGATTCTGAAAAATTTGTTAGTATGAGGGCTGAGGAACGATACGTCGATGCATTGTAGTCACATAAGTTGATTCCTGAGCGTGTGTTTAGTAAGCCAGGAGAGGAGATTGAAGATATGATTGCTGGAAGAAACTGGGAGAATTACTGTTGCTTCTTCGCTGCTGCTGTTGTTTCTGTGGTTAGAGAAGTTTATGCAAATTTACCTGCTGCAGAAGAGAATCAAGTGATGGTTAGAAGGCAGGAGGTCAACATTTCTTCTTGTGCAATCAATACTTTTTATGGACTACCTCCTGACATGTTCTGTTTTTATTCTAGCTATCATCCTTCGGAAGGAGAATTAGATGAGATCATGAAATTTCTGACTAATGGAAGAGGATTATGGAAAATAACAAATGATAGAAGAGTGAGCTTTCCTGCTTCCAAATTGAATGCCATTTCTAAGGCGTGGCATTATTTTATCTCATCTAAATTGTTACCTTCTAGTCACACATGTGAAGTAACGAGTGAAAGAGCTGTGTTGAACCATTGTATTCAGCAAGGGAAGCCTATTGACATTGGAAGTATAATTTATGATTATATTTTGAACTGTGCTAGATCAACCTCTACTATAGGTATGGGATTTCCTTCCTTGATTCATTCACTATGTGAACGATCTGGAGTGAAGTTTGAAACCTGGGAAGAGGTACTTCAGCCATTGAGACCAATTACTAGTGTAAACGTTGGTGCTTACACTGTACTTTCACAGTTTGGTTGGAGTGGAGGATTTGGTAGGGCTTCTACTGCTTCTGCTTCTGCTGCATCTACTTCTCATGCTACTACTTCACGTGCTTCATCATCTACTGATTCGCAAGCTGGTTTATTAAGAAAAGTTTTGAAAAAAGTGAGTCTTACTCGAGAGCATATGAAAGATATGGATGGTAAGCTGGATAATGTTGAAAGATATATTGTAAAACATGATGGATATGAGGAGAATTATCAACAATATTTGGATATACTACTTAGAGGTAATCAGAGTGCTGAGATGCCCCCTCATCCATTCTACATACCTTATGTGCCATCCAGGGATTGGAACGAGCAAGATGATGATGATGATTAGGATGATGAGTATATTTTGTTATTTGTTTTTATTATGTTGTTGTTATTGATGTATGTTTGTTTTGTTAGTATTTAATTTCATTATATGTGATGTGAACCTTGATAGTATGCAGATTATAGTTGTACTATTTTTCTGTTATGCATACTCAGATGTATTGATGTTGTTGTGTTGTTGTTTTATATGTTGCTTTGTGATGGTGTGTAATAGTAAATGTTTTTAAGTGTATGTTATGTCAGAGTTTTTAGTAGTGTGTACTTTAATTCAAGAACTGTTAAGAGATTATAAACCACTATTAGGAACTTCTACTTAGAAAACTACATGTTTTAAAATTTTCAAATTCCACTACTATTTGTTATCTGTATCAGTGTGTTATTTTAGTTGGCGTGTATTTGCTTTGAAGACCTCCACTACTGTAGAAGTCTTTTTGAAAGTTTTACTTTTCTATGTATAAAAAAATATATATGTTTTGAAAAACCAAATTTGATTTCATTTTACTCCTGTTATTTAAATTGTTATACTTGCATATTAGGATATTAAAAATTTCTGCAAGCATGATATGTATGTTTTTATTTCTCACCCATATATCATTTCTTATGATTAAATGTTTTATCTTACTTTAAAAATTAAAGTTTTGGGGGGATTTATTTTTAAAAACAAAGATTTTCAAAACCTAAAATTTTATTTGATTCTCATGAATACTTAAAAATAAATCATATTTTTGATTGAGAAAAATTATGTACATGAAGTTATATTAGGGGAACAAAATTATGAATATAGAAATGAAGAAAAGAATTGAGTTAAAATTTATAGTAATCATGAAAAACTTAGAGTTAAATTTTTCTTAATGAAGAGGTGTTAAATAAAGTTAAACTATCTTTAGTAAGAAGTTTTGTATTTTTAGATAAATAGAAGATTTGACTTTTATTTCTCAAAGCATAAATTTCTTTTATTGAAGAATAATTTTCAAATACTATTATTATGATTTTTAAGTGAAAGACATAAATCTGATCTTTATTTTAAATGGAAGGATGGAATTAAAAATCATTAAAGGTTTATCCAGATATAGTAATCCTTGCCTTATAAAAAAAATAAAAAAATACAAAAAAAGTGAAAAATAGTATATGAAAAGGGAGGAGAAGCTTGAGGAATTAAGGGCCTAATCAAAAATTGGTTTCATACCTAAATTTTAAGATTTAAGTTCAGAGAAAATCTAAAGCTTAAGGTTATAATATAGTAAGTAAAATTATTATCAAATAAAGATTTTTAAGTGGGAAAAATAAGTGTTTGAGTCCTACATTAAGAAGAATCTACAAATATTACTGAAATAGATAGAAATTTATATTTGTCATTTTCCTTTACTTAAGAACTTTCTAAACTTTAAGTTGGTTTTAATTACTAAAATTTTTTCTAAATTGGACTATTACATTTCTAGAACAAAATTTTGTTATCTTCCTAAGAAACTCATTACATAATTTGCATGCTAAAATATTTTATGAGATTAACTGTCACTAGAAGACAAGAAACAATTTAAGTTTGGGGGATTTTGATACACCTAAAATATATAGTATTTTTATGCACATTTTTATACCTATTTTTAATGATATTGCACTTTAATGGAAGGTATTTTGTGTTTTTCTTGCAGGTATGATGAAAATGGATGGTCATGATGAAAGGAGCAAAATTGGATCAAATTTGGAGCAAAAAAAATGAAAAATCAAAATTTTGGCAATGGCGGCTAAGCACCGCTGGGCCGGCGCTTAGCCGCCACAGTGAAAAATCGAAATTCAAATGAATTTGGGGGATGGGATGCAACTCTTGGTGGTAACTACCATAACTTCCTTTAGGCGGCAAGTTTGAATGAAAGAGTGCGTTCCTTGGTTGATACATTGAATCTGGACACATTTTGAACAGACACCAAGGCACCTTTTGGTTTACTATTTAAACAGAGTCTTAGGAAATATTAGGAGACTCTACCTTTGCATTTTGAAGGATTCTTTTTTTCTTTCTTTTGTTCTTCCACTGCATTTTAAGTGTTTTTATTTTAGAGTAGGAGTAGAGAGTAGAATGGAGAAAAGAGTCGGAGTGAAGTCTTCTTCTTCCCACTTCTTTTCTTTCTTTTAGTTTAGTTTTTATTGAAGTCTCAAGTTTGTATTCTGAGTCACCAGAGTTGGGAAACTTGCTCTGAGGAGCAGTTTAGCAAAGAGTCAAAGTTTCAGAGAACTTCCTTAGTCTTGTAGAGAGGATTTTTAAATAAGTGCTTACTTTTAATCTTCATATTAATACTTGCTTTTGTTTATTATTTTTCTTATTGTTTTTAATTTCAAATCAATGTGTTTTTGTATTTTCTTAATACATTCTGAGTAGTTTACTTTATCTTTTTCTTTCTTAAATGGAGAAGTAATTAATTTACAAAGAATTGTTGTGGAAAGTATAAGTGTTTAAAAGTTGGATGAAGTTGTGAAGATTGATTTCAAAATCTTTGTTTACTTCTTAATTTGTCCTGTTAAGTTGTAGAGTTTATTGAGATTATGTAAGATCCAATGCGGTATTGTCTCATAAAAGTTAGTAAGAATCACATGCAATTATATGGGTGAGAATTGTAGTCCATATAATTGAATATAATATTAGAAGGCATTTTTATGAAAGGGAGTAAAATTAGAGGATTTTAGAGTGACAGGCTAAAACCCCCTAATTTGGTTTGAAATTTTAAGTTTTCTTATGAGAAGTTAGCCCCCAGGTGGTGGGAATCGAGGGAACTCTAGAGTTAGAGACCGGTATCTTCCCTGCCTAACCATGTTCAAAATTATAAAAATTTCAAATTAACCTATGTTCTTTATAGAACAAAGTAAGGGTAAAGAACACATTTGCTTCTATCTGTCACAACAAATTTAAATACTTCCACAACAAGACTTTAAGAATTATTACTACTTCATAAAAGGAAGGAAAAAGATATTCTAGTTAATAGTATTTTACATCCAGTTTTTTTTTAGTTTTTATAATTTTAATTTCTTACTTAACATTTTATTAAGGAAATTTCAAAAGACAAATCAACTTTCAAAACCTTTCAAAATCAGCACATACTTTCAAAAAACTAGAACAAAAAGTAAAAATATAATTTTTCTGATTTGTTTAAAGATTTTACATTTTCCCTGTTGGTTTGATATCTTGGGGCTTAATCAGAAAGTCCTATATTAAATGATAAATGATACGTATACTTGCGTAGTATCCCATATTATAAAACCATAATTTTCATATCTAAAATCGTCAGCGCATTTATCCAGCAGAACCAAGTTTTTGGCATCGTTGTATTTATCGGGGATCAGGGACTCATCTAAAGCCGCGGTATAAAGTATCAACGGTCTACCTGGGATAGGGACTGCTAAAACAGGAGGTGTCTTTAGTATCGTTTAATGTCTTCGAAAGCCCATTGGCACGGATCTTCCCAAACGAATGTGACATCTTTTTAAAGTAAATTTGAAAAGGGTAAGCACCTTCCAGACAGATTAAATATAAAGCGTCTTAGGTATGTTAATCTTCCTTGAAAAGATCATAATTATTTCAAGGGTTTGGGAGGAGGCATTTCTAAGATAGCTTTAATCTTTTCTGGGCTGATTTCTATTCCCCGATGACGAACAAAGAATCCTAGAAATTTCCCAGAGGTAACGCCGAGGGCGCATGTCGGCATATTTTTAGGTTGTGATGTATTTTAAAAAAAGGGGTCGCCTACAGAAGTTGTCGGCGAATTTTAGATTTTAAATTTAATTTAAATATGTATAATTTAGAAATTAGCATTTGATTTCAAAAATAAGTTTTAAAAAAAGATTTAAGTTATGAAATTGAACCGATCTCACATCTCGAATAGTTTATATAAACGAGCACCGCATCACAAACCGTGTATCTATCCCAACGAATAGACACACTGCTTGATGATGGGGCTCGATTAAATAAACTAGAAGATTTGTGACATGCATTTGGTCCGTGAACCAATTTTATAAGCCGACAAGTTCACATGCATAATATAAAGGAATTAAGCAGGGTTTATATTACCTGGGTTCTTAAAGTTCCCTATAAGGGCAAGCCCCTATAGTTAATTACGTCTTAAATGACGGGAATCATTTAATAAAACTCTCGATGATGATCAGTAGTTTTACTCTCAAGAATTTCAAAGTTTAAGGTTTCAAAAAAATTGGATTTTGAAAATTTCAATAGGGAATAGCTCAAATTTAGAACATTTATTTTAGGAGTCCAAAGGAAGAGAAGTAGGGGATTTCACGGACACGAAGTGAACTTCAGTGACTTCCCAAACTATCCTAATGTTGGGCTTCAATTTATAAGTTTATTAAATGTTGTAATCCTGCCAATTTTAATTAATTAGGACTTATACTTGTATGATATAGTTACACAAATAGCCTCGAAGATGTGAGGGCTTATGTCGTACCAAACGGCTACCTCGGAATCCTAAGACCGGTTAGGGCTTAATTTGCATAACATGATTATACAAATGCCTAACAAAAAGTTGAGGATTTATGTTGCATTAGGAAAACTACCTCGAAATCCTATGGTTTGGTTATTTAAAAATAAGAAAGGTTTAGCTGATGTAGACATAGGTTTTGCTGATGACGATGGCCGCGCTGCCCACTATGCTCCAAGCTCCTTGTTGTTGCAGAGGTTTAGTTTTAGAAGGTGAAAATCAGGAGTTGAGAGAAGTGTTTCAGTTTAGAAGAGTTTAAGGTTTAAAGGTCTTTAATGGTTTATTAGGGGAATCTTAAAGTTGATTATAACAACACCGGTTAAGATCCCACGGTTCCATCATTCCGGCACAGTTATTTTTATCGGATTCACTTAGTCCAGATGAATTTGCTAAACTCAACTGAATGAGTTCCGCACTTTCATTTAGACCGTGGGAAATCCCTTTAACAACAAATAGGTTACATCATCCAAGGTATTCCCGATCATCCAATGAGATGTTTTAATTTAATTGCAATTGAAGTTTTGTGTTCTGTTTGTGATTAAATTTTGAGTTGTTTTATATTTTGAAATGTTGTGGTGGTGAATTTTATCTTGTGTTGATTTTAATTTAGTTTTGGGTTTCAAGTTTGTGGCTATCCTAAAGGTTCTAGTTTTCATGCAACAATCTTGTTTAACATGCAAGAAGAGTGAAGTGTAGCTCATATAAATAAATTGCAATAAAATAAAAGCGTACCTGGAGGGTCTTCTCGTCATTCCAGGCTACACTTAAAACACATGTTAAGGCATTTAAATATTTATAACAAGTACCTAGGTAAAGCTAAGGGAAAGCTTTTCGTTATCTACCAAAGTCCTAATCCTATTGCTAGTCATCTCCTATGACGTCTAGGTTCTTGTATTTCAATTAAGGATGATTTTCTTCATCAAAGAATTATTAAATTTAATTATTCTTCTAAAACATCCCATCATATTTAGGAAGTGTTTAGGAAGAGTCCTAAACATCTTTTCAATATTTTTGAAATTATTTTGAGTCCAAATGAGTTTAATTGTACTGGTGAATTGATCATCTAAGAATTCAGTTTAGATTTTCCTTCTTGCTCAATGAATTAGGTTGTTTGATTATCCTATAAGTAAAATGAAATTTCACTTGATGTTTTACTTAAGAGTTATAATAATGAAAACCTTCATGGGAAAATTAATTTATTAAAGAATTTCAACAATTTAAAATTAGAATTAATGTTTTTAGGTGATTTAATTTAGTTATAAAATTTTAATGAATTTAAGTTTGGAATAGTGTTCGAGTTGTTTTATTCTTAAGTGTTTTAAACCATTTGAATTAAAGGAGGAATTTGAATTATTTAATTTAGACTTTAATGATTTAATTTTAATTTAATGATTTAATTTTAATCTAATTGTAATATTCTAGATTAACTTTTAATTGGTTTGATTATTATATTATTCTTTTTATTAAGAATTTATCTTTATGAAGTTAATTTTTAATGTTTCAAATTTGTTTTAAATTTACTTTCAAGTGATTTTTGAAAATTTATTTCAATTTAATTATCAAATTATTTAATGTTTTAGGTTTTAATTTAATTAAAGTTCACTTTCCTTTTAATTATTTAATTATTAATTTTAATTATCACTTTAAATTTAATTAAAAATTTAAATATTATTAGAGTGAATCATTTAGGGATTTTAGTTTGAGTTATTATAATCGCTCTAAATTATATCCTCATTTAAATAATCCAAAATTTAACTCATTCTTCCAAAATTCAAATTGTTTAATTAATTAAAATTTAGTTTAAATATTTTCAAGATGATTAATGGGTTTCTACCCCTTAATTCTCTAGGTTGCAATCTTCTAATGAAAATTTTAAAATCAGATATTTTACCCCCCATTTTGATTAAACCTAAATGTTAATTAGGGTTAAAATTATTTAATTACCTTTATGCCCCTTTAGGCTTATTCATCTCATAACTCACTAAATTGAGCTCAAATGAACTTGAAATTTTTATGTCACTTCATCACATGTCAATTAAGACATTAGAGGAGAAAATGTGATTTTTATGAATTTAATTTAATTTATATAATTATTTTTGTGAAAAATAAGGATTTTCAATGAAAATTCAACAACATGACCAAGGAAAGGTTTCTGTCCCTAAGAAAATTATGGAATCTTCCTAATGCCCAGAGGATCACTTGGACTAATTTTGGTGATTTTTTGAAATAAATTTTATTTACTATAATTATTTTGAGTTTTGGAGTGTTAATTAATTATAAAATAAAATTAAAGTTGAAAAAAGAGTTTTATATTTTTCTTAAGTCTCTCTGACCTCAAGGAGTTTAGAGAAACAAATTTTATATTTTTAAGATTTTTATTTGATTTACTATAATTAATTTAGTGAAAAGGTTGAAAAATCCATAATTAATATTAAAAATTGTCTTAAGGTTTTAAAATTCAATATCTTTACTTTTTGGCTTAGGAAAAATATTTGGTTTGTTCCTAAGTGATTAGGAGGTGAAATATTTTTCTGATTTTTATGATTTTTTAATTATTAAAATATTAAAAATATGATTAAAAATGAAAATTTTTAGAAAATTCCAATTTTAATTTTCTTGGACTCCTCTTATATCAGAGAGCCCACAAAACCAATTTGGTGAATTTTTGAAATTTATTTTGTATTTTATGAATTTTTTAATTTTAAAAACGGACATACAATTAAAATAATTCATTTAATGGGTTAAATTATTTTCAATTGACTTGAAATTTTTATGTGAGTTTCTCTACATCCTAAGTGACTGTGGATAATTGTTTTCCAGTGATTTTGATGTGTGGTTAACCCTAATTTTTTCTAGAATTTATTGAGCAATATGCTAATTATTGGAATTAAAATACCAAAACAGTGACATAAACTTGAAAAATACATAACATGCAATAGTTATAGCCTCTGACCTTGAAAATTCAGGGAATGTTTCCGAGATCAGAGGCTTCAAAAGCCCTATAGTCACATGACATGGTGAATTATGTATGCAAATGAAGAATCAAAATACTCAAAATAGTAAATAATTAATTAAAAATAAAATACTCATCAAATGAACCCAATTCTTTTTCCACATTGTTCTCCCCTGTTCACTGAACAATATGGTATTTTTATTTTATTTTTGTGATTTTCCTATGAAAAGTTATGATTTTTTGAAGTTTATGTCCAAAAATAAATGAAAGATCCAATTTCCCTTATCAAAGGGGGCCACGTGTCGCTCCGTGATTGGGTGGTGCGTTTCTGCTTATCGATGAAGCTCCCATCCGACTGCATCTCGGTCGTCCGTGTGATACACATGTGATCGGACTGCTACTACTCCTCTCTACTAGTTCTATTCACCAAAAACCGTCTACCTTCAAACCTTGATATCTCACTCGTTTCTCAACGAAATTGAGTGAAATCTTTTTAAAATGATCGTCTAATCGAGTAGCACACATCTATATGGTGATGATACACTTAAAGCATGTGAATATTTAGAGAAATTTAAAATAAGCTCTGTTGGAGGAGAAAAAATTTGATACCTTTGTCCAAGAGGTGAGGCCTCAATTGGAAATGTATGGATTGAGCTTAGGAGTGCTTGGAGAAGCTTTGGGAACAATTTGGCAGAGTTTCCCTAAGGTAATTTTTGCATCTCTTCTCTTTGGCCATGAATGGAGCTTAAATAGAGGAGTTTAAGTTCAAATTGGTCAAAGCATGAGGTTGGGATTGGTTCACCTTTCCATGGTCTGATTTGGGCTGAGAAAAGCTCCCTTGATTCAGCTTGATTAGTGGGGAGAAGTCACAATCCAAGTACAATTAGGCTTAAGCATGGGTTAGGGCAGACATGGGAGTGCTTAATTACTTTAAGGGAATCAAGAAAGAGGCTCCTCCTCTTGCCCAATATGGTATGGTCACATGAAAACCACTCACATGGCATGCATGGGGCTTAAGGATGGCTTCATGGCTAGCCTTAGACTTAGAAAAAGTTGGCTCATTTGCATGAGAAAACATTTTGGAATTTTTTGATATCTTGATGAAAATTTAGATGACGCTTGATTTGGAATGGTTTAATGATGACTTCAAAACTTAGGGAAGATTTTAATTGAATGCATTATGAAGAGAAATGTCATATGGGCTTTGGATTGGAAATTTGGGCTTTTGGATTTCGTGAAAATGGGTTTTTACAAGGGTTTAAGAAAGTGGGCTTCCAGGTTTGAAAAAAAATTGGTAGATGGAAATTTTGTAAAAGATTTGGTCAAAAAAATGTTGGGTTTAGTTTAGGGATGTGTCATGAGTGATTTGGAACAAATTTAAAGGGATTTTGAATTGAATTGGGTTTAATTTGGGTCTTTTTAGTAAAGTGGGTCAAATTGGGCTAAATTGATTTAAGGTTGGGCTAATGTTGGATTTGATGTAAAATTAATGTTAAGAAATGTTTATGGGGTGTCACAAAGAGTTTTCAACTTTGGTTGGGCTTTAATTTTGGGATTTGGGCCTATTTGGGTTAGGTTTGGGTTTAGGCCAATTTAGGGGATTTTGACTTCGGGTTAGGTTTAGGTGGAGTTTAGGTTCAATTTTGGGGCAAATCTTGTTAGTGTTTTGTTTTTAGGGATATTAGGAAGGTTTAGGAAAAGATTTGAGGTTAATTGGAGTTGCATTGGGTTAGTTTTGGCTAAGTTTAGGTCATGGGCCAAAATTGGGCTTTAAGCTTCAAATTGGAATTGGATCTAAATGTTAATCAAATTGGGCTTGGATTTGGTTTAAATTGATGTTGAGGATATTAAATTGAAGTTTAGAATGGAATTGGTTCAAAATTGAGGTCAATTGGGTTGATTTAGTGGGACATTGGGTCCACTTGGGTTAAAAATGGGTCAAATTGGGGGTTTTTGTAAAAGTGGGTTAAATTGACAAAATTGTCTTATGGTGTAGTTGAAAAAAATGAAATTGGGAATATTTGGGATTTGCTGGAATTTTCTGGGTATTTTTGGAATTTATGGATTTTTGGTTGAAAAAGGGCATTTTGGGTATTTGGAGGGTATTGGGGGTATTTTTGGAAATTTTGGTATATTTGGCTAAGGATGATCAATTTGAATGGTGGGAACTATTTAGTATTGGTTTTAAGAAATTTTGGATAATTTATACAATTTTGCAAATTTTGGGTAGTTTCAAAGGCATTTGGTAGGTTTGGTAGGTGTAGGGCCCTGGTGGTCAAAAATTGAAATTTTGGAAAAATAAAGATTTATCAAGTTTGAGTAGAATGGAATCACTTTGTTTGAGCCATGAAGCCATATCAAGCCCGTAAGAGCCATGAGTGGACTCATTTGAGGCATTTACTATGTTGTTCCTAACCCTCTTAGCCAAGGGCCTAGGGGTTAAGGTCCACCCATATGTATTACCTACATGAGTCAAGAAGTCAAACTAGGTATGAATGGTTTTAGGATTTGGAATGTGTGTGAAAGTGTAATGTGTGCAGGTTCATGCTCACCAGACCAAGCCACCCAGGGTAGTCCTAAGGCCAAAGAGTCCTATAGGGAACTCATCCTTTAAACCTCTCCAAGTGACTTAGGGGTTTACAATCAAACTTATGGGGTTTCCAGGAGTTAAGAAGTGTTTAAATTTCTAAGTGGTGGGTTCCATTTCTAGTCCTCTAAGGTACTCAAAGGGAAAGCCTAAGGCTAGATCCTAAGTACTAAGGAGAGAGAAGAGAAAAGACCTCATCAAAAAATGAGGTCAACAATGCACTATAAGGGATTCATCTTTATATTGTATTGTCGCAATCGTTCAAATACTATCCTCAAATCATACAAGTGATTTTATTTCACTTTGCTTTTGAAGACCAAATCATCCACATAGCATTCTGGAGTGACTTTTTAAATTTGCCAAAGTTTAGGAACTCAGATTCAGATATATATATTGATTTAGTTAAATAATGAGTCACACAATTAAACACAATTATACATATCGCTCAAGTAATACAGGGCTCTAGTGGAGTCTTGGATATCAATCTCATAGGGAAGCTTTAATTTTATGGCGTAGCACAGAAATCACTTATCGAATCACTGCATAATTGCAAGTAAATTCTATTCTTGAAATAAAAGCAAACAATTTTAATTACTATTTCTACCAAAGTACGTTCTAAACTTCTAGCAAGTTAAACTAACACAAGATTAAATTTTTAACAAAGTTCAGTTATGAGAAAGAGTCTTCATCCTTTTCAATTATAATATGATGATTATTGTGACATAGATCGGTGATGCAAATGTATTGTGCAAGATAGGATCATTCCTACTCTTTACCCATTTTTCAGCTTATAAAGAACATTGGTTAATCCTAAGTTTAGTCCCCAAATCCACGGTTAGGCTGGGAGGATATTGGCTCTCACTCCAGAGCTCTCACTTCCATTCGCCTGAAGGCTAACACTTGCTTTAGTTTTCAAACATTAAGACCAAATTGAGGATTTCAGCCTGTCACTCTGAAATCTCCAATTCTACGCCCATCAAAGTATATTTCCCTTTTAATTTGCACTCAATCCCCATGAACTACGTCTCTCATGTCATGGACATTGAATGTAACCTTCACTTTTGTTGTGTAACTCATAATCCTTTCGAAACATATGTTTCCCAACAAGTTTTAACAATTCATATGGCCAGATCATAAAGTAAATGAAGTTCGAAGTGAAAAGGTCATCACAAATTCTCCATAGTAAATCGGCACGCCATTTCCATATCACAACATCAACACATCACATGAAAAAAAGGAAGACAAAGAAATATACCCAAGACTCATGAGGAGAAGATGACAAAACATGGATTTTATATATAAAAACAACGCCATATAAAGAGAGTAAAGAAATGATAACATATCTCAAACTCTTCCCCAAGCGAATCTCTAGGAATTCATTTGACTCCTCTTCTTTCTTCACAACAACACCCAATTTTGTCTTTCAATAGGAAAATGAAATCTCTCACTTTCCCTCTCCTCTTACACTCCTTAGAAGAGAAAACACAAAACTTACATTTCCTAAACAACATGAAAAGACACTCTCTCTAAATTCTCTCTACACTCTAAACTCTCTCCCCTCTCTAAATTTGGCTCCAAAGAAGTTTAAACTCGGCCATAACTAATTTCCCAAGAGTTTCTTTAAGCAACCCTCTAAAATCTAGCTAAATACATTGAATCTAGTTTGAAATCGGGATAGGACACGGTCCAACGCTAGATAGGGCGCTGTTCGGCGCATTATTCCACCAATTTAGTCACAACTCTCTGTAAAATAGAATGGTTTAGCGCTGGTGTTAGCGCTGTTCGACGCTAGTTCAATAAAATGCACTTTTTGCTTCCTTTTACTCCAAAGGCCTAAAATCATTGTACCTGCATGAAATCATGAAAAATACCTTTCTTTAAAGTGCAATATCATCAAAAACATGTATGAAATGAATAGTAAAAAGCTATCAAATTTTCAGTGGATCAAGATCCCCCAAACATAACTATTACTTGTCCTCAAGTAATTTTAGTTAATACATAAAATAATGATCCAGTGTAACGAAATTTCTTTCTAGAATACCATAAATTTGATTTAGATAAGTACAATAGTAAGATTTTTAGAAAGATTTTTGATTAATTCAAGTAAATTCTGCAGGTGTAAGACTATCTAGTAATCAAATCTAAGATTTCTAGCCTTCTATTCATTTCAAAAATGACTGTAGATCGTCCTATTAAGGCACTTATAAGGATTACATGAAAAGAAGTTTATGAGAACACTACTAGTAAGGATGCTAAACCACATATATAAGTTCAGGAAATTAATTAAGTTATTCCTTTTAGGTAGGTCCAATTGAAGCCAATTTTTTATTAGGCATCTCCTCAAGCTTCCCCTCACTTTTCTTTCTTTTATTTTCTTTTGCTTTTCTTTTCTTCTCTTTTCTTTCTTTGAAGTGAGGATTACAACATCTTTATAGCCTTTAATAATTTTGAACTTCACCCTTCTCACCCTAAATTTGAAACTTACCACAATAATTTACCCTTTAGGCATTTCATTAGCTTATTAATGATTCATCATAAATCATTTCACATCACATAAAGTTTTAAGATTCTTAATATTTCAAACATACATTTTTTCTTAATTTGAAAAGTTGAATATAGTCCTATTCTCTTTTACCAAATATCTTAGCCTACAAAATTACTTTTCATTACCAAATACTTTCATTCAACCTTACAAAATACTTGAATAAAATCAAAATAGTGTTATCTGAAATTGAGTTCTATTACAGAAAATCGTGTTAATAATTTTGAAAATACTTCTAAACGAGAACAATTAATAGTTAATTATTTCCCTCCCCCAAACGTAGAATTTTGAATATCAATACAATTAACATGGGAAGAAAGAAAAGATATAAACATATAACGCATACCTCAATATGTTGGGTTTTTCATACCTTTGAGTTTAAGCAGGGTTTTCTTCATAAAGTAGAACAGTAGGCCTGAAATAATTAAGAGCATTTCTATACACAAATATGGGTTAAAAATTTTTAAGGGAAGAAGTTTAAAAACATACAACATAAACTATGTGCACAACATTAACATCCAATTGTTAGTGTTATAGATTAAACTAAGAAACCAAACACATGAAATATATACTATCACATCACATACATCACAAATCAACTTAAAGTCTGCTACAAGTACAACCAAATGCACATTACATCACAGATACTAATCAGAAAGAGTCTCAGAAACATCACATATACAAAACATAAAAAATGAAAATAAAACTATAAAACTATCAATCTTCATCTGCAGGAGCTCCAGCATCATCAGGTTCTTCAGGTTGGTACGGAGTATACTCGTGGTAAGTAGGAAATACAACACTACTGTCTCCTCTAAAAAATCTCATAGGTGTGTCATGATAAGCTATCTCGTATTCTCTTCACCACACTTGATAATCATCATTTGTCTTGTTCCTTACTTCTAGTCTCTCTATTTTGTTGTTCATCCTTTCCAACTGATCCATAACATCATGCAGAGTAGGATCCCTAGATGTAGATGGTCTCTCAAGACTAGAAGAAGGCTCGTCAGCTTTCTTACTCCACTTCCATCCTACAAGGGCTTCATAGGTTTTCAAATTAAGTTTAGTAATGGGCTTCAGGGGATAGACTACCTCATCATTATCTTTAGTTGCTACACCTGACTGAATACAGAAGGCATGAATCAGGTTGGGATGTCCTAGTTCACCTGTAGTATCTCCTTTTCAGCTTATCAAAATACTTTTATGAATAATTGCCCCAATATTAATATTCTTCATTTTCTGAATACACTAATTCAGAATAGCTCTATCTACAGTAACCTCGTTGTGATGGTTGGTAGGCAAAAGTCTTGCAGAAATGAAATAGTGTCAGGCTTTTGATACAAGATTCAAAGTATAAAGGGGGAAGTTAACTTTATGTCTTCTTTTAACCTTCCATTCTCATTTTCTGTCAGTTAAAAAGTTTTAAATCGTTTCCAATGCTTCATATGTAATAGGAAAATTTTTGTATTCACAAGAAAAAGGTGGTCTTAACTAATAAAATGCATTAATGTGAGCAGGGGTAAATTCAACCATTTGTCTTCTAACCAATATGCATTCACTCTCAGAATAATACAGATTTGCATAGAACTCTCTAACAATTCCCAGCATTGCTTCAGCGGTGAAATAAAATAAAATCTCTTATTGACGATTCACAATAAGTTCTTCAAGCATACATCAAGGATTTTCAAAGGCTTTCTTTGAATACATTTCTCATTGCTAAAAAACATACTAAAGCACGAATAAGCCTTGAAATTCACAAATTTGCTTTCATCATACTCAAATTTTCTCTTCCCCTTTGAAATTCTCGGAGCTATTTGTCTAAAAATATCAAATTTATCTAAATCAATTTTATAATTGCAAGGTAATGGACTCCAAGGTAAATTTAGAAACATAAGAACTCAAAATACATGAAAAATCTCCAAAGTTTATCTAAAACTTCAAAATTTCAAATCTTCCTAACTTAGGAGATTTCTACGGTCAAAATCGAAAAAATTTAGGGTAAAGTGTAGCTCTTACCAAGAGAAGATAAAATCTGAAAAATTTCTTCCATGAAATCGCTTCAAATCCAAATGATAGTGAGCCCTAGGTGCAAAAATCAGCCTTGGATGGAGGTAGAAGACTATGGTTTGGGCAAAAATGGACGGTCTCAGGGTTTAATCGTAAAAATTTGAAGTTTCGGGCCTTTTTCCTAGTCTAGCACTGTCCAACAATAGCAACTGTGTCGTTTGGCACATTTTTCTACTCTTATGGCCAAACTATCTGTCTTAGGGTACGGTTCGAAGCTGGTGACAGTGTCGTTTAGTGCCAGTTCAAAAAGTTGGCTTTCGACTTTCTTTTGCAATTTTGATCTTTTCAAGCCCACTCCGACGTCTAATTAGTCTAATCAAGCATTAAATAATATTCTAGAGCCATGACAAATGATATTTTTTAACACAAACAACACAAAACATCACTTTCATATATAAAATCCAAGTTTTAGACACATACACATAAGTCTAAATACTACACATCATCAATCCATATAATTCTAAAATTCAACGTCAATCACAACCACAACACAATAACGTTGAAAACCAAACAAGAAAGCAAGTCCAAATATAACATCCAAGCAAAGCAAAATAAAGCAAATTAATCAAACATAGAAAAATAGAAATACGTTAATTAAGTCTTCAGTCTTCCTCAGAACGATCATCAACTCTAAGATCTTCAATTGATTGAGTGTGAACAAAAAAATTGTAGAATGGACGAAAAGGGAATTCTCAAGTAGAATCATATTCAATCTAACCTTTCCTTTTCATCAACCGCGTCAAATTTCCTTGAAGTTATCCAAAATGATCAACTTGCTCCTTCATTCTCCAATCCAGCTGATCAAAGAAATCAGATGGATTGTTAATTGCATTCATCAGGTGTTGTACTTCCTTCTCCATTCTCTTAATTTTCTTTAAGATGATTTGTGAACATTCAATAAAGTAAGGAGTAATAGGTGTTGACCGCTGAGATGGTTGATCTTCAATAATGCTCATGTCATTCATATCAATAAGCTTTGAAGGTAGAAGTACTCTTCCTAGCTCTCATATACACTTGTGATTAACTACAGAGGAGAAATATGGTAGAAGGATGTCCATGCCCATACTTTGATATGTGAAGGATCAATCCCAAAACAGATTTAACAATTATCGAACCAACATCAATAGGCATCCCCATTTGAATACAGTAGTTTAGAATAACACACTCCTTAGCACACTCCTTTGTTACTTTACTATTTTTCATAGTTGGGAGTAATTTTGCACATATGAAATAATATAAGTGTTTCAACGTAGGATTTAGAAGTGTGGTCGAGAAACATACATACCTGTTATCCCTTATCTCTCATTCATCACTTTCATCCGTCAGATATCTATAAATATCATTCATGTGTCCTTCGTCAAGGCAAAATTCGACAGATTGACACATTCTCAATCATGATTAGTTACAGGTATGATGATTTTAGGTGATTGGAGTGAAACGAGGTGAAAAGGAAAGAATTCCGAGCAAAAAGGAGCAGAATGGAGCAAAATGATGGAAAACATGTTCTGGCACCACCGGCACCATTTTCCAGAGACTTCAGAATTTATTGGCAGGATAGAGCACCAGCTGCAGATAGGGCACCGGCTGAGCCTGAAGTCGGTGGAATTCAAATTTGAAGAGTTTTAGCGAAATTTTGAAGGGATGCCTATAAAAACTCTTGGGATTTCACCCCTAACTTATAAGTAACTATTTTTGGACGAGAAGAGGGGGTTTTTCTTGGTTTCTCTTGCTCTCTCTTAGTGGTTTAGTGTGTGTTAAGTGTTACGGTTTAGGAGAAGAGTGTGTAGAAGTGACGATTTGAGAGGAATTCTTCTCTAAGGAGTGAAGGAGAAGGAGTAAAGTGAGAGATTGCTTCTTCCTTTCCATTCTAAAGAGAGAATCAAGCGTTGTAAAGAAGAGAGAAAAGGATTCAAAGGGACTTCAAGGGAATTGCATTAGGGAAGAGAAAGAGATAAGTTGAATTTTCTTTTATGGTTTGTATGAATTTTCTTTTATATATAAAATCGATGTTTTATTGTATTTTCTTCGTGAATTCTGAGTAGTCTCCCTTGTCTTTCTTCTTGAATAGAGATGTGATGAAGGATTGATGTGGATTTGATGTGCTTTTGATGTATTGAAGAAATTGTGATGGTTTTTCATTTCGAACTTAATTTACTTTTCGATTTGGCTAATTGAAATATTAAAATATGTTGTTGAACATTAATTCTGAAAGGATTTAATGTCCTACAACAATAATGAAAGATTCGTTCAATTTCCATCGATGAATTGCGTAGTTCATGGGAATTGAGTGCGAATAAATAGGGAAATGTGTTTTGATGGACTTCAATGTGGAGATTTCAGGGTGATAGGCTGAAATCCCCAAATTGGTTCTAAGATTAGTGACTAAACATCGAAGGTTAGCCTTCAGGTGAAGAGTGAGTGGGAGCTCCGAAGTGATAGCCGGTATTCTCCCAGCCTAGCCTTAGATTTAGTGACTAAAGTTAGGATATGTCAATGTTCTTTTCATGCTTAGAAGAGGTGGTACTCTTGTAAGGGTAAAGAATCATCTATGCTCATATTTAGAACAATAACATAGATAGTTGTTCCATATCAATCTACACATCATATTCTCATTGCAAGAGGAAAGATACTTTTCTCATATATTAAAAACCTTTCAAATACATAGTTTAGTGTGTCTGCTAGTTAATTCTGTTTTCAAAGTTGTTAGAAATAATTGTAGTTTGATTTAATATTACTGTTTTGTGTATAGTGGTAGTAGTAGTAAGTAGTAAACTTTAATTGCAAATTGAGTAACAGATTTTAGTGCTATATTATATATAGTGAAACACTTGCTTCTAATCTAAACTTCCCTGTGGGATCGATAACCAGGACTCCATTAGAGCCCTGTATTACTTGATACGATACGTATACTTGCGTTGAGTGTTCGAACTTTACAAAATCATTATAAACATATATAAATCTTAGTTCATACATGACCCAAGGAAAAAAGGTTAAGATTTTCATGCATATTTTAAACTGATTTTGATGATATTGCACGTTAAAGAATGGTATTTTTGGTGTTTTCTGCACGTATGAAGATTTCAGGATAAAGGAGTAAAAATATGCAAAAAGGAGTGAATTTGGAGCAAAAAGGACCAAGTTATGCAAAATTGACCTAGGGTGCCAATGGCGAGGTCGATGGCACCGACGATGTGATTTTCCCGAGAGTTCAGAATTAATTACAAGGAAGGCCGCCGACGGCAGAGCTCGAGGCCGCCAACGGTGGGGCCTGTTTAAAAAGTACTGTTTCTAGAAGGCCGCCGACGGCGAGCTCGAGGCTGCCGATGGCGGGATCGACGGATTTTTTTAGGAATACGTTGAATTTGGATGATTTTCGAATGGGTGCCTACAAAACCCTTAGAGACTCTTCTATAACTTTAGAAAGAATGAAATTAATCCGAAAATAGTGTCTCCTACGTCTTCTATGTGATTATTAGTGAGTTTAAAGTGTTTTAAAGAGTTTATTAGTGAGTCATTAATGTTGTTATTTAGTGAGTAGTGAGTTCAAATAGAGATTTTGTGAGGAATTCTTCGAGGGATTGTAAGAGTGGAAGGAAGAGAGAGATATCTTCTACATTGCCATTTCGAAGGAGAATTCTGTGTGCTGTCAAAAAGGAAGAAATCCAAAGGAACTTTAAAGAGTTTGCTTGGGGAGGAATTTGAGATAAGTAGTATTTATTTACTATAGTTTGTAGAACTTTACTTTATTATATGAAATCCAAGTTTTATTGCATCCTTTCCATGAATTCTGAGTAGTCGTTCTTTCTTTCTCCTTGTTTTGATGTTTTTGTAAAATGATTAAATGAATTAGGCTATTAAACAAAAATATAAAGAAGTTGTGATGATACTATACCTAAACCTACTTTACTATCTGAATTGGTCATTTGTATTGTTAAAATCTGTGAAGAATTTTTAAGACCTGGCCGTGGGTTAAGAATTCTTAACTAGTATGTATCATATTTTTCTTTGAAAGGTAGACGGGTAAATCCTGGAAAATAGAAGTGCAAATAAATCGGGAAATAATATTTTTTGGGCGTAGAATTGGAGATTTCAGAGTGATAGGCTAAAATCCTTAATTTCGGTCCTATCGTTTGGGTGCAAAGGTGTAGATTGTTAGCCCTCAAGCGAGGGGAACGTGGGAGCTCCGAAGTGAGAGCCGGTATCCTCCCAGCCTAACCGCAGATTCAGTAACCAAGCATAGGATTAGTCAATGTTTTTTATACATGGACCAAAGGGTAAAGAATAGGTATGCTCCTATTTGGCACAACACATATAAAACTAATTCAAATTATCATTTCACTTAAATATCTTAACAAAGGAGAAAGATTCTTGCTAATATATATATTTGAACTTAACTTTAGTAGTATTAGTAATCTATTTATTGAACTAGTTTAGATATAAGAACTTTATTATTGATTGGATATTAGTGTCAGAGAGGCAAATTTGATTAGTTGTAAATTTTATTTTGGTTTATATAATCCTAGTCCGTAGGCTTTAATATTTTTTCCCTGTGGGATCGAAAACCAGGACTCCACTAGAGCCCTGTATTACATGAGTGATACGTATACTTGCATTTAAAGGTAATTCTGCTATAAAAAGTTTATAATATTTAATTGTTACTAAAATTAAAATTATGCTCCTAATCAAGTTTTTGGAACAGTTGTTGAGGATTTATATCTTTTAAAAGTGTTGTCGAATTCTTATATTTATAAGTATATTTAAAATCGCAAATAAAAGATTTTGGTGCAGTTGCCGGGGAATAACATAATTAAAGTAACAGACAAATTAGGACTGTTAGAAAACCTATATAGAATTGAAACTTATTTAGTTAATTGTTTTATTGTGAACTGATTCCAATTGTATGCGCAAATTTGGTTCTAAAAAACTTATACCCTATGAGTCAGAATTAGAACGCACTGTTAGGAGAATTAGAAAATTGAGAAAAGAATTTATAAATTCTGAAACAAGGGAAAATAACATAAACAACCAAAGAATAGAAAATTAACATCAATCTAGACCATTATGAGATTACGCTAACCCTACATTAGATGAAAATCACATAACTATCCATAATCTTGATGTAGCCGCTAATTCATTTGAGCTTAAACCTACAATTATCCAAATGGTAAAAAATAATCAATATGGTAGAACTTCAAATGAAGATCCTAATTTACATCTTGCAAGTTTCCTAGAACTTTGTGCTACTTTTAAGTACGACAGAGTGTCAGATGATGCTGTCAGACTTAGACTCTTTCTTTTTTCGCTAAGGGATAAGGGTAAGGCTTGGTTAAATTCACTAGCACCTGGATCTATTAGAACTTGGGGAGAACTTTCATAAAAATTCTTATCGAAATATTTTCCACCATCTAAGACAGCTAAGCTTAGAAACGATATCACATCTTTCAGTCAATATGAGGGAGAATCGATATATGAATCTTGGGAAAGATATAAAGAACTTCTTAGGAAATGTCTACATCATGCTTTACCAGATTGGTTAATTATTCAAGCATTTTTTATTGGATTAGTAGGATCTCTTAGATATATAATAGACGCTGTTGTTGGTGGATCACTAATGTCTAAACCTTTTGAAGAAGCTTATGCGTTAATAGAAGAAATGACTAACAATAATTTTCAATGGCCTGCTGAAAGGGTAATTCCTAAGAGAATAACCAGTATTCTTGATTATGATGCTTTAATATGATAGTTTCTCAAATTGCTACTCTTTCAAAGAAAACATATCAATACAGAATGAAACATTCTCAAACAACTCCAGTGTTAGAAGAAAATTCATTAGGACAAATCGTAGATGCAAAATCTTCTTATGGAACTATTAATGCGATAAATAACAAACAAAATAATCATTATTCAAACTATTATAATCCAGGTTGGAAAAATCATCCAAACTTTAATTGGAATAATCAAAATAATAATGTTAATCCTCAATGGGGGAGCAATCCAGTAAACCCATTAGGAAATATAAACAATCCAAGAAATTCCAATTATTGACCTTCTAATCCACCAGGTTTTTATAATAACTCCCAATTTAAGGAGAAGAAGTTATGTATGGAAGAATTAGTTTTGAATATGGGTAATCAATTACAAAATCAAGGAAATGCTATAAAAAACATAGAAAACCAATTAGGGCAAATTGCTTCTGCATTAAGCAATAGACCTGTTGAAACTTTACCTAGTAATGTTGAAGTAAATCTTAAAGATCAATGAAAAGAACAAATCAAAGCTATTCAATTGAGAGGTGGAAAAGAGTTGGAAACAAGAGCTCAAAAAGAAACTTTAATTGAAAAGGAAAAAGAAGAAACTGAAGGAGAAAATGAAAGTTTATATTCTAATTTTCCTCTGAAACCTATGAAAATTACTATTGAAAAACCACCTCCACCATTTCCTCAAAGATTAAAGCAACAAGATAAAGGAAAAAGATTTGCTAAATTCTTAAACATTTTGAAAAAATTGTTAATAAATATTCCTTTTGTTGAAGCTTTAGAACAAATGCTTGATTATGTTAAATTTAGGAAGGATATACTCAATAAAAAGAGGAAGTTACTAGATCATGAGACTGTTGCACTCAGTGAAGAGTGTAGTACTATAATTAAAAGAAAACTTCCTGAAAAACATAAAGATCCTGGTAGTTTCACTATCCCGTGTGCTATTGGTGAAATATTTTATGGGCAAGCATTATGTGATTTGGGAGCTTGCATAAATTTGATGCCTTTATCAACTTTTAAAAGATTAGAAATTGGAGACATATCACCAACTTCTGTAACTCTACAGATAGCTGATCGATCTATTACACATCCTAAGGGAGTTGTAGAAGATGTTTTGCTTAAGGTTGATAAGTTTATTTTTTCTGTACACTTTATCATTCTAGATATGTAAGAAGATAAAGAAATTCCAATTATTTTAGGAAGACCATTCCTAGCTGCAGGAAGAGCTATGATAGACGTTCAAAAAGGACAATTGGCTATGAGAATAAATGATCAAGAAGTAACCTTTAACATCTCAAAGTCAATGAAATATTCATCAATTGAAAAAGATTATGAATGTTTTAGAATGGATTTATTGATTATCTAAGAAATAAATATTTCAAAGAAAATTATGAAGAAAAAAAAGATGTAGAAAAAGATAATTTTGAAGAAATTGAAAGTGAAGAAGCTGATTATATTCAGGAAAAATATGAAACGTTTAATTCAACTGCACTAGGAAATAAAATATTAATTCCATCTGTTGTAAAAACCCCTGAACTTGAATTAAAGAATCTTCCAATTCATTTGAAGTATGTATTTTTAGGAGTTTTCAACATTACCAGTAATTATATCCTCAGACTTAAATGAAATTCAAGAACAAAAATAAATGGATACATTAAAAAATATAAAAGAGCATTTGGATGGACTCTAGCTGATATTAAAGGAATTAGTCCTTTGATTTGTATGCACGGAATATTATTAAATGAAGAACATAAACCAAGAATTGACCCTCAAAGGAGACTGAACCCTATAATGAAAGATGTAGTTAAAAAAGAGATTTTAAAATGGTTAGATGCTGGAATTATATATCATATTTCGGATAGTACTTGGGTAAGTCTAATTTATTGTGTTACTAAGAAAGAAGGAATAACTGTTGAGGAAAATGAAAACAATGAATTAATACCTATCAGGCAAGTTTCTGGATGGCGTATTTGTATTGACTATCAAAAATTAAATGTCACCACCCGGAAAGATCACCTTCCTCTTCCTTTCTTAGACCAAATGTTAGATAGACTTGCTGGGCACAAGTACAATTATTTTCTGGATGGATATACTGGTTACCATCAAATACCTATTGCTCCTAAGGATCAAGAGAAAACCACTTTTACTAGTCCTTATGAAACTTTTGCTTTCAGAAGAATGTCTTTTGGACTATGTAATGCACCTGCAACATTCCAAAGATGTATGATGTCTATTTTTAGTAAATTAAAAGAAAATGGAATAGAAGTATTTATGGATGATTTCTCTGTGTTTGGAACATCATTTGATGCATGCTTAAATCATCTCAAAAAAGTTTTGGAGGTATGCGAATAAACTAATTTAGTTCTGAATTGGGAGAAATGTCAATTTATGGTTGTAGGAGGAATTGTATTAGGACATAAAATTTCAGAAAAAGGCTTGGAAGTAGACCCTGTAAAAATTCATGTAATAGCTAAATTACCACCTCCTACTACAGTGAGAGGGGTAAGAAGTTTTCTTGGACATGCTAGCTTCTACAAGCGATATATTAAAGATTTTTCAAAAATTACAAAACTTCTATGCCAATTTTTAGAAAAAGACAAGAAATTTGAATTTATTGAAGAACGCTTGAATTTCTTTAAATTATTAAAGGAAAAATTAATCACAGCACCTGTAATAGTTTCACCTGATTGGGAGAAACCGTTCGAACTAATGTGTGATGCTAGTAAATATGCTATTGGAGTACGTTCTTGGTCAAAGATATGATAAAATTTTTAAGGTTATATACTACGCTAGTAGAACTCTTAATGATGCTCAAATTAACTGTATAGTTATTGAAAAAGAGTTACTGGCTATTCTATATGCTTTTGATAAATTTAGATCATATTTAATTGGAACTAAATGTATTGTGCATACTGATCATTCAGCTATTAAATATATGATGCAAAAGAAAGATACTAACCAAAGATTAATTAGATAGGTACTTTTAATGCAAGAATTCGATTTTGTGGTGATTGATATAAAAGGAACTGAAAATCAAATTGCTGATCATTTGTCAAGACTAGAATATCATGAAATATCTAACACCGATAATGAAATAATAGACAGTTTCCCTGATGAACAACTTTATAATATTAATGAGTGGAAAATACATTGGTATGTTGATATAATACATTATTTAGTAAGTAATATTTTGCCACATATGCTAACATTGCAGCAATAGAAAAAAAAAATTTTCATGATTCAAAATCATATTTTTGGGATGAACTATATTTATATAAACAATGTAATGACCTTATTATTAGGAGATGTGTGCCTTATTAAGAAACTGAGAAAATTATTCAAAAATGTCCTGATTTTGATTTTGGAGGACATTTTGGGATTGATAAAACTGCATATAAAATTTTACAAGCTGGATTTTATTAGCCTACTCTTTTTAGAGATGTTTACAGATATATCAAAACATGTGATAGATGCCAACGAGTAGGTAATATATCTAGAAGAAATGAAATGCATCTGGATTTCATATTAGAAGTTGAGATTTTTTATGTTTGGGGATTATATTTTATGGGACCATTTATTCCTTATTTTGGGAACCTATATATTTTAATTGCGGTTGATTATGTATCAAAGTGGACTGAAGCACAAGCTTTACCTCTTTGTGATGCTAAAAGTGTTTCAAAATTCTTAATGAAAAACATTTTCATAAGATACGGTATGCCGAGAGTGATTATCACTGACGGAGGATCCCATTTTAGGAATAAATATATTCATAGATTGGCAGAAAAGTTTAGTATTATTCATAAATTATCTACTACTTATCATCCTCAAACTAGTGGTTTAGATGAAGTTTCTAATCGTGAGATCAAACAAATTTTAGAAAAGACTGTAAATCCTAATAGAGTAGATTTGTCTCCTAGACTAGATACTGCATTATTGGCATACAGGACTGCTTATAAAACTCCTATTGGTATGACTCCTTACAGGCTTATATATGGAAAGACTTGTTACTTACCAGTAGAATTGGAGCATAAAGCATATGGGCGATTAAAGAATTCAATTATAATATGAAAAATGCTAGTGAGAAGAGAATGTTGTAATTGAATGAATTAGAAGAATTAAGAATGAATCTTACAATAACAATAGAACTTATAAAGAAAAACTGAAGTTAAGACATAATCGAAAGATTAACCAAAAGAACTTTGAACTAGGACAATAAGTTTTGCTTTACAATACAAAGTTGAAATTATTTCATGTGAAATTGAAGTCTCGTTGGTTGGGACACTTTGTTGTGACTCAAGTTTACGCTTATGGAGCAATTGAAATTGAAGATCCTAAGACTGGGAATAGATTTAAAGTAAATGTACATAGATTAAAACCATATTTTGAGGGTAAAAGACAAAATTTTTAAAGAGGTTTTAATGCTCAGTCAACTTGAATAATACCTAAATAGGTTGGGCTGACGACGTTAAACCAAGCGCTTTATGGGAGGCAACCCATAATTATCTTTAATAATTCTGTGTTTGTTTGAAATTATTGTTAATTTGTAGTAATATTAAGTCCTACTAATAATATTTACCCTTTGATTATCATAGAATTTGAATCCATAGAGAAAATTTGGAACGTATTAGACCACGGCATTTTTATGCAATTTTTTGCTTAGGGCACTGAAGGCTCGCTCGAAACCGCCGACGACGGGTTTTTCCCGATAGCTCTGATATTTAATTGCATGAAGCTTGCCGACAGCGGCTTCGAGGCTACCGAAAGCGGGATCGGCGAGTGGGCAGTTTTTCGTGTTCTAATTGATGATTTTTGGTGGTTCTTAGCGAATTCGTCCTTTATAAACTCATATTGGCGGTTCCTAAACACTCAAAGCTCCAAAAAATGAATGAATACTCTCTCAAATCCTTCTCAAATGGCTTCCAATTCGATTGATAACCCAAGATTTCGAGTGTACAACCAGAGAAATTCGTCAGAGCGAAGGCACAACGACTTTTTAACAAGGTATTCTCGAAGAGAAGATTGATTAAAGAATGAGGATTTGTCAATAGAGGACAAAGTAATCCTTCGTCACCAATTGAAGAAATAATTGTGCGGATAATATGGAAAGTGTTTTGCTACACTACTACTGTAGTAGTCGTTCCAGTGGTTGAAGAATTCTACGCCAATTTACATGGAATCAACCAAGGAAGCGTTTATGTGTGAGGTAGGTGGAATACATTCAATTCTGGAAGAATTAATGAGTTGTATATGCTTGAAAATGTTCCAGTCTGTTATTATTCAAATTTCATGCCAACGAGAGAAAAAATCCATTAGTAACAGACATGACACCAATGCTCTTGCATAAAATCAAGAATATGGAGAATCAGGTACAAAACTTAACGAGTACAGTTAGCAATATGTATGATTTCTTTGATCATATCGATTGAAAAATGAAAGAACATTATGATAATACTGGGCAATTCGAAGCGAGTTTGGTGCAATTGATGAAAAGGATGGGATTGATCTATGAAGATTCAACTGAAGAATTCCCATTCCGACCTTTTTACAACCTGTTCGTCCACATTCAAGCAATGGGAGATATCAGAGGAGAGACTAGCACTAGTTCTGAAGAGTAGTAGACTTGATTATGTTGTGTTTGATTTGAAAAATGTCTGTATTTGTGTGTGTATGATTGCTTTAGTTTGCTTTTTAATCTCAATATAGATGAGATTAAATTTGAAATGTTTGTTTTCAGCATTTTGAGTGTTATGGTTTGGATTGCGACGCTGATTAGATGGATTTAGGTTGAAAGAATACCTACTTGTGTCTGTTATGTATTGTGTGTTGCAAACACTTAGATTTAATATATAAATGTGAAGTTTTGTTGTGTGAACATTTATTTGTGTTAATACATCACTTAATCACTTAAAATATATGATAAAAAGTATCGAACGGATGATGACGAGGCTTAAAATTGATCGAAATCGAAAAATTTAAAAAATGATCAATTTTTTAGAATCTCGCTGACGACGTGATTTTCCTAAGAAGAATAGGAAATTAATTCAATAGATCCCGCCGACGGCACGAACGACCCCGCTGACGGCACGATCGTAAAAAGTACCTATTTACCTTGATCTTGACCAGTCAAATGCCACTATTCATCATCTTATTCCCCTTTTTACCCAAAAAGTCGAACTAGGGCTTAAGAGATCTTGGATTTGGAGCTATTTTAACAAAATCTAACACAAGATTTCATCTTCCCATGGTAAGAGCTTCACTCCTATGTAAAATTTTTTTTTCACCATGAATTTCTTCCACATTAAGAAATTTTGGAAAATTTGAAAATGTGGAGAAAAGACATGGAAGAAATTCATGGAAATTTGATTTAGATTGTTTTAAACCCCCTTTAGAAGTCATTGTATTGTTATTTTGGTGATTAGTTTGGAATTTTTATGATTTGATAGATCGAACTATGGCTCCAAGTCAAAAGAGAAGACTAGAATTTAATGAAACTCAATTCGTTAATGCGAAAGCACAAACGATTCAATCTACAAAAGTAAAAAGTTTATACAAGATAGAGTTTTCGAGAATCCTGGATGAGAGGTAGAAAGAGTAATCAAAGAAAGAGGATGGGAGAACTTTTGCTATACAACCAACAAGGCTGCTATTGAAGTTGTTAGAGAGTTATACTCCAATCTTACTCAACTTGAGGACGTGTCAGTCCAAGTAAGAAGATTTTCTGTTGAATTTATTGCTAATCACATTAACTCTTTTTAAGAGCTTCATGATTATCTTTCTAGCAAGTTTGAAACATTTGGAATAATGGAATGTCCATTGAACAATGTTATCGACTTTCTCACTGATGGGAAAGGTGTTTGGAAAATTAAAAATCGAGAACAGATTAACTTTCCATTGTCCATGATGAATGACAATGCTAAGGCATGGCATTATTTCATCTGTTCGACTCTGCTACCGACTTACCATCATAGTGAAGTCTCTAGAGAAAGAGTGCATTCTGAATTTCTGTATTCAGAACAACCTAAGCATTAATGTGGGGAGAATAATTTATAAGAATATTATGGCTACTACGAGGAGTGAGACAAGTGGATATTTAGGGCATCCTGGCCTTATTTATGCACCTTGTCAACTATTTAGAGTTGAAGTAAGGGATGATGAGGAATGGGTTTATCCTATGAGACCCATTAGTAAAGAAAATATTAAGACTTATACATCCCATGAAGAATGGAGATCAGGGAGTAGGAGCAAAGAACCTTCTACTAGTAGAGACATCCCTTCTACTAGCTATGACCCTCCTGCCTCTAGTCCCCCTACTTTGTATGAACTGATGAATGCCATGACCCTGCAAAGGAAAAGTTTTGAACAGTTGGATGAAAACCTGGATAGAATTGATCATAGGATTGAAGGGCTAGAGAGAAGACATGATCATGACAGTAAGTATCTTCAGAGTCATTCAGATTTTGAGATGGCTTATTATGATGCTCAGGCTAGATACAACTGAGGAGAGCCAGATGTGACTTTTCCAGATTACCCCAGGTATACTCAGTATCAGCCCAATCCTCCTACTGACCAGGGTGATGAAGACATTGCGTGGGACTTTGATGCTTGAGATTTTAGATGTAATGTGATATATTTGTTTGTTTGTTTATTTTGCTTGGCGTACTTTGATTTATATTGTATTTTGTGGATTATACTTTATTTTTTGTGATTTGTGAAAGTTTGGTATTATGCATTTTTATTTCTGGATGTTTGTGATATTTGTGATTGTAATTGTAATTGTGAATTATTTAGTTTAAAATAGTAAACTGTTTGTTTTGTTTTGTGAAATGCATACGTCCTGTGTAGTGTAGTTAGTTGTTTTTATTTGATGTTCAGTTTTATATACTTGTTTTAACATTTCATTACCCCAACAAATTTTTAAATTATTATGTTTGTAGAAAGGTTTTTAATATTACAGATCACTTGAAGTTAGAAATTTTGAAAAGAATCTGCAAATTTCAAAAAGACAAAAATGCCTAAAGTGTAAAGGTATGAAATTTATATTTAGAATTTTTCTTTAACACATATACTATTTCTATTTATAGAAAATTTTAAGTTTGGGGGAGGGAAGAAAAATCTTAATTACTATATGTTCTCAAATAATATATTTTCAAAAATTATTACCATGATTTTTGTGATAAAATTTAATTTAGATAACTATGTTTAGATTTTATCTAAATATTTTAAAAGATTTAAAGAAATAATTTTGATAATGAAAATTAATTTTGTAAGTTAAGATATTTAGGATAAGGGGATAAGACTATAGTTAATTATTTAAAGTAAAGAAAACTATATTTTTAAATCTTAAGAATCTTAAGAATTTATTTGAGAATGAAAGAATTGAGACTCAAATAATGTAAAAACTATGAAGTACATATAAGGTAAAGAATGTTTAAAAGTTTCAAATTTAGGAAAAGAAGAGTGAAGTTCAAAATTATTAACAGGCTATCCATATATAGTAATCCTCACTTGAAAAAGAAAAGGAAAGAAAAAGAAAAGGATTGAAAAGAAATCTTTGAAAAGAAAAAGATAAATATATAGGATTGAAAAATAATCCAAAAGAAAAAAAATAAGTGAGGAAAAGCTTGAGGAAATTCCTTATCAAAAATTGGCTTCACTTGTGTTAACCTAAACGAAAAACTAAAAGCATTTCTGAACTTATATTTATGATTAGTTTCTTATAGTTTCTTCATGAATTTCCTATGTTCTGAATACTCTAAGTGAATTAATATTGCAACATATAGTCATTCTTGAAATGAATAGAAAAATAGAACTCTTAAGCTTGATGACTAGATAACCTTATACCTGCAGAATTAATTTAATTATTTGAAAATCTTTATAAGAATTCTTACTACAATATTTATTTAAATCAAAAATATAGTAATTCTGAATTAAAACTTTACCACAATGAATCATAACTTTTATGTAGTATTAAGGATTACTTGAGGATAACTAATAGTTAAGTATGGGGGATTTTGACCCAAGGAAAACAGGTTAAGATCTTCATGCCTGTTTTATTCTGATTTTGATGATATTGCACTTTAAAGAAGGGTATTTTTGGTGTTTTTCTGCAGGTATTAAGATTTAAGGACAAAGGAGCAAAAATATGTAAAAAGGAGCAAATTTGAAGCAAAAAGGACCAAATTAAGCAAAATTGACCTAGGGCGCCGATGACGAGGTTGATGGCACCGACAGCGTGATTTTCCCGAGAGTTCAGAATTAATTCCAAGGAAGGCCACCGACGGCGGAGATCGAGGTCGATGACGGTGGGGCCAGTTTAAAAAGTACTATTTCTAGAAGGCCGCCGAAGGCGAGCTCGAAGCCGCCGACGGCAGGATTGACGGATTTTTCTAGAAATACATCGAATGTGGACGATTTTTGAAGGGGTGCCTGCAAAACCCTTAGAGACTCTTCTACAACTTTAAAAAGAACAAAATTAGTCTGGAAAAAGTGTCTCATACGTCTCCTACATGATTATTAGTGAGTCCAAAGTGTTTTAAAGAGTTTATTATTGAGTCATTAGTGTTGTTATTTAGTGAGTAATGAGTTCAAATAGAGATTTTGTGAGGAATTATTTAAGGGATTGTAAGAGTGGAAGGGAAGTGAGAGATCTCTTCTGCATTGCCATTTAGAAGGAGAATTTCGTGTGCTGTTAGAAAGGAAGAAATCTAGAGGAACTTCAAACAGTTTTCTTAGGGAGGAATTTGAGATAAGTATTGTTTATTTACTATTGTTTGTAGAACTTTACTTTATTATATGAAATCCAAGTTTTATTGCATCCTTTCCATGAATTCTGAGTAGTTGTTCTGTCTTTCTCCTAGTTTTGATGTTTTTATGAAATGATTAAATGAATTAGTTTATTAATAAAAAATATTAATAAGTTGTGATGATACTATACCTAAACCTACTTTACTATACGAATTGGTCATTTGTATTGTTAAAATCTGTAAAGAATTTTTAAGACATGACCGTGGGCTAAGAATTCTTAACTAGTATGTATCACATTTTTCTTTGAAAGGTAGATGGATAAATCCTTGAAAAGAGAAGTGCAAATAAATAGGGAAATAATATTCTTCGGGCGTAGAATTGGAGATTTTAGAGTGACAGGCTAAAATCCTCAATTCGGTCCTATCGTTTGGGTGCTAAGGTGTAGATTGTTAGCCCTCGGGCGAAGGGAACGTGGGAGCTCCAAAGTGAGAGCCAGTATCCTTCCAGCCTAGCCGCAGATTTAGTAACCAAGCATAGGATTAGTCAATGTTATTTATAGCTGGACCAAAGGGTAAAGAATATGTATGCCCATATTTGGCATAACACATATAAAACTAATTCTAATTATCATTTCACTTAAATAACTTAACAAAGAAGAAAGTTTCTTGCTAATACATATTTTTGAACTTAACTTTAGTAGTATTAGATATGTAGAACTAGCTTAGATATAAGAATTTTATTATCGATTGTATATTAGTGACGGAGAGGCAAATTTGATTAGATCTAAATTTTATCTTGGTTTATATAATCCTAGTCTGTAGTCTTTAATATTTTTTTCACTGTGGGATCGATAACCAGGACTCCACTAGAGCCCTGTATTACTTGACCGATACGTATACTTGCGAAGGTAACTCTACGAAAAAAGTTTATAATATTTAATTGTTACTAAAATTAAAATTACGCTCCTAATCAAGTTTTTGGCATTGTTGCTGAGGATTTATATCTTTTAAAACTGGTGTCGAATTCTTATATTTATAAGTATATTTAAAATCGCTGATACAATATATTCTTGCATATATAAAGTCCGCTGGTCAGGTATCTCTTTATCTTCCTCCATATGAAGTACAATGAAATCAACAGAAAGATAAATTGATCCACTTTAACCAAAACATCTTCTATAACTCCTTTTAGATATGTGATCGAACGATCTGCTCATTATAGAGTTATAGTAGTTGGGGTTATTTCTCCAAATCACAGTCTTTTGAAAATTGATAGAGGCATAAGGTTAATGCTTACACCCAAATCACATAAAGCTTTTCCATAGAATCTGTATTCAATTGCACATGGAAATGTGAAACTACCAAAATCTTTAAGTTTTTCAGGAAGGTTCTTCTGTATTATTCCACTTCATTCTTCAAAAAATGCAACTGTCTCATTATCTTCAAACTTCCTCTTTTTGTTAAGAATATCCTTCAAAAATTTCATATAGCTCAGCATTTGTTCTAAGGCTTCAACAAATAGAATATTAATGGTAAGCTTCTTAAATATCTCCAAGAATTTTGAAAATTGCTTATCCAACTTTTGTTGACGAAAACTCTGAGGAAATGGAGGTGGTGGCTTTTCTAAATCAACCTTAGGTGGATAAATTGGTCTTTTCAAACCTTTCAGAGCGTCCTCTTTTGGTTCTTCAATCCTTTCTTTCTCTACTACAATTTCTTTCTGAACTCTACTTTCCAACTTTCTTCCACTTCTCAGCTGAATTGCTTTTTCATGCTCTTTTTTTATCTCTTGGATTCACTTTAGTATTACTTGGAAGCATTCGTTGGGATCTATTACTCAATAAATTTATAATTTACCCCAATTAATTGTCAATATTTCTGATGGTTACTCGTTAAATTTGCAATTGATTTCCCATATGTGACACCACTTATTCAATAGACAACTTCTTCTCCTTTAATTGTAAAGCATTGTTAAAACCTGGAGTATAGGTTAGTCTATAATTATTATTTCCTTGGTTGTTGTAGTTCCCCAATAGTTTTACTTGGTGGTTCCCCCAATGTTGATTAATACCACCCTAATTATTGGTATTTCAGTTAAAGTTTGGTTGATTCTTCCAACCTGGGTTATAATAATTGGAATATGGGTTATTAGGCTTACTTATAACATTCAAAGTTTCTGTGAAGAATAAGAATCAACCATTTGGCCAAGTGAATTTTCTTCAATCATGTAATTTAGTTGAGAAAAATTCATCCTAAATTGGTCTATCTTTCTTGAAATTGCAGAAACTTGATTTGCTAATTTTGCAAAAGCATCATTGTCATGAACACTGGATACCTTTTTAGCATTTAACCTATTTAGAAGGCCATTAAAAGTTATTAGTAGCCATTTCTTCAATTAAAGCATAAGCATCAGAAAACTGTTTAGACATTATTGATCCACCAGCAGCAGCATCGATAATTGATCTAAGAGATCCAACAAATACATTTTAAAAGGTTTGAATTATAACCAATCTGATATCAACTGATGTGGACACTTCCTGAGGAGATCTTTAAATCCTTCTCATGCTTCATATATTTATTCACCCTCAAACTGACAAAATGATGTAATATCATTTCTCAACTTCGTAGTCTTCGATGGTGGAAAATATTTAGCAAAAAAATTTTTTGTTAAATCACCCTAAGTTTTGATAGATCTAGGTGCTAATGAATTTAACCATATCTTAGCTTTATCCCTTATGGAAAAAGGAAAAAGTCTGAGTCTAATAGCATCATCCGAAACACCATCACATTTAAAAGTAGCACACAACTCTAGAAAATTAGCAAGATGCAAATTAGGATCTTCAGTTGTTGCTCCCCTAAACTAATTATTAGATACCATTTGGATAATAATAGGTATAAGTTCAAAGGAATTAGGAGCTCCAACAGGGTGTTGAATACTACCATGAAGTTCATCCACTGTGGTGTTAGTAGAATCTTTTAAAGGTCTGAATTCCTGATGGCTGCCAACATTTTGATTTTGATAATTTTCCATTTCTTGAATATTTTGATCATCTTCAGAATTTTTAAATTTTTTTTTCTGATAGTTCTTTCTAATTCAGAATCGTAAGGCACAAGTCCCTCAGAACCTGAACTATGCATACAACAATAAAATAAAACAAAACACAACACACTAACAAAACTAAAGAAAAGCAAAAATTTAAATTTTTCTTAATTTTCTTTAAAAATACAGTTTTAATTAATTTCCCTGGAAACGAAGCCAAAAAATTGATCCCTGATAAATATATGTGCGCCAAAAACTTGACTCCACACCGAATATATGTGCTTATGATTTAGATATGAGAATTATGATTTTATAATATGGGATATTACGCAAGTAGACATATCGTTTATTAAGTAATATAGGACTTTTTGATTAAGCCCCGAGATATCGAACCCACAAGGTAATATAAAAACTTTTTAAAATTATACTTTTACTTTTTTTAATGACTTTTGTAATTATGTTTTGATTTGAAAAACTTGAAAATTATTTTTGGTATTTTTAATTAAAGCTAAGCAAGAAATGAAAATTATCTGAACATTAAAATGCGATATAAAATAATAGGAAATAAAATAATTTTTTTCTTTCTCTTATGAAGCAATAATAATTATGAAAGTATTGTTGTGGAAGTATTTAAATGCGTTGTGATATGAGGAGCAAATCTATTCTTTACCCTTATTTTGTTTCATAAAGATCATTGGTTATTTTGAAATTTTAAAATCTTGAACATGGTTAGGCAAGGAAGATACTAGCTCTCACTCTAGAGTTCCCTCAATTCCCTCCACCTGGGGGCTAACTTCTCATAACAAAATTTAAAATATCAAACCAAATTAGGGGGCTTTAGCCTGTCACTCTAAAGACCTCTAATTCTACTCCCCATTAAAAACATATCTCCTAAACATTCAATTATATGGACTACAATTCTCATCAATATAATTGGATGTGATTTATATCATTTGTTGTTTGAGACAATATCACATTGGATCTTACATAATCTCACAACAAATTTAACATCTTAACTGGCCAAATTAAGAAGTAAATTAAGTTTTTGGAATTAAATCTTCACAACATATTCCAACTTTAAACACTTATACATTCCACAACAATCCTAAATAATTTAATTACTTATTTTTTTAAGAAAGAAAACGATAAAGAAAACTACTCAAAATTCATGAAGAAAACACAAGCAAACATTGATTTGAAAATAGAAATCATAAATAAAGCACAAAAATAAAAACTAAATATAGAAAATAGAAGTAAACACTTATCTGGAAATCCTCTCCACAAGACTCCAGAAGTTCCTTTCAAACTTTACTTTTCACTGGACAACACTACAGACGTTGGCGCCCAACTCTGTTGACTCCAACTCTGACTTTAGACTTCAATAAATACTAGATAAATGAATGAAAGTAAATTGGTGGAAAGAAAGTTTCACACCAAACTAACTAATTAGAAATAATAAAAGACTGAAAGTAAATCTCCTTAAACTAGAATGAAACTGAAAACTAGATAAGGCTCTTAAAAACTAAACTAAAATACTAACTCTCCCTAAAGACACACACCCTCTCACACACATACGACATAACTTTAATAATAATCCAAAAGGTGCCTTAGTGTCTCTTCAAATCATTTCCCGATTCAACGTAGATGCACCCCTTCATTCAAATTTGCCGCCCATGGGAAGTTAAGGAAGTCACTGTCAAAAGTTGCTTTGAACACCCCTTGAAATTCGCACAAAAAATGAATAAAATTTGATTTTTAACTGTGGCGGCTAAGCGTCGATTTTTCATTTTTTTATTTTTTTTGCTCAAAATTTGATGAAATTTTTGCTCCTTTCATCACAATCACTTATTTTCTTTATAGCTGCAAGAAAAACACAAAATACCTTCCATTACAGTGCAATATCATCAAAAATAGGTATAGAAATGTGCGTAAAAACACTATATATGTTAGGTGTATCACCTAGGCTCTGTCAGCATATTTTTAGGTTGAGCGTTGTATTTTGAAAAGGAGGTCGCTTACAGAAGTTGTCGGTGAATTTTTAATTTAATTTAAATATATAATTTGAAAAGTAGTATTTGATTTTTGAAAATAATTTTAAGTTTAAAAATTTTAAGATATGAAAAATCAAACCGATCTCACATCCCAAATAGTTTATATAAACGAGCACCGCATCACAAACCATGTATCTATCCCGAAGAATAGACACACTGCTTGACGATGGGGCTCGATTAAATAAACTAGAAGATTTGTGACATCCATTTGGTCTGCGAACCAATTTTATAAGCCGACAAGTTCTCGTGCTTAATATAAAGGAATTAAGCATGGTTTATATTATCTGGGTTCTTAAAGTTCCCAATAAGGGCAAGCCCCTATAGTTAATTACATCTTAAATGACAGGAATCATTTAAGAAAACTCTCGATAATGATCAGTGGTTTTGCTCTCAAGAATTTCAAAGTTTAAGGTTTTCAAACAATTGGATTTTGGAAATTTCAATCGAGAATGGATCAAATTTGGAACAGTTTATTTTAAGAGTCTGAATGAAGAAAGTAGGAGAGGCTGAGGATCCAAGAAGAATCTTGGCAACTTCCCAAACTATCTGATGTTTGGATTCAATTATGGAAAATTATTTAATGTTTCTATCCTACTGATTTTAATTAATTAGGACTTATATTTATATGATATAATCACACAAATAGCCTCGAAGATGTGAGGGTTTATGTCGTACTGAACGACTACCTCGGAATCCTAGGACCAGTTAGGGCTTAATTTACATGACATGATCATGTGAATGCCTAACAAAAAGTTGAGGATTTATTTTGCACTAGGCAAACTACCTCGAAGTCCTATGGCTTAGTTATTTAATTCTAAGAAAGTTTTGCTGAAGTAGACCCGAGTTTTGCTGATGACGATGGTCGTGCTGCCCACTGTACTCCAAGCTCCTTGTTGTTGCGGAGGTTTTAGTTTTAGAAAATGATAATCAGGAGATGAGAAAAGAATTTTGGTTTAGAAATCTTAAATTCCAAATATTTTTAATATTTTAATTAAAACAATTCTTAAAGTTGTTTAAATAGAACCGATTAAGATCCCACGATTCCGTCATCCCGGCACCATTATTTTCATCGAATTCACTTAGTTCAGATGAATTTGCTAAAATCAACAAAATGAGTTCCACACTTTCATTTAGACCGTGGGAAATCCCGTTAGCAACACATGGGTTACATCATCCGAGGTATTTCCAATCATTCAATGAGACGTTTTAATTTAGTTGCAATTGTAGTTTTGTTGTTCTATTTGTGATTAAATTTTGAGTTATTTTATATTTTGGAATGTTGTGGCGGTGAATTTTATCTTGTGGTGACTTTTAATTTAGTTTTGGGTTTAAGTTTTGTGACTATCCTAAAGGTTTCAGTTTTCATGCAACAATATTGTTTATCATGCAAGAAAACGTAAAGTGCGGTGCATGAAAATAAATTGCCATAAAGTAAATTACAACAAGATAAAAGCATACCTGGAGAGTCTTCCGTCATCCCAAGCTGCACTTAAAACACATGTTAAGGCATTTAAATATTTATAACAAGTACCTAGATAAGGCTAAGGGGAGGGTTTTGGTTATCTACCAAAATCTGTCGGCATATTTTTTTAGGTCGTGTGTTTTGTGTTTTGAAGAGGGGTCGCCTACAGAAATTGTCGGCGAATTCTTAATTTAGTTTAAATAAATAATTTTGGAAAGTAGTATTTGATTTTGAAAATAATTTTAAATTTGAAGATTTTAAGATATGAGATTAAACCGATCTCACATCCCAAATAGCTTATATAAACGAGCACCGCACCACAAACCGTGTATCTATCCCTAAAGATAGACACAATGCTTGACGGTGAGGCTCGATTAAATAAACTAGAAGATTTGTGACATCCGTTTGGTCTGCGAACTAATTTTATAAGCCGACAAAATTCCCCGCTTAATATGAAAACATTAAACGAGGGTTTATATTACCTGGGTTCTTTAAAATTCCCTATAAGGGCAAGCCCTTATAGTTAATTACATCTTAAGTGACGGGAATCACCTAAGAAAACTCTCGATAATAATCAATAATTCTACTCTCAAGGATTTCAAAGTTTAAGTTTTTCAAAGGATTGAATTTTGGAATTTCAATAGGGAATGGATCAAGTTTGGAACATTTTGTTTTGGGAATCCAAAGGAAGAAAAGTAGGAGAAATCACAGATTCGAAGCGAACTTCGGTAATTTCCCGACTATCCTATTGTTTGGCTTGGATTTAGGAAAGTCCTAATATTTATTTAAATGTTTTGATTTTGCCAATTTTAGTTAATTAGGACTTATATTTATATGATAGAATCATACAAATAGCCTTGAAGATGTGAGGGTTTATGTCGTACCCAAACGACTACCTCGGAATCCTAAGACCGGTTAGGGCTTAATTTGCAATGCAAGTGCCTAACGAAGAGGTTGAGGATTTATGTTGCACTAGGCAAACCACCTCGAAATCCTATGGCTTGATTATTTAATTCTAGGAAAGTTTTCTTGAAGTAGACTCGAGTTTTCGCGATGACGATGGCCGTGCTCGCCCACCATGCTCCGAGCTCCTTGTTGTTGCAGAGGTTTAGTCTTAGAAGTCATAAATCAGGGGGTGAGAAAAGTGTTTTGGTTTATAGAAGATCTTAATTTCCAAGTGTTTTTTATGTTTTAATTAAAACAAATCTTAAAGTTGATTATAACGACACCGGTTAAGATCCCACGGTTCCATCCTTCCGGCATCATTATTTTTATCAGATTCACTTAGTCCAGATGAATTTGCTAAACTCAACTGAATGAGTTCCACACTTTCATTTAGGCACGTGGGAAATCCCGTTAGCAACACGTAGGTTACATCATCCGAGGTATTCCCGATCATCCAACAGGACGTTTTAATTTAATTGTAATTGTAGTTTTGTGTTCTGTTTGTGATTACATTTTGAGTTGTTTTATATTTTGAAATGTTGGGGCGGTGAATTTTATCTTGCAATGACTTTTAACTTAGTTTTGGTTTCAGTTTTAGGGGCTATCCTAAAGGTGTGAGTTTTCATGCAACGATTGTTTATCATGCAAAAAAGTAAGTGCAATGCGATTAAATAAATTGCAATAATGTAAATTGCAAGAAAGTAAATTGCAATAAAATAAAAGCGTACCGGGAGGGTCTTCCCGTCATCCCAAGCTGCACTTAAAACACAATTAGAATATTTAAGCAAGTTCCTAGGTAAAGCTAAGGTAAGGGTTATGGTTTTCTACCAAGTTCCTAATCCTATAGCTAGTCATTTCCTATGACGTCTAGGTTCTTTGTGTTTTGGTTTAAGGACGATTTTCTTCATCAAAGAACAATTAAGTCCAATTGTTCTTATAAATGTCCTATCATGTTGAGGAAGTGCTTAAGAATAATCTTAAACATCTTTTCAATATTTCTAGGATTGTTTTAAGTCCAAATGGGTTTAATTATACAAATGAATTAATCGTCCGAGAATTCAAGTTTTGTTGTTATCTTGCTCGATGAACTAGGACATTTGAATATCCTATAAGTGAAGTAACATTTCATTTAATGTTCGTTTAGGAGTTATGATAACTAAAACTTTCGAGGGTAAATTGGTATTCAAATGATTTGATTTAAATTAAAGGGTTTAAATTGGGAATAGTGTTCAAGTTGCTTTATATTTAATTTCTTTCTGTTTTAAGTGTTGTTATTTAATTCAATTTAATTTAATTTAATTTAATTTAATTGAGTTTTAATTTTAATTTAATTTAATTCAATTTAGTTTGATTTGATGTTAAATTAATTTAATTTGATTTGATTTAATTTTAATTTAATTTGATTTAATTTAATTTAATTTAATTTAATTCAATTTAATTTAATTTTAATTTAATTTAATTTAATTTAATTTAATTTAATTTAATTTAATTTAATTTATTTCATTTAATTTAATTTAATTTGATTTAATTTAATTTAATTTAATTTAATTTAATTTAATTTAATTTAATTTACTTAATTTAATTTTATTTTTAATTTAATTTTATTTTTTAATTTTAATTGAAAATTTTAAAAGAGTTTAATAATTTAATTTTAGTTTAATGATTAAGTCTTTTAATGTTTTGAATTTGAGTTATCATTTTAATTAAGAATTGGATATTAATGAGATAATTAATTTAGGGATTTTTAAATTAAAGAATAAATCTATTCCTAATAATATCCCTATTTTAATAATTCCAATTTTATTATTCTTCCAAATATAATCAATTATTTAATTAAAGTTTAATCATTTTAAATTTGCTTAATGGGTTTCTACCCTTTAATCATTTAAATTTCAATCATCCAAGTCAAAAGAGGATCAAATATTTTACTTGTTGATTTTTTATTAAACCTAAAAGTTTTAATTAAGGATTAAAGATTTTAATTACCATTTTACCCTTTAAGCTTAATAATTTCATAACTCACTAAATTGAACTCAAATGAACTTGAAATTTTTATGTGACTTCACTCATATGTCAATAAAGACATGAGAGGATAAAATATGATTTTTCTGTATTTAATTTATTTATATAATTATTTTTGGTAGAAAATAGAGATTTTCAAGGAAAATTTAATAACATCACCAAGGGAAAGTTTCTGTCCTTAAGAAAATTAGGGGACATTCCTAGTGACCAGAGGACCACTTGGACCAATTTTGATGATTTTTTGAATTATATTATTTTTATTATAATTATTTTAAGTTTTGGAGTGTTAATTAATTTAAAAATAAAATAAATGTTGAAAAATGAATTTTATGTTTTTCAAAAATCTCTCTGATATCAAGGAAATCAGAGAAGCAAATTTTGCAATTTTCTGATTTTTCTATGATTTATTATAATTATTTTAGTTAAAATGCTAGAAAATACATTTTTTTTAATTTTAAAATTACCCTAGGGCTTTAAAATTTAATATTTCACTAAATAGACCTAAGAAAAATGTGGGGTTTGTTCCTAAGTGATTAAAATTTAAAATGTGACATTTTGGTGAATTTTATTATTTTTGTGATTTTTATTATTTTTTAATTATTAAAAATATTAAAATATTATTAAAAATCAACTTTTTTAGAAAATTGAAATTTTAATTTTCTTAAATTCCCCTGATATCAGAGAAGCTCCAAAACCAATTTGGTAAATTTTTGAAAAGTATTTTGAAAGTTATGAATTTTTAAAGTTTAAAATGACTAAGTGGCTTAATCAACCCAATTAGTGGGACTAACCAAGTCAAATTGACCTCAAATTTTTATGGTGGGTTCCTCTGATCCTAAAGGTTACTGGAGAATTGATTTCAAGTCAATTTGATGCATGGTTAACTCTAATTAATTAGAGATCTATTTTGGGTGTTTAAGCCAATTAGGGTTGTTTTAAATGAACTAACTCAAAACCTATTTTTCCTAGGGTTCTCTGGTCATAAGGAACATCATCAAATTTTCCCAGAATTTATTTCACAACATGCTGTTTATTGGAATTAAAATACTCAAAACAGTAACATGAACTTGAAAAATCAATAACTCTTCATAGGGATGGCCTCTGACTTTGGAAAATTCAGGGAATGTTCCCAAATTCAGAGGCTTCAAAAGCCCTATAGTCTCATGCCATGGTGAATTGTATACATGCATGGAGAATTAAAAGTATGCAGAGAGTAAATAAATTATAAAAAATAAAATACTTGATGAAATTAAATGCTTTTTTTTCCACATTATTCTCCTCTGTTCACTGAGCAAGAGGGTATTTTTATTTTATTTTTCTGATTTTTCTACACAAAGATATGAATTTTTGAAGTTTAGGGAATTAAATAAATCAAAAAAATACCCTAATTTTCTATTTATCCACGCGGCGCCAACTCATCCTCGGCATCTCCGAAACGCCACGTGTCGCGCTCCCATTCGACGCCGCCACCTGAGTCAGCAGCCCGAGCCCCGCGGTTCTTGTACCATCTCCTGGTCCGACGCCATCTGAGCCGTCCGTCCGCGCGTGTATTGAATGGACGACATCCGTTCATCGTCCCCGAGCGTCCTCACCCGAGAGCCGTCCACACTAAATCCCTAAGATCTCACTCGATACTCAATGGATTTTCATGTTCTTATGCTCTATGGATTCATCTTGAAGAGACGAACACATCTATACGGTTATCATGCATTGAAATTAAAGCATTCGAAATGGAGAATCTCCGAAGCTCGGGATGAAGAATTAGTTCATACCTTTGCTCGGAGAAGTGTGGCTTCAATCCGAGAGTTGTTGCACCTTCGATTGGATCCCAGCAAGCTCCGGATGAAGTCTCCTGGTCCAGTGAATCGTCTAGATGTGATTTCGATCAAGCCCGGTCACAAAGCTTGGAGGCTCGGAGCAACCGGGTGGCCTCGGAGATGGGGCTTTTGTCTGGTGGACACCTTCCCTTGGTCTGGTGAAGGTGTAGAACCAGTCAATTTGGGGATTGGCTCACTGTGGAGAAGTGTCCTGGTTTTGGGTGGAATTTCAACTCTGAAATTGAGCTGAGAAGAAATGGCAGGGGGATCTCACTGGGGATCAAGTGCTCTGTGTATGGGGAGGAGTCCGGAACAATTTTGGCGAGTTTCCTTAAGGTTTGTTTTCGGCACCTCTCATGGCCGAGAGGGGTGGTGTTTAAATAGGAGAGGGTGGAGGGCCTCCCGGGAGAGTTAGGGCTTGGGATCGACTGCTCTTGGCAAGAGAAGAACGGCTCCAATGGCCACTGGGGATGGGGCGGCTCGGCGAGTGAGAATTTCAAGTTGGGCTCACATGTGAGCTCTCGGCCATGGTGTTTTCCGGCGGCCTGGTGGCTGGCCGGCCAGGCATTGGTCACCATCCTGTTCAGGTGGGTCAGGGCTGGGGTTTGGTGCATTCAATTGAGGTTTGACATGTGTGAAGTGGTTGAAACAAAGTAGAAAGGGGAAGGGGTCATTTTGGCTCATTTTGGTCAACCCATGCAAATGGGTTGGGTACACCTTCCCATGGCTAGCTTGGGCTGAAGATAAAGTGGTTTAGGTCAGCTTAATTAGTGGGGAAGGGTCACCATCCAAGTACAATTAAGCTTAAGCATGGTTTAGTGGAGTCATGGAAGTGGCTAAATCACCCTTAAGGGAATCATTAAAGGACTCCCCCTTTTGCCAAATATGACATGGTGATGTGTAAAGTGGTCGCCATGGCTTGCATATGGCTTGTGCATGGCTTCATGGCTCCATTTGGCTTAGGAAAAGGTTGGGTCAATTTCATAAAAATGGGTTTTAAGAATTTTGGATATTTTGGTGAAAATTTGCATGAAGCTTGATTTGGAATGGTTTAATTGATGATTTTGAAACTTAGGGGTGATTTTGATTAAATGGATGATGAGGGAAAGTGCCATGTGGGCTTTGGATGGATTTGGGCTTCGAATGTGGTGAAGTGGGCTTTTAGGAAAGTTTAAGGGGAATGGGCTTTTTGATTTTAGGATGGGCATTTGGGTGAAGATTTTATGAAGGACTTTGTCAAATAAATTTCATAATTGGTTTAGGGATGTTCTATGAAGGGCTTGGAGTCAATTTGGTGTGATTTGGAGTTGAATTGGTTTGAATTTGGGTTTATTTGGTAAGTGGGCCTATATGGGTCAAAGTGGGCCAAGTTGGGCCAATGTTGGGCTAGGGTTAAAATTGATGTAAAATCAATGTTGAGAAATGTTTATGGGAGTGTTTCAAAGAGGTTTTGACTTTGGTTGGGCTTTGGTTTTGGGGTTTGGGCTCATTTGGGTTAGGTTTGGGTTTAGGTCAAAAATGGGCCTTTTAGCTTTAGGTTGAATTTGAGTGGGGTTTGGGTCTAAATTTTGGGCAAATCATGTTAGTGTTTTGTTTGTGGGAATGTTAAGGAAGATTTAGAAAAGATTTGGGGTTAATTGGAGTTGAATTGGGTGAGTTTGGGTTAGGTTTGGGTCATGGGTCCAAATTGGGCTTTAAGGCCAAAAGTGAGATTGGATCCAAATGTCAATCAAATTGGACTTGGATTTGGTCTAGATTGGTATTGGGGATGTTGAATTGAAGTTTAGAACTGAATTGGACCAGAATTTGGGTCAATTGGGTGGGTTTGGTTTGACATTGGGTTCACTTTGGGTTAAAATGGGTCAAATTGGGGGTTTTGACAAACGTAGGGTAAATGGACAAAATTGGCCCATGGTGTAGTTGGACAAAATGAAATTGGGAATATTTGGGATTTTTTGGAATTTTCTGGGAATTTTCTGAATTTTTGGATTTTTGGGTCAAGAGGGGTATTTTGGGTATTTGGAGGGTATTGGGAGGTATTTTTGGAATTTTTGGTATTTTTGGGTATGGATGATCAATTTAAGTGATGTGGAAATGTTTGGGAATGATTTTTGAGAATTTTGGATAATTTAGAAATTTTGAGAAATTTGGGTAATTTCGGGGGTTTTGGGTAAGCTAAGCGGGTGTAGGGTCCCGGGGTCAAAATTGAAAATTTGGGAAATTGAAGATTGGGTGGATGTAAGTGGAAAGAAGTCATTTTGGTTGAGCCATGAAGCCATATTAGGCCCAAATGAGCCATGAAGGGACCCATTTGAGGCATTCACTATGTTGTTCCTAACCCTCTTAGCCAAGGGCTTAGGGGTTAAGGACCATCCATGTGAATCACCTACATGAGTCAGGAGGTCAAGTTAGGTATGGGTGTAGTTTTAGGAGGTATGTGGAAGTGTAGTGTATAAGTGTAGTGTGTGTGTAAGTCAGCCCCTTCACCAGACCAGGCCACCCAGGGCAGTCCTAAGGCCAAAGAGTCCTATAGGAACTCATCCTTTAAACTTCCACATTTGATTTCAACCCTCTAGGTGATTAAGGGTCTATAGTCAAGTTTGTGGAGTTTGCAGGGAGTTAAAAAGTGGTTTGAATTTCTAAAAGGTGGGTCCCAATTCTATTCCTCTAAGACAGTCAAAGGAAAAGCCTAAGGCTAGATCCTAAGTACTAAAGAGAAGAAGAGAAAACCTCATCAAAAATGAGGTCAACAAATGGACCCCCAATAGGTGTGGTGAGCTGACGGAGCACACCGCGCGTATTGGCGTTGACCGAAACGATCAACAAAACCAACACAGATGTCCAAGTGACGAACTTAGGACGAAGTAGAAGAGTTTCCGCTGGGGAGTAGCAAGTATATCTCTGAAACTGGAGATTCCTGAACTCTCGCCTGGGAAAGAAAAAAAAAGGTGAATCCCAAATTACATGATCTGGGGGAATTCAATTTAGATTTCATTTTGTTTTAGTTTAAGTTTGACGTGTGAACTTAGATTTTAGTTTGGAGTTTCAATTTAGATTGAAGTTTGTCAAAATTAATTTGAGGGATTTGATTTGAAATGAAAAATGAAACTCTGAGGTTTTAGATGTAACATCTTCAACCTCGAAAGAAAATTGAATTGATTGGATTGAATCATTGCAATGAGGAGGGATCTCAGAGCAATGCGGTATTGGATGTAAAATCCTTAACCTCAAGAGTTTGATTTTGATGTATTTCATTGCTGTAGGGAAAGAATCCTAAAGCAATGCAGTCTTGGATATAAAATCCTCGACCCAAAAGTTTGAATTTGATGTATTTCAGTGCAATAGGGAAGAATCCTAAAGCAGTGCGAGTCTTGGATGTAAAATCCTCGACCCAAAAGTTTGAATTTGATGTATTTCGAGTGCAATAGGGAAGAATCCTAAAGCAATGCGGTCTTGGATGTAAAATCCTCGACCCAAAAGTTTGAATTTGATGTATTTCGAGTGCAATAGGGAAGAATCCTAAAGCAAGTGCAGTCTTGGATGTAAAATCCTCGACCCAAAAGTTTGAATTTGATGTATTTCTGTGCAATAGGGAAGAATCCTAAAGCAGTGCAGTCTTGGATGTAAAATCCTCGACCCAAAAGTTTGAATTTGATGTATTTCAGTGCAATAGGGAAGAATCCTAAAGCGGTACGGCCTTGGATGTAAAATCCTCGACCCAAAAGTTTGAATTTGATGTATTTCAGTGCAATAGGGAAGAATCCTAAAGCAGTGCAGTCTTGGATGTAAAATCCTCGACCCAAAAGTTTGAATTTGATGTATTTCAGTGCAATAGAGAAGAATCCTAAAGCAGTGCAGTCTTGGATGTAAAATCCTCGACCCAAAAGTTTGAATTTGATGTATTTCAGTGCAATAGGAAGAATCCTAAAGCGATGCGGTCTTGGATGTAAAATCCTCGACCCAAAAGTTTGAATTTGATGTATTTCGAAGTGCAATAGGGAAGAATCCTAAAGCGATGCGATCTTGGATGTAAAATCCTCGACCCAAAAGTTTGAATTCGATGTATTTCGAGTGCAATAGGGAAGAATCCTAAACGGTGCGGTCTTGGATGTAAAATCCTCGACCCAAAAGTTTGAATTCGATGTATTTCAGGTGCAATAGGGAAGAATCCTAAAGCGATGCGGTCTTGGATGTAAAATCCTCGACCCAAAAGTTTGAATTCGATGTATTTCGAGTGCAATAGGGAAGAATCCTAAAGCGATGCAATCTTGGAAGTAAAATCCTCGACCCAAAAGTTTGAATTCGATGTATTTCAGGTGCAATAGGGAAGAATCCTAAAGCGATGCGAGTCTTGGATGTAAAATCCTCGACCCAAAAGTTTGAATTCGATGTATTTCAGTGCAATAGGAAGAATCCTAAAGCGATGCGATCTTGGATGTAAAATCCTCGACCCAAAAGTTTGAATTCGATGTATTTCAGGTGCAATAGGGAAGAATCCTAATGCAAGGTGCGGTCTTGGATGTAAAATCCTCGACCCAAAAGTTTGAATTCGATGTATTTCGAGTGCAATAGGGAAGAATCCTAAAGCAATGCAGTCTTGGATGTAAAATCTTAGACCTAAAAGTTTGAATTCGATGTATTTCAGGTGCAATAGGGAAGAATCCTAAAGCGATGCGGTCTTGGATGTAAAATCCTCGACCCAAAAGTTTGAATTCGATGTATTTCGAGTGCAATAGGGAAGAATCTTAAAGCGGTGCGGTCTTGGATGTAAAATCCTCGACCCAAAAGTTTGAATTCGATGTATTTCAAGGTGCAATAGGAAGAATCCTAAAGCGATGCGATCTTGGATGTAAAATCCTCGACCCAAAAGTTTGAATTCGATGTATTTCATTGCAATAGGGAAGAATCCTAAAGCGATGCGGTCTTGGATGTAAAATCCTCGACCCAAAAGTTTGAATTCGATGTATTTCGAGTGCAATAGGGAAGAATCCTAAAGCAAGTGCGGTCTTGGATGTAAAATCCTCGACCCAAAAGTTTGAATTCGATGTATTTCGAGTGCAATAGGGAAGAATCCTAAGCAAGTGCGAGTCTTGGATGTAAAATCCTCGACCCAAAAGTTTGAATTCGATGTATTTCGAGTGCAATAGGGAAGAATCCTAAAGCGAGTGCGATCTTGGACGTAAAATCCTCGACCCAAAAGTTTGAATTTGATGTATTTCAGTGCAATAGGGAAGAATCCTAAAGCAGTGCAGTCTTGGATTTAAAATCTTCGACCCAAAAGTTTGAATTTGAAATATGATTTAGATTTGATTTGAAATTTGGAAGGATTGAATTGAGAATTTGATTTGAGATTTGGAAGAAATTGAATTTGAATTTGATTGAGATTTGAAATCTGGAAAGATTGAATTTGAAATTTGGAATGATGAGTTTGAACTCGGTTGAAATTTTGATTTAAGATTTAATTTGAAATTTGGAAGATCAAATTTGAAATTTGATCGAGATTGGATTTGGAATTAGGTTGAAAATTTGATTTGTGATTTGATTTAACATTCATGTTGATTTCGTTTATCTTTTAATGATTCAAATTTTATTTTATCGTTTATTTAATGTTTATGTGAATTTGGTGTTCGTCATTTTTAGATTTTTAAGGAAAGTTTTCTTTTATCTTTTTTTTTGTTTTATTTCTTTTCTGTTCTTTGTTCGAAGTTCATTTAACTTTAATGGCGTTTCCCAATCAATTTGCACAAAAGAGGTGAAGGCCAAAAATGTGACATGGTCACTTTCATTCCAATCATGTTGAAAATACATCATACAACTCGATCTGGAATACATCTCATACAATCCATGTAGACTCAAAATGGATTGTGTATGATCTTTGTCGATCCATCGAAAGAAGCATCTGTCAAAAATCCATGTCTGAATAGTGGGGTACATGGTTAATAACATCACCTTCCAAGCCATCCTTGGCAAGGATACCGGCTGGATGTACGTTGGAGGTGTGATATCTCCCATGTAACTCACAGCTCGTAAGGCCGGAGGTTCTCTAGCTCCGGGTCCGGTTGGAAATGGTAAGGTGTCTTCCTCGTCATCCATTCTCCCGAAAGTAACCGAGATCCGCTTCACTCGGTACTCCTGGTATGCAATGCTTAGCGATATCTCGCTCCGTTGCCCTTCGACATCATGACGGAACCTACCGGTAGAAGGTATCTTCACCGGCCCTCGAACTCACCCGGGCTCGCTTATCCGGAGGTCGAATCCGAACATGATGTTACACTCGTTCGGGAAAGAGATCGTGCGTAAAGGTCCGACAAAGTCGTGGTGATCTATGTGTGGGGGTATGCGATCACCCCGTCGAAGATGTTAATAATGCAGCTATTGGGTATGCAATCTGCTGGCAGTACCCTCCATGTTATCAATCTCTTTACCATTCTCTTGATGACTAATGGCATCGGATCCACTTGGCCATGACGGAGTATTCCCGGTGGGTTTCTCTTCCTGTCCTCCGCAAAGTTGTAACGGCATCCACATTGTATTGTGATTCTTCCTTTCCCTGGCATCCATCTCCGGGGTTCTGAGTAGGTATTTTCCCTTAGGCGGCCTGCTCGGCCCATTCTTTTCAAATCCCGGATACAATCCACGATTTGCTGTTGTTCATACTCGGAGAATACGTCGGTATGTAGCTCGAGGCCCTCTAGTATATTGATTATTCTACCTTTAATTCTCTCGAAGTATTCAAAGGTTTTCTTTTCAACATTCGCATTCTCTCCAGCTCGTATTCCGGAATGATCCGCAGATGGCGAGGCCTTGTGACATATTGTGGGATATATGGTTCAATCCCTTCACGTTCTCCCGCATACCTCGGCTCCTCGTGGATGATGCCCGTCGGGACATCCCCCGGGTTGCTTCGCAACAAGGTCATGCATCACCGGTGGTTCTATCCGGTGGCGTGGTAGCCTTCTTTCTTCCGATCTTCTAGAGATTTCCCCGGTCCTTTCGTTATCCTAGGAGCCGGCCTCCTTTCTTCGTGTTCCCGGTGAACCGGTGTCCTTGAAGTGTATGTGCTGGCATTAGCAACTGTCTCGTCATGCTGGTCCGCAGCTAGTTTTGTTAACATCTTACGGATACGACGATTCTTATTTCTTCATTGTGTTGCTGTGAGAGTAGCTCTCCGCACTTCTTGAATCTCCGTGGGCGCGGCGCTGACAAGCCTGCCCTCTGCTGTAGCGACTACAGACTTCATTTTCTTATCTTCTTCGGTGTTTGCTTTTCTTTTCTTGTTGTTGGATTGGTGGCTTGGGCCACCCACTTTCATCACTGTCCTGCCCGGGTAGTTCTTCTCGGTTAACCGGGACCCGGCCACTTTCCTCGTATCGTAGGCCCGCCGGTGCGAAATCCGAGTCAATCTCGATTATCGCTCCATCTTTCACCCTCTTTCATCGAGTGCAAGGCTTACGCCATTCTTAAAGTTCAGGACCAACCGCCCGTTCGACATTTCCCCGCGACAAGACAAGGAAAAGGATCGAGGCCGTACTAAGAACAAGAACATTAAGAAAATTTTTATTAAAGACAGCTTTTTTTTATTACTTCTTGTATTTTAAAATTTAACGAGAATGAAGTAGGATAAGATCGAGAAAGGGATTTTGATTTGGAAAAGAAAACAAGGAAAACTCTATTATCGGGATTTTATTTATTTTAGCACATTTTATTATTTTTGGGTTCGGACCCAATCATAAGTAATTACTTTGCCCGTGTTTCTTAGGGATGAAGTATTCATTCCTTCGAAACATCAGGTAGAGTAATACTTTTTCAAGTATCATCCGTTGATCGGAAGCATATGTCGTTCTCCCTGGCAATTCACTAGCTGGTAGGAACCTCCTGAGTATACTGCTTCAACCACAAACGGTCCTTCCCAAGTGGGCTCAAATTTTCCTCCTATCTTGCGATGTGCAAGGATAGGTCTCTTGAGAACGAGAACTAAGTCACCAACTTTGAAGGTTCTTGGGCGGACCGGCTTGTCATGGGCTTGAACCATCTTAGCTTGGTATAGTTCTAAATTTTGTTGCGCCGCAAGTCTTTTCCCTTCCAAGCTTTCTAATTCTTCGAGTCGTAATTTGGCGTTTTCTTCGTCGTGATCTTGTTTGCAATCGCAATTCCGAGTGAAGGAAGCCGAACCTCTAAAGGTAACATCGCCTCGGACCCATACACCGAGCGTAAGGTGTAGCTTCGAGTAGGAGTTCCGAAGGTTGTCCAGTAGGCCCATAAGGCTTCTAACAACTTCTCGTGCCAATTTCTCTTATTATCGTCCAAGGTTTTCTTTAAGATTTGAACGAGAGTTTTATTAAAAGCCTCGCCGAGGCCGTTTGCTCTTGGGTAGTAAATTGTCGAGTATCGCCGGCCGATTCCGTGTCTCCCGACAAAGTTGTTGATTTGTGTGCTTCCGAATGCCGACCCATTATCCGAGATGATCCCTGCGCGGGACTCCGAAACGGTAGACAACTTGGTTCTTGAAAAGCCGTAGCACGTGGTGTGCTTTCACTTCTCTAAGTGGAACCGCCTCGCCCACTTGGAAAAGTAATCCGTAGCCGCAAGAATGAAGCGATGTCCTTTTGAAGATGGTGGTTCTATCGGACCCACTATATCCGTGCCCCAACATTCAAATGGCCACGACGCAATTGTCGGATGTAGCACATTTGGAGGTTGGTGTAGAACCACTCCGTGCACTTGGCATTGGTGACGGCTCTTGGCGATTTTCATGCGATCGGTCATCATCGAGGGCCAGGTAGTACCCTAGTCTTTTAATTTTCATTTTCATCTTCGGACCCGACTCGGTGAGCGCCACGAGTCCCGAATGTACCTCTTTAACAATTTCACGGGCCTCGGACCCGCTTAGGCATCTTAGCCACATTTGATCAAAAGACCTTCCGTACAATGTGTTGTTTATTAATGCGTAGGATCGAGTTCTTTTCTTGATCCGATGGGCTAGCGACCTATCGTCCGGTAGCTTTCCCGTTTGCGGGTAGTCTATTAATGGCCGTCGCCAATCTTCCGTGTTTTCTCGTCACCGTTGTAACCGATTCTTCTTCTTTTTCGATTTGTGTATTGTGTCCATGTCAAGCCGTGATAGGACTCGACGTCCGTGAACCGACACTTCCATCGATTCATCTTGCAAACGAGCAAATTCTTTTGCGAGACGGGCTAAAGCATCTCGCTAAAGCATTTTCTTTTCGGGAATTTTGTAGATTGTCACAATTGGAATCGTTCCAACAATTTGTATAAGCATACCTGGAAGTATTGTTCGAGTCTTGGCTTTAAAATTCTGTATTGTCCAGCGATCTCGTTGAATGATTAACTCGCGAATCCCCGTAGATGTTGATGTCCGTTATCCCCATTCGAACAGCTTAATTCCGAGTCCCGTTATGAGGGCTTCGTATTCGCTTCGTTGTTTGTACACGGTTCCGTCAAGTGGTAGGAATATCTTAACATCCCCCGCTCCGGTGTTATAAAGATTAGCCCGATTCCCGCCTTACCGGCACTATCACTTGCGATTCTTCGTCTTTGTGTGTCGAAGATGCTCCGTCGAAATATAATTCCCAACGTCGATCATCGTGGTCTTCTAGATTCATTATTTGTTCATCCGGCAAATCGTCATCGAGAGGAGATTCGCCGACGAAGGGTGTGCCTGCGAGAAAGTCTGCTAAGACTTGTCCCTTCACGGCACGCGGAGGCACGAAAGTTATATCGAATTGCAATAATATCATCGACCATCCGGCAAGTCTACCGGAAAGTGTTGGACGAGTCATCAAGTATTGCAATGGATTAAACTTCGAGATCGAGTCGACCTTATGAGAAAGCATGTAGTGCCCGAGCTTTTGAGCGGTGAAGATCGTGGCCAAACAATGCTTTTCAATTGCGGGATACCTTACTTCCGTCGGAAGTAAACGACGGCTTAAGTAATAAAGAGCATTTTCTTTACCCTCATCATTGACTCAGGCTAACGAGGCTCCGAGAGAGTCGTCTAGAGCCGCGGTGTAAAGTATCGCTGGTCTACTCGAGACCAGGGTCGCTAACACAGGAGGTGTCATTAAATATTGTTTAATGTTCTCGAAGGCCTTCCGGCATTTTTCTTCCCAAATAAATTTGGCGTCGTTTTTAACTAGTGCCGAGAAAGGCCGACACCTACCCGACAAGTTTGAGATAAAGCGTCGAAGATATGCCGCCTTCCTTGAAAAGATCGTAGTTGTTTTAAGGTTTTGGGAGGCGGCATTTCTAAGATAGCTTTAATCTTTTCCGGGTCTATTTCAATTCCACGATGTCGGAGAACGAATCCTAAGAATTTCTCGGAGGTGACGCCGAAGGCGCATTTTAAGGGATTCATCTTAAGGTTAAATTGTCTTAATCGTTCGAAAACAATTCTCAAATCATACAGGTGGTTTTCCTTTACTTTGCTTTTGATGACCACATCGTCCACGTAGCATTCGACTTGATTGTGGATGAGATCATCAAAAATTCTTGTCATTGCTCTCCGGTAGGTTGCTCCCGCGTTCTTCGATCCGAATGGCATTATCGTGTAGCAGAAACACTCCGATCGGCGTTCGAATGCCGTAAGCTTTTCATCTTCCGGAGCCATTTTTATCCGGTTGTATCCCGAATATCCATCCATGAATGAGAATATTTCATGTGTCGAAGCAATGTCGATCATTAGTTCCGGGATCGGTAGAGGGAATTCATCCTTTGGACATGCCTTGTTTAAATCTCCGAAGTCCACACAAATTCCGATCCGACCATTCTTCTTTCGACCGGCACCACATTGGCTAACCAAGTCGGGTATTGTTCTTCACGGACAAATTTAGCGTCTATTAGCTTTTTAACTTCGGCTATGACTTGTTGTTCGATTTCTAGACGCATTCTTCTCGGGACCTCGTCCGACTGGGACGAAGTAGAATCCACTCCTAGCTTATGGACTGCGACCTCTAGAGCTAATCCCGGCATTTCATCGTAGTTCCAAGCAAAACAGTCTTTTAAATTCCATTAATAACTTGATTATTTCTTCGGAGTCTTCTTTATTGAGTAAGGAGCTAACAAAGGTAGGTCTAGGCTCTTTGCTAGTACCTAAGTTAACTTCCGTCAACTCATCTATTGTAGATTTAATTTCTTCTTCAAATTCTGGTGGAGCGTCTCCAATTTGTACATCTTCGAGTTCGTCTGTAGTTTCCATGCAGTTTTCATTAGATTTGCAAGTGACAACCAAGCAAAATTCAGTATCGTCAACTGACCCTACCGTGCCGAATCCGAGTCCATGCTTTGAATCGGGAGGACGACCGGAGTTATTCCATAATTTTTCAAAATGTTGTGATTGGCCTTTTGTCCATTGTCGAGGTAAGAAACCACGTTGAATTAAATTTTGAACACAGGGAGAGTACCACTCAAAAGGTAATTCCATTAATTCTGATGAAGTGACATCTTCGAATTGTACATCATTTTCAGTTTTGGAGGAAGAAGCACCACGGTAGAATTTGATTGGCCTTGCACTGTCGTTACGTACCTCTTTGACCACCATACCCTCGATCTTGCTCGACCGGATCGGGGTTAGGGTCATAGTATGTACGTAGTGGTTAATCTTCTCGTACATTGATTTGTATTCTTCGTTCTTCTCATCTTCGAGAGAGATCTTGAATTGCGGCTTCTTCGACTTATTGTCGCCGCTTCTTGTTTGATTTCTTTTTCTTCTTCGTAACTATCTTCCCAATCAACATTGATGGTCGGTTTCTTCGTCCAACTGTCCCTAGCGTCTCTACCACGACCTCGTCCCCGGCCTCGACCTCGGATGCGAGTTGTGGAGAAACCTTCACCATCTCGCCGGAAGGGAGTGGTGAGTGACTGTTGGACTAGAACTTCAGGTTCTTCGTCGTCCCGAACTTTCTTTGCTTTATTTGTTACGGTATCTCTGGAGAAGATCATTTTCTTTGGCGGTGCATAATAAGCTGCGTCTTCATGGATTCCAATTTCATGTACGGAGAATGGTTGTAAGTCAGCTTTGATGCACTGTTCGCCTCCATCGTAGTACTTGATGCACTGGTGTAGAGATGATGGTACCATCCTGTTTTCATGTATCCATGGTCGGCCCAAGAGAGCGTTGAACGACGTTTCGAATCAATTATGTGAAATTTCGCGGTTGTCTTTGCTAAGTCACCGGTCTTCATCGCAGCGTTATTGACCCGAGGGCTCTTTCTCCTTTCTGGTTGAATCCTCTTAATAACATTTTGTTTGCTTCGAGCTCACGAGCATCAATTTCCAAGTATGCTAGTGTTCGAAGACTCATTATATTGATTGATGCTCCTGGATCCACCAATACTCTGGAGAGCGTAAACTTCCCAATTGTAACTGAAATGTACAACGGTCGGTTGTGATCTGTCGTCCCAGTAGTAGGTCACCGTCCGTGAAGGTAACGCCTCGTCGTTCTTTTAACGAGCAAACCTCATCTAAGGAATCTCCGGCCATTTGAGCTAAGCAAATTTTCGGATCAAGTAAGGCCTTGATCGAGCTTCTCTCATCTCCTTTGATAAGATGAGAGCGTCGTAAATGCTCGGCTTGGCGGTAGTTTCCTAAGATGGGCTAGCACGTTGTAGTCCACTTTATTTCCATGTGTCTCGGCTTCTTCTCGAATGGGTATTTTTCCGCCGGGGTTGGTTCTTCTTGAACAACCACCGCTTTCCTTTGTCCTTTCGGACCCATTCTTGGAGGTAGAACTCTTCCACTTCTTAAGTCGACTTCGTAATTTCTTCGAATCTAGTGTTGAGTTTGCCGGTGTCTCCTCCTGAATCGGAATGACAGGCTCTTTCGGATTATCTTCAGAATCTGAAGGTTCTAACTCTATCGTGACTGGAGCTCCTCGAAACTCGCAGATAGATTCGTTGCTTGTTGAGCTTTCATAGCCTCCTTGATGGATGTCTTCTTCGTTATTTTGATCGTCGAGATTGTGTATGATTTGAGAATTGTTGTTGGTATCGAAATCGATGTCCGGATTGTCGCTAGTTACGTAATCGTTAGAAACGATCAAAACGTAGCCAACGCCATCACCCTTATCATTTTATGATCCCACCGAAGTGAGCAGATAATCATACAAAATCGAAGTTCGAGGGGTTTCTCCCCGAATCGGAAACAACTATCCTAGGATAAGCAGCCCCTAGTCTAGCCTTAGGAGTCTCGGTCCTCTCTTCTTCGTCGATTTTCTTCTTCTCTTCAATCGTCTCCTGTTGAGGTGGTTCTTCTATCGCAAGTGATAGTACCGGCTTAACAGGTCTCGAACTCTGAATTGAAGTTCGCACCGAGGCGGTTCGGATGCTGTCTAAAATCTTCTTCGAAGACCTCGTCCGAGCGGTAGTCCATCCATCGTCGGCTGCATAGGGATCTATCGGAATGACGGGATCGGTTGAGATAACATTGACGGAACCTCCTTTCCGGGGTTCCTTCATGTACTCCTTTGGGATAGTTATATTTTCTTTCCGAAGGTCGTCGTTGAGCCAACTTTTAAAGGTAATGCAATCTTCTATCTTGTGCCCAAGCATCCGGTGGTAGGGGCAAAGTTGGGATCACCGTTCTTGTTGACTTCCTCCGGTCTTTTAGGCTCGGCAGCTGGAAATCTGGAGTCTTCATCGGACTACGGAACATTTTCGACATCGCTTCATTCTTGAACGGATATTCTCTGCACGGAAGTTCCCTTAATGTACGTTGCGGACGAGACGGTTGTTCATACTCTGCGAGACGACCGATAGCTGGACCGGGGTTGTTGGTAATTCTGTTGTGGTTGCTCGCGGCCGTTCTCGGTGGTATTTGCATCGGTTGCTTGCCTTTGTCAACCGCTGCAACGATCCCGGATTTCTTTTGAAGGTCTTCACCGGCTTCGCTTGTCCGTCTTATCGGCGAAACTTAATTGCTTCGCCTCTTCTTGCAAGCTTCCGGCCTTGCTTAACAACTTCTCGAAAGTCTTAATAGTGAATCCTTTGAGGAGAAGTGCTATCGGGTCGTGAATGCTTTTAAGCAAGATGCCGACTGCATGTTGTTCTTGCAGTTGTGGTTCACACTTCATGCTTAAGTTCCTCCATCGAAGTATGTAATCCACCAAAGTTTCATTCGACCTTTGTTTCTCTACCACTAAATCACCTATAGTGATGTGGTGCTGAGCTCCGACGAATCGCTTGATGAAGAGGCTCTCTAGCTCCGAGAACGTCTTCACCGAACCATTTGCAATTCCGCATACCGGCCGAAGGCGATTCTCGACGGATCGTCGAAGAACTGTCGGAAGAGTAATACATCGCTCCCGCCGCCATTGCAACAACTGGCATGAAAGTGTGCAACATGCTGTCGGGGGTTCCCGGTTCCGTCGAAGGTCTTGAACAGAGGTGTTACGAAGCCTTTCGGGTATTGGACAGCGTCGAATTCTTCTGAGTAAGGTCTACCCGTCCGAATGGATGCCCCGCTCTTCGATTGTGCTAAGGCTTCGCACTCGTCTGTTCCACCAAGTTCTTGATATCCTTTTCGTGGATCATACTTTGTGTTGTATCCTTTTTCGGCTCGATCATCTTCATTGACGGATGTAATCTCCTTTCCTCCATCTACAATGTGAATGACCTCCGGGGTGTTTCTCTATGTGGTTGTACTTGACTCCGGAGAGTGGCCGCAGCTACGGCCATCTCTTCCATCCTTTTCGCCATTCGAGCGATCGTGTCGTCTTTTCCCGAAGCCGCCTTCTCATCGCCTCGGCTCCTCTCTTCTGCGGCTGCAGGAGCACCTTGCGAAGCTGATGAAGCTCGTGTCTCAACCATATTGATTTTTGCATATTCGTCGTCCATGAATTCCGATGAATCGATCTCATCTCCGAACTTTTCTTCTCTTTCTTTTGCCAACCGTCGGATATCGGTTCTCAACTTTTCCATGGCATCTTCCGACGGGGCTTTTCGTGTGTCTTTGCGGTTGTCATGTGATAGCCGTCGGGTCCCTTTTTCATGAGTTCCCTTTATCGCAGGTAGCACTTTCTTCGCATTCTAGCCTCCTGGCGAGACTTTCTTTCTCGGGCTGCTCGTTTCAATCTTAATCGCCCAGTAGTGGGACGCCATACCATCCTTCTAGCGAGCGGAAGGTCCAGGACCGGATGGTCCGTCGGCCAAATGTCGGAAGGTGGTATCCTCCCTAATCCGTAATCCCGAGACTACGACGGGCGGGCTAGCCTTCATTCTTTTACTTGGCTTTTCCGTCATGACGGCGGGCTCTACTCGGGGCCCAAGACGAGATTTGATCGGCACCCGCCCTATCCTTCGTAGAATCTCCGATACGGGGTAGTTTTCCTTCTTTGCTAACTTTTCTACCAAAGTTTGCGATCGAGTAAACGGCGTAGTTCTAGTTCTTTTCTTGCGGCTATCGTTGTAATATGCGGGCCGAGGTAATGTGGCAAGCAATCTTGCGAACATTCTCCTCATCCTCTCGTGGTGGAGAGGGGATGGAACCCGCTTCCTCCCAAAAGTGGAATGTAGTCGAGCGGCGGTGTATATTCCGGTAGCGGTAGTATATTCGGCGGCTACGGAATTTCCTCTAGAAGGCAATTTCGGCGGCTACGGCTTCTCCGGCGAACCTTCTACTTCGTTTCTTCTTTGGGTCCTTGTCGCTGACGGAATCTTTGAACTGGACCCGATTTCGAAAACGTAAGGTCTTACGAGAAGATCCGTACCCTCCACGGTAACGGGTTTACCATAGTTCCGGATTTCTTTCTCCTTCGATTTGGCGTAAGTCGGGCGAGGTGCGAAATAACTAGACCGGTGGGGGTAGTAAGAACGGTCCTCTCGCGGACGAGTAGTACTCCTCTTAGTCGGGATCCTTTGCGGGGAGGAAACTCTTGGGTCGACCTAAGGTTGAACTCGCCAGCGGCTCCTCAGCTTCAGATACCTTGTTCGTCAGTGCAAAGAGGGAGACGTCGGTGATCTTGACATTCATGTTTTCAAATCCTTGTCCAAATCGGATGATCCCATTGTCGGGCAGCTCATCCTTATAGACAGCGAAGTCCAGTCCATTGGTGAAGGAGAAAATCAGCTTTGGGGCTTCCATTTCGCGGAGGTAGATTCGGTTATCAGTCCCAAGTTATGCTTCTTTTCTTTAGGACGAAAAGAAAGGAATTGAAAAGAGTCCGAACTCATTCTTGTTCATGTATTTATAAGAGGGAATCATTTGTTAAAAGAGTCACTTATTAGAGGGTTTGTTTATTTAGAACGGAATGTTCAAAGGTGTAAAGAAGGTAAGGAATCCGATTCAGAGTTGGAAAGGAAAAGAAAGTCTTAAGCAAGACTTCTCAACTCGAAGGCTCATTCCTAAACTAACACCTATTGGGGGTCCACCCCACCTTAGAAATGAGGTAAAAGGATCTCGGAACCTCTCTGTTTAAGGGTGTCTAAACAGTGGTTCCTAAATCCGAGAGAATGTTGGCTATACTTGTCCAAGGTAGAAATGAACATAGTATTCCAAAGCAAAGAAGGGTAGTTTGATCCACAAGGGACATGGATACACTTCCGATTTTTGAAAGCAGAATTATTTGATTATAATGGAGAGAGGAATTTTCCCCAGCGGAGTCGCCAGAAATCTGTCGGCATATTTTTTTTAGGTCGTGTGTTTTGTGTTTTGAAGAGGGGTCGCCTACAGAAATTGTCGGCGAATTCTTAATTTAGTTTAAATAAATAATTTTGGAAAGTAGTATTTGATTTTGAAAATAATTTTAAATTTGAAGATTTTAAGATATGAGATTAAACCGATCTCACATCCCAAATAGCTTATATAAACGAGCACCACACCACAAACCGTGTATCTATCCCTAAAGATAGACACAATGCTTGACGGTGAGGCTCGATTAAATAAACTAGAAGATTTGTGACATCCGTTTGGTCTGCGAACCAATTTTATAAGCCGACAAATTCCCCTGCTTAATATGAAAGCATTAAACGGGGTTTATATTACCCGGGTTCTTTAAAATTCCATATAAGGGCAAGCCCCTATAGTTAATTACATCTTAAGTGATGGGAATCACCTAAGAAAACTCTCGATAATAATCAATAATTCTGCTCTCAAGAATTTCAAAGTTTAAGTTCTCAAAGGATTGAAGTTTGTAATTTCAATAGGGAATGGATCAAGTTTGGAACATTTTGTTTTGGGAATCCAAAGGAAGAAAAGTAAGAGAAATCACAGATTCGAAGCGAACTTCGGTAATTTCCCGACTATCCTATTGTTTGGCTTGGATTTAGGAAAGTCCTAATATTTATTTAAATGTTTTGATTTTGCCAATTTTAGTTAATTAGGACTTATATTTATATGATAGAATCATACAAATAGCCTTGAAGATGTGAGGGTTTATGTCGTACCCAAACGACTACCTCGGAATCCTAAGACCGGTTAGGGCTTAATTTGCAATGCAAGTGCCTAACGAAGAGGTTGAGGATTTATGTTGCACTAGGCAAACCACCTCGAAATCCTATGGCTTGATTATTTAATTCTAGGAAAGTTTTGCTTGAAGTAGACTCGGGTTTTGTTGATGACGATGGCCGTGCTTGCCCACCATGCTACGAGCTCCTTGTTGTTGCAGAGGTTTAGTCTTAGAAGTCATAAATCGGGGGTGAGAAAAGTGTTTTGGTTTAGAGAAGATCTTAATTTCCAAGTGTTTTTTACGTTTTAATTAAAACAAATCTTAAAGTTGATTATAACGACACCGGTTAAGATCCCACGGTTCCATCCTTCCGGCATCATTATTTTTATCGGATTCACTTAGTCCGGATGAATTTGCTAAACTCAGCTGAATGAGTTCCACACTTTCATTTAGACCGTGGGAAATCCCGTTAGCAACACGTAGGTTACATCATCCGAGGTATTCCCGATCATCCAACGGGACGTTTTAATTTAACTCGTAATTGTAGTTTTGTGTTACGTTTGTGATTAAATTTTGAGTTGTTTTATATTTTGAAATGTTGTGGCGGTGAATTTTATCTTGCAATGACTTTTAACTTAGTTTTGGTTTCGGTTTAGAGGGCTATCCTAAAGGTGTGAGTTTTCATGCAACGAGTTGTTTATCATGCAAGAAAAGTAAGTGCAATGCGATTAAATAAATTGCAATAATGTAAATTGCAAGAAAGTAAATTGCAATAAAATAAAAGCGTACCTGGAGGGTCTTCCCGTCATCCCAAGTTGCACTTAAAACACAATTAGAATATTTAAGCAAGTTCCTAGGTAAAGCTAAGGTAAGGGTTATGGTTTTCTACCAAGTTCTTAATCCTATAGCTAGTCATTTCCTATGACGTCTAGGTTCTTTGTGTTTTGGTTTAAGGACGATTTTCTTCATCAAAGAACAATTAAGTCCAATTGTTCTTATAAATGTCCTATCATGTTGAGGAAGTGCTTAAGAATAATCTTAAACATCTTTTCAATATTTCTAGGATTGTTTTAAGTCCAAATGGGTTTAATTATACAAATGAATTAATCGTCCGAGAATTCAAGTTTTGTTGTTATCTTGCTCGATGAACTAGGACATTTGAATATCCTATAAGTGAAGTAACATTTCATTTAATCTTACTATTTAGGAGTTATGATAACTAAAACTTTCGAGGGTAAATTGGTATTCAAATGATTTGATTTAAATTAAAGGGTTTAAATTTGGAATAGTGTTCAAGTTGCTTTATATTTAATTTCTTTCTCGTTTTAAGTGTTGTTATTTAATTCAATTTAATTTAATTTAATTTAATTTAATTGAGTTTTAATTTTAATTTAATTTAATTCAATTTAGTTTGATTTGATGTTAAATTAATTTAATTTGATTTGATTTAATTTTAATTAAATTTGATTTAATTTAATTTAATTTAATTTAATTTAATTCAATTTAATTTAATTTTAATTTAATTTAATTTAATTTAATTTAATTTAATTTAATTTGATTTAATTTATTTCATTTAATTTAATTTAATTTGATTTAATTTAATTTAATTTAATTTAATTTAATTTAATTTAATTTACTTAATTTAATTTAATTTTTAATTTAATTTTATTTTTTAATTTTAATTGAAATTTTTAAAAGAGTTCAATAATTTAATTTTAGTTTAATGATTAAGACTTTTAATGTTTTGAATTTGAGTTATCATTTTAATTAAGAATTGGATATTAATGAGATAATTTATTTAGGGATTTTTAAATTAAAGAATAAATCTCTTCCTAATAATATCCCTATTTTAATAATTCCAATTTTATTATTCTTCCAAATTTAATCAATTATTTAATTAAAGTTTAATCATTTTAAATTTGCTTAATGGGTTTCTACCCTTTAATCATTTAAATTTCAATCATCCAAGTCAAAAGAGGATCAAATATTTTACTTGTTGATTTTTTATTAAACCTAAAAGTTTTAATTAAGGATTAAAGATTTTAATTACCATTTTACCCTTTAAGCTTAATAATTTCATAACTCACTAAATTGAACTCGAATGAACTTGAAATTTTTATGTGACTTCACTCATATGTCAATAAAGACATGAGAGGAGAAAATGTGATTTTTCTGTATTTAGCTTATTTATATAATTATTTTTGGTAGAAAATAGAGATTTTCAAGGAAAAATTAATAACATGACCAAGGGAAAGTTTCTGTCCTTAAGAAAATTAGGGGACATTCCTAGTGAAGAGAGGACCACTTGGACCAATTGTGATGATTTTTTGAATTATATTATTTTTATTATAATTATTTTAAGTTTTGGAGTGTTAATTAATTTAAAAATAAAATAAATGTTGAAAAATGAATTTTATGTTTTTCAAAAATCTCTCTGATATCAAGGAAATCAGAGAAGCAAATTTTGCAATTTTCTGATTTTTCTATGATTTATTATAATTATTTTAGTGAAAATGCTAGAAAATACATTTTTTTTAATTTTAAAATTACCCTAGGGCTTTAAAATTTAATATTTCACTAAATAGACCTAATAAAAATGTGGGGTTAGTTCCTAAGTGATTAAAATTCAAAATGTGACATTTTGGTGAATTTTATTATTTTTGTGATTTTTATTATTTTTTAATTATTAAAAATATTAAAATATTATTAAAAATCAACTTTTTTAGAAAATTGAAATTTTAATTTTCTTAAATTCCCCTGATATCAGAGAAGCTCCAAAACTAATTTGGTGAATTTTTGAAAAGTATTTTGAAAGTTATGAATTTTTAAAGTTTAAAATGACTAAGTGGCTTAATCAACCCAATTAGTGGGACTAACCAAGTCCAATTGACCTCAAATTTTTATGGTGGGTTCCTATGATTCTAAAGGTCAGTGGAGAATTGATTTCAAGTCAATTTGATGCATGGTTAACTCTAATTAATTAGAGATCTATTTTGGGTGTTTAAGCCAATTTGGGTTGTTTTAAATGAACTAACTCAAAACCTATTTTTCCTAGGGTTCTCTGGTCATAAGGAACATCATCAAATTTTCCCAGAATTTATTTCACAACATGCTATTTATTGGAATTAAAATACTCAAAACAGTAACATGAACTTGAAAAATCAATAACTCTTCATAGGGATGGCCTTTGACTTTGGAAAATTCAGGGAATGTTCCCAAATTCAGAGGCTTCAAAAGCCCTATAGTCTCATGCCATAGTGAATTGTATACATGCATGGAGAATTAAAAGTATGCAGAGAGTAAATAAATTATAAAAAATAAAATACTTAATGAAATTAAATGCTTTCTTTTCCACATTATTCTCCTCTGTTCACTGAGCAAGAGGGTATTTTTATTTTATTTTTCTGATTTTTCTACACAAAGATATGAATTTTTGAAGTTTAGGGAATTAAATAAATCAAAAAAAATACCCTAATTTTCTATTTATCCACGCGGCGCCAACTCATCCTCGGCATCTCCGAAACGCCACGTGTCGCGCTCCCATTCGACGCCGCCACCTGAGTCAGCAGCCCGGGCCCCGCGGTTCTTGTACCATCTCCTAGTCCGACGCCATCTGAGCCGTCCGTCCGCGCGTGTATTGAATGGACGGCATCCGTTCATCGTCCCCGAGCATCCTCACCCGAGAGCCGTCCACACTAAATCCCTAAGATCTCACTCGATACTCAATGGATTTTCATGTTCTTATGCTTCTATGGATTCGTCTTGAAGAGACGAACACATCTATACGGTTATCATGCATTGAAATTAAAGCATTCGAAATGGAGAATCTCCGAAGCTCGGGATGAAGAATTAGTTCATACCTTTGCTCGGAGAAGTGTGGCTTCAATCCGAGAGTTGTTGCACCTTCGATTGGATCCCAGCAAGCTCCAGATGAAGTCTCCTAGTCTAGTGAATTGTCTAGATGTGATTTCGATCAAGCCCGATCACAAAGCTTGGAGGCCGGAGCAACCGGGTGGCCTCGGAGATGGGGCTTTTGCTGGTGGACACCTTCCCTCGTCCGGTGAAGGTGTAGAACCAATCAATTTGGGGATTGGCTCACCGTGGAGAAGTGTCCTGGTTTTGGGTGGAATTTCAACTCCGAAATTGAGCTCGCGAGAGAAGAAATGGCGGGGGATCTCACTTGGGGATCAAGTGCTCTGTGTATGGGGAGGAGTCCGGAACAATTTTGGCGAGTTTCCTTAAGGTTTGTTTTCAGCACCTCTCATGGCCGAGAGGGGTGGTGTTTAAATAGGAGAGGGTGGAGGGCCTCCTCGGGGAGAATTAGGGCTTGGGATCAGCCTGCTCTTGGAAAGAGAAGAACGGCTCCAATGGCCACCGGGATGGGGCAGCTCGGCGGTGAGAATTTCAAGTTGGGCTCACATGTGAGCTCTCGGCCATGGTGTTTTCCGGCGGCCAGTGGTCGTGCAGCCATGCATTGGTCACCATCCCGTTGCAGTGGGTCGGGGCTGGGGTTTGGTGCATTCAATTGAGGTTTGACATGTGTAAAGTGGTTGAATCAAAGTAGAAAAGGGAAGGGGTCATTTTGGCTCATTTTGGTCAACCCATGCAAATGGGTTGGGTGCACCTTCCCATGGCTAGCTTGGGCTGAAGATAAAGTGGTTTAGGTCAGCTTAATTAGTGGGGAAGGGTCACCATCCAAGTACAATTAAGCTTAAGCATAGTTTAGTGGAGTCATGGAAGTGGCTAAATCACCCTTAAGGGAATCATTAAAGGACTCCCCCTTTTGCCAAAAATGACATGGTGATGTGTAAAGTGGTCGCCATGGCTTGCATATGGCTTGTGCATGGCTTCATGGCTCCATTTGGCTTGGGAAAAGGTTGGATCAATTTCATAAAAATGGGTTTTAAGAATTTTGGATATTTTGGTGAAAATTTGCATGAAGCTTGATTTAGAATGGTTTAATTGATGATTTTGAAACTTAGGGGTGATTTTGATTAAATGGATGATGAGGGAAAGTGCCATGTGGGCTTTGGATGGATTTGGGCTTCTGAATGTGGTGAAGTGGGCTTTTAGGAAAGTTTAAGGGGAATGGGCTTTTTGATTTTAGGATGGGCTTTTGGGTGAAGATTTTATGAAGGAATTTGTCAAATAAATGTCATAATTGGTTTATGGATGTTCTATGAAGGGCTTGGAGTCAATTTGGTGTGATTTGGAGTTGAATTGGTTTGAATTTGGGTTTATTTGGTAAGTGGGCCTATATGGGTCAAAGTGGGCCAAGTTGGGCCAATGTTGGGCTAGGGTTGAAATTGATGTAAAATCAATGTTGAGAAATGTTTATGGGAGTGTTTCAAAGAGGTTTTGACTTTGGTTGGGCTTTGGTTTTGGGGTTTGGGCTCATTTGGGTTAGGTTTGGGTTTAGGTCAAAAATGGGCCTTTTAGCTTTGGGTTGAATTTGAGTGGGGTTTGGGTCTAAATTTTGGGCAAATCATGTTAGTGTTTTGTTTGTGGGAATGTTAAGGAAGATTTAGAAAAGATTTGGGGTTAATTGGAGTTGAATTGGGTGAGTTTGGGTTAGGTTTGGGTCATGGGTCCAAATTGGGCTTTAAGGCCAAAAGTGAGATTGGATCCAAATGTCAATCAAATTGGACTTGGATTTGGTCTATATTGGTATTGGGGATGTTTAATTGAAGTTTAGAACTAAATTGGACCAGAATTTGGGTCAATTGGGTGGGTTTGGTTTGACATTGGGTTCACTTTGGGTTAAAATGGGTCAAATTGGGGGTTTTGACAAAAGTAGGGTAAATTGACAAAATTGGCCCATGGTGTAGTTGGAAAAAATGAAATTGAGAATATTTGGGATTTTCTGGAATTTTCTGGGAATTTTCTGAATTTTTGGATTTTTGGGTCAAGAGGGGTATTTTGGGTATTTGGAGGGTATTGGGAGGTATTTTTGGAATTTTTGGTATTTTTGGGTATGGTTGATCAATTTAAGTGATGTGGAAATGTTTGAGAATGATTTTGGAAAATTTTGGATAATTTGGAAATTTTGAGAAATTTGGGTAATTTCGGGGGTTTTGGGTAGAGCTAAGCGGGTGTAGGGTCCTGGGGTCAAAAATTGAAAATTTGGGAAATTGAAGATTGGGTGGATGTAAGTGGAAAGAAGTCATTTTGGTTGAGCCATGAAGCCATATCAAGCCCATATGAGCCATGAAGGGACCCATTTGAGGCATTCACTATGTTGTTCCTAACCCTCTTAGCCAAGGGCTTAGGGGTTAAGGACCATCCATGTGAATCACCTACATGAGTCGAGGAGGTAAAGTTAGGTATGGGTGTAGTTTTAGGAGGTATGTGGAAGTGTAGTGTATAAGTGTAGTGTGTGTGTAAGTCAGCCCCTTCACTGGACTGTGCCACCTGTAGGCGATCCTAAGGCCAAAGAGTCCTATAGGAACTCATCCTTTAAACTTCCACATTTGATTTCAACCCTCCAGGTGATTAGGGGTCTATAGTCAAGTTTGTGGAGTTTGCAGGGAGTTAAGAAGTGGTTTGAATTTCTAAAAGGTGGGTCCCAATTCTAGTCCTCTAAGACAGTCAAAGGAAAAGCCTAAGGCTAGATCCTAAGTACTAAAGAGAAGAAGAGAAAACCTCATCAAAAATGAGGTCAACAAAATCCTAATACTATTGCTAGCCAACTCATATGACGTCTGAGTTCTTGTATTTTGTTTAAGGATGATTTTCTTTATCAAAGAAAGATTAAATTCAATTGTTCTTCTAAAACATCTCATCATATTGAGAAAGTGCTTAGGATGAGTCCTAAACATCTTTTCAATACTTCCGAGATTATTTTGAGTTCAAGTAAATTTTGTTGCACAAGTGAATTAATCATCTAGGAATTTAGTTAAGCTTTGTCTCTTGCTCAGTGAACTTGGGCATTTGATTACCTGATGAATGAAGTGACATCTCACTTAATACTCCATTTAAGAGTTATAATAATTAAAGCCTTTAGGGGCAAGTTGGTTTATTGAGAATTTTAATCATTCTTAATTTGAAGTTTGACTTAAAGGTTCAAAAGTTATTTAGTTTAATTATGAGGTTTTAATTAATAATTTTAACTTTGGAATAGTGTTCAAATTATTTTTGGTTTAAATATTTATACTTCAAGTGATCTTAATATTTTAAATTTGATTTACTTTTATTATTGAATGATGTTAATTTAATATAATTTAAATTTTATTTAACTGAATTTAACTTAATTTAATTTAATTTAAATATTTTTAATTTAACTTAATTGTTAAAATGTTAATTTAATTTAATTTTAATTTTAATTTAATTTTTACTTAATTTAATTTAATTTTATTTTATTTAATTTAATTTAATTTAATTTAATTGTTAAACCACTAAACATTTTGAGCTTTTCTTTAATTTAAGGGTTATATTTTTTTTAATTTTTAATTTACTTTGTTTGGATTATCATTTTAATCTTAATTAAGAGTTAAATATTATTGAAGTGATTTATTTAGGGATTTTTTTTATTAATGAATTAATATCCTCTCAAATTATATCCCAATTTTTAATAATTCAAATTTTCATTAATCTCCCAAAATTTAAATTTGTTTAAATAATTAAAGTTTCATTTTTTGTTTACTAAAAGTGATTAATGGGTTCCTACCCTTTTAATTTCCCAAAGTTTCAATCATTAAAGAAAGATAAAATCAAATATTTTACCTTCCATTTTAATTAAACCTAAAATTTTAATAAAGGGGTTTAAATTCTTTCATTACCTTTATGTCCTTTTAGGCTTATTTATTTCATAACTCACTAAATTGAGATCAAATGAAATTGAAATTTTTATATCACCTCACTCACATGTCAGTTAAGATATTAGAGGAGAAAATGTGATTTTTCTGAATTTAATTTATTTATATAATTATTTTTAGTGAAAAATAAGGGATTTCAAAGAAAATTCAACAACATGACCAAAGTAAGGTTTCTATCCTTAAGAAAATTATTAGATGTTCCTAATGACCAGAGGACCACTTGGACTAATTTTGGTGATTTTCTAAATTATATTCTATTATTATAATTATTTTGAATTTTGGAGTGTTAATTTATTATAAAATAAAATTAAAGTTAAAAAATATATTTTATATTTTTCATAAATCTCTCTGACCTTAAGAAGTTCAGAGAAATAAATTTTACAATTTTTTGATTTTTATTTGATTTATTGGAATTAATTTAGTCAAAAGGTTGGAAAATATATTTTTCTAATATTAAAAATTGTTTTAAGCATTTAAAATTCAATATCTTAACTTAGAGACTTGGGAAAAATATTTGGTTTGTTCCTAATTGATTAGGAGTCAAAATGTGACATTTTTATAATTTTTAATATTTTTATGATTTTTTATTATTTTTTAATTATTAAAATATTAAATATATCATTAAAAATGAAAATTTTTAGAAAATTCCAATTTTCATTTTTATAGACTCCTCTGATATCAGAGATCCCACAAAACCAATTTGGTGAATTTTCGAAATGTATTTTCGGGGTTATGAATTTTTAAAGTTTAATTTTGATCATGTGGCTTAATTAATTCATTTAGTGGGGCTAATTATTTCCAATTGACTTTAAATTTTTCTGCAATGTCCCTCTAATCCTAAAGATCAGTGGAGAATTGATTTCAAGTTATTTTAATCTGTGGTTAACCTTAATTAATTAAAATTTAATTTTGAGTATTTAGGCTAATTAGGGTTATCCTAGGGTCCTTTGGTCCTAAGAAACTTCCCCAAATTTTTCTGGAATTTATTGAACAATATGCTAATTATTGGAATTAAAATGCCAAAAATAGTGACATAAACTTGAAAAATACTTAACTTTCCATAGAGATGGCCTCTGACCTTGAAAAATTCAGGGAATGTTCCCAAGATCAGAGGCTTCAAGAGCCCTATGGTCTCATGCCATGGTGAATTGTCTATGCAAATGGAGAATCAAAATACTGAACTGAGTAAATAATTAATTAAAAATAAAATTCTCATCAAAATAACTTGATTTCTTTTCCACATTATTCTCCTCTATTCACTGAGCAAGAGGGTATTTTTAGTTTATTTTTAGGAATTTTCTACACAAAGATATGTATTTTCTAAGTTCTGGATAATTAAATAAATAACAAAATCCATATTTTTCTACTTATCCACGCGTCGCGTTCCCATTCGACACCGCCATCTGACTCAGCGCTCCAGGAGCCCGCTGTTCATGTAACGTTCTTCAATTCGGCGCAGTCTGGACCGTCTACTCAATACACGCTGGATCGGACGACGCCTGGTCATCGTCTACGACTGGTGTGCACCCGTGACCCTTCACATAAAACACTAAGAACTCTCTCATTTCTCAACGGATTTTCGTGTTCTTATGCTCTATGGATTCATCTTGAAGAGACGAACACATCCATACGGTTTAAATTTTATGAAATTAAGTAAATCAAAATGGAGAATCACTAGAAGCTCGGGAAGAAGGAATGATCCATACCTTTGCTCTGAGAAGTGTAGCTTCAATCAGAGAGTTGTGTCACCTTCGATTGCACCCAAGGAAGCTCTAGATGAAGTCTCTAACTCTGGGGAATTATCTAGGTATGAAAGTTTCCATAGCCGATTTCAAAGCTTGGAGGCTACAGCAACTGGGTGGCCTGGAGAGGGGGCTTTCACTATGGAACTCCTTGTCTTGGTCCTGTGCAGGTGTGGGTGAGTTTAATTTGGATTTGGTGGAAGTTTTAGAGATGTCTTGGTTCTGGGTTGAGAATTGAGCTTCAAAATTGAGCTTAATCAATGGGGTTTAGGGTAGGAGAGCAGTGGGGATCAATTGCTCTGGGTGAGGAGAAGGTCCTGGAGTAATTTTGGTAGAGTTTTGTTTAGGTCTTGTTCATCACCTTCTTTGGCCGAGAGGGGGTGGGTTCAAATAGACATGGGTTGGAGGGCCTCCCAGGGGGAGTTGAGGCTTGCGATCAACTGCTCTGGTCAAGGGAAGAACAACCATGGTGTCTAATAGGGTTGGGACAGCTCAGCAAGGAAGAATTGAATATTTGAACCAAATGGGTGCTCTCGACCTGGTGTTTTCCGGCGACTGTGATGGCTGGACGGCCAGGGAAGAGGTCACCCTCAAGGTCAGGGAGGTCAAGGCTGGGGTTTAGTGCAGTTAATTGGCCATGGACATGTGTGAAAGAGTTTGATTTAAATGGAATGGGAGAAGGCTCATTTTGTCTTGGTTTGGTTCAACTCATGTATTTGGGCTAGGTTCACCCCCCATGATCTGATTTGGGTCGAAGGGGATCAGCTTGGATCAGCTAGGAAGGGGTGGTGAAATCCCCATCCAAGGTGATGTGGCTGATTTTAGTTTAGAGTGTAGCATGGATGAGGTTAAAAATGCTTAATGAATGTTTAAGAAAGAGCCCCCTCTTCTTGCCATTAATGGCTTGGTGAGGTGTCAAAGCTCTCAAGGCTTCATATGGCTTGTAAATGGCTTCATTGGGCTTGCTCATGGCTTCGGAAAAGGTTGGCTTATTTTCATAGGAATGGGTTTTGGGATTTTTGACGAGTTTAAGGGAAATTGGAATGAGGCTTGATTGGGATTTATTTGATGATTGATTTAGAACATAGGGATGGTATCAATTAAAGGTATGATGAGAAGAAATTGTCTGGTGGGCTTTGGAGCAAGTTTTTGGCTTTTGGATTTGGTGAAAATGGGCTTTTAGGATGGTTTAAGAAAGTGGCCTTTAGGTTTGAAAATAAATTGGTGGATGGAAATTTTTTGAAGGATTGGTCCACACAAATGTTGGGTTTAGTTTAGGGATGTGTCATGAACATTTTAGAAAAGGTTTGGTGTCATTTAGAGTGGAATTGGATTTAATTTGGGCCTTTTTGGTAAAGGGGCCAAAGTGGGTCAAATTGGGCTAACTTGGGCTAAGGTTGGGCTAAGGTTGGATTTGATGTAAAATTAATGTTGAGAAATGCTTATGGGAGTGTCACAAAGAGTTTTAAACTTTGGTTGGGCTTTGATTTTGGGATTTGGGCCCATTTGAGTTATGTTTGAGTTTAGGCCAAAAATGGAGATTTTGGTTTTGGGCTAGGTTTGGGTGGAGTTTAGTTTCAAATTTGTGGTAAATATTGTTAGTGTTTTGTTTTTGGGGATATTAGGAAGGATTAGGAAAAGATTTGGGGCTAATTGGAGTTGAATTGGGTTGGTTTGGGCTAAGTTTAGGTCATGGGCAAAAATTAGGCTTTAGGCTTCAAATTGGAATTGGACCCAAATGTTAATCAAATTGGGCTTGGATTTTGTCTAAATTGATATTGGGGATATTGAATTGAAGTTTAGAATTGAATTGGGTTAAAGTTGAGGTCAATTGGGTTGATTTGGCTTGACATTGGGTCCAAGAATGGGTCAAATTGGGGTTTTCAAAAAAAGTGGGTTAAATTGACAAAATTGGCTTATGGTGTAGTTGAACAAAATGAAATTAAGAATATTGGGGAATTTTCGGAATTTTTTGGAAATTTTTGGAATTTATGGAATTTTTTATTCAGAAGGGCATTTTGGGTATTTGGAGGGTATTGGGGGGTATTTTTTGGAAATTTTGGTATATTTGGCCATAGATGATCAATTTGAGTGGGGGAAAATTTTAGGACTGATTTTGAGGAATTTTGGTAATTTAGGCAATTTTGCAAATTTTGAGTAGTTTCAAGGGCACGTGGTAGGTTTGGCGGGTGTAGGGTCCCCAGGGTCAAAAATTGAAATTTTGGGAAAATGAAGATTGATCAAGTGTGAGTGAAATAAAAATCATTTTGGTTGAGCCATGAAGCCATATTAAGCCCATAAGAGCCATGAGAGGAATCATTTGAGGCATTCACTATGTTGTTCCTAACCCTCTTAGCCAAGGGTCTAGGGGTTAAGGTTCATCCATATGAATTACCTACATGAGTCAGGAAGTCAAGCTTGGTATGAATGGTTTTAGGATTTGGAATGTGTGTGAAAGTGTAATGTGTGCAGGGAAACCCTCACCAGATCAGACCACCAGGGTAGTCCTTAGGCCAAAGAGTCCTATAGGGAACCCATCCTTTAAACCTCCACATTCGATCTTAACCCTCCAAGTGACTTGGGGGTTTACAATCAAACTTATGGGGTTTGCAGGGAGTTAAGAGGTGTTCAAACTTCTAAGTGGTGGGTTCCATTTCTTGTCCTCTAAGATAGTCAAAGGGAAAGCCTAAGGCTAGATCCTAAGTACTAAGGAGAGAGAAGAGAAAAGACCTCATAAAAAATGAGGTCAACAAATGGACCCCCCAATAGGTGTGGTGTGCTAACCAAGCACACCGCGTGTATTAGCGTTGACTGAAGAGATCAACAAAACCAACACAGATGTCTAAGTGATACACTTAGAACATAGTAGAAAAAAATTTCCGCTGGGGAGTATCGAGTATATCTCCAAGACTGGAGATCCCTGAACTCTCGCTGGGGAAAAGAAAAGGAGGTGAATTCCAGATCATAAGATCTGGGGAAATTTGATTTAGATTTCATTTTATTTTCTATTTCAAGTTTTAATGTTGAGTTTGGATTTCAATTTGTTTTGAATTTCAATTTCGATTGAAGTTTAATTTGAAATTAATTCGAGAAAATTCTAAATTTAAAATGAGAATTGGAACCGAGGTTCCAACCTCGAGATTTACAAAGAGAACTGGAATTTAGGTACCAGCCTCGAAAGAGAGAACTGAAATTTAGTATCAATCTCGGAAAGATAGTCAAAATTTAGTACCGACCTCGGAAGGAGAGAACTAGAATTTGGTACCAGTCTTGAAAGGGATATTTGAAATTTGGTATCAATATCAAAGAGAGAGTCAGAGTTTGGTACCGACCTCCAAAGGAGAGAATTGGAATTTGGTACCAGACTCGAAAGAGAGAATTAAAATTTAGTATCAATCTCGGAAAGAGAGTCGGAATTTAGTACCGGCCTCAGAAGGAGAGAACTGGAATTTGGTACCAGTCTCGAAAGAGAGAATTGAAATTTGGTATCAATCTCGAAAAGAGAGTCGGAATTTGGTACCGACCTCGAAAGGAGAGAACTGGAATTTGGTACCAGTCTCGAATGGGAGAATTGAAATTTGGTATCAATCTTGAAAGAGAATCGAAATTTAGGTATCGATCTCGAAAGGAGAGAACTGAAATTTGGTACCAGTCTCGGAGATTTAATGAGAAATGGAAACTGGTTCCAATCTCGAAAGTTTATTTGTAACAAGAGGGGCCCAATCTCATGCCATCAGAACCAAACTGAACAAAGTTTCTGGCTCCGTGTCAATAGAACTAGTCGATCCTCTAACACGCAGAGAAAAGATTTAAAAGGAGCTGGTAAGTGTACCAAGTTGAAAAGACTCGACCTGGTGACAAGTCGAGGAAATGATTTGAGATTCAGAAGGGTTTGAAACAGTTTTTGTTTTGAATAATAATTGAAGGATTCAGATCGAAGGATTCAAATTGAGATTAAATTCATTTTGTTTGTTTTGGTGATTCAATTTCAAAAATATTTGGAGTTCGTGTCAGTTAAGAATTCATTTTGACATTCAGATTCTTAAAAGAGTTCTCATTTATTTTCATTTTCCTTTGTTCTTTGCTCGGAGTTCTTTTAATTTAATGGTGTTTCCCAGTCAATTTGCACAAAAAGAGGTGAAGACAAAACATGACATCGTCACTTTCATTCCAATCTTATTGAAAATACATCATACATATTGATCCAAAACATGATGATATTTTCTTTGAGAATTTAATATTTCATACAATCCATATAAATCCAAAACGGATTGTGTAAGATTCTTCAAGTTTCTTCTAAAAGCAGCTGTCAAAATCCATGTCTGAATAGTGAGATACATGGACAATAGCATCACCTTCCAAGTCATCCTTAGCAGGAATGTCGTATGGATGTGCATTGGAGGTGTGCTATCTCCCATGTAACTCACAGCTCATAAAGCCGAAGATTCTCTAACTCTGAATCTAGCTGGAAGTGAAAAGGCATTTTTCTATCGTCCATCCTTCTGAAAGTAACAGAGATCAGCTCAACAGGCACTCCTGGAATGCAATGCTTTGCGATGTCCGCTCCATTCCCTTTTAACACCATGACGGAACCTACAGGTAGTGGTATCTCCACTGGTCCTCGGAACTCACCGGGGCCTGCTATCCAGAGGTCAGATCCGAACATGATATTGCACTGGTTGATGAAGACACTGTGCAGAAAGGTCGAACGAAATCATGATGGTCTATATGTAGAGGTATGCAGTCGCCTTCCTTGTAGAGGTTAATGATGCAGTTGTTGGGTATGCAATCTGCAGCCAATACCTTCCATGTTATCATCCTCTTTACCATTCTTTTAATAACATTCGGCATCGGATCCATCTCACTGCGACGGAGTATCCCTGTTGGATTTCCCTTTCTGTCTACCGTGAAGTTGTAGCAACATCCTCACTGGATCGTAACTCTTCCTTTCCCTGGCATCCATCTTCGGGGTTATGAATAGGTCTTCTCTCTCAGACGACCAGGTCGGCCCATTTTCTGGAGTTCAAGTTTGCAGTCTACAATTTGTTGTTGTTCATAATTTGAGAACACATTTGTATGCAGCTCGAGGCCTTCTAAGATATTGATCCTCTTGCCTCCAATTTTCTCAAAATATTTGAAAGTCTTCTTTTTAACATTCTGCATTCTTTCCAACTCATACTCTGGAATTATCTGCAATCAGCGAGGTCTAGTAATGAACTAGGAAATGTATGGTTCCACCCCGGCACGCTCTCCTGCAGGTCTTGGCTCCTCGGGGATAGTCTCTGTCGGGACATCCTCCGGGTTGCTTTCGCAACAAGATTCTTCAGAACTGGTGCATCTGTCTGGCGTCGTGGTACTATCTCTGTTTCTATTTTCCTCAGGATTTCTTTCATCCTTTCTGTTGTACTTGGAATTGACTTCCCCATTTCTGGTTCCTGACAAACCAATCTCTTTGAAGCATTTGTACTGATGGTCGCGACTGTATCTTCACGCTGATCTGCTGCCAGCTTAGTTAGCATCTTGCGAATGCGACGGTGTTGACCTCATTTTTGATGAGGTCTTCTCTCCTCTCTTTAGTACTTAGGATCTAGCCTTAGGCTTTTCCTTTGACTATCTTACAGGACTAGAAGTGGAACCCACCCTTTAAAAGTTTAAACACCTCTTGATTCCCTGCAAACCCCACAAGCTTGATTGTAGACCCCTAATCACCTAGAGGGTTGAAATCAAATGTGAAGGTATAAAGGATGAGTTCCCTATAGGACTCTTTAGCCTTAGGACTACCCTGGGTGGCCTGGCAGTACACTCATACACTACACTCTCACACACACAATCCAAATCCTAAAACCACACCTATGCCCAACTTGGCTCCCTGACTCAGGTAGGTAATTCATATGGATGGACCTTAACCCCTAAGCCCCTGGCTAAGAGGTTAGGAACAACATAATGAATGCCTCCAATGAGTCCTCTCATGGCTCATATGGGCTTAATATGGCTTCATGGCTCAACCAAAGTGATTCCATTTCACTCACATTTGATCAATCTTCATTCCTCCAAAATTTCAATTTTTTACCCCGAGACCCCTACACCCATCAAACCTACCAAATGCCCTTAGAATTACCCAAAATTTGCAAAATCTCCAAATCACCCAAAAGTCTTCAGAATCAATCCTGAACATTTTCCCCCCACTCAAATTGACCATCTCCAGCCAAAAATACCAAAATTTCTAAAAATACCCCCAATAACCTCCAATTTACCAAAATGCCCCTATTGACCCAAAAATCAAAAAATTCAGAAAATTCCCAGAAAATTCAAAAAAATTCCAAATATTCCCAATTTCTTTTTGTCCAACTACACGATGGGCCAATTTTTTCAATTTATCCCACTTTTTCCAAAACCCCTAATTTAGCCCATTTTAAACCCAAATGAACCCAATGTCAAACCAAATCACCCCAATTGGTCTCAATTTTGGTCCAATTCAATTCTAAACTTCAATTCAATATCCCCAATATCAATCTAGACCAAATTCAAGCCCAATTTGATTGGCATTTGAATCCAATTTCATTTTAAAAGCTTAAGGCCCAATTTTGACCCATGACCTAAACCTAACTCAAACCAACCCAACTCAACTCCAATTAACCCCAAACCTTTTCTAAAACCTTCCTAGCATCCTCACAAACAAAACACTAACATGATTTGCCCAAAATTTACACCTAAACCTTACTCAATTTAAACCTAAACCCAAAATTCCTTAAATGGGCCTACACCCAAACCTAACCCAAATAGGCCCCAATCCCAAAATCAAAACCCTACCAAAGTTGAAACCTATTTGTAACACCCCCATAAAAATTTCCCAACATTAATTTTACATCAATTTCAACATTAGCCCAAATTTAGCCCAAGATAGCTCATTTTGACCCATTTTGTCTCTATTACCAAAGAGACCCAAATTAGACCCAATCCAATTCCAAATCACCTCAAGTTTATTTCAAATCACTCATGACACATCCCTAAACCAAATACAACAATTATTTGGCCCAACCCTTTTACAAAATTTTCATCCATAAATTTATTTTAAAACCTAAGGCCCACTTCCTTAAGCCTTCCTAAAAAAGCCCACTCCTAAAATAATTTCAAAGGCCCAAATTTGACTCTAATGACCACATGACACTACATTTCATCATCCATTCCAATTAAAACCATCCCTAAAGTTCCAATCAAATATCAAATTATTCTAAATCAAGCTTCATGCTAACTCCTCATACATTCATCAAAAATTCCAACACCCTTTCTCATGCAAGTGAGCCATCTTTTCCCCAAGCCATATGCAGCCATGAAGCCACATGTAAGCCATTGGTAAGCCATGAGAATCTATAATTTGTCAACTCTCCTTAAATGGCAAAAGGAGGAGGTCCTTTAAGTACCTCAATAAAAGTCATTAACCCTAAGCATGCTTCCCCATAACCCAAATTTAATCCAAATATATTTGGATAGGGACTTCTCCTTTCCAAACCAGCTGATTCCTTTGACTCCCCACACACCCAAAGCTACCTTGGAAGGTGAACCAAGCCCAAAGTGTTGGGTTGACCCAAACCAAGCCAAAATAGCCTTTACCCATGCCATTTTATTTCAACTATTTTACACATGGAAAAGCTCAATTGGACTCACAAACATCAAGCTCTGAACCTCCTGATGACAACACTGACCCATGCCTGCCGGCCAGCCGCCTGGATCGCCGGAAAACACCACATCCGAGAGCAGCATGTGAGCCCAAGCTTGGAATTCTCACCTTCTGAGTTACCCCATGCCCAATGGCCACCATGGCTGTTCTTCTCCTCACCAGAGCAGCTGATTCCAACCCCTAACTCCCCCTGGGAGAGCCTCCAGCCAGCTCTATTTAAACCCCACCTCTCTCGGCCATGGAAGAGGTGCTGAAACAAACCACACAAAAACTCTGCCAAAATCATTCCAGACTCTTCCCCACACCTGGAGAACTTGATCCTCACTGAAATCCCCCTGCCATTTTCTCTCTATGAGCTCAATTTCAGAGTTGAAATTCAAGCCCAAAACCACAACACTTCACCACAGTGAGCTAATCTCCAAATTGATTGGTCCTACACCTTCACCAGATCAAGAGGAGAAGTTCCCCAGTGAAAGCCCCCTCTCCAGGCCACCCAGTTGCTCCAGCCTCCAAGCTTTGTGATCGGCTGTGGTCACTTTTGTACCTAGGAAATTCACCAGGCCAAGGGACTTCATCTGGAGCTTGCTTGGACCCAATCAAACGTGACACAACTCTCAGATCGAAGCTTCACTTCTCTGAGCAAAGGTATGAACTCTCTCTTCCTCCCCAGCTCCTGGAGATTCTCCATTTGATATGAATCGATTTCAATGCATGTTTACCATATGGATGTGTTCGTCTCTTCAAGACGAATCCATAGAGTATAAGAACATGAAAATCCATTGAGAATTGAGTGAGATCTTAGGGTTTTAGTGTGGATGGTCACGGGTTCAGACCAGTCGTAGACGATGACTGGGAGCCGTTGGATCGCATGTGTATCGAGCGGACAGCTCAGATTGTGTCGAACCAGGAGATGGTACGAGAACCGTGGGCCCCGTGGTAGCTGACTCAGATGACAGCGCCGAACCAGGAGACGTCGCGTGGCCTTTCTGATCTGCTAAGGTTGACGCGGCGCCGCGTGGTTAAGTAGGAAATTAGGGTATTTTCTTATTTATTAAATATCCAGAACTTCAAAAATTCATAACTTTGTGTAGAAAAATGCTAAAAATGAAATAAAAATACCCTCTTGCTTAGTGAACAGAGGAGAATAATGTGGAAAAGAAATCAATTAAATTCATTTAGTATTTTATTTTTAATGATTTATTTACTCTTTGCACTATTTCAATTCTCCATGCACATAGACAATTCACCATAGCATGAGACCATAGGGCCTTTAAAGCCTCTGAACATGGGAACAATCCCTGGGTTTTCTAAGGTCAGAGGCCGTCCCTATGAGAAGTTATTGATTTTCCAAGTTCATGTTATTGTTTTGAGTATTTTAATTCCAATAATTAGCATGTTAAGAAATAAAATCTAGGAAAATTTGGTGATGTTTCTTATGACCAGAGGAACCTATGAAAAATAAGTTTTGAGTTAATTCACTTGGAATAACCCTAATTAGTCTAAATACCCAAAATTTAATTTTAATTAATTAGGGCTAACTACACATCAAATTAACTTAAAAACAATTCTCCACTAATCTTTGGGATTAGAGGAACATCTCATAAAAATTTGAAATCAATTGGAGTTGATTAACCTCACCAAATGGGTTGATTAAACCTCTTTAGCAAAATGGGTGAAATTAAACTTTAAAAATTCATAACTCACAAAATTCTTTTCAAAAATTCACAAAAATGGTTTTGGAGCTTTTCTAATATCAGAGGAATTTAGGAAAATTAAAATTGTAATTTTCTAAAAAAGTTGATTTTTATCATTATTTTAATATTTTTAATAATTAAAAAATAATAAAATCATAAAAATATTAAAAATCACCAAAATGTCACTTTTTGAATTCTAATTACTTAGGAACAAACCAAATATTTTTCTTAAGTCCATAGGATAAGATATTGAATTTTAAAGGATTGATGTAATTTTTAATATTAAAAAATGTATTTTCCAACCTTTTCATTAAAATAATTTTAATAAATCAAAAAACTATAAAATTTATTTCTCTGGACTCCATGGGGTCAGAGAGATTTAATAAAAATATAAAATCCTTTTTTTAAAATTTAATTTTTTTTAAAATTAATTAATACTCTAAAACTCATAATAATTCTAATAAATAAAATATAATTCAAAAAATCACCAAAATTGGTCCAAATGGTCCTCTCGTCATTAGGAACATCCCATAATTTTCTCAAGGATAGAAGCATTTTCTTGGTCATGTTGGTGAATTTTCCTTGAAAACCCCTATTTTCCATCAAAAATAATTACTTAAATAAATTAAATACAGAAAAATCACATTTTCTCCTCTAATGTCTTAATTGACATGTGAGTGAGGTTACATAAAAATTTCAAGTTCATTTGAGCTTAATTTAGTGAGTTATAGAATTATTAAGCTTGAAGGGCAAAAGGGTAATTAAAAATTTCAACCCTTAATTAAAATTTTAGGATTAATCAAAAAGGGGAGGGTAAAATATTTGATTTTAAACTGATTTTGGATGATTGAAACTTAAATTATTGAGGGTAGAAACCTACTAACCATTTCAAATATAATTAAAATAAAACTTTAATTAATTAATTAATTGAAATTTTGGAAGAATCATAGAAATTGGAATTATTAAAGTAGGGATATTATCAAGAGGGTATTTATTCTTTAATTTAAAAATCCCTAAATAAATTACTTCAATAATACTTAATTCTTACTTAAAAAAAATTAATTAAAATAATAATCTAAATTAAATTTAAAACTAAAATTAAATTAAATTAAATTAAATTTTAAATTAAATTTAAATTAAATTTAAAATTAAAATTAAATTAAATTAAATTATTAAAATTAAATTAAATTAAATTAAATTAAATTAAAATTAAATTAAAATTTAAATTAAATTAAATTAAATCTAAATTAAAAAAATAAATTAAATTAAAACTAAATTAAATTAAAACTAAATTAAATTAAAACTAAATTAAATTAAAATTAAATTAAATTAAAATTAAATTAAATTGAATTAAATTAAATCAAAATCATTTATCAACAAACCTAAATTAAATCATTAAGAATTAAATCTAGAATAATTCGAACACTATTCCAACCTTAAACTATTTTTTTATAATTAAGTAAAAATTAAAAATTAAATCATTAAGTTTAAATCATTAAAATATTTAATAAGTTGATTTGCCCTTTTAAAGCTCTTGTTATTATAACTCTTAAATGAGGTATCAAGTGAAGTGTTACTTCACTTATAGGATATTCAAATGTCCTAGTTCACTGTGCAAGAGAACAAAACTTAAACCCCTCGATGATTAATTCACTTGTATAATTAAATTCTCTTGGACTTAAAACAATCTTAGAAGTATTGAAAAGACGTTTAAAACTCATCTTAAGCACTTCCTCAATATGATGGGATGTTTATAAGAACAATTGAACATAATTGTTCTTTGGTGAAGAAAATCATCCTTAAACCAAAACACAAGAACCTAGACGTCATAGGAGATGACTAGCTATAGGATTAGGACTTTAGTAGACAACCAAAACCTTTCCCTTAGCTTTACCTAGGTACTTGTTGGAATATTTAAATGCCTTAACATGTGTTTTAAGTGCATCTTGGGATGACGGGAAGACCCTCCAGGTGCGCTTTTATTTTATTGCAATTTACTTTATTGCGATTTACTTACATGCACTGTACTTTACTTTCCTTGCATGATAAACAACTGTTGTATGAAAACCAAAACCTTTAGGATAGTCCCTGAACTGAAACTAAAACTAAATTAAAAGTCATTACAAGATAAAAAAATCACCGCCACAACATTTCAAAATATAAAACAACTCAAAATTTAATCACAAACAGAACAACAAAACTACAACTTTAAATAAATTAAAATGTCTCGTTGAATGATCGGGAATACCTCGGATGATGTAACCCATGTGTTGCTAACGAGATTTCCCACGGTCTAAATGAAAGTGTGGAACTCATTCAGTTTAGTTTAGCAACTTCATCTAGACTAAGTGAATTCAATTAAAATAACGGTGCCGGGATGACGGAACCGTGGGATCTTAATCGGTTATGTTTAAACAACTTTAAGATTTGCTCTAATTAAAATATTAAAAACACTTGGATTTTAAGATTTTCTCTAAACCAAAACACTTCTCTCATCCTTTGATTTATGACTTCTAAAACTAAACCTCTGCAACAATAAGGAGCTTGGAGCACGGTGGGCAGCACGACCATCTTCATCAGCAAAACAACTCTACATCAGCTAAACATTCCTAGAATTAAACAACAAAACCGTAGGATTTCGAGGTAGTTTGCCTAGTGCAACATAAATCTTCAACCCTTTTGTTAGGCATTTGCATAATCATGTTATATAAATTAAGCCCTAACCGGTCTTAGGACTCCGAGGTAGTCGTTTGGTACGGCACAAACCCTCACTTCTTTGAGGCTGTTTCTATGATCATGTCATACAAACATAAGTCCTAATTAATTAAAATCGGCAGGATTACAATATTAAATAAATTCTCAAATTGAAGCCAAACAATAGGATAATTTGGGAAGTTGCCAAGATTCTTCTTGGATCCTCAACTTCTCCTACTTCTATTCCTTTGGACTCCTGAAAATAAACTGTTCCAAATTTGAGCTAATCCCTTTTGAAATTTCCAAAATTCAATCCTTTGAAAACCTTAAACTTTGAAATTCTTGAGAGCAAAACCACTGATCATTATCGAGAGTTTTCTTAAGTAATTCCCGTCACTTAGGATGTAATTAACTATAAGGGCATGCCCTTATAGGGAACTTTAAGAACCCAAGTAATATAAACCCTGCTTAATTCCTTTATATTAAGCAGGGGAACTTTTCGGCTTATAAAATTGGTTCCTAGACCAAACGGATGTCACAAATCTTCTAGTTTATTTAATCGAGCCCCATCATCAAGCAGTGTGTCTATTCTCCGGGATAGATATACGGCTTGTGGTGCTGTGCTCGTTTATATAAACTATTCGGGATGTGGGATCGGCTTGATTTCATATCTTAAAATTTTCAAACTTAAAATTATTTTCAAAATCAAATGCTACTTTCTAAATTATATATATATATTTAAATCAAATTTAAAATCTAAAATTCACCGACAATTTCTGTAGGCGACCTCCTTTTCAAAATACACCACAAACCTAAAAATAAGCCGACAATTTCTGGCGACTCCGCTGGGGACTAGTTCCTCTCTCCATTTTGGTCAGATGGTTTTACTTTCATAAATCGGTAGTGAGCCCATGCCCCTAGTGGACCAAACTACCATTCTTCCGTTGGAATACCCCGTTCATTTCTGTCTTGAACAAGTATAACCAACTCCTCTCGAATTTAGGAGACACTATTTAGATACCCCTAAACGGAGAGGTTCCGAGATCCTTTTACCTCTTTTCTGAGGTGGGGTGGACCCCCAATAGGTGTTAGTTTAGGAGCGGTCCTTCGAGTCGAGAAGTCTTGCATAAGACTTTCTCTTCCTTTCCAATTCTGAATCGGATTCCTTACCTTTTCTACACCTTTGAACATTCCGTTCCTAATAAACAAATCCTCTAATGAACGACTCTTTTAACAAATAACTCCTTTTTATAAATACATGAACAAAAATGTGTTCGGACTCTTTTCGATTCCTTTCTTTTCGTCCCGATGAGAAGAAGCATAACTTGGGACTGACAATCAGAATCTACATTGCAGAAAATGTCTACCCCAAAGCTGATTTTCTCCTTCACCAATGGACTGGACTTCGCTATTTACAAGGATGAACTGCCCGACAATGGGATCATCCGTTTTGGGCAAGGATTCGAGAATACAGATGTCAAGATCACTGACGTCACCCTTTTCACGCTTACAGACAAAGTGCCTGAAACTGAAAAGCCTTTGATCGAGTTCAACCTCAAGTCAACTCAAGAGTTCCCTCCTCTGCAAAGGGTTCCAGTTGAGAAGAGTACTGCTGTTCGCAGGAGGACTGTTGTTTCTACCCCCGCTGGTCTAGTCATCTCTGCACCTACCCCGGCTTCCGCCAAACTGAAGGGGAAGGAAATTCAAATTTGTGATGAGCATGTTACCGTGGAGGGTACAGATCTCCATGCGAGACCTTCTATTTTTGAAATTGGGTCCAGCTCAAGGGTTCCACCCCTAACATGAACTCAAAGGAGAAACAGGAGTAGAAAGATTGCAAGGAAAGCCAGAGCTGCTGATGTTGCTTTCTTAGAAGAGATCCCTGAGTACACACCATTGTCTGAGTACATACCATTGCCTGAGTATACACCGCTTTTGGAAGGAAGTAGATTCCATCCCCTCTCCGCCGCAGCTGACGAGGAAAATGACCGCAAGATTGCCTCTACATTACCTCGACCCGCATACTATAGCAACAGCAGAAAGAAAAGGGCTAGGATTACACCATTTGCTCGACTGCAGACTGTGATAGAGAAATTAGCAAAGAAAGAGAAATGTTCTGTATTAGAGATTTTAAGAAGGATAGAGCGGGTTCCAGCCAAATCTCGTCTTGGGCCGTGAGTAGAACCCGTTAGCGCCATAGAAAAGCCAAATAAAAAGATGAAAGCTAGTCCACCTGTTGTTGTTTCAGGTTTACAGATCTGGGAGGATACCACCTTCAAGCATTCAGCCGACAGACCATCCGGTCCTAGGCCTTCTGCTGCTAGAAGGATGGTATGGCGTCCTACTACCGGCCGACTAAGACCGAAACAACAACCTCGAAAGGAAAGTCTCGTCAGGAGACTCGAGTCCGAAGAGAGCACCACTGCGATGAAGGGGACTCCCGAGAAGGAAATCCAACAGCCATCACATGATGACTGCGAAACCGTACGAAGAAGACCATTGGAGGACACTATGGAAAAGCTAAGAACCGACATTCAACGATTAGCAAGAGAAAGAGAAGAAAAGTTTGGAGATGAAGTTGATTCCTCAGAATTCATGGATGACGAATATGTGGAGATCAACATGGTTGAGACACGAGCATCGTCAGCTTCGCAAGGTGCTCCAGCAGCTGCGGAAAGAGATGAACCAGAAATGTTAAGAGCACAACTTTGAGAAAAAGATGATACAATCTCTCATATTGCAAAAAAGATGGAAGAGATGGCTGCAGCCCTAGCCACTCTTCAGAGTTAGGTTCAACCCCCAAGAGAAACGCCTCCAGAAGTTATTCATATTACAGACGGAGGAAAAGAGATTACATTCGTTAACGGAGACGATCGACCGAAGAAAGATTCTACCCGTAATATGATTCCGGAGAAAGACATCAAGAGCATGGTAGAACGAGCAGAGTGCGAGAAGCCTTAGCACAGTCTAAGAGCGGAGCATCTATTCAGACGGGTAGGCCTTACCCCGAAGAATTTCATGCAGTACAATACCCAAAAGGCTTCGTACCACCTCTGTTAAAGACTTTTGATGGTACTGGAAACCCTCGACAGCATGTCACACATTTTCGCTCTAGTTGTTGCAACGCCGGTGGAAGTGACGCCATACTCTTCTGACAGTTCGTCAGCAGCCTGTCAGGGATCTCCTTCGATTGGTACGCAGAGTTACCGAACGGTTCGGTAAAGACATTTTCAGAATTAGAGAACCTCTTCGTGAAACGGTTTGCCGGAGCTCAGCACCATATCACCATCGGTGATCTAGTGGTGGAGAAACAAAAACCGAACGAAACTTTACTGCACTACATACTTCGATGGAGGAATCTAAGCATGAAGTGTGAGCCACAGCTACAAGAGCAGCATGCAGTCGGTATCTTGCTTAAAAGTATCCATGGCCCGATAGCACTTCTCCTTAAAGGATTTACGATTAAGACTTTCGAGAAGTTGTTAAGCAAGGTCAGAAGCTTGCAAGAGGAAGCGAAACAACTAAGTTTCGTCGATAAGACAGATAAACAAAAGCCTATGAAGACATTTGAAAAGAAATATGGGATCGTTGCGGCAGTCGATAAGGCCAAGCAGCCAATGCAAATACAGCCGAAGCAGCCGCAGCCCAGCTATCAGCAACCTCAGCAGAACTACCAACAACCTCGACCCGGTTATGAGCCAACTCAACAACATGAGCAACCGCCTCGCCTGCAGCGCATGTTAAAGGAGCTTATAAATAGAGAATATTCATTCAAGAATGAGGCAGTGCCAAAGATGTTCCGCAGTTTGATGAAGACTCCGGATTTTCAACTGCCAAAACCCAGGAAGCTAGAAGAAGTCAATAAGAAAGACCATCCCATGTATTGCCATCCCATGTATTGCCCTTACCACCGGATGCTCGGGCACAAGATAGAGGATTACATTACCTTCAAGACTTGGCTCTACGACAATCTCCGAAAAGGGAACATAACGATTCCGAAGGAATACATGAAGGAACCCCAGAAAGGCGGTTCCGTTAATGTTATTTCAACGGATCCTATTGTTCCTATAGATCCCTACACGACGAATGATGGATGAAGTACCGCTTGGACGAAGTCATCGAAGAAAATTTTGGATCACATCAAAACCACTTCGGTGTGTGCTTCGATTCAAAGTTCGAAACCTGTCAAGCCGGCGCTATCGCTTGAGATTGAAGAACCACTCCAGGAAGAAAAGATCGTAGAAAAGAAGGAGATCGTAGAAGAAGAGAAGACTGAGGCTCTTAAGGCTAGACTAGGTGCTGCTTATCCTAGAATGGTTGTTTCCGATTCGGGGGAAAATTCGTCGAACCTCTGACTCTGTATGATTATTTGCTCGCTTCGGCGGGATCTTATAATGATAAGAGTTATGGTGTTGTCTACGTTTTGGCTGTTTCTAACGATTTCGCAACTAACGACAACCAATCTAATCTGGATCTTGATTATGATACAAATAATAATTCTCAGATCATACACAACCTCGACAATCACAATGACAAAAAAGACATTCACCAAGAAGGCTACGAATGTTCAACAAGCAATGAATCTATTTGTGAATTTCGTGGAGCCCTTACCACAATAGAGTTAGAGCTTTCAGATTCTGAAGCGACTCCAGAAGAACCTGTCATGCCAATTCAAAAGGAGACACCAAGAACTCGCATCGCATTCGAAGAAATCACAGAAGTCAGCTTAAGGAGCGGAAGGGTTCTACCTTCGAGAATGGGTCCAAAAGACAAAGGAAAGCAGGTGGTTGTTCAGGAAGAATCAACCCCAGTAGAAGAATTGCCCATTCATGAAGAAACTGGAACACATGGTGACAAAGTGGACTATAACGTGCTAGCCCATCTTAGGAAACTACCGGCCAAACTAAGCATCTACGATGCTCTCATCTTATCAAAAGAGATTAGGGAAGCTCTGATCAAGGCCTTACTTGATCCAGAGATTTGTTTAGCTCAGATATTCCTTAGATGAGGTTTGCTCGTTGAAGGAACAGCGAGGTGCTACCTCCACGGACAGTGATCTACTACTTGGGACAGCCGATCACAACCGACCGTTGTACATTTCAGTCACAATCAGAAAATTTACGCTCTCGAGAGTATTGGTGGATCCAGGAGCGTCAATCAACATAATGAATCTTCGGACGCTAGCATACTTGGAAATTGATGCTCGCGAGCTTGAAGCGGACAAGATGTTAATAAGAGGATTCAACCAGAAAGGAGAAAGAGCCCATAGATCAATAACGCTGTAGATGAAGAACGATGATTTAGCAAAGACAACCGCAAAATTCAATATAATTGATTCTGAAACATCATTCAACGTGCTACTGGGCCGATCGTGGATACATGAGAATCAGATGGTACCGTCGTCTCTGCATCAGTGCATAAAATACTACGATGGAGGAGAACAGTGCATCAAAGGTGACTTGCAACCATTCTCCGTACATGAAATTGGAATTCATGAAGATGCAGCCTACTACGTGCCTCAAAAGAAAACAATCTTCTCCAGAAATACCATGCCCAAAAAAGCAAAAGAAGTTCAAAACGACGAAGAGCCTGAAGTTCTAGTCCAACAGTCACTCACCACTCCCATACGGCGAGATGGTGAAGGTTTCTCCACAACTCGCATCCGAGGTCGAGGCCGGGGACGAGGTCGTGGAAGAGACGTTGGGACGATTTGACAGAAGAAACCCTTCATCGATGTTGATTGGGAGAACAACTCTGAGGGAGAAGAAGAAGTCAAGAAAGAAGCAGCTACAATAAACCAGAAGAAACCACAATTCAAGATCTCCCTCGAAGATGAAAAGAATGAAGAATATAAATCAATGTACAAGAAGATTAACTACCTTGTACACGCTATGACCCTGACCCCGATCCAGTCTAATAAGATCGAGGGTATGGTGGTCATGGAAGTGTATGGCGGTGGTGCTAAACCAATCAAATTTTACTGTGGTACTTCTTCTTCCAATAATGAAAAGGGTGTACAGTTTGAAGATGTCACTTCTTTCGAATTAATGGAATTACCTTTTGAGTGGTACTCTCCCTGTGTTCAAAATTTAATTCAACGTGGTGTCCTACCTCAACAATGGACAAAGAGTCAGTCACAACATTTTGAAAGACTATGGAACAAAGCCGGTCGGCCTCCCAATTCAAAACATGGTCTCAGATTCGGCACAATAGGTTCAGTTGACGATAAGGAATTTTGCTTGGCTGTCACTTGCGAACCTAATGTGAAGTGTGCTTGGAAACTACAGAAAATCTTGAAGATCTGCAAATTGGAGACGCTCCACCAGAGTTCGAAGAGGAAATCAAATCCATAATAGACGAGTTAACGGAAGTTAACTTAGGTACTGACAAAGAGCCTAGGCCAACCTTTGTTAGCTCCTTACTCAATAAAGAAGATTCCGAGGAAATGATCAAGCTATTAATGGAATTCAAGTACTGTTTTGCTTGGAGTTATGATGAAATGCCAGGATTAGCTCCAGAAGTCGCAGTTCACAAGTTAGGAGTAGACTCTACTTCTGTTCTAGTTAGACAAGCTTCCAGAAGAATGCGTCTAGAAATTGAACAACAAGTAATAGTAGAAGTTAAGAAGCTAATCGACGCTAAATTTGTCCGTGAAGAACAATACCCTAGTTGGTTAGCCAACGTGGTACCAGTTAGAAAGAAAAATGGTTAGATCAGAATCTGTGTAAACTTCAGGGATTTAAATAAAGCATGTCCAAAGGATGAATTTCCAATATCAATCCTAGAACTGATGATCGACATTGCTTCAACACATGAAATATTTTCATTCATGGATGCATCATCAGGATACAACCAGATAAAGATGGCATCAGAAGACGAAAAGCTCACGGCATTCAGAACGCCGATCGGAGTGTATTGCTACACAGTAATGTCATTCGGACTAAAGAACGCAGGAGCAACATACCAAAGAGCGATGACAAAGATTTTTGATGATCTCATTCACAACCAAGTTGAGTGCTACGTGGATGATGTGGTCATCAAAAGCAAATTGAAGGAAGATCACCTGTATGATTTGAGAATTGTGTTCGAGCGACTAAGGCAATACAACCTTAAGATGAATCCCTTAAAATGCACCTTCGGCGTCAACTCCGAGAAATTCATAGGATTTGTTGTCCGACATCGCGAAATCAAAATTGATCCGGAAAAGATTAAAGCTATCTTAGAGATGTCGCCTCCCAAAACCTTAAAGCAGCTATGATCCTTTCAAGGGAAGCTGGCATATCTTCGACGCTTTATCTCGAACTTGTCAGGTAGGTGTCATCCCTTCTCGGCATTAGTTAAAAAGGATGCCAAATTCGTTTGGGAAGATAAATACCAACGGGCCTTCGAGGACATTAAGCAATATTTAATGACACCTCTTGTCTTAGCAGCCCCAGTCTCGGGTAGACCGTTGATACTTTATACCGCGGCTCTAGACGACTCCCCGAGCCCCGCTAGCCTGGGTAAATGATGAGGGAAAAGAAAATGCTCTCTACTACTTAAGCCGTCGTCTGATTCCGACGGAAGTAAAGTATCCTCCAATTGAGAAGCATTATTTGGCCTTGATCTTTGCCGCACAGAAACTCAGGCATTACATGCTTTCTCATAAGATCAACCTCATTTCGAAAGTTAATCCATTACAATATTTGATGACCTGACCGACACTTTCTGGCAGACTTGCTAGGTGGTCGATGATATTATTGCAATTAGACATAACTTTCGTTCCTCTTCGTGCCGTAAAGGGACAAGTTCTAGCTGACTTCTTTGCAGCACACCCTTTACCGGCGGAATCGCCTCTTAACGATGACTTGCCAGACGAGCAGATAATGGGCCTAGAAGACACGAATGATTGACGTTGGGAACTATACTTCGACGGAACGTCCTCAGCACAGAAAGAGAAAGAATTGCAAACGATAAGGCAGGAGTCGGACTAATCTTTATAACACCGGAGCGAGGGATGTTAAGATACTCCTACCACTTAACAGAGTCGTGCACAAACAACGAGGCAGAATACGAAGCCCTCATAATAGGACTAGAACTAACCATTCAAATGGGAATAACGGACATCAACATCTACAGAGATTCTCAGTTAATCATCCAACAGGTCGTCGGACAATACAAAATTTTAAATCCAAGACTCGAGCAATACTTTCGAGCATGCCATGAAACCGTTGGAACAAATTCCGAATGTAACAATCTACAAGATCCCCGAAGAGAAAATGCTCTCGCGGATGCGCTAGCTCGCCTTGCAAAAGAATTTGCCCGCTTACAAGATGAGTCGAGCTTGAAGTGTCAATTCAAGGACGACGGGTCCTATCACAGCTCGACATGGATATGATACAGGAATCAGAAAAAGCAGAGGAATCAGTTGCAGCAGTGACGAAAAATGCAGAAGATTGGCGTCAACCGCTAATAGACTACCTGCAAACAGGTAAATTACCAGACGATAAGTAATCAGCCCATCAAATCAAGAAAAGAACTCTGTCTTATGCATTAATAAACAATACATTATACAGAAGGTCTTTTGATCAGATGTGGTTAAGTTGCCTAAGCGGGTCCGAGGCTCGTGAAATTGTCAAAGAGGTACACTCATGACTTTGTGGTGCTCATCAGTCGGGTCCGAAAATGAAAATGAAAATGAAAAGACTAGGGTACTACTGGCCCTCAATGTTGACCGACTGTATGAAAGTCGCCAAGAGCTGTCACCAGTGCCAAGTGCACGGATTGGTTCTACACCAACCTCCAAATGTGCCACACCTGACAATTGTGTCGTTGCCATTTGAGTGTTGGGGCACAAATATAATGGGTCTGATAGAACCACCTTCTTCAAAAGGACATCGCTTCATCCTTGTAGCTACAGACTACTTTTCTAAATGGGCAGAAGCAGTTCTACTCAAAGAAGTAAAGGCACACCACGTGCTACAGTTTTTCAAGATTCAAGTTGTCTACCGTTTCGAAGTACCACTCAGAATCATTTCGGATAATGGGTCCGCATTCAGAAGCACAAAAAATCAACAATTTTGTCAGAAGACATGGGATCGATTAGCGATACTCAACAATCTACTACCCAAGAGCAAACGGCTTGGCCGAGGCTTTTAATAAAACTCTCGTTCAAATTTTAAAGAAAACTTTGGACGACAACAAGAGAAATTGGCACGAGTAGTTGTTAGAAGCCTTATGGGCCTACAAAATAACTTTCAGGACTCCTACTCAGTCTACGCCTTACACTTTAGTGTACGGGTCCGAGGCAGTTTTACCTTTGGAGGTTCAGCTTCCATCACTTAGGATTGTAGTTGCAAATAAAATTACTACAGAAGAAAATGCCAGATTACGACTGGAAGAACTGGAAAACTTGGAAGGGAAAAGACTTGCAGCGCAACAAAATTTGGAACTGTACCAAGCTAAGATGATCCAAGCCCATGATAAACTAGTCCGCCCAAGAACTTTCAAAGTTGGTGACTTAGTTCTTGTTCTCAGTAGACTTGTTCTTGCACATCGCAAGATAGGAGGCAAATTTGAACCGACTTAGGAAGGGCCATTTATGGTCGAGGCAGTCTACTCAGGAGGCTCCTACCAACTTGTGAATTGCCAAGGAGAACGACAAATGCTTCCAATCAATGGACGGTATTTAAAGAAGTATTACACAACCTGATGTTTCGAAGGGTGGCCTCTAAAATAGAGTCTTATCCCTAGAAACACGGGTGAAGCAATCACTTTGTGACTGGGTCCGAACCCAAAAAAAACAAAAAAATGGATGATAAAAGAAAATCATTAAAAAAAATAATATGTGCTAAAAAATGAAATATGTGAAATCATAATAAGTTTTACCCTTCCTTTCAAATCAAATCTTGTTCCTGGTCTTTCCTCATCTTATCCTACCTTCCTTTAAATTAAAATAATTGAATAAGAATTTTCAGTGATAAATATTTTCTTAATGTTCTTGTTCTTAGTGCAGCCCCTGATCCTTTCCTTGTCTTCTTCGCAAGGAAATGTCGAACGGGCGGTTGGTCCTAAACTTTAATAATGACGTGAGTCTCGCACTCGATGAAAAGAGGGTGAAGGATGGAGCAGTGATAGAAATTGATTCTGACTTCACACCAGCCGACCTACAGTATGAAGAAAATGATTGGGTCCCAGTGGATCGAGAAGAGCTTCATAGCCAAACAGTGATGAAGATGGGTGGCCCAAGCCACCAATCCAGCAACAAGAAAAGAAAGACCAACGCCGAGGAAAGCAAGAAAATCAAGTCAGTAGTTGCCACGGCAGAGGGCAGGCTCATCAGCACCGCGCCCGTAGAAAATCAAGGAGTAAGAAGAGCTACGCTCACTACTACTCAAAGAAGGAATAAGAATCGTCGTATCTGCAAGATGTTGACTAAACTAGCAGCAGATCAACACGAGGAAACAGCCACCTTCGCCAACACACACATTTCAAAGATACTGGTTCATCAGGAACCTGAAAAGAGAGAACAAGCTCCAAAAATAACAGAAAGGATAAGGGGAACTCTGAGAAGATCAGAGGCAGAGAGATTGCCTCAACGCCGGACAGGATACCATATCTGAAGAACCTTGTTGCGGAAGCAACCCCAGAGGATGTCCCAACAGAGACAATCCCCGAGGAGCCAAGGTATGCAGGAGAACGTGACGGATTGAGTCATACATCTCGCAATACGTTACTAGGCCTCGTCACTTGCAGATCATCCCAGAATATGAACTAGAAAGAATGCAAAATGTTGAGAAGAAGACTTTCGAATGCTTTGAAAGGATTAGAGGCAAAAGAATCAACATTTTGGAAGGCCTCGAGTTACACACAGGTGTATTCTCAGAGTACGAGCTACAGCAAATTGTGGATTGCATCTTAGAACTTCAGAAAATGGGTCGAGCAGGCCGTCTGAGAGAAAAGATGAACCCCGGAAATGGATGCCAGGGAAATTGCTATAATTTCACAGAGGACAGAAAAGGAAATCCACCAGGGATACTCCGTCATGGTGAGGTGGATCCAATGCCGAGGATAATTAAAAGAATGGTGAAAAGAATGATAATGTGGAGGGTACGCGCAGTAGTCGCATACCCAACGGTAGCATCATCAACATTTATCGAAGGGCGACTGCATACCTCCACACATAGACCACCATGACTTTGTCAGACCTTTCTGCACAGCTTCGTTCATCAACCAATGCAATATCATGTTCGGATCTGACCTCTGGATAGCAGACCCGGGTAAGTTCCGAGGGCCGGTGGAGATACCACTTCCGGTAGGTTCCATCATGATATTTACAAGGAAATGGAGCAGACATCGCAAAACATTGTATACCGGGAGTACCAGTGGAGCGGATCTCCGTCACTTTTAGAAGGATGGACGACAAAAAGGCGCCTTACCACTTCCAGCTCGGATCCGTAATTGGAGAGTCTCCGGCCCTACGAGTCGTGAGTTACACGAGAAATAGCACACCTCCAATGCACATCCATGCGGCACTCACCGCCAAGGACGGCTTGGAAGGTGATGTTATCGACCGTGTATCTCATTATTCGGACATGGATTTTTTAACGTGATACTTTATGGATGGATCAACAAGAATCATACATAGTCCGTTTTGAGTCATGGATTGTGTGAGAAATATTTCAGATCGAGTTGTGTGATGTATCTTCAATAAGATTGGAATAAAAGTGACCATGTCACATTTTGCCTTCACCTCTTTTTGTGTCAATTGACTGGGAAACGCCATTAGAGTTAAATGAACTTTGAACAAAGAACAGAAAAGAAAGAGAAATAAATAAGAACCTTTCTTAGAAATCGAAATATTCAAAAGAACTTGAAATCCACATGAACACCAAATAAAATTCACGTGAACATCAAATAAACAACAAAAATAAAATTGGATCATTAAAGGACAAACAAAATGAAAAATGAATCTCAAATGGAATTACAATCTCAATCTATCTCTTTCAAATCCTTCAATTCTTCCTCAGATCAAATCTACTTCAAACTACTTTGAAACCCTCTTTCGAGATGGTTCTTCCTCACAGAAAACTCACACTTCAAATTTCAAAAAAATCCCACACCATTTTCGTCACATCGAAACCCTTTTGATTTTCTGTGATCTCCCTTCCCTCTTGTACGGAGATTGACTAGGTCTATTGACACGGAGCGACGAACTTTGTTCGATTTGGTTCTGATGGCATGAGACTGGGTCCTTCTTCATACATTACAACTTCCGAGACTGGTACCTAAATTCCAGTTCTCATTTCGAGGTCGGTACCTAAATTCCGAATCTCCATTAGAGATCGATACTTAAATTTCGATTCTCATCCGAATTGATACCTAAATTTCAATTCAAAATTTCTGAGACTGGTACCTAAATTCCAGTTCTCATTCCGAGATCGATACCTAAATTTTGATTCTCATCTGAATTGATACCTACATTTCAATTTAAAATTTCCGAGATCGGTACCTAAATTCCGAGTTCTCATTCCGAGATCGATACCTAAATTTTGATTCCCATCCGAATTGATACCTAAATTTTAATTCAAAACTTCCGAGACTGGTACCTAAATTCCAGTTCTCATTTTGAGGTCGGTACGTAAATTCCGACTCTCCTTTCGAGATTGATACCTAAATTTCGATTCTCTTTCGAATTGATACCTAAATTTCAATTCTAAACTTCCGAGACTGGTACCTAAATTCCAGTTCTCATTTCGAGGTCGGTACCTAAATTCCGACTCTCCTTTTAAGATCGATACCTAACTTTCGATTCTCTTTCAAATTGATACCTAAATTTCAATTCAAAACTTCCGATACTAGTACCTAAATTCCAGTTCTCATTTCGAGGTCGGTACCAAAATTCTGACTCTCCTTTCGAGATCGATACCTAAATTTTGATTCTCTTTCGAATTGATACCTAAATTTCAATTCTAAACTTCGAGATCGGTACCTAAATTCCGGTTCTCATTTCGAGGTCGGTACCTAAATTCCGACTCTCCTTTCGAGATCGATACCTAAATTTCGATTCTCTTTCGAATTGATACCAAAATTTCAATTCTAAACTTCCGAGACTGGTACCTAAATTTCAGTTCTCATTTCGAGGTTGGTACCAAAATTCTGACTCTCCTTTCGAGATCGATACCTAAATTTTGATTCTCTTTCGAATTGATACCTAAATTTCAATTCTAAAACTTCCGAGACCGGTACCTAAATTCCAGTTCTCATTTCGAGGTCGGTACCTAAATTCGGACTCTCCTTTCGAGTTCGATACCTAAATTTCGATTCTTTTTCGAATTGATACCTAAATTTCAATTCTAAACTTCCGAGACTGATACCTAAATTCCAGTTCTCATTTCGAGGTCAGTACCTAAATTCTGACTCTCCTTTCGAGATCGATACCTAAATTTCGATTCTCATCCGAATTGATACCTAAATTTCAATTCAAAATTTCTGAGACTGGTACCTAAATTCCAGTTCTCATTCCGAGATCGATATCTAAATTTTGATTCTCATCTGAATTGATACCTAAATTTTAATTCTCAACTTTCGAGACTAGTACCTAAATTCTAGTTCTCTTTCAAGGACAGTACCTAAATTCTGCCTCCCATCTTTCAAGATCGATACTTAATTTTCGATTCTCTCCCAGGATTGATACTTAAATTTCAATTCCAGCTCCGTTTAAGCTTTCGAAATCAGTACCTAAATTCTGATTCTCATCCTTTTCAATCGACACTTAAACTCTGATTCTCAACCCGAGGCTGGTACCTAAATTCCAGTTTTCTTTGTAATCCCGAGATTGGAACCTAGGTTTCAATTCTCATTTCAAATCCAAATTTCCTCAAATTGATTTTAAATCAAAATCCAAACTCACACATTGAAACTTGAAATTTAAAAGTAAAATGAAATCTAAATCAAATTCCCCAGATTATGTGATTTAGAGCTAACCTCCTTTTCCCTTCCCCAGCGAGAGTTCAGGAATCTCCGGTCTTGGAAATATACCTGATACTCCCCAACGGAAATTCTTCTACTCGTCCTAAGTTTGTCACTTGGACATCTTTGTTGGTCTTGTTGATCTCTTCGGTCAACGACAATACACGCGGTGTGCTTGGTTAGCACACCACAACTATTGGGGGTTCATTTGTTGACCTCATTTTTGATGAGGTCTTCTCTTCTCTCTTTAGTACTTAGGATCTAGCCTTAGGCTTTTCCTTTGACTATCTTAGAGGACTAGAAGTGGAACCCACCCTTTAGAAGTTCAAACACCTCTTAACTCCATGCAAACCCCACAAGCTTGATTGTAGACACCTAATCACCTAGAGGGTTGAAATCAATTGTGAAGGTTTAAAGGATGAGTTCCCTATAGGACTCTTTAGCCTTAGGACCACCCTGGGTGGCCTGGTCTGGTGAGGGTTGACTTACACACTCACTACACTCATACACTACACTCTCACACACACAATCCAAATCCTAAAACCACACCTATGCCCAACTTGACTCCCTGACGCATGTAAGTAATTCATATGGATAGACCTTAACCCCTAAGCCCCTGCCTAAGAGGGTTAGGAACAACATAGTGAATGCCTCCAATGAGTCCTCTCATGGCTCATATGGGCATAATATGGCTTCATGGCTCAACCAAAGTGATTCCATTTCACTGACATTTGATCAATCTCCATTCCTCCAAAATTTCAATTTTTGACCCCGAGACCCCTACACCCATCAAACCTAACAAATGCCCTTAGAATTACCCAAAATTTGCAAAATCTCCAAATCACCCAAAAGTCCTCAGAATCAATCCTGAACATTTTCCCCCCACTCAAATTGACCATCTCCAGCCAAAAATACCAAAATTTCTAAAAATACACCCAATACCCTCCAAATTACCAAAATGCCCCTCTTGGCCCAAAAATCCAAAAATTCAGAAAATTCCCAGAAAATTTCAGAAAATCCCAAATATTTCTAATTTCATTTTGTCCAACTACACCATGGGCTAATTTTGTCAATTTACTCCACTTTTACAAAACCCCCTAATTTAGCCCATTTTAAACCCAAATGAACCCAATGTCAAACAAAATCCCCCCAATTGGTCTCAATTTTGGTCCAATTCAATTCTAAACTTCAATTTAATATCCTCAATATCAATCTAGACCAAATTCAAGTCCAATTTGATTGGCATTTGAATCCAATTTCATTTTGAAAGCTTAAGGCCCAATTTTGACCCATGACCTAAACCTAGCTCAAACCAACCCAACTCAACTCCAATTAACCCCAAACCTTTTCTAAAACCTTCCTAGCATCTCCAAAAACAAAACACTAACATGATTTGCCCAAAATTTACACCCAAACCTTACTCAATTTCAACCCAAACCCAAAATTCCTTAAATGGGCCTACACACAAACCTAACCCAAACAGGCCCAAATCCCAAAATCAAAACCCTACCAAAGTTGAAACCTATTTGTAACACCCCCATAAACATTTCCCAACATTAATTATACATCAATTTCAACATTAGCCCAACATTAGCCCAAGATAGCTCATTTTGACCCATTTGGACTTTATTACCAAAGAGACCCAAATTAGACCCAATCCAATTCCAAATCACCTCAAGTTTATTTCAAATCACTCATGACACATCCCTAAACCAAACCCAACAATTATTTGGCCCAACCCTTTTACAAAATTCCCATCCATAAATTTATTTTAAAACCTAATGCCCACTTCCTTAAGCCTTCCTAAAAAAGCCCACTCCTAAAATAATTTCAAAGGCCCAAATTTGACTCTAATGCCCACATGACACTACACTTCATCATCCATTCCAATTAAAACCATCCCTAAAGTTCCAATGAAATATCAAATTATTCTAAATCAAGCTTCATGCTAACTCCTCATACATTCATAAAAAATTCCAACACCCTTTCTCATGCAAGTGAGCCATCTTTTCCCCAAGCCATATGGAGCCATGAAGCCACATGTAAGCCATTGGCAAGCCATGAAGCCACATGTAAGCCATTGGCAAGCCATGAGAATCTATAATTTGTCAACTCTCCTTAAATGGCAAAAGGAGGAGGTCCTTTAAGTACCTCCTAAAAGTCATTAACCCTAAGAATCTTTCCCCTTAACCCAAATTTAATCCAAATATATTGGGATAGGGACTTCTCCTTTCCAAACCAGCTGATTCCTTTGACTCCCCACAGCACCCAAAGCTACCTTGGAAGGTGAACCAAGCCCAAAGTGTTGGGTTGACCCAAACCAAGCCAAAATAGCCTTAACCCATGCCATTTTAATTCAACTATTTTACACATGGAAAAGCTCAATTGGACTCACAAACATCAAGCTCTGAACCTCCTGATGACAACAGTGAGCCATGCATGTCGGCCAGCCGCATGGATCGCCGAAAAACACCACACCCGAGAGCATCATGTGAGCCCAAGCTTGGAATTCTCACCTGCTGAGTTGTCCCATGCCAAATGGCCACCATGGCTGTTCTTCTCCTCACCAGAGCAGCTGATTCCAACCCCTAACTCCCCCTGGGAGAGCCTCCAGCCAGCTCTATCTAAACCCCATCTCTCTCAGCCATGGAAGAGGTGTTGAAACAAACCACATAGAAACTCTGCCAAAATCATTCCAGACTCTTCCACACACCTGGAGAACTTGATCCCCACTGAAATCCCCCTGCTATTTCCTCTCTGTGAGCTCAATTTCAGAGTTGAAATTCAAGCCCAAAACTAGGACACTTCACCACAGTGAGCCAATCTCCAAATTGATTGGTCCTACACCTTCACCAGATCAAGAGGAGAAGTTCCCCAATGAAAGCCCCCTCTCCAGGCCACCCAGTTGCTCCCGCCTCCAAGCTTTGTGATCGGCTGTGGTCACTTTTGTACCTAGGCAATTCACCAGGCCAAGGGACTTCATCTGGAGCATGTTTGGACCCAATCGAACGTGGCACAACTCTCAGATCGAAGCTTCACTTCTCTGAGCAAAGGTATGAACTCTCTCTTCCTCCCGAGCTCCTGGAGATTCTCCATTTGATATGAATCGATTTCAATGCATGTTTACCGTATGGATGTGTTCGTCTCTTCAAGACGAATCCATAAAGCATAAGAACATGAAAATCCATTGAGAATTGAGTGAGATCTTAGGGTTTTAGTGTGGACGGTCATGGGTTAACACCAGTAGTACCATGGAGACGGTACGTGAACCGTGGGCCCCATGGTAGCTGACTCAGATGGCGGCGCCGAACCAGGAGACGCCGCGTGGCCTTTCAGATCTGCTAAGGTTGACGTGGCGCCGCGTGGTTAAGTAGGAAATTAGGGTATTTTCTTATTTATTAAATATCCAAAACTTCAAAAATTCATAACTTTATGTAGAAAAATCCTAAAAATAAAATAAAAATACCCTCTTGCTCAGTGAACAGAGGAGAATAATGTGGAAAAAAATCAATTAATTTCATTTAGTATTTTATTTTTAATGATTCAATTACTCTCTGCACTATTTCAATTCTCCATGCACATAGACAATTCACCATGGCATGAGACCATAGGGCTTTTAAAGCCTCTGAACTTGAGAACATTCCCTGAATTTTCCAAGGTCAGAGGCCATCCCTATGAGAAGTTATTGATTTTCCAAGTTCATGTTACTGTTTTGAGTATTTTAATTTCAATAATTAGCATGTTGAGAAATAAATTCTAGAAAAATTTGGTGATGTTTCTTATGACTAGCAGGAACCTAGGAAAAATAAGTTTTGAGTTAATTCACTTGGAATAACCCTAATTGGTCTAAATACCCAAAATTAAATTTTAATTAATTAGGGCTAACTACACATCAAATTAACTTAAAAACAATTCTCTACAGATCATTGGGATTAGAGGAACATCTCATAAAAATTTGAAATCAATTGGACTTGATTAACCTCACCAAATGGGTTGATTAAGCCTCTTAAGCAAAATGGGTGAAATTAAATTTTAAAAATTCATAACTCACAAAATACTTTTCAAAAATTCACAAAAATGGTTTTGGAGCTTTTCTGATATCAGAGGAATTTAAGAAAATTAAAATTGTAATTTTCTTAAAAAGTTGATTTTTATCATTATTTTAATATTTTTAATAATTAAAAAATAATAAAATCATAAAAATATTAAAAATCACCAAAATGTCACATTTTGAATTCTAATTACTTAGGAACAAACCAAATATTTTTCTTAAGTCCCTAGGATAAGATATTAAATTTTAAAGGCTTGATGTAATTTTTAATATTAAAAAATGTATTTTCCAACCTTTCATTAAAATAATTCTAATAAATCAAAGAAAAATAAAAAAAAATATAAAATTTGTTTCTCTGGACTCCTTGAGGTTAGAGAGATTTAAGAAAAATATAAAATCTTTTTTTAAATATAATTTTATTTTAAAATTAATTAATACTCCAAAACTCAAAATAATTCTAATAAATAAAATATAATTCAAACAATCACCAAAATTAGTCCAAATGGTCATCTGGTCATTAGGAACATCCCATAATTTTCTCAAGGATAGAAGCATTTCCTTGGTCATGTTGTTGAATTTTCCTCTATTTTCCATCAAAAATAATTACATAAATAAATTAAATACAGAAAAATCATATTTTCTCCTCTAATGTCTTAATTGACATGTGAGTGAGGTTACATAAAAATTTCAAGTTCATTTGAGCTTAATTTAGTGAGTTATAGAATTATTAAGCTTGAAGGGCAAAAGGGTAATTAAAAATTTCAACCCTTAATTAAAATTTTAGGATTAATCAAAAAGGGGAGTGTAAAATATTTGATTTTAAACTGATTTTGGATGATTGGAACTTAAATGATCGAGGGTAGAAACCTACTAACCATTTCAAATATAATTAAAATAAAACTTTAATTAATTAATTAATTGAAATTTTGGAAGAATAATAGAAATTGGAATTATTAAAGTAGGGATATTATTAAGAGGATATTTATTCATTAATTTAAAAATCCCTAAATAAATCACTTCGATCATACTTAATTCTTACATAAAAAAAATTAATTCAAATAATAATCTAAATTAAAATTAAAACTAAAATTAAATTAAATTAAATTAAATTGAAATTAAATTGTAATTAAATTTAAATTAAATTAAATTAAATTAAATTAAATTAAATTAAAATTAAAATTAAAATTAAATTAAATTAAATTAAAATTAAAATTAAATTAAATTAAATCAAATTAAATTAAATTAAATTAAACTAAATTAAAAAATTAAATTAAATTAAAACTAAATTAAATTAAAACTAAATTAAATTAAAATTAAATTAAATTAAATTAAATTAAATTAAATTAAATTAAATCAAGATCATTTATCAACAAACCTAAATTAAATCATTAAGAATTAAATCTAGAATAATTCGAACACTATTCCAAACTTAAACTAATTTTTTTATAATTAATTCAAAATTAAAATTAAATCATTAAGTTTAAATCATTAAAATATTTAATAAGTTGATTTGCCCTTTTAAAGTTCTTATTATTATAACTCTTAAATGAGGTATCAAGTGAAGTGTTACTTCACTTATGGGATATTCAAATGTCCTAGTTCACTCAGTGCAAGAACAACAAAACTTAAACCTCTGGATGATTAATTCACTAATATATTTAAATTCTCTTGGTCTTAAAACAATCTTAGAGGTATTGAAAAGATGTTTAAGATTCGTCTTAAGAACTTCCTCAATATGATGAGATGTTTATAAGAATAATTGAACTTAATTGTTCTTCGGTAAAGAAAATCATCCTTAAACCAAAACACAAGAACCTAGACGTTATAGGAGATGACTAGCTATAGGATTAGGACTTTGGTAGACAACCAAAACCTTTCCCTTAGCTTTACCTAGGTACTTGTTGGAATATTTAAATGCCTTAACATGTGTTTTAAGTGTAGCTTGGGAAGACGGGAAGACCCTCCAGTTACGCTTTTATTTTATTGCAATTTACTTTATTACGATTTACTTACATGCACTGTACTTTACTTTTCTTGCATGATAAATAACTGTTGCATGAAAACCAAAACCTTTAGGATAGTCCCTGAAATGAAACCAAAACTAAATTAAAAGAGATTACAAGATAAAAAAATCACCGCCACAACATTTCAAAATATAAAACAACTCAAAATTTAATCACAAACAGAACAACAAAACTACAACTTTAACTAAATTAAAATGTCTCGTTGAATAATCGGGAATACCTCAGATGATGTAACCCACGTGTTGCTAACGGGAATTCCCATGGTCTAAATGAAAGTGTGGAACTCATTCAGTTGAGTTTAGCAACTTCATCTGGACTAAGTGAATTCAATGAAAATAACGGTGCCGGGATGACGGAACCGTGAGATTTTAATCGGTTCTGTTTAAACAAGTTTAAGATTTGTTCTAATTAAAATATTAAAAACACTTGGATTTTAAGATTTTATCTAAACCAAAACACTTCTCTCATCCTTTGATTTATGACTTCTAAAACTAAACCTCTGCAACAATAAGGAGCTTGGAGCACGGTGGGCAGCACGGCCATCTTCATCAGCAAAACAACTCTACATCAGCTAAACATTCCTAGAATTAAACAACAAAACTGTAGGATTTCGAGGTAGTTTGCTTAGTGCAACATAAATCCTCAACCCTTTTGTTAGGCATTTGCATAATCATGTTATGTAAATTATGCCCTAACCTGGTCTTAGACTCCGAGGTAGTCGTTTGCTACGGCACAAACCCTCACATCTTCGAGGCTATTTGTATGATCATGTCATACAAACATAAGTCCTAATTAATTAAAATTGCGGGATTACAATATTAAATAAATTCTCAAATCAAGCCAAACAATCGGATAGTTCGGGATTTGCCAAGATTCTTCTTGGATCCTCAACTTCTCCTACTTCTATTCCTTTGGACTCCTGAAAATAAACTCGTTCCAAATTTGATCTAATCCCTATTGAAATTTCCAAAATTCAATCTTTCGAAAACCTTAAACTTTGAAATTCTTGAGAGCAAAACTACTGATCATTATCGAGAGTTTTCTTAAGTAATTCCCGTCACTTAGGATGTAATTAACTATAAGGGCATGCCCTTATAGGGAACTTTAAGAACCTAGGTAATATAAACCCTGCTTAATTCCTTTATATTAAGCAGGGGAACTTTTCGGCTTAAAAAATTGGTTTGTAGACCAAACAGATGTCACAAATCTTCTAGTTTATTTAATCGAGCCCCATCATCAAGCAGTGTATCTATTCTCCGGGATAGATAAACAGTTTGTGGTGCGGTGCTCGTTTATATAAACTATTCGGGATGTGGGATTAGTTTGATTTCATATCTTAAAATTTTCAAACTTAAAATTATTTTCAAAATCAAATGCTACTTTCTAAATTATATATATATATTTAAATCAAATTTAAGATCTAAAATTCGCCGACAATTTCTGTAGGCAACCTCCTTTTCAAAATACACCACAAACCTAAAAATATGCCGACAGACGGTTCTTTTTTCTTCGTTTATAGGAGTGAGAGTTGCTCTCCTCACCTCTTGAATTTCTATAGCCATGGCGCTGACAAGTCTGCCTTCTGCTGTAGCCACCACGGACTTAACTTTCTTATCTTCTCCTACTGCATGAGCGGCGTTTGCTTTTCTCTTTTTGCTGGTAGAGGGTTGATTTGAGCCACCTAATTTCATCACTGTATGGCTACGGAGTTCTTCCCAATCAACCGGAGTCCAATCAGTTTCTTCATATTGTAGCCCGGCCGGTGTGAAGTCAGAGTCAATCTCGATCACGGCTCCATCCCTCACCCTCTTTTCTTCAAGAGCTAGACTCACGCCATTCTTAAATTTCAGAACCAACCGCCCATTCGTCATTTCCCTGCGAAAAATAAGGAAAAGATCAGGGGCTGTACTAAGAACAAGTACAGTAGAAAAATATGTTTTTTAATGAAGAGCTTTTATTCATTTATTTTAAATTTAAATAGTAGTAAAAAAACTCAAGAGTAAGAATCGATTTGAAAGGAAGGATAGAAAAGAAAAAAAAAACTTTATTATCATGATTTCACATGTTTTCTTTTAACATTTTTTTTAACGATTTTCTTTATCATCCACTTTCTTTTATATTTTTGGGTTCAAACCCAGTCATAAGTAATTACTGTGCCCGTGCTTCTAGGAATGAGGATTCATCCTTCGAAACATCAGGTTGCGTAATACTTCTTGAGATATCATCCATTAATTGGAAGCATAGGTCGCTCTCCACGGCAATTTACAAGCTAGTAGGAACTTCCTGAGTAAACTGTCTCGACCACAAATGGCCCTTCCCAAATCGGTTCAAATTTACCACCTATCTTGCACCGTGCAAGAATAGGTCTTCCGAGAACTAGAACCAAGTCACCGACTTTGAATGTCCTCGGACGTACACTAATTTATCATGGGCCTGGATCATCTTGGCTCGATACTGTCTCCAAATTCTGCTGTGCTGAAAGTCTTTTCCCTTCCAATCTTTCCAATTCTTCTAGTCGTAATCTGGCATTTTCTTCTGTAGTGATTTTGTTTGCAACTGCAATTCTGAGAGACGGAAGCTGGACCTCCAAGGGTAAGACGGCCTCGGACCCGTACACTAAGGCGTAAGGCGTAGACTGGGTGGGAGTTCTGAAAGTCGTCCTGTAGGCCCATAAGGCTTCTAACAACTTCTCATGCCACTTTCTCTTGTTCATGTCTAAAGTTTTCTTTAGAATTTGAATGAGAGTTATATTAAAAGCCTCGGCCAGGCCGTTCGGTCTTGGGTAGTAGATTGTCGAATAATGCCAGTCGATCCCATGTCTTCTGACAAAATTATTGACTTTCGTACTCTTGAACGCGGAACCGTTATTTGAGATAATTCTACGTGGCACCCCAAAATGGTACACGACTTGATTCTTGAAGAACTGTAGCACGTGATGTGCTTTCACTTCTCTAAGTGGTATAGCTTCTGCCCACTTAGAAAAGTAATATGTAGCTACAAGAATGAAGTGATGTCCTCTTGAAGAAGGCGGTTCTATCGAACCCACGATATATGTGCCCCTATACTTAAACGGCCACGACGCGATTGTCAGATGAAGCACATTTGCAGGTTGATGTAAAACCACTCCATGCACTTGGCACTGGTGAATACTTTTGGCGATCTTCATGCAGTCGGTCATCATTGAGGGCCAGTAGTACCCTAGTCTTTTAATCTTCATTTTCATTTTCAGACTCGACTGATGAGCGCCGCAAAGTCCTGAGTGTACTTCTTTAACAATTTCACGAACCTCGGACCCGCTCAGGCATCTTAGCCACATCTGATCAAAAGACCTTCTGTATAATGTATTATTTATTAATGCATAAAACAGAGTTCTTTTCTTGATTTGATGGGCTATCGACTTATCATCTGGTAAGTTTCCCGTTTGCATGTAGTCTATTAGTGGCTGCCGCCAATCTTCTGTATTTTCTGTCACTGTTGCAATTGTTTCTTCTACTTTTTCTGCTGATTTGTGTATTGCATCCATGTTGAGCTGTGATAGGACCTGTCGTCCTTGAACTGACACTTCAACTGACTCATTCTGTAAGCAGGAAATTCCTTTGCAAGGCGAGCTAACGCATCTGCAAGAGCATTTTCTCTTCTGAGAATCTTATAGATTGTTACATTTGGAATTTTCTCCAAAAATTTCATGGCATACTGAAAGTATTTTTTGAGTCTTGGCTTTAGAATTCTGTATTGTCTGGTGACTTATTGAATGATCAACTGAGAATCTCCGTAGATGTTGATGTCTGTTATCTCCATCTGAATGGTTAATTCCGGTCCGGTTATAAGGGCTTCATATTCTGCCTCCTTGTTTGTACACGATTCTGTTAAGTGGTAGGAATACCTTAACATCCCCCGCTCTGCTGTTATAAATATTAGTCTGATTCCTGCCTTATCGGGCACTATCATTTGCAATTCTTTATCTTTCTGTGCTGAGGATGCTCCATCGAAGCACAGTTCCCAACACTGATCATCGGGGTCTTCTAGGCTCATTATCTGCTCGTCCGGCGAGTCGTCGTCGAGAGGCGATTCTACCGTAGAAGGGTGTGCCGCGAGGAAGTCCGCAGACTTGTCCCTTTACGACACGAAGAGGAACGAAAGTTATATCGAATTGCAATAGTATCATTGACCACCTGGCAAGTCTGTCAGAAAGTGTCATTGGGTCATCAAATATTGCAATGGATTGAACTTCGAAATAAGGTTGACCTTATGAGAAAGCATGTAATGCCTGAGCTTCTGTGCGGTGAAGATCAAGGCCAAATAGTGTTTCTCAATAGGAGGATACCTTACTTCCGTCGGAATTAGATGATGGCTTAAGTAGTAGAGAGCATTTTCTTTTCCCTCGTCATTGACCTTAGCTAGCAGGGCTCCGAGAGAGTCGTCTAGAGTTGCGGTATAAAGTATCAACGGTCTACCCGAGACTGGGGCTGCTAAGACAAGAGGTGTCATTAAATACTGTTTGATGTCATCGAAGGCATGTTGACATTTGGAGTCCCAAGCAAACTCGGCATCCTTCTTAGCTAAAGCGTAAAACGGCTGACACCTTCCTGACAAATTTGAGATAAAGCGTCGAAGATATGCCAATTTTCCTTGAAAGGATCATAGTTGTTTCAAGGTTTTAGGAGGTGGCATTTCTAAGATAGCTTTAATCTTCCCCGGATCGATTTCAATTCCATGATGTCGAACAGCAAATCCTAAGAATTTCCCAGACGTGACGCCGAAGGCGTATTTCGAGGGATTCATCTTAAGGTTATATCGTCTTAATCGCTCGAAAATAATTCTCAAATCATACAAGTGATCCTCTTTTAGTTTACTCCTGATGACCACATCATCCACGTAGCACTCGACTTGGTTGTGAATGAGATCATCAAAAATCCTCATCATTGCTCTTTGATAAGTTGCTCATGCGTTCATTAATCCAAACGGCATCACTGTGTAGCAAAGATATCCCGATCGGCGTTCTGAAGGCTGTAAGCTTTTCATCTTCCGGTGCCATCTTTATCCGATTGTATCCCGAAGATCCATCCATGAATGAGAAGACTTCATGTGTTGAAGCAATGTCGATCATCAATTCTAGAATTGGTAGAAGGAATTCGTCGTTTGGACATGCTTTGTTTAAATCTCTGAAGTCTACGTAGATTCTAATCTGAACATTCTTCTTTCTAACTGGTACCACATTGGCCAACCAAGTTGGATATTGTTCTTTACGGACAAATTTAGCATCTATTAGCTTCTTAACTTCCGCTATTACTTGTTGTTCGATCTCTGAGACGCATCCTTCTCGAGCTTGTCCGATCGGAACAACAGATGGGATCCACTCCTAACTTGTGAACCGCGACCTCCGGAGCTAATCCCGGCATTTCATCATAACTCCAAGCAAAACAAGTCCTCGAATTCCATCAATAGCTTCGATTATCTCTTCGCAGTCTTCTTTATCGAGTAAGGAGCTAAAAAGGTCGGCCTCAGGCTCTTCGCTAGTACCAAAATTAACTTCCATTAACTAGTCTATTGTAGATTTAATTTCTTCTTCGAATTCTTGTGGAGCATCTCCGATTGGCAGATCTTCGATATCTTCTCAAGCTTCCAAGCAATCTTCATTATGCTCGCAAGCGAAAACCAAGCAAAATCCCGAATCATCAACAGACCCTACTGTGCCGAATCCGAGACCATGTTTTGAATTAGGAGGTCGACTGGCATTATTCCATAATTTTTCGAAGTGTTGTGATCGACCTTTTGTCCATTATTTAGGTAAGACACCACGTTCAATTAATTTTTGAACACAGGGAGAGTACCACTCAAAAGGAAGTTCCATTAATTCGGAAGAAGTAACATCTTCAAATTGTACATCATTTTCAGTATTGGAAGAAGAAGCACCACGGTAAAACTTGATTGGTTTAGTACCACCACCATGCACTTCCTCGACCACCATACCCTCGATCTTATTAGAATGAATCGTGGTCGTGGTCATAGTATGTACATAATGGTTAATCTTCTCGTACATTGATTTGTATTCTTCATTCTTTTCATCTTCGAGAGAGATCTCGAACTCGGGGTTTTTTTTTATTTACCGTTGTCGCTTCTTTTCGATTTCTTCTTCTTCGGAACTGGTCTCCCAATCAATGTTGATGACTGGTTTCATCTATACAACTGTTCCAATGTCTCTTCCACGACCTCGTCCCCGGTCTTGACCTCGGGTGCGAGTTCTAGAGAAACCTTCACCATCTCGCCTTAAGGGAGTGGTGAGTAACTGTTGGACTAGAATTTCCGGCTCTTTACCATCTTGCACTTCTTTTGCTTCATTTGGTATGACATTTCTGGAAAATATTATTTTCTTTGGAGGTGCATAGTAAGCTGCAACTTCGTGGATTCCAATTTTATGCACGGAGAATGGTTGCAAGTCACCTTTGATACACTGTTCTCTACCTTCGTAATATTTTATGCACTGGTGCAAAGACAACGGTACCATCCGATTCTCAGTGATCTATGGTCGACCCAGTAGAGCGTTGAATGATGTCTCAGAGTCAATTATATAGAATTTTACGGTTGTCTTTGCCAAATCACCGGTCTTCATTATTAGTGTTATTGATCTGAGTGCTCTTTCTCCTTTCTGATTGAACCGACTTAATAACATCTTGTCTGCTTTAAGTTCGCGAGCACCAATTTCCAAATATGCTAACGTTCGAAGGCTCATTATGTTAATTGATGCTCCCGGATTAACTAACACCCTGGAGAGCGTAAACTTTCCAACAGTGACTGAGATTTACAACGGTCGATTGTGATCAGCCGTTCCGAGCAGTAAATCATTGTCCGTGAAGGTAACACCTCGCTATTCTTTTAACGAGCAAACCTTATCTAAGGAATTACCGGCCATTTGAGCTAAACAAATCTCTGGATCAAGTAGAACCTCGATCGAGTTTCCTCATCTCCTTCGACAGATCAAAGCGTCGTATATGCTTAGTTTGGCTGGTAGCTTCCTAAGATGGGCTAGCACGTTATAGTCCACTTTATTACGATGTTCCTCGGTTTCTTCCCAAATGGGCAGTTCCTCTGCTGGGGTTGGCTCTTCTTGAGCAACCATCTACTTTCCTTTATCTTTTGGACCCATTCTTGGAGGTAGAACTTTTCCGCTCCTTAGATTGACTTCAATTATTTCTTCTGAATCTGGTGTTAAATTTGCCGGTGTATCTTCTTGAATTGGAATGACTGGCTCTTCTGGCATTGCTTCAGAATCTGATGACTCTAATTCTATTACAATCAAAGCTCCTCGAAATTCACAAATAGACTAGTTGCTTGTTGAGCTTTCGTAGCCATCCTTGTGAACGTCTTCTCCTTCATCGTGGTCATTGAGGTTTAGTATGATTTGATAATCGTTATTTATATTGGAATCAAGATCCGAATTAGCTTGGTTTTCGTTAGTTACGTAATCGTTAGAAATAGTCAAAACGTAGCCAACACTAAAACTCTTATCATTATCAGATCCCGCCGGGGCGAGCAAATAATCATACAGAGTCAGAGGTTCGAGGGATTTCTCCCCCGAATCGGAAACAACCATCCTAGGATAAGCAGCCCCTATTCAACTCTTTGGAGCCTCGATTTTGTTCTCTTCTATGATTTTCTCTTCCTTCTGGGGCGGTTCTTCAATCGCAAGCGATAGTGTCGGCTTGGCAGGTTTCAAACTTTGAGTTGAAGCACGCACTGAAGCGGTTTGGTTGTGATCTAAGATTTTCTTCGAAGACTTTGTCCAGATGGTACTCCATCCATCATGGATTGTCTAAGAGTCTGTCAAAACAATGGGATCCATTGAAATGACATTGACGGAACCTCCTTTTTGGGGTTCCTTCATGTATTCCTTCGGGATCGTTATGTTCCCTATTCAGAGATTATAGTCAAGTCAACTCTTTAAAGTGATGCAATCCTCTATCTTATGCCCGAGCATTCGGTCATAAGGGCAATAGTTTGGAAGATCTTTCTTATTGACTTCTTCCAGCCTCTTGGGCTCTGGTAGCTGTAAATCTGGTGTCTTCATTAAATTGCGGAACATTTTTGCTACTGCTTCAGTTTTGAATGGATATTCCCTATTTAGAAGTTCTTTCAGGTTACGCGATGGACGAGGCAGTTGTTCATAATGTGGAGGTGACTGATAGCTCGGTCAAGGCTATTGATAACCCTGCTGAGGTTGTTGGTAAGTACGTTGCGGTGGTTGATAACTAGGTCGTGGCCGCTTCGTCGTATCTCGCACCGGCCGCTTGCCCTTATCTACTGCCGCGACGATTCCAGACTTCTTTTCGAATGTTTTCACGAGCTTCTGCTTATCATTCTTATCCACGAAACTTAGCTTCTTTGCTTCCTCTTGCAAGCTCCCGGCCTTGCTAAGCAGCTTCTCGAAAGTCTTGATTGTAAATCCTATAAGGAGAAGTGCTATCGGACCATGGAAACTCTTAAGTAATATGCCAACCGCAAGCTGTTCCTGAAGTTGTGGTTCACACTTCATGCATAAATTTCTCCATCGAAGTATGTAATCCACAAAAGTCTCATTCGGTTTATGGTGCTCCACCACTAGATCACCGATAGTGATGTGGTCCCGAGCTCCGGCAAACCGCTTAACGAAGAGATTTTCTTGTTCAGAAAAGGTCTTAACTGAACCATTTGGCAATTCTACGTACCAGTCGAAGGCAATCCCTGACAAACTACTGACGAACTGACGAAAGAGTAAAGTGTCACTCCCACCGGCGTTGCAGTAACTAGCACGAAAATGTGCGACATGCGGCCGGGGGTTTCCCGTTCCATCAAAATTCTTCAACAGAGGTGGTACGAAGCCTTTCGTGTATTGGACTGCATCAAACTCTTAGGGGTAAGGTCTACCCATCTGAATAGATGCTCCACTCTTAGCTTGTGCTAGGGCTTCTCGCACCTGCTATTCTACCATATTTTTAATGTCTTTTTCGGGAATCATGCTCGTGCGTAATCCTTCTTCGTGGCTCGTCTCCGTTGATCGGATGTGATCTCTTTTCCTCCATCCGCAATATGAATGATTTCTGGGGGTGTTTCTTTCCGAGGTTGCACTCGACTTTGGAGAGTGGCCAAAGCAGCAGCCATCTCTTGCATCCTCCTTGCCATCTGGGAAATTGTGTCATCTCTTTCCCGAAGCTGTGCTCTCATCACTTCCGGTTCATCTCTTTCCGCAGCTGTCGGAGCATCCTGCGAGGCTGACGATGCTCGTGTTTCAACCATGTTTACTTCGGCATACTCTTCATCCATAAACTCTGATGAATCAACTTCATTTTCCAACTTTTCTCCTCTTTCTTTTGCCAACCGTCGGATATCCGTCCTTAGTTTTCCTATAGAATCCTCGAGGGGTCTCTTCTAGATGGTATCGCGGTGGTCATGTGATGGTTGTTGAACTTCTTTTCCAGGAGTTTCTTTTATTGTAGTAGCACTTTCTTCTGATTCAGGCTCTTTGACGAGGCTCTTCTTCTCAAGATGTTGTGTTGGTCTTGACTCGGTAATAATAGGTCACCACACCATCCGTCTTGCAGCAGAAGGCCTAGGACTGGACGGTTTGTCTGCTATATGTTGGTAGGTGGTGTCCTCCCTAATATGATGGCCCGATACAACAACAAGGAACTAGCTCTTACTTTCTTCTTCGGTTTCTCTACGACAATGGATGTGCTCTACTCGTGGTCCGAGGCGGGATCTAGCTGGCACTCCTCCCATTCTTCTTAGGATTTCTGACACAGGGCGTCTTTCTTTCTTTGCCAATTTTTCTATCACGGCTTGTACCCGAGCAAATGGTGTAGTCTTAACCTTTTTTCTTTTGTAGTTACTATAGTATGCAGATCGGGGCAATGTAGCGGCAATCCTTCAGACGTCTTCTTCATCCGATGCAGCAGAGAGGGGGTGAAACATACTCCCTCCCAACAGAGGTACATACTCAGGCAGTTCTTCTCTTTCCTCAGGAATTTCTTCTAAAAAAGCAACTTCAGCAGCTTTGGCTTTCTCAATCCTGGCTATCTTTCTGTTTCTATTTCTCCTTTGAGTCCGAGTTAGGAGTGCAACTCTTGAACTGTACCCAATCTCGAAAACAAATGGTATTGTAGCGAGATCTGTACCCTCCACGGTGACAGGCTCACCACAAACTTGGATTTCCTTCCCCTTTAGTTTGGCAGAAGCCGGGGTAGGTGTAGAGATGACTAGACCGGTGGGGGTAGAGACAACAGTCCTCCTATGAATAGCAGTACTTCTTTCAGCTGGAACCCTATGCAGGGGAGGGAATTCTTGAGCCGACTTCAAGTTGAACTCAATTACAGACTCTTCAGTTTCTGGCACTTTGTCCATTAGTGCGAAGAGAGTGACGTCAGCGAACTTGATATCTGTGTTTTCGAATCCTTATCCAAAACGGATGATCCCATTTTCAGGCAGCTCATCCTTATAGACGGCAAAGTCCATTCCATTGGTGAAGGAGAAAATTAACTTTGGCGCAGTCATTTTCTGCAAGGTAGATTTTGAGTATTAGTCCCGAATTATGCTTCCTTTTGTCACAAAACTTAGGATGAAAACGTAAGAGTCCGAACTCATTTTCTTTTATCTTAGTGTATTTATGATTTAAAAGAGTTTGTTTATTAAAAGGGGTGTTTATTAAAGGATTTGTTTATTAGGAACGAAATGATTAAAGAACGGAGGTTTATAGAAAAAGGAAGGGACTCAGTTCGGAATTGGAAAGGAAGCGAAAGTCTCGTAAAACTTCTCAATCCGAAGGAACGCTCCTAAGCTAACACCTATTGGGGGTCCACCCCACCTTAGAAAAGAGGTAAATGGATTACGGAACCTCTCTGTTTAGGGGTGTCTAAACAGTGGCTCCTAAATCCAAGAGGAGTTGACTAAACCGGTTCAAGATAGAAATGAACGTAGTATGCCAACGGAAGATGATAGTTTCGGTCCACTAGGGATATGAACTCACTATCGATTTATGAAAACAAAACCACCTAATTAAGATGGAGAGAGGAACTAGTCCCCAGCAGAGTCGCCAGAAGTTGTCGGCATATTTTTAGGTTGAGTGATGTATTTTGAAAAAGAGGTCGCCTACAGAAGTTGTCGACAAATTTTTAGTTTAATTTAAATATATAATTTGAAAAGTAGTATTTGATTTTTGAAAATAATTTTAAGTTTGAAAATTTTAAGATATGAAAAATCAAACTGATCTCACATCCCAAATAGTTTATATAAACGAGCACCTCATCACAAACCGCATATCTATCCCGAAGAATAGACACACTGCTTGACGATGGGGCTCGATTAAATAAACTATAAGATTTGTGACATCCGTTTGATCTGCGAACCAATTTTATAAGCCGACAAGTTCCCCGCTTAATATAAAGGAATTAAGCAGGGTTTATATTACCTGGGTTCTTAAAGTTCCCTATAAGGGCAAGCCCCTATAGTTAATTACATCTTAAATGACGGGAATCATTTAAGAAAACTCTCGATAATGATCAAGAATTTCAAAGTTTGAGGTTTTCAAACAATTAAATTTTGGAAATTTCAATCAGGAATGGATCAAATTTGGAACAGTTTATTTTAAGAGTCTAAAGGAAGAAAAGTAGGAGAGGCTGAGGAACCAAGAAGCATCTTAGCAACTTCCTAAACTATCCTATTGTTTGGCTTCAATTATGGAAAATTATTTAATGTTTCAATCCTGCTGATTTTAATTAATTAGGACTTATATTTATATGATATAATCACACAAATAGCCTCGAAGATGTGAGGGTTTATGTCGTACCGAACGACTACCTCGGAATCCTAGGACCGGTTAGGGCTTAATGTACATGACATGATCATGCAAATGCCTAACAAAAAAGCTGAGGATTTATGTTGCACTAGGCAAACTACCTCGAAGTCCTATGGCTTGGTTATTTAATTCTAAGAACGTTTTGCTGAAGTAGACCCGAGTTTTGCTGATGTCGATGGCCGTGTTGCCCACTGTACTCCAAGCTCCTTGTTGTTGTAGAGGTTTTAGTTTTAGAAAATGATAATCAGAAGATGAGAAAAGTGTTTTGGTTTAGAAATCTTAAAGTCTAAATATTTTTAATATTTTAATTAAAACAAATCTTAAAGTTTTTTAAACAGAACCGATTAAGATCCCACAGTTCCGTCATCCTGGCACCGTTATTTTCAACGAATTTACTTAGTCCAGATGAATTTGCTAAACTCAACTGAATGAGTTCCACACTTTCATTTAGACAGTGGGAAATCCCGTTAGTAACACGTGGGTTAAATCATCCGAGGTATTCCCGATCATTCAACGAGAAGTTTTAATTTAGTTGCAATTGTAGTTTTGTTGTTCTGTTTGGGATTAAATTTTGAGTTATTTTATATTTTGGAATGTTGTGGCAGTGAATTTTATCTTGTGGTGACCTTTAATTTCGTTTTGAGTTTCAGTTTTGTGACTATCCTAAAGGTTTCAGTTTTCATTCAACAATCTTGTTTATCATGCAAGAAAAAGTAAAGTGCAGTGCATGTAAATAAATTGCAATAAAGTAAATTGCAATAAAATAAAAGCGTGCCTGGAGAGTCTTCCATCATCCCAAGCTGCACTTAAAACACTTGTTAAGGCATTTAAATATTTATAACAAGTACCTAGGTAAGGCTGAGGGGAGGGTTTTGGTTGTCTACCAAAATCCTAATCCTATTGCTAGTCAACTCATATGACGTCTAGGTTCTTCTATTTTGTTTAAGGATGATTTTCTTCATCAAAGAACAATTAAATTCAATTGTTCTTCTAAAACATCTCATCATATTGAGAAAATGCTTAGGACAAGTCCTAAACATCTTTTCAATACTTCTGAGATTATTTTGAGTCCATGTAAATTTAGTTGCACATGTGAATTAAACATCCAAGAATTTACTTAAGCTTTGTCTCTTGCTCGGTGAACTTGGGCATTTGATTACCTGATGAATGAAGTGACATCTCACTTAATACTCAATTTAAGAGTTATAATAATTAAAGCCTTTAGGGGCAAGTTGGTTTGTTGAGAATTTTAATCATTCTCAATTTGAAGTTTGAGTTAAAGGTTCAAAAGTGATTTAGTTTAATTATGAAGTTTTAATTAATAATTTTAAGTTTGGAATAGTGTTCAAATTATTTTTGGTTTAAATCTTTATACTTCAAGTGATCTTAATATTTTAAATTTTTTGTACTTTTTTTATTGAATGATGTTAATTTAATATAATTTAAATTTAATTTAACTGAATTTAACTTAATTTAATTTAATTTAAATATTTTAATTTAACTTAATTGTTAAAATATTAATTTAATTTAATTTTAATTTTAATTTAATTTGTACTTAATTTAATTTAATTTAATTTTAATTTAATTTATTTAATTGTTAAACCACTTAACATTTTAAGCTTTTCTTTAATTTAAGGGTTATATTTTTTTTTAAATTTTTAATTTACTTAGTTTGGATTATCATTTTAATCTTAATTAAGAGTTAAATATTATTGAAGTGATTTATTTAGGGATTTTTTTTATTAAAGAATTAATATCCTCTAAAGTTATATCCCTGTTTTTAATAATTCAAATTTTCATTAATCTCCCAAACTTTAAATTTGTTTAAATAATTAAAGTTTCATTTTTGGTTTATTAAGAGTGATTAATGGGTTCCGACCCTTTTAATTTCCCAAAGTTTCAATCATCAAAGAAAGATAAAATCAAATATTTTACCTTCCATTTCAATTAAACCTAAAATTTCAATAAAGGGGTTTAAATTCTTTAATTACCTTTATGTCCTTTTATGTTTATTTATTTCATAACTCACTAAATTGAGTTCAAATAAACTTTAAATTTTTATATCACCTCACTCACATGTCAATTAAGACATTAGAGGAGAAAATGTGATTTTTCTGAATTTAATTTATTTATATAATTATATTTTAATGAAAAATAAGGAATTTTCAATGGAAATTCAAAAACATGACCAAAAAAAGGTTTCTATCCTTAAGAAAATTATGAGATGTTCCTAATGACCAGAGGACCACTTGGACCAATTTTGGTGATTTTTTAAATTATATTTTATTTATTATAATTATTTTGAGTTTTGGAGTGTTAATTAATTATAAAATAAAATTAAAGTTGAAAAATGGATTTTATATTTTTCTTAAATCTCTCTGACCTCAAGAAGTTCAGAGAAATAAATTTTACAATTTTTTGATTTTTCTTTGATTTATTGGAATTAATTTAGTGAAAAGGTTGGAAAATATATTTTTTTAATGTTAAAAAATTGTTTTAAGCATTTAAAATTCAATATCTTAACTTAGAGACTTGGGAAAAATATTTGGTTTGTTCATAAGTGATTAGGAGTCAAAATGTGATATTTTTATGATTTTTTAATATTTTTATGATTTTTATTATTTTTTAATTATTAAAATATTAAATATATCATTAAAAATGAAAAATTTTAGAAAATTCTAATTTTAATTTTTATAGACTCCTCTAATATCAGAGAGCCCACAAAACCAATTTGGTGAATTTTTGAAATGTATTTTTGGAGTTATGAATTTTTAAAGTTTAATTTTGATCATGTGGCTTAATTAATTCATTTAGTGGGGCTAATCATTTCCAATTGACTTCAAATTTTTATACAATGTCCCTCTGATCCTAAAGATCAGTGGATAATTGATTTCAAGTTATTTTAATGTGTGGTTAACCCTAATTAATTAAAATTTAACTTTGAGTATTTAGGTTAATTAGGTTTATTCCTACTGAGCGAATTCAAAACATAATTATTCTAGGGTCCTCTAGTCCTAAGAAACTTCCCCAAATTTTTCTGGAATTTATTGAAGAATATGCTAATTATTGGAATTAAAATACCAAAAACAGTGACATAAACTTGAAAAATACATAACTTTCCATAGAGATGGCCTCTGACCTTGAAAAATTCAGGGAATGTTCCCAAGATCAGAGGCTTCAAGAGCCCTATGGTCTCATGCCATGGTGAATTGTCTATGCAAATGGAGAATCAAAATACTGAAATGAGTAAATAATTAATTAAAAATAAAATACTCATCAAAATAACTTGATTTCTTTTCCACATTATTCTCCTCTGTTCACTGAGCAAGAGGGTATTTTTAGTTTATTTTTATGATTTTTCTACACAAAGATATGGATTTTCTAAGTTTTAGATATTTAAATAAATCAAAAAATCCATATTTTTCTACTTATCCACGCGGCGCCGACTCATCCTCGGCAGCTCCGAAAGCCCACGCGTCGCGCTCCCATTCGACGCCGCCATCTGACTCAGCGCTCCAGGGGCCCGCGGTTCATGTAACGTTCTTCGATCCGACGCGATCTGGACCGTCTACTCGATACACGCTCGATCGGACGGCGCCTGGTCATCGTCTACGACTGGTGTGCACCCGTGACCGTTCACACTAAAACCCTAAGAACTCTCTCATTTCTCAACGAATTTTCGTGTTCTTATGCTCTATGGATTCGTCTTGAAGAGACGAACACATCCATACAGTTTACATGCTATGAAATTAAGTAAATCAAAATGGAGAATCACTGGAAGCTCGGGAGGAAGGAATGATCCATACCTTTGCTCTGAGAAGTGTAGCTTCAATCAGAGAGTTGTGTCACCTTCGATTGCACCCAAGGAAGCTCCAGATGAAGTCTCTGGCTCTGGGGAATTGTCTAGGTATGAAAGTGTCCACAGCCGATTTCAAAGCTTGGAGGCTAGAGCAACTGGGTGGCCTGGAGAGGGGGCTTTCACTGGGGAACTCCTTCTCTTGGTCCTGTGCAGGTGTGGGTGAGTTTAATTTGGATTTGGTGGAGGTTTTAGAGATGTCCTGGTTCTGGGCTAAGAATTGAGCTCCAAAATTGAGCTCAATCAATGGGGTTTAGGGCGAGGAGAGCGAGTGGGGATCAATTGCTCTAGGTGAGGAGAAGGTCCTGGAGCAATTTTGGCAGAGTTTTGTTTAGGTCTGGTTCATCACCTTCTTTGGCCGAGAGGGTGGTGGGTTTAATTAGACATGGCTGGAGGGCCTCCCAGGGGGAGTTGAGGCTTGGGATCAGCTGCTCTGGTCAAGGGAAGAACAGCCATGGTGTCTAATAGGGTTGGGACAGCTCAGCAAGGAAGAATTGAATTTTTGAACCAAATGGGTGCTCTCGGCCTGGTGTTTTCCGGTGACTGTGGTGGCTGGCCGGCCAGGGTCAGGTCACCCTCAAGGTTAGGGAGGTCAAGGCTGGGGTTTAGTGCAGTCAATTGGCCATGGACATGTGTAAAGGAGTTTGATTTAAATGGAATGGGAGAAGGCTCATTTTGGCTTGGTTTGGTTCAACTCATGTATTTGGTCCAGGTTCACCCCCCCATGATCTGATTTGGGATGAAGGGGATCAGTTGGGTCAGCTAGGAAGGGGTGGTGAAGTCCCCATCCAAGGTGATGTGGCTAATTTTAGTTTAGAGTGTAGCATGGATGAGGTTAAAAATGCTTAATGAAGGTTTAAGAAAGAGCACCCTCTTCTTGCCATTAATGGCTTGGTGAGGTGTCAAAGCTCTCATGGCTTCATATGGCTTGTAAATGGCTTCATTTGACTTGCTCATGGCTTGGGAAAAGGTTGGCTTATTTTCATTGGAATGGGTTTTGGGATTTTTGGTGAGATTAAGGAAATTGGCATGAGGCTTGATTTGGATTTATTTGATGATTGATTTAGAACTTAGGGATGATATCAATTAAAGGTATGATGAGAAGAAATTGTCATGTGGGCTTTGGAGCTAATTTTGGGCTTTTGTATTTAGTGAAAATGGGCTTTTAGGATGGTTTAAGAAAGTGGGCTTTTAGGTTTGAAAACAGATTGGTGGATGGAAATTTTGTGAAGGATTGAGCCGTACAAATGTTGGGTTTAGTTTAAGGATGTGTCATGAACATTTTAGAAAAGGTTTGGTGTCATTTAGAGTGGAATTGGATTTAATTTGGGCCATTTTTGGTAAAGGGGCCAAAGTGGGTCAAATTGGGCTAACTTGGGCTAAGGTTGGGCTAAAATTGGATTTGATGTAAAGTTAATGTTGAGAAATGCTTATGGGTGTGTCACAAAGAGTTTTCAACTTTGGTTGGGCTTTGATTTTGGGATTTGGGCCCATTTGAGTTAGGTTTGGGTTTAAGCCAAAAATGGAGATTTTAGATTTGGGCTAGGTTTGGGTGGAGTTTAGGTTCAAATTTGGGGTATATCTTGTTAGTGTTTTGTTTTTGGGGATATTAGGAAGGTTTAGGAAAAGATTTGGGGCTAATTGGAGTTGAATTGGGTTGGTTTGGGCTAAGTTTAGGTCATGGGCCAAAATTGGGCTTTAGGCTTCAAATTGGAATTGGATCTAAATTTCAATCAAATTGGGCTTGGATTTGATCTAAATTGATATTGGGGATATTGAATTGAAGTTTAGCATTGAATTGGGTCAAGTTGAGGTCAATTGGGTTGATTTGGCTTGACATTGGGTCCACTTGGGTTAAGAATGGGTGAAATTGGGGTTTTGATAAAAGTGGGTTAAATTGATAACATTGTCCTATGGTGTAGTTGAACAAAATACAATTGAGAATATTTGGTATTTTTTGGAATTTTCTGGAAATTTTTGGAATTTATGGAATTTTTGATTAAGAAGGGCATTTTGGGTATTTGGAGGTTATCGGGGGGTATTTTTGGAAATTTTGGTATATTTGGCCATGGATGATCAATTTGAGTGGGGGGAAATGATTAGGACTGATTTTGAGAAATTTTGGGTAATTTAGGCAATTTTGCAAATTTTGAGTAGTTTCAAGGGCACGTGGTAGGTTTGGCGGGTGTAGGGTCCCCGAGGTCAAAAATTGAAATTTTCAGAAAATGAAGATTGATCAAGTGTGAGTGAAATAAAAATCATTTTGGTTGAGCCATGAAGCCATACTAAGCCCATAAGAGCCATGAGAGGACTCATTTGAGGCATTCACTATGTTGTTCCTAACCCTCTTAGCCAAGGGCCTAGGGGTTAAGGTTCATCCATATGAATTACCTACATGAGTCAGAAAGTCAAGCTAGGTATGAATGATGTTAGGATTTGGAATGTGTGTGAAAGTGTTATGTGTGCAGGTCAACCCTCACCAGATCAGGCCACCCAGGGTAGTCCTAAGGCCAAAGAGTCCTGTAGGGAACCCATCCTTTAAACCTCCACATTTGATATTAACCCTCTAAGTGACTTGGGGGTTTACAATCAAACTTATGAGGTTTGCAGGGAGTTAATAGGTGTTCAAATTTCTAAGTGGCGGGTTCCATTTCTAGTCCTCTAAGATAGTCAAAGGGATAGCCTAAGGCTAGATCCTAAGTACTAAGGAGAGAGAAGAGAAAAGACCTCATCAAAAATGAGGTCAACAGGCTCGCTACCAAGCCCTTAAGATTTTAGTGGGTATATTTTATGTTGTTTGGAAAGTTTTAACTATATGAACATGATTCTTATCAAATCAATGAGATATTATTAAACAACAAATAAGGGGATATTTGATTAGTGGGTTATCATCTTCCAAAACCAACCCTTAACCATAAGGATCATTTAGTTTAATTCTCCTCCATGTTATAAAGATTAATTAAATCATAAACTTCAACTTTTAATGTGAAAAAAATGATATGGGTTTCTACAATTTATTCCTTTACATTTCAATCATTCAAAAATAATAATTAAGATCATTCATTGCCCATTTCCTACTTTACATAAGCCTAAATATTGATTAAGGCCAAATTCTTCAAAATTACACTTTTGCCCTTAAAGGCCTTATCACTTCATAATTCCTTAAATTTAACTAAAATGACTTTGAAACTTTTATGTTACCCCATTTACGGATCAATTAAAACATTAGAGGAGAAAATGTGATTTTTCAAATTTTAATTTAATTTATATAATTATTTTAATGCAAAAATAGGTATTTTTAATGAAAATTCAATAACTTGACTAAAACAAAACCTTTGGCTTTGAAATTTTTATTGGTAGTAGACCTAGACTAGAGGACAACTTGGACAAAATTTCATGATTTTTTGACTTTAATTTAATTATCAGAATTATTGTAAGTTTTACAGTATTAATTAATTATGAAATATTTTAGAGGTTAAAAATTAAGTTTTATATTTTTCTTGAATCTCTCTAAGGTCAGGGAACTCAAAGAAATAAATTTCATATTTTTCTAATTTTTCTTTTAGTTATTTAAATTATTTTTTTGGGAAGTTAAGGAAATTCATTTTCTTAGCCTTCAAAAATTAATTTAAGCCTTTAAATATTAATTTCTTCTCCTAGGGGCTAGGTAAAATTATTTGGATGGTTCCTACATGATTAGGAGATCAAGTGTGATAATTAAGTGAATTTAATATTTTAGTGAGTTTTATCATTTTTAATTATTTTTAAATTCACTTTTAGGCTTAAAAGTGAAATATTTATTTTAATTAATATTTTATTTTCATAAAATCCCACTGGTCTTGAGAAACTCCCAAAACCATTTTATATAAATTTTTGGCTTGTATTTTAATTGCTAAAAATCATTTTAGTGGTAAAAATGCCTTTTAACTTAGAAAATTCTATTAGGTGGTTAAATGAACTCCAAATGACTTCACTCTAAACCTAAACCATAGTGGAGAATGATTTTTAAGCTATTTACACATTTAGTTTGTTCAAATTAATTCCACTTAAGTTTTAGGTTAAAATGACAACTAGGTGCATTCTTAAAGATTTAACTCAATCCAAAGTTTTGCTAGGGTCCTCTGATCACAAGTAACCTACCAAAATTTATCTTGCATTTTTCTAATCAATAATTTAATTATTACAATTATTTTACAAAAATAAACACAATATTTTTAAAGAAAGGGATCTCCTCATAGAGATCTCCCCTGGTCTTGGAAAAATCAGGGACGATCCCCATGACAAAGAGATCAATAACCCTAAATTTCATGCCATGGTGAAATGTCTAAGCCAATAGAGAATTAAAATACTCCAGATTGTATTTAATTAATTAGAAATAAAACATGCATCAAATAAACTTCAAACCATTTCACTTTGCTCTTCTCTATTCACTAAACATTAGGGTAATTTTCATTTAATTTTATGATTTTTTTACACCAAGTTATGGATTTTTAAAGTTCCATTGATTTAAATAATTCAAAAATTCCATATTTTCACAACTAAACCACACGGTGCTGACTCTATCCTCGGCAGCTCTAAAAGACCATGCGGCACTCCCTGATTATATGCCGCCATCTAACTCAGCTCCGTGCTTTATGCATCTGATCACCATCCAACTTCATCCTGGCCGTCCAAGCATTTGACGTGCGATTGAACAGTCCTCCTTCATCGTCTTCGCTTGGTTCATCCCGAGAGTCGTCCACCTTCTAGGCTTAAGAAATTTAGCTAAACTAAACCAAATAGCATAGGTTTTGTTCCTAGAGCTTCATCTAACCTAGACAAACCTATTTTTGCGGCTAACCTAGTTTGAAATTGACCCAACATGCATGTAGAATAGAAATAAGCTTGGGATAAAGGTGAGGCTCAATACATTTTTCTGAGAGGGGAGGCCTCAATTAGATGGTTGTGGCATCTTTGATTGGTCTCAATAAATCTCCAGATGAAGCCTTTTACTGTGGTGAAATGCCTAGACCTGAATTTGCCCAAGGCTGATTTCAGGTGTTGATCAAAGTCTAGTGTAGAGGATCTCTGTGATGGGGCTTTGATGGGGGATCTTCTTCTTACAGTGTTGTGAAGGTGTGGGTGCAAATAATTTGAGTTTGATGCACTGTGGAGCTATGGTGAAATTTGTCTTGGTTTCGGCTAGAATTTCAGTGGAGAAATTAACTCTGGATGGTGGGGATCAATGGCTGAAGGCAGTGGGCTTGCATTCAAATGGTCTCAAGGGAGCTCTGGGGGAAACTTGGTGGGGTTTCCTTGAGAAAATTTCAGCACGCCCTCATGGCTTTGAAGGATGGCTTTTATAGCCATGGTCAATCGGTGGAGCTCAAGACTCTAATTTGGGTGCATTGGGCCGCTGAAGGTGAGGGCAGATCAGTGCAATTGATTACTGATGGGATGCCTCACTGAAAAAGCTCAATTTTGGGTTTAAAGGGGTATAGGGGCATTCGGGCTTAGCTGTTCCGGTGGCTAGGGTGGCCGGCAAGGATAGGGATGGTGGCCGACAGGCTGATAGGAGGTAAGAGGGGAGCTCAGTGCTATTAATTGGGTTGCTTACTTGAGGGTTAAGGGGAGTTATGGGTTAGCCGAAAAGGGTGAGGTCCATTGGCCCTAAGTGAGGGACCTTTGGTCCATGGCTTAATGGACTTGGGTTTGGTTGGTCTTGGCTGGTCCCTAGGGTCCCAAGGTTGGCTTTGGTGGAGCCAATTTGGTTAATTTGGTCAATTTAGGTAACATTGGGTCATGGGTTTTATTTTGGGCATTTGAGTTCAAGGTTAGGCTAGCTTGGGTTTGAGCTTAGTTTGGACTCAATTGATTGTTTCAAATGATGTATATGATTTTCATAAAGTGTTTGAAAGGGGATTGGAGTGATTTTGAATAGGTTTAGGGATTTAATTTCGCTTAATTTGGGATTTTGGTCAATTTAGAGCTAGTTGGGTTAGCTTTGGTATACATTGGGTTAGAGTGGGGCTAAAGGCCAATTGGTGGTTTACAATGGTCTAGGGGGATGTCATAAAAAGTTTTCAACATTAATTTGGTGGAGATTTTGGGGTTAAGGCATCCAATTTAATGGATTTTGAACATGTGACACATTTAGGGCTAAATTGGGGATTTTGCCTATGTTGGACTTGGTGAGTCTTAGGCTCAAATTAGGGGCCATTGAATGATGCATTTTGCAGAGAGGAATGTTATGAGAAGTTTAGAATTCTAATTGAGGGGAATTTGATTGACATTAGGTTTAATTTGGGAGAGATGGGTCACGCGGTCAAAATTGGGGCTTTTGAATTTGGATTGAAATTGGGCTCAAATGTAGATTCAATTTCGCTTGGTTTTAGTTTATATTGGTATTAGGGATGTTTAATTTTGGTTTAAAATTGAAATTGAGCAAGATTGGGGTAAAGTGGGTGGACATTGGGTTTAATTTAGGCATTTTTGAGTTAAATGAGTCAAATTGGGGATTTTCGTTAAATGGGGCTAAATTGTTTAAATTAGGTCATGTTGTAGTTGAGGAAAATGAAATTGGGAATATTTAGGAGGTTTTTGGAATTTGTGAAATTTTTGGATTTTTGGGCTAGGAGGGGTATTTTTGGTAATTTTGCAAATTTTGGGGTTATTTTGGAAATTTTGGTAAATTTTGGTCAAATCGGTCAATTTGAGTGGTGGGGAATACTTTGAAATAATTTTTGGAGAAAGATGGGTAATTTGGGTAATTTTAGATAAAATTGTGGTTTAGGGGTATTTTGGGTACCTGTAGGGGTAAGGGGATCAATATTGAAATTTTTGAAAAATTAAGGTTGATGAGGCGTGAGTAATATGCAATTGTTTAGGTTGAGCCATGGACCAAGGGAAACCATCATTTGGTCCTCTATGTGTTGGTACTAACCAAATCTTAGCTTGGGGCTAAGAGCTTGGGAAAATCACGCACATGAGTTTCCAAAAAAAGTTAGGAGATCAAAGTGGGGTTTGCTTTGTTTAGAGTTGTGAGTGTAAATTGTGTGTATTGTGCAAGCTCCAGACCTCCCAGGGTAAGTCCTAAGGTCTGACCACCTATAGGATACTTTCCTTGGGCTTCCTAATGCTTGGTCTCTTCCTCCCAGAAGCTGGAGGTTAGGCCTTAAGCATATGAAAACTCCCAGTGAAGTGAGAAAGGTTTGAATTTTAAGGGGGAGGGTTCCAAGACTAGTCTTTTAATAAAATCATGAGTCCTATGGCTAGACCCTAGGCTATTCTAAAGAAAGACTATACCTCAACCAAAAGTGAGGTCAACAATGAGGTCATCTATGGGTCCCTCAATCGGGTCTTAAAATGGAAATTAAAATTAAACTGCTTGGCTAATATAAACCTTTGATGACCTTGATTGCACAGAATATGCCATGTGGTGCCATCAGTGAACAGTTTTAGATACATGCCTCATCAACTCCTGAATGCTTAACATCTACCAGCAGCATATTTGCCCTTTGTGACGTGAGAAGCTGATGTAGGACACTTTCCTCCTCTAAATGACATCAATTCATTATTCCAGCAACTGAATAATTTTCTAAGTGGGTAGAAGTCATCCATTTAAGGGAGGTTAAGACTGAAAATGTGCTACATTTTGTCAGGAATAACATCATATACCAATTTGGTGTGTCGTGTCATATAATGTCTAATAATGGACTGGCCTTCAAAAACACCAAAATCAATAGATTTTTTCATCACACCAGATTAACTGGCAATTCTTTATCATATATTAATTGAGAGAAAATGGCTTAGCCGTAGATTTTAATAAAACTTTGGTATGTTCTATGAAAAATATCTTACATGCCAATAAAAAAAATGGCATGAAAAGTTCTTAAAGGCCTTATGGACATATATATGACATAACGTACACCCACTAACAATACTCCATTCACATTAACCTATGGGCCCAAAGCAGTCCTTAACTTGGATGTTTAGTTGCCTTTGTTGCAGGTTGCCATAGGAAATAAAATAAACATTGAACAAAACATCTGACTTTGGTTGAAAGAGCTGGACAATCTTGATGGGCTGAAACTAAAAATCCAATAAAGCCTCGATAGTGCTCGAATAGCCAAAGCCCATGAAAAACTCGTAAGGCCTCGTAATTTTGTGGATGGAGACATGGTGTCGGTTTTACATTGAAGTCATGTTTGTGATCATGAAGGTTCACAAAGAAGGAGCCTACAAGTTAATTGAGGAGGATGGAGTTCATTCAATGCCCCTGAGTAGTAAGAAATAATTAAGGATGTATTATGCTTGGGCATGATTTGTATTTGATATATATTGCACTTCATTTATTTGATAAATTGATGTACTTGCATAACTACTTGTATAACTCAGTTATCAAGAAATAAAAAAGGTATCATTTGATACCTTATTCTTAAGCAATAAAATTGTCTCACCAAATGCTTCATTTGTATAAATCACTTATGGTGATCTTTCTTATATTTGTTAAAAGATCATTTAATATGTGTATGTAAGGGAAGTCATATGATTCTCTTACATTTGGTTTATGGGTTTTATCCCGGCAAGGTGTAAGTCCATAGGACGGGCTATACCTGACACTCCTAATAATTGGTGTAGGAGAAGCTATGTATTTCTTTAAATGTACGTTTTCAATTTATGCTTTATGCAGGGTTTGGAAACAAAATGATCATTAAAAATAAAAGAATGTGGCAGATATCCTATTAGGATTTTCTTTAGTCTAATCAAACACTAAACATCATTATTGATGGAGCACCTTAAGTGTTTAACCCCTGTTGACTCGAATGATTTTCTTCATTGTCGTGTCGAAAGGCATGTTGATCTGTTGAACCACTTCAATGATCAAACTGATTCATGTTCCACTGGGATACTTTGAGAACCAATTTCCTTTTCACATTTCAAATTTGGAAAATTTTAATGATGGTCGATCTATGTGAGAGAAGTTTCACACTTCTTCCAAATGTAATTTCTTACAGTTACCCAGGAAATTTGTAACTTCTTCGAGTGTCCTGTACCTCATATAACTAATGGTAAATAAAGAGAAAGTCCATAGAACCCTCTTAAAACACAAGTCATTGAGTCGTTGCTTTGTGCAGGTTCAAATAAATGAATTCCCATTTGTGACAAAAGAATGCAGTATATAACCCTAAAGGATATGCTTTGGCTTAGTCTAAAGCTAGAAAAAATTCTTATGGTTGGATCACATTGAGTATCTAACCTTCTGATTGACTCAATCAACTATAACTGCCTTGTCAAAAAACATGTCAATTTGTTGAATCACTTTAATGATGTTACTGGTTCATGTTTCATCAAGATACTTCAAGACCTGTTTGTCATTTGACATTTCAAAATTAACTATTTTTAATCATGGTTAATATATGCAGGAAAAACTTTGCAATCCTATCACTAAAAATTTTGGCTACTGTAAGGGCAAAGTGTAAGTCCACATGGTGGCCTATATCTTGTATAACCAATGATCAATGAAGGGAAAGGCCATAGAGCCCTTTTAAAATTCATATCATTTGCTCATAGTTTGGGCGGGTGTGAATCACACATACTTTTTCGATCGCGCATTCAAAAATAAAGAATACATTCAAAGTAAATGAATGTGGTGAAAATATTTGAAGGATACACTCAAATTTAGCTTAAAAAACTAAAAAATTATAATATTAGGTTATATTGTATTTCTAACTCCTATGATGTGGTGATTGATAAGGCAAATGACTGATGTCAATTATCACATTTAAAGCTTTAGTTATGAAGACTGGTTTTTCTACTTTTGGGGAGTGTAGAGAGGAAAACTGGCGAGCTCTACGAAGAATAAGACGAAGCAGTTTTGAGGCTTTTCTAGGATTTCTCACCATCTTTTCTCTCATATTCTATGGATTTTCATGGAAAGACTTTTCTTCTCCACATCCATTTTGTTTTCTTAAGCAAAGAGTGAGAGAGGGTGAATTCACTAGGATCTTTGGAATTTCCTTGAAATGGAAAGCTTCATCCTACATTTGGTAGGGAAGAAACTTTGAGCATGCTACGATAATGCTACTTTAATCATTGCGTAGGTAGAAATCTCCAAGTCCGTAAGTTAGGACGTTTTATCATTGATTTCACCTACGTTCATATGAGTGTCCCTCCTCATACTTTGCCTTTGACATGTACAACTAGAATTACAATAATTATGTGATTGCATGGAGGCTTAACTCTCGATGAAGAGGTTGAAGACATTTTGACCTAGAGAAGGAGGAATTCTATTGATCCTCATTCCCTAAGTCATGAAGGATATGTCTATAAATAAAATCATCATTTATGTGAAGGTTTTTCTAAGGTGAAAGAGCTTTTTTCACGCCATGTCAATCAAATAAAGGTATGCCTTCTTGTTATGCCGTGTAACAAAAGGTAGCTACACGACTTCATCCCAAACTTAGGACCTACGTGAGATTGCTAGAACAAGTTTGACTTACCGTCAAGCGTGTCTAGGTTTCATTTGGCATTTAAGAGTATGATTCTCATATTTATTGTTTCATTAAGCAAAAGCATGTAAATTACTTTGTGCTTAAAAAACTATTGCATAATTTTAAAATATGCATATAAAAATAAATTTTGCATGTTTTTATTCAACCGGCAATTTTTGGTCGGTTTGATCAGTTGATCGACTAACCTATGATGGTTAGATTGGTCAGTCAGCCATTTCGGGCTGGTCGAACACTTTTGCCTGGCCTAACACTATTGGTCGACTATATCGACTGGTCAGTCGTCCTTGCTCAGCTCGACCATCAAGTAGGCAGTCCTTGTATGCAAAATGTTCTTTGATGTATGGTTTTCAAATACCAACATTTTTATTTTTAAATAAATATGTTTCAAGATTCAATGTCTTTCAAAAACCAATATGTTTCAAAAAATCACATGAGGATTACCTTACATAAGCTCTGCATATTCTTTTAAATTTTTTTGTCTATTTCTTCGTTATCATCTTTCTAATTTATTTCCTATCCGGATCATGTTTGGTGATCCAGAAGAAAGATTTCCTTGTAAAGAAAAAATCATACAATGATATATAAATAAATAGATAAGCTGGAGACTCCAATGTTCAATTAAAAAGTTCAAATAATTTTTTTTTATGCTTTGATTGTTTGATTTTAGTATAGTTTAGTTAGATTTTAACTTTGGATTTATTTTGTTTTAGCTCAAGTTTTAGTTCAAGTGAAAGTCATTTGAAGATTAAGTCAAGGAAAATGATTGACTGAAAAGTGTGGCCAACACCCATTCATTTTTGCATACCTGACAAGTGTTATTTTTTTTGTGAAGTAGTAACCATGTTCTCCCAATTGTAAGCAAAGTATGCTACCCTTACACTTACATTATAGTGGATCGCTTTGATTGGGCTTAGCGTTGTAGTTTTTTTCATTTTTGGAGCTTTCTGACATAAGAAAGCTTGGATTTGTCCAACCAATTTTATTATTTGTGTGTAAGTTGGATCTTCATGCAACCTAAGATATTTATTATCCTTTTACCGCCTCGATTTTTTTGACAAACAATAGTTATAATTATCTTTGAGGAGATCACCATCCATAAGAAGTATAAACCTAGCTTCTAGATATCATCACTCTTAATACACATAAAAAATTCTTTTTTTTTTTTTTTTGTTTATGTTCATAAATTTTATGGCATTTTGCTCTATATAACCCAAACAAAATCAGTCATGAAAAACGTTATATCAAATGTAACATCCCATATTGTCACCACCATCAATAATTCTCAGTATAATTTGACAACGAAGGCCTAAAATAACTATTCTTTAGGCGATTTCCAATATTTTCCAAAAGGAACCTCTCAACTTTTTCAAGGATACCATTTTTCACCAATAGCTAACCAGTTTCTTTATGAAACCTCATATAACTTGAGTAGTGTAATTTCCCTCTATATATATAATTATAGTACCCATATGTATCAGTAGCTAATGAAAAAACTCCATCAAACATATTGAATGTAAAATAAAATGTTTCAAACCAAGACTGAATCATATTCAATTCTTGATTAAACAATATTTGTATCTGATTTAAGTCATGATTGAATTACATTCAAATAATGTTCGAAACAACTTTATTTAAGCATTACACAATTATTACTCAATAATTATTGGCCATTAAATAATATTATTTATCATACATTTTAACTTTGTTTGAGTCAAGCTCGGCATTTAAAACATGTTCAAATTATTTTAAAGCCCTCCTTGAACAATACTTGATTCTTATTTTAACACAGCTCAATGATGTTTGGTCCTTTGATGGATCAAATTACTTTAACCATATTCAAATTTTTTCTATTGTTGAAGAGCCATTATTTTAGCCATATTAAAAGTTTTTGGGCAGTTACTTTAAGGTTTTTCTGTTAATTCTTTTTCAAATGTTACTCAAACAGTCTTTGAACTTTCTTAATGCATATTCAAATTGTATGTCAATATTAGTTGGACAATACAAGAGGTAAACTAATGAAGTACAATTGTGTTTATAATATGTAATGTGATGTTTACTGTTATTTAATCAAATATTTTAACCCTAACGAAGAACATAAACAACCTTGAACTTATGATGACCAAAAAGTAAGATGATGGTTGCCATTAAGCTTTGTAGCAATTTCTAAAAAAAGACGTTGAGAAGTATAAAGAAAGAGCAATAAATATATAAAATCATATTCCAATAATAGTTTAAGAAATTTAATTTGAAAATAAGATTTCAGGATATTTTGCTCAAGCAAATAAATAATACGTACATTTGACCTATTGCGACTATTATGAGCTATATAAGACAAAAAAATTTTGCATTTAACTTTATTTTAATGTCTATAAAGTTTATGAAGTTTTTTAAGTATGGTGATAAATAAATATTTGAAAGAAGAGCTTTTGGGTAAAATTTTTTTGTTAGTATTATTATCATGTCGATTGATGATATAAATAGCATATATTCTTAACTGTCATTTTCAATAGAATCATTCCATTCGAAATCATAAAAAAAAAATGTCCCCATCGAGAATATAATTTATCTGTGTCGGGTGACAACCTCGTACAATAATTAGCTGTTCATTTATGACTTTAATTTATTACCGAAACGAAAAAGTTATTGCTGTCGAATTCGTTCATGCCAAATAAAATTTTATAGACGAGTTAAGCAGTCGAGCATGCAAGGTAAAATATTCTCTTCTTTTTATCATTATCATGGAAGTCCAAATTGACCAAAATGCTAATCAACAAACACGATTAAAATAATATAAATACTAAAGTTTGAAGTGGTCACATTAGCACATAATTTTTCTTTGTAAATGAAAGAAAAATACTGGCCGTCACAATCAAAACGGAGAAAATTAATGCAAAGCATCAGCAGCCTCCGTCGCACCGTATCATCTTCTCTTAAAGTTTCGTGGAAATAAATTGGGAATTCACTCATCATTTAGAAAAAATTAGAAAAAACAAATAAAGAGAGAATAAATAAAGGATGCTCATCCACTCCGCAGCGTAGACTGGAAAAGCGTGTTCGGTGAGTCCACCCGGTGTGGGGACCACACTGATAGCCACATTTTTAAATAAAAATCTTATCTATTATAAAAATAAAATTTAATTGAGGGATAGGACAACGGCAAACTACCACTAGAAATCGCAGCCGTCCGAAGACGGCGCCATTAACGAGGACGAGTTTGTTGGCTGGACGGCTATGATAGGGTTAGTAGTTACGGCGTAGACGTCAGTACGGGTGTTGTCCATGGCGGATGCCCGGCGAACGGCGTGACATATAACGGAGGTTGGATGGGAGCTGATTGTAACTCAGTTTTCTTTCGAGTAAAGTTTGGAACTTTCAAAGTAAATAATTAAAAAATTGAAAAATAAATAACAAAGGCATCTGCTCTCGCCGGGGCATTGGAATATGTCTCTTATCCACGTGGCGTTGCATGTTTGGGCGGATGAAACAACGGACTCATGTGACTTAGCTTTTGTGTTGTTTTTTTTCTTTAATTTTCAGGTATATATAATCTTATTTATACATGAAACTATGTATTTTATTTTTTTTAATTAAAATGATATTATATTTGATATAATAGGAAAGATTTAGACGATATGAAGGTAAGAAATAATATTTTTGGTTTCAGATATATATAAATACATATGAATTAAGTGGTATCTATATAAATCCTTAAAAAATGATATAATTTTAATCTTGTTAATAGTCCATTAAATTTTACAGTACCAAGTTTTACGTCTGGAGTGGCCTGCAAATAGTATTTAATCTATTAAAAATAAAAAAATAACACTGTATTTAAACATTACTACTATTCCAAAAAAATTATGAATTTGAACTGTATATTCTGCATAACTTATTATATATCAAATTTAAATGTGTTTAAATTTAAAGTACAAATTGAATTCAAATTATCACTAAATCAATTGGATAATATTTAATGTAAGCTTAAAATTGGGTTAACAACCAAAAAAATACATTATGAACATAAAGAATATTATCTTATATTTTTTGAGCAAGTCAAGTTTTGACAAACAAGCCAAACAGTTTAGGTATCAAGTAAGCTGTTTATAACAGCGGCCCGCAGGAGTCCTCCCGCGGGTCGCGTGTAATACAAATCAAATATGCGGTTTTCAAATAAGTTGTCGATAAGTGTGAACCAAACACTACGGGGGCGTTTTTAAAAACGCCCACACACTTATAAGCTGTCGCAAACGGGCACTTAATTATTAGGAAATGCCAAATATTTGTTTAATCATTAAACTATATTGGGACATTTATGTGAAACTTTTACGAAATTCAATATAAAATTTAATGTAGTTCTCTAATTATTATAATGTGTTAAACTTCTAAACTTATATTATCTAGAAATCATAAACTTCTTATTCATTTATTTAAATTTTTATATTTCACTATTATGATATTTTAAATATAATTTTGAATTAATTTCATACAATGAATCATTTTGTTCTGCTAACTCCACAGTATGATATATAAGAATTATTAAATCATGTTATTTCATCTAATGCAATTTGATCTTTCTACATCTTATTGAGAGCAAGCACAGGTGGTTCAATGCATGTCGTATATTACGACATTGTTGAACTTGAGATATACGTCAATTCAATGATGCTTGCAACTCTAGAAATAAGGAGACGGGAAATTAGAGAAGAGAAATAATGATTAGGAAAAAACTTATGTCATTCTTTGTCCAGTTATTTAAAATCTCTGAAGTGTGCCAAGTGCAGTCGCTCTAAAAAATTTTCTTACAAGTCTTAGTTGCTATCAAAATCATTTAAGAAATTTATATTCAATATAAAGCTTCCCAAAAAACAAAAATGTTGATATATTTATTTCGGCATAAGTTCAGGCTTAATAATTTAGAACATTTAGTTACTCAAAAAAAGGTTGAGTTTACGTAAATATGTTGAATTTTCCTGTAGAGTTTTTGAAGATATATTTAATTTAATGTATATGTAATTTTTTATTTTGTAAATAGTCTTTTATTTTTGAAAGAAAAATAAGACTGAACAAATTTCATACATTTAATAAGTTCAAACAATCAAACACAACACTATATGCACGTGTAGGGAAATGTTGCAAAGTTAAATAGTAAAAATTTAGTAAATAAATTATGAGATGTGTACCTAGCCCTTTTATGAGATGTGTACCTAGCCCTTTAGCTTGGTATAATAAAGTACAGAAAATTTAAACAAATTGCAAAGAAAATCGAGCACGAAAGAAACCCAAAAGCAAGTCTTCGGAAGAAACATGAGCGTGTAGAACATAACCTGATGTCATATATGGAAGACCGGTATTAATGTAAGACATTAATGAAGGTGAGGGTTCAAAGCTGGGTTGTGTACTTTATTATGCCAACTCCCACTCTTAGCATGTATAAGAGATGTCCTCACCGCCTCCATTACTATTGATGTCACTTTTGCTGAGGTCTAATCTTTTTTTCTTAAAAGCCTAGGATCTAGCCATTAGACTTTCCTGTTGACTATTCTAGAGGACTAGTGATGAAGGTTACACAATTAGAAATTCTAAACACCTATTTACTCTTCTCGGAGTTCCACATGTGTGGTTTTGATCTCTAGCACTTAGTAGGAAGAAACCAACATAGAGGAGCTCAAGAGGAGTCCCCATAGGATTGTCAAGCATTAGGGTTATACTTGGGTGGATTGGTCTTGGTCACATACCTAAGCCCATCACTATCACATCCAACCCCAAAACCCTAAAATCATCCACACTTGACATTTTCTCCACAGACTTTTGGAAACTCATGTCGGTTGTTCCCCCAAACCCTTGGCCTTTGGCTAGGGTGGCTAGGACAAAAACATTAAGGACCCAAATAGGGATTTCCTTGGTCTTATGGCTCAAGAAAGGGTAATCTTATGATTAGCATCTTCAATGAATCCCATTTTTATCAAAGTTCGTAACTTTGACCTTCTACCTCAAAATTTTCCCAAAATTTCTATAATTCCCCTCAAACCTTAATTTTCCCAAAATTTTCAAAATTATAAATTTCTCTTTAAAAATCATTTCAAACCATCCAAATTGACCAAAATCCCCCATTTTCCTCGAAATTCTCAATATACCCATAAATTTCCCAAAATTAACTAAAAGTCCCTCATGGCCCAAAAATATCCAAAATCTTTAAATCCACTCCAAACATCCCCAAAACCAATTTGAACCATCAATTAACCTCAATTGTTACCAAATCTACCACAATTAGTCAAACTTCCCAAATTACGCCAAAATTGTCTAAATTCCCTGAATCTCCTCTAATTTCCACCAAATTGATTTCAATCTCCCCTAATTTTAAATCCAAATTAAATTTCATCATGAACAAACCCAATTAAAATCAAATCCAGGCCCAATTGAGCCAATTCCAAACTCTAATTAAAAGTAGGCGCCTTGAGACATAGTGTCTCGGCGAGGACATTAGGGTGTCGAGGAGAGGTGTTCCCTAGGATGTAGACAATGTACATAAGCAAGCAATCATCTCTTACTCTTCTTTTTCGGAATCCCTTATAATCATCAGTAAATGGTACTCTCGGACCCAGCCGAGACTTGACCCATCTGTGCTCTGCGGGCATCAGAGTGGCAGTAGTAGCATCTGTAGTAGCGGCATCAACACACTTCCCCAAATAGTGTCTAATGGAAACAAGCGCTGATGATGTGTTGGAATATTTCTGTGTCGGACGGACGAGTCTTTCCTTTCGTCCTTGGGGATATTTCACAACCCATCCTTCTAAGTAACTCAGAAATGGAATGTCCGACTTTATTGGCCAATTTCTGGAATACTGTGAAGACTCGGTTGATGGGTGTGGGCTTCACCCTCACCTCGTCATGACCATGTGGTGACTGTAAAGAAAAAACAATCCTGTGGAAGCTTTCATCTCTAATAGTATCAACCAACAGGTGGAACCAAATCTCTTAAAGGAGTGGACTGTTCTCTGATATATCGAGTTCCTCCTGGTGAGGAATCTCATCAATCACTGGCAGACTTCCAACTTGTGCCCTGGAGGCTCTAAGCAGCCGCAGTTCCTTCTTTAAGATGTAGTTGGTGGAGCGACTCTAGAGTATGAACTAATCTCAAATATAGACTATCGGGTGAGAAAAAAATCAAAAGAACTTTCATCACATAAAACCTCTTTCCCCTTGGTAGACTAGAAAGTAGGTGCGGTAACGATAAATTTGGTGGCAGTGGGGTGGGGACAATCCTCTGGGGCACGGAAATGACTGGCTTGACAGGGTCGGAAGCAACCTTCACCTTCTTAGCATAAGGGAAGTTTGGGAGGGAATATAGGTCAAACTCAGTAGATGGTTCTTGAATTTTGGGGGCAGCAACTTTCACGATGATGAATAAGGCTTTCCCAAGCACGACATTAAAGTCACTGAAGCTGGTCCCAAACTGGATCATTGGAGTGTCCAGACGTGCCTCGTGGGTGGTGGGCAAGTTACAGGAGAAGGTAAGCGTAGAGGTCGACATTGCATTGTTGAAAGAAAGTTTCAAAAGTTAGGCAGGGTGAATACCTTAGAATCATAATGCAAACACTACGAAAAAAGGTCGTTCTATGGACTGGGCACAATTTCATTTTTATTTCAGCTGTTTTTTTAATTATTATTTTTATTTCTGTAACATGTTTTCAATCTTTTTGTCTTTTTAACGATTTAAAGAACTTAGATTTTATTTTTCAAGTATTAATTAAAAGGAATTTATGATTTGAAAAGGATTGGCTCGATTTGCGGATAACAAAATCAAACCCGGAAGGCATAAAGTGAAAGTGAAGTGCGGGACCTTGTCCGGGATCCTCTTCACAATGCACATTGCTTTGGAGAGACTTGTTCACCAACACACCTATTAAGGCTCTGAACCCACAAAATCAAGAATAATCCTAATATGGTTAAACATACGGTCCTGGAATTGAGGAGAGTTTACCGTACTTTCCCAAGAAAGAATTGGCTGTTGTATGTCAACGGAAGAATTTTAATCTGGTTCATGAAGGACATTCATGCATTACTAAAGTATGAAAACAAATTTTCCTTATTTTAATAGAGTGAAAAACTAGTCCCCAGCGGAGTCGCCAGAAAATTGTCGGTCTTTAAAATGTTGAATTTATGCATATATATAATTTGGAAAATACGGAAAGTATCATTTGTAAATTTAAAATATGAAATCAAACTGATCTCATATGCAATAGTTTAAATAATCAAGCATTACACAATAAGCCACATGTCTATCCTGAAGAATGGATATGTTCCTTGGCGGTGTGGCTCGATCAAATAAATTAAAGAATCCATGACATCCGTTTCGTCTACAAACCATTTATGTTGACCGATAGATTAGCCTACCTAGTATGAAGCAACTAGATAGCGTTTATATTAATCTGGGGTCCTTAAGTTTCCTATAAGGGTAAACCCCTGTAGTTAATTACATCTTAGATAATCGAAGTCACCTAAGAAAACTCTCGATATAAATCAGTAAACATTATTTTCATGACTTCCAAATGGTAGGATCATCAAGGTAATGTGGTAATAGGAAATTCAATAGGTGAGTGGCTCAAGTTTGGAACATTTATTATAGGAATCCAATGGAAGAGAAAGCTAGGGGAAGACAACTCGATGAAGAATCTTAGTATCCTCCCAAACTATCCTATTCTTTGGCTTCAATTTGAGGTAATTATTTGATGTTTCATCCTGCTATTTTTATTATTTATGGCTTACATTCACTTGATACCGATCATGTGAATAGCTTAGAAGGTAGAAGGATTTATGTCATATCTGATGACAATCTCGGAATGCTAAGAAGAGTTTGGGTTTATATTACACGAGGTGCAAAGGCCTAAAGAAATAAAGTGAGGGTTTATGTCACACTAGGTAAACAACCTCGAAATTCTAAGACTTTTTTATGTCTAAGAATGGCATTTTACTATTAGAGATCATCGTGTTGCTCACTTTGTATGCTCCAATCTCTTCGTTGCAGCAGGTTTAATTTTTGTAATGTTAAATTGAAGAGATGAGAGAAGAGTCATGTTTTGGAGATATTTAAATTGAGGTGTCTTAATGTCTTATAAGGGGGGAATTTAAGTTCATTATAGCGAAGCCTGTTAGGATCACATGGTTCCCTCATTTCGGCACCACTATTTTTTTCTTATTCACTTAGTCTAAATGAATTTACAAAATTCAACTAAATGAATTCAGTACATTCATTCAAACTGTGGGAAATCTCATTAACAACCGTAGGTTTCCTTCTCTGAGGGATTTCCGATTATCCAAAGGGACGTTTTAATTTAGATATAATTGTGATTTTGTTTTGTTTGTGATTAAATTTTGAGTTGTCTTATATTTTGCTTTGTTGTGGCGGTGAATTTGATTTTTGTTTTGTTTTAATTTTGGTTTTGTAGCTTACTTTAAATTTTCAGTTTTGACATTCAAGTTTTATAAGCGAGAAAATGCAGTAAAGTAGATGTAGGAAAAGATATTACAATAAACTGTAAAAGTGTGTCAGTTCTCGTCTCGCACTCCAACTGAATGATTACCTTTTTGCAACAAATATAAATGATTTTTATCAATACCCAATGTATGATGCAGTTTGCATCAACCACCTAGTATCTTTTATCCAAAATGGCCTAATGAATTTTTGAGACTTGAGTATGAACATCATGTTAGACCTCCTTATTCTAAAGGTCACTGGTTAAAACTTGTAGTAATTGATTATTTCTTTAAGTGGATAGAAGCAATACCATTATAAAAGGTCAAAGCTAACAATATACTACACATTTCATATACCAATTTTATGTTCCTCATCAAAACAGTTTTTAGTAGTATAGTTTTTAAGTTATCAAATATTAATAATTTTGTCAAATGACATATCATTGAGTATATATACTACACTAAATATTACCTCTGGACTAATGGGTTGGTTAAGGCTTTCAGCATGACTCTCATCCAAATCTTGGGAAAAGGCTTTAGAAGAAAATAAGCATGAGTGGCATGAAAGTATGGCTGATGCATAGTGGGCATATTGGAACACATATAGAAAGCTAAATCAGTTTACCCCATTTATCTTAGTTTATGGGTACAAAGCTATGATCCCTTTAGAATACAACTTCTCTCACAATGAATTATCATTGCCAATGAAATTACAACTTAGTAGGATGGCCAAATTTGGTTGGGAGGAATTTGAAAGTCTCAAAGGAAAATATTTGTAGACTTAAAAAAACCTCAAGTTATATAAGTCATGAATGGCTCAAGCTCATAACAAATTAGTTCATCTTAGAACCTAATGAGTATACTATGTGTCATTGATCCTTCGATGACCGATTTTGGCTCAACATCAAATAGAAGGCAATTTCTTGTTAATATGGAAACTATTATTTTAGTAGAGAAATTATACAAAAGCAGGTCATATTAATTAATTTATTTCAAAGGCAAAAATCTAATGCTTGTCATTAAAGGATAATGCTTGAATAAAATTAAGAAAGATGCATTTTTTCAAAAAATATTTTATAAATATTGCTCTACTTTTATTATGCACATATGAGCTATGTCTAGATATTGAGTCCCATTTATTCTGAATGGGCAAATTTCTCGTGATAAATTCCCTTTCCTTTTCCTCTATTAAGATGACTAATGTAGGGTTACATAATCTTTAGTGGATGTCCATGTTTTTGTTCGTTCTTTTTTCTATTTTATGGAGTCACCAGCTTGTCAATTGTCGTATACTTCCCCCATTTAAATAAATCTCCCTTCCGAATCAAATAACTGATTTAAAGAGGAGAGTAACCGAATAAGAAGGGACATATAACAAAAACGACAAACAAGAGAAAAGAAAAACATGATGAGTCTATGTGCGATAAACCTCGCAAGGATAGGTCAAGCATGTCCGCCCAAACAAGATCGAGCGGAGGCACCTTGAACCAATATCAATGAAAGAAGTATTTACGTAGACTACCCATAACCAGAGAGTCAGGTGTATGAGCCTGTTCTGGGGTCAAGAGCACTCCCAGAGGAACATATTCCTACTAGTTACGTACATATTCGGTGATACCCAAGAATACTCTCGATAAAAGGAGTTTCGCTTCATATTATCATAGACCTGGGGTATAGCAATCAAAGGAAGACTAATCCATGTGAGAAAGTCCTGATGCTTCAAAGCTCACGCTAAGCCATCGGGCAGAGAGTGAGTCTCTCACATCCAAAATGGGGTAATGTCTCATCGTCATACAGAGCCCACAGAAAACCTAATATAATCTTGATGGGGATATCTTAACATGTCAAAACATGTTCGGGCCATAAGGGCAAAGGACATATTATCATATCCCAAATGGGCGGTAGCTCATCGGCATCGGGCCGTCAAAATGATATCAAAAAAGTCAAAAAGTGAAAGGGCTCAAAGGGGCTCAACAAAGGAAAGTAGAGCAATCTTAGAAGGTATATGTAACTGGGTTGAGGTACCATAGACTCGTCATCCTAAGCCAGTAGGACCCTAAGTCTATCCGGTCGTGAAGATAGTTGATCCAACATGTCCTGAGATCTCTGGTCATCAATTCATGAATTGCATCGTCCACAGGGAAACTCGATAGACCTAAGGTCAGAGGAAAGAAACTCTATCCTATGACTATAAGTTGGAGCTCAAAGAGGTGGCTCTTACGGCTGCCAAAATGGCAAGGATGACTCTGGAAAGAAGAGAAATGAAGATTCAGCTACAAAGCTAGAAATGCTCCAAAAAATGGACTTACACCCCATTTGGGTCGGAGAGCCTTCTAACACCCTAGGCAGAATAAAAAACTACCTATAAAGGTATGTTGGGCCAAACAGGTTCGAGAAGCTCGAGGAATCCTCCTCGTGACATGCAAATATGAATCCATTTATCTAGAGTGGTTCTTAAATATTGCGGAGGCTCTATTAGTATGACTTGGGTGATAGCCATGTAATGCAACCCATTTAAAATTCAGCCCGAAGGCCATGCAAGAGAGTAAAAGTGTAGAATTTTAAATCTTGAATATTTTAATCCTAAAAATTATTTATCTTGAATATTTTATTAGGATTTTTAACTTAAAAGGTTTAAAATTTTAGGGTCCTTATAGAGCCTAAGTTGTATCGTGAAATCCCATATTACAAAAAGAAACAAGGAAAACACATGCATACGTGCAAGTATGCAATTAAAACTAGAAAGAAAGCACTCCATAATAAAATAAAAGAGGACAAAATGTCGCTGGACCTGCAACATATCCCATGAAAGCTATAAGAGTGGTTGAACTCCACATATACATGCCCGGTCATAATTCTATACATGAAATGTAAAAATGCAGAATTAAGATACGGGACACGAGAATCAGGTCTTGGTCTCCTCCACGTGTTCCTGCGTAAAATGCCTCGGAACTCGTGCCCGTATCTTATATGTGCTACAGGACTCTTTTTTACTCTAAAAATATAAAGGAAAAGAAAAGACTCAATCCTACATGAAAATAGATGTTAGCGGGAAAGCTCACATGCATATAACGTAAAATGAGCCATGCCTTATAAGTGGGGGAGCTAACAACACCTGCAAGCAAAAGTGTCAGAAATCATCACGTGCTCCTATTGACCTACTTTGTTGAGGTATAGTCTTTCTTTATAATAGCCTAGGGACTAGCCATATTAGTTTTTTGGTGACTATCGTAGAGGAATAGCAATGGAACTCTTACCCCATAGAAATTCAAAACACTTCTTTGCTTCACTTGTAGTTTTAAAATGCTAAAAGTCTAACCTCTAAGTACTTAAGAGGATAAGACCAAGAAATAGAAAGCTCAAGAGAAATTTTTTAAAGTATGGTTAAGCCTTTGGACTTACCCTGGGAGGTCTGCTCTGAGTGAGGCTCACACACACACTCACACCCACTTTACACTTACACTCACTACCTCACAAACCCCATACTAAATTTCTTTACACTTGGTCCCTTACTCTTTTGGAAACTCATGTGAGTGTTTTCCCCAAGCTCTTAGCCCCAGGCTAGGGTTTGGCTAGTACCAACACAATAATCTATAAAAAAATACCAATTTCTTTATGTCTTAATTCTTATTAATTTCTAAGGATATTATGCTTTAATGAAAGGTATTTTTTGTATTTTTGGATGTAGGTAATGTAAAAAGTTCTAAGAAGGAAGAAGGAGCAAAAAGGAGCAAAAATGGAGCAAAATACCAAAAGTATAAAAAAATATGGCCTGGCGCCTAGGTGCCATACTCGATACTAAATCTGTCAACTTTTTTACAACGTTTGATCAGTTATTTTGACAGAGTGAGCGATTATTGGACATTCTAGAAGGCTGAGAGTTGTTCCTTGATAATAGGACATGTGATACATTGCATTTGGATGCTCCAAAATGGTTTTTAATCGTGAAGAGGTGCGAGCCAAAGTGAAGAGGTGCGAAGAACTGGACGCGGTGTCCGGCGCCTAGGCGCCAGACCTACCTTCTAGAAGATTCATTGAATGTGGACATGTTTTGAAGAGGTGCCTCAAGGCAACTCTTGAAGCCTATAAATAGAGGTCCAATTCTTCAGAAAACGTGCCCCTCCCATTGTACCCCTCTCTCTTATCTACTTTAATATCTCTCATCCTTAGAGAGTGAATTAGAGAGAGAAATTTAGGGCCACTTTTGTTTAGTTTAGTGATTTTATTTTCAAGTTATTGCATCTGGAGTTCATTACACTGTGAAGTCAGTAGGAATCAGAAGATTTGTTGAAGAAATATTTGAGATAAGTATATTTTTACATTTGATTCAAAGTTTAATTATCATGTTTTGTTATATATTTTCAATGTGTTCTGAGTAGTTAGTTACTTTCTTACTTCAATTATGAAGAGATAGATAAGATAATATAAAGATTCGATGCAGAATTAAAATTTAAAATATTTTCAAAACATTGTGATGACATTAATACCTGATCTTACTTTACTTTTTAAATTGGCCGTTTGAATTGTTAAAACTTGTTGAAGAGTTTAAAAACCTTGTAAGAAGAACTCTTAACTTGTAAATGTCACATGAATCCTTGGGTAGTCGAAGGCCATGTGCGGGCTATTCATGGTGAAGTGCAAATAAATAGGAAGATAATATTTAAAGGGCGTAGAATTGATAAGTTTTTAGAGTGACAGACTCAATTCTTATAATTTAATTTATAGACTAGGAAAGGGTCACTAGTAGGGCCGACCATAGCCACCCTTGGACATCTAGAAATGTGAGCCAAGATTAACCCATTCTACTAACAATACATCTGGACCTATTCTGTAAATTAGTCAATGTTCTTTGCACCTGGATCAAAGGGTAAAGAATATGAATGTTTCTATTTGGCACAATACCATAAATTAAATCTCCAACGAATATTAAATTATCTTAAAAATCTTAGATTAATTGAAGGAAAAAAAGTTGTTTATTTTATATAGAGTTTATAAAATCATTTTCTAATTATTGTTTTCTTTAAGTTGCATCTAGTAAATTAATATTAATTTATAATGAAAATAAAAATATTTTTACTATTATGTTTCGCTTTCACTATATAGAAAATTTATTTCTATAAATCTTCCCTGTGGGATCGATACTGGGGTCTTTGTTTAAAAACTCTATATTACTTGAAATGATACGTATACTTGCGTAGTACCCCTAGTGTGTAAAAATATTATTTATATAATATTAATTTTATACACTAGCCACTATTTATAAATCGAGTCAAAGCTTTTTTGCTATCTTTTGAAAGCAAACATCACTGCGTTAAGCGCGGCAGTCGGGTCACACATGGAGGACCCAAATGGGGAATTTCCTTTGTACATGGCTTAAATGGGTTATCAATCTCACTCAACTTCAATTTTACTAAAAATCTCAAACATTTACTCCCTTTACCCCTAAACCCTAACAAACGTTCAGATTATCCCTAAAACCCTAATTTTGTCCAAAATTCCCAAAATCAACCAAAATTACCAAAATCCCTCAAGAACCATCATGATGACCTGACCACTGGCCACCCTCTCCCGAACCAAAATTACCAAAATTTCACCACAGCAGGAGGCTTCAACTGGAGGCTCTTTGAGTCCAATTGAAGCTGCTACAACCATCTGATTGAGGCCTCCCCTCTCAGACAAAGGTATTGAACTCTCCCCCTCTCCTGAACTTATTTCAATTCTCCATTCATGGTGGCTCGATTTAGGGCTAGGTTAGCCACATAGATAGTTTTTTCTTGGCTAAATGTGTCCAAAGAAACAAATCTGAAGTGATTTTGTTGAGTATCGAGTGAGATGTTAGGTCTAGAGTGCGGAGGGTCTGTGCAAAGAACCAGTCGAAGATGATGACCTGGAGCCGTTGGATGGAGCATGTATCAAAAGGATGGATCAGATGGCACTGGGCAGAGACATATTACATAAAGTGCAGGCCACGTAGTACTGAGTCTGAAGGCAGTGCCCAATAAGAAAAAGACGTATGTGGCTTCAGAGTAGTTAAGGAAGACGCAACGCTGAGTCATTTAAGTAGAAAAATATGGAATTTCTGAATTAATTAAATTAGTAGATTTTTAAAAATCCATAAATTAGTGTAGAAAAATCATAAAAATAAAAGAAAAATATTTTCTTGCTCAGTGAACAGAGGAGAACAACGTGTAAATGGTTCCAAGTTTATTTGATATAAATTTGATTTTAATTAATTAAATATAGTATTTGGTATTCCAATACTCCATTTGCATGTACATTTCACAATGGCTTGATATTTTGGGCTTTTGTTCCTTCTGTCATGAGGGATCTTCCTTGATTTTTCCAAGGTCAAGGGGATCTCTATGTAGAGATCCCTAATTTTCAAGATAATCACCCCTGTTTTGGTATAAAAATTACAAAAATTAAAATCTTGATCAGAAAAATACAAAGTTAATTTTGGTAGGTTCACTATAACTAGAGGACCATATGAGAATTATAACTTGGCTTAACTCATTAAATATAACCCCAATTGCCATCAAAACCCAAAACTAAAAGTAAATTAAATCAGATTAAATATAAATGGAAATGGCTTAATTTTTGTTCCCCATTGTGGCCTAGTGTTAGTGGAACTCCCATAAACATTTTGTAATCATTTGGAGTTAATTTGATCACCTAACTTGATTTTTTAAGTTAAATAGCATTTTTCACATAAAAATAATCATAATAAATAAAATTTAAGTTGAAAAACTATAAAATTGGTTTTTGGAGTTCCTTATGACCAGGGGAATTTAATAATAATAAAATGATAATTAAAATAAACAATTTATTTTTAAGCTTATTGTTTGAATTTTAAAATAATTAAAAATTATTAAAATAATTAAAAATTATTAAAATAATATAAATATCATAAAAATCATTAAAATATAAAAATACAACAAATTGTCACATTTGCTCTCTTGATCATTTGGGAACCATTAAAATAATTTTCCTAATTTTTTAAATAAAGATATTAATTTTTAAAGGTTAAAAATGGATTTTTACCATCTTCTCAGTAAAATAATTCTAATAATTAAAATATAAGTCATAAAAATATGAAATTTATTTCTCTGGGTTGCTTGACCTCAGAGAGATTTATGAAAAATACCAAATTTAATTTTCAACCTAAATAATATTTTATATTTAATTAATTCTCTAGAAATTAAAATAATTATAATAATTAAATTAAAATTCAAAAAGTCATAAGAATTAGTTTAAGTGTTCCACTAGTCTACATGAACCTCTAGTATTTTTCTTAAAAATAATATTGTGTTTTGATTATGTAGTTGAATTATCTATGAAAATCCCCATTTTACATTAAAATAATTATATAAATTAAATTAAAATTGGAAAAACACATTTTATCCTCTTATGTTTTAATTGTGCCATGGTTAGGTTAACATAAAAATTTCAAAGTCATTTGTGTTAAATTTGTTTAATTATGAAGTATTAAGGCCTTAGAGGCAAAGTTGTAATTTTGAAGAATTTAGTTTTAATTAACATTTAGGTCTAATTAAAGGGTAAATGGGTAACGAATGATCTTAATAAATATGTTAAAATGATTGACATATGGAGGTATAAGTGGTAGAAATCCACCTCACTTTTGTCATATTAAGGGATAAACTTGCTAATTTCTTTAAATATATTAATTTGGAAGAATAAAAAATTAAATGATCCTAAGTTAGGGGTTTCCTTCCCGGAAAATGATACCTAATGGTTCAAAAATCCTAATAAGTGGTCCAATGATAATTCAATATTTTGATAAGAATCATTGTCTTTAAAGTTAACTTAACATTTTTTTTTTTAAATATAAATATACCCACTAAAGTTTTAAGGGCTTGGTAGTGAGACTAGGCTTAATCAAATTTAATTAATAAGTTTTAGGAAGAAAACTTAACTAATATAAAACATGTTTTGAAACACTACAAGCCCAATTTTAAAATTAAATCGGCAAAAATCTTTGATAAATCAAATTTTCTCCTAAGAGACTTTACCCACATAATTCTTGAATAAGATATCGAGTGATAATTACCCTATTCTTAGGGATAATTGAAACATAATTATTAATTGAACATAAGGGTATGAATGGATGAATCATTTAATGAGTATGATAAGTTCAAATAAACTCAAGAAAGTTCAAAAGGGTTGTGAAATATCTAAGCATTCTCTGGATCTTTTAACAAGTCTACTGGACATTCTGTAGGACAACTGAACCTATTATACTTAATAAAGGAAAGCATTTCTCAAATGAATAAATATGACCCACCTAATTATAATATATGACTTATTTAGCCCATGACGAACCTATCTATAGGCTTTACTTTCCTGCAAATTATAATTGTCTACTGCAAAAGATACTAAAGTTTTGAGGTGGAGGAATGAGAAGACTCGACAGGTACGCTTTTACAAGTTTATGGTACATTCCTTTCTGTACTTCATTTACTTTACGTTCTTACTTATAAGCTTGCATGCTAAATAACAATGTAATGGTTGACTTTATATTTTGTAAGAATTTATTAACTCAGATATATAGATTTATAATAATTTTGTTAAGTCCAAGCATTCAACGCAAGTATAAATATCATATCAAGTAATACAGGGCTCTAATGGAGTCTTGGATATCGATTCCACAGGGAAATATTAAAGTTTTAAGAAAACGTTAGACAAGCACTAAAGTTAAGGTTTTCTACTTACTACTACTATGCAGGAAACAGTAAGAACAATGAAACAGTAACAATTAACTAACTACAATTACTTATATTAACTTTAAGAATAGGATTAACTAACAGACAAACTAAACTATGTATTTGAAAGATTTTTGATATATGAGAAAAGTATCTTTCCTCTTGCAATGAGAAAATGATGTGTGGATTGATATGGAGTAATTATCTATATTATTGTGCCAAATAGGATCATAGATGATTCTTTACCCTTAAAAGAGTACCCCCTCTTCTAAGTAAGAAAAGAACATTCACATATTCTAAGTTTAGTCACTGACTCTATGGCTAGGCTGGGAGGATACCGGCTCTCACATCGGAGCTCCCACTCACCCTTCACCTGAAGGCTAACCTTTGATCTTAGCTACTAATCTTAGAACGAATTTGGGGATGTCAGCCTGTCACCCTGAAATCTCCACATTGAAGTCCATCAAAACATATTTCCCTATTTATTTACACTCAATTCCCATGAACTATGCAATTCATCCATAAAAATTTAATGGATCTTTCATTATTGTTGTAGGATATTAAATCCTTTCAAACATAAAGTTCAACAACATATTTTATCATTTCAATTGGCCAAATCGAAAGTAAATTAAGTTCTAAATGAAAACCATCACAATTTCTTCATTACATTAAAGCACATCAAATCCATATCAATCCATAATCACATCTCTATGCAAGAAGAAAGACAAGGGAGACTACTCAGAATTCATGGAGAAGATACAACAGAACATGGATTTTATATATAAAAGAAAAGTCATACAAACCACAAAAGAAAATACAACTTATCAATTTCTCTTCCCCAATGCAATTCCCTTGAAGTTCCTTTGAATCCTCTTCTCTCTTCTTTACAACACTTGATTCTCTCTTTAGAATGGAAAGGAAGAAGAAATCTCTCACTTTACCTCTTCCCCTCCCCTCCTTAGAGAAGAATCCGTCTCAAATCTTCACTCTACACTTTCTAATCCTAAACCCTAACACTTAAAACTCACTAAAACTACACTAAAACCAATGAAGAAGCACTCTAAAACTCTCTCTTCTCACCACTTTTCATCCAAAAGCAGTTACTTATAAGATAGTGATGAAATCCCAAGAGTTTCCATAGGCATCCCTTTAAAATATCGTCAAAACTCTTCAAATTTGAACTCCACTGACTTCGGGTGCCGGCTATGCTCTATCGTGCTATTTAATTGCTTGTTCTCTGGATTTGGGCACAGGCGGCGCCAGAACACTTTTTCACCATTTTGCTCCTTTTTGCTCTGGATTCATTCCTTTTTGCTTCTTTTCACTCCAATCACCTAAAATCATCGTACATACAGCAAATCATGAAAAATACATTTTTTAAAGTGCAATATCACAAAAAGGGTAAAATTAGATAGCAAAAATCGTATATATTTTTAGTGCATCAGAATCCCCCAAACTTTAACTATTACTTGTCCTCAAGTAATCTTTTTACTACATAAAATATAACTCTAGGAAATGTACTTTTAAACTGTCAGACACAAAAATTTTTCATTCAAAAGACCATATTGGTTAGATTTTCAGAAAGAAATTTAGTAACTCAGGTCAACACTACAGTTATAAGAATATTCAGCAATTAAGTCTAAGAGTTCTAGTCTTCTACTTATTTCAAGATGAAATATAATTTGTCACATTAAGAGTGCCTCAAAAGATTATGTGAGAAAGGAGTTCATGTAAACTTCATTAGAATGTAGGCCAATACTTAAAATATAAATTCAGAAAAAAAAACAAGTTCCCTTTAAGATGATTCAAGTGAAACCAATTTTTGATTAGGCATCTCCTCAAGCTTCTCCTCATAAACATTTGTCTTTCTTTTTCTTTTCTTTTTCTTTTTTCTTTTAAGGATTATTCTTCAATCCTTCTTTTCTTTTCTCTCTATTTTTTTAGGATTACTATATCTGGATAGCCTTTAATGATTTTGAATTTCACTCTCCTCTTTCTAATGTTCATACTTGAAATATTTCCTTACTTTATAGTTAAGTATAAGCTTCATTATTCATCATAAAGTTACAATCTCTTCTTAACACACAATACTTTAAGTCCCTTAACATTTCAAAAATACAGTTTTCTTTGCTTTAAATAGTTGACTATAATCAAATCCTTTCATACCAAATATATTACTTCTATATAATCAACCTTTATCACTAAAAAGTTTCATCATATCCTTCCTTAATATTCAATTGAAATAAAAAGTTTTAGTTATCTTATAATGAGGTTCAACTTCCAGAAGTTATGCTAATAATTTATGAAAATATAATTGAGAACAAATAAAAGTTAGTATTTCTCTACCCTCCCCAAAACTTAAAATTTTTCAGTAAATTTGAAACAGTTCAGAGTAGAAGAAAACTAACCTCTCTGTGTTGGGATCTTGAAATCTTTAACAGCTATCTGGTATTAATCAAAATATACAACTAACAGGCATGAAACAATTAGTAGCAGTGATATAACAATTTTAAATATTTGCATGGGTAAAGAGAAATTAGCATTAAACATCTAAACATCCAATAGAACACTATAACATGAAAGAAACTATCACACTACTAACAGTACAACTAATAGTTTTAATGTTTCAGTACAACATAACAGTACAACTTGAAAAATAATAACACTACATCACAACAGTACAACACAGGGTTACACATCACATGAAAAAATAAATATCCACTACATCACATCAACACAACAAACTAAGAACAACATAAATAAAACAAACAATCTACGAGTCTCCATCACCAGGATCAGCAGCAGGGTCTTCAGCAGGGTCATCAGCTGGGTCAGGTCTATACAGTGTATAGCTGGGGCAAGTAGGAAATATCACATCAGACTCCCACCTTATAAATCTGACCTGAGCATCATAATAAGTAATATCGAACTCAACTCTCCTTTGCAGATAATCTTCATTCACTCCTCGCCTCAAATACATCCATCTGACCATTGAGTCTATCCATACTAGCACTATGTAGTCTCAGCTGCTCCATAATATCAGATAAGGTAGGCGGCTTAGAAGTAGATGGAACATCATAGCTAGTAGTAGGAATATCAGTACTCCTATTCTCAACTCTGGCTCCCACATGAGACTCATAAGTGCGGATAATATTCTTTGTAATAGGTCTCAATGGTATAGCCACTTCCTTAGAACTACTGAACACAGAGGGCATGAACTAAAGCAGGATGTCCTAATCCTCCAGTGGTCTCACCTCTAGCAATCGTTTGAATATTCTTGTAAATAATAGCTCCAATATCAATCTTTTTCATCTTTTGAATACATTAGTTCAGAATCGCTCTATCTCTAATAACTTCTCTATGGTGATAAGATGGTAATAGTCTTGCAGAAATGAAATAATGCCAAACATTTGAAGCAACATTCAAAGTGGAGGCGTGGAAATTTATGAACTGTTTTTGACTTACTTTCCATTCTCCTCGCCCGTCAATCAGAAATGCAATAACTTCTCTCATATTTTCCCTTCAAGTGTCATAGTTTTCGTATTCACACATGAATGGTTCCTGAGTCTGATAGAAGGAATTGATACGCTGAGGAGTAAAATCAACCATCTTCCCTCTAACAGACACATACTCAGTCTCAGTCAAGGGTATGTTAGAATAAAATTCTCTAACAACTCCCATAACAACATTCACAATGAAATAACAAAATCGCTCCCAGTTTTGCTCTGCAATTATTTGTTCTACAAATCTACCAGGACTATCAAAAGCTCGATCCTGGATACACTTCTTGTTGTGAAGGATAGAGTTATAGCGATATTGGGCTTTGACGTTAATAAACCTCTCCTCATCAAAATCCAATTTCCTCTTCCCACTTGGAGCCATGTGAATTTCCAAAATTTGCAAGAATATTCCAATAAATTGCAAATTCACAATGTAACAAACTTCAAACACTATTCTAAACAAGTAAGAGCAAATTTCATTGTGGAAATCTCAAAATCTTTTTAAAACTCTAAAAATTCCACCATAAGCAATGTGAGATATTTCCATGGTAAAAATAAAAAAATGTTAACTTAAATTGAAGCTCTTACCAAGAGAAGTGCAAATTTGGTGTTGAAAAGGCTTGAAATCTCCTTAAATCTGAGATCTAGTAAGTCCTAGATCTTTAAAATCACGAAAATGGAGGAGGAAGATGAAGGAAATGGAAAATTTTTTTTGGTCCCAGGGAAAAAATTGCGAAATCGAGTATTTTCAGCCTTTTTCTGGGTTCGGGTGCCGATGGCGCTCTATTTAAATAAATTGGCCAGCTCTCTGGATTTGAATGCCGGCGGCGCCCATTCTAGTGCTGGAGTCGCCCGTCCAAAATATTTTCTGGGTCCAAAATTTTTTCATAATTTCGATCGTTTCGACGTCCACAATGATGTTTAACACTTCAATAGGCATTTACAACATCCCATAAGCAATAATTAACAAAATTATTCACACAAACAATAAACAACAATCTTATTTATATATGAAATCCAAGTTACATCATAGACACTAAATATGTTCATTCAAACCAACTATTCTTAGATGTTTAGTGCAGCAAGTACTCTACGATAGGCAAGCACTAAGATCTAAGCACACAATAAAAGTAAACACATTCAAATCCAAGTTCAAATCTCAAAGCAAATACTACACAAACCAAACATAACTAAGCAAAGAAAACTAAACATGCAACTAACATAAGTAGAATCCATCAATTACTCCACATCAGTTTCAGAACTATCCTCTCCTCTAATGTCTCCAATTGATTGCTGATGCATAAACAAGTTACAGAATGGACGAAATGAAAATTTGTCAGATTATTCTTTAGCAATCACCGCATTCTTCTTCATAAGATTGATCAAGCCCATCTCAATTCGACTAGTGTGATCGAATTTCTCTTTCATTCTCAAATCTATATGATCGAATAAATCAGAAATGTTATTTATCGCATTCATAATGTTATGTACCTCTTTCTCTCATTGTTTGATCCTCTTCAATATTTTTCTGAAACCTTCAGGAAAATAGAGTTGAATCGGCTGTGAATTCTGTGATGGTTGATTAACAAGCAAATTCATGTCATCTTCATCTCCAGCTGTCTGGTAGTCGTAGGAATTAGTTGGATCAATAGACCTCCATGGAAGAAGAACCTTTCCGCAACTTTCATAAGGAACCTGTGACTAACTACATAATAGAAATATCGTGGACTGGTGTCCAAGCCCATATTTAGAGCAATGCACAATTAATCCAAGTATTGATTTCACAATAATATTACCAATGTCAACTTGCCTCCTAGTTTGAATACAAAAATTCAAAACGGTGCTTTCCTTAGTTACCTTGCTAATCTTCAATATCAAAAATAACTTTGCCGAAATAAAGTAATGCCACTGCTTCGATACTAGATTGAGAGATGCCGATGGGAAACTTATGCATCCATTCTCTCTAACTTCCCATTCTTCATTCTCATCCGTCAGATATCAATATACATCATTCATATTATCCCTCGTGGCATTGAAATTAGGATAATGGCAAATAGGTACGTTCTCAATCATAAATAGATCTTTGATTTGCGTAGGAGTGAATTGAACAAATCTACCATGCACAAAAACGAACCCATGGTTGATCCCGTGAAGATTTGCATAAAACTCTTTCACGACGGAAACAATAACGACAACGGTAGTGTAGCAAAGCACTTCCCAACATCTCTCTTTAATAATTTCTTCAATTATAGTAGTAGGATTATCCATACCTCGATTTATGAAGCCTCTTTCCTTCATAATCCTTCTTTTCATCATCACTTTGTTAAACAAACGCTGCGCTTTAAAACTTATGAACTTCCATCGATTGAAAACACAAAATCGAGGGGTTTCAATGGGAAAGGAATCCATAAGATACGAATTGGGATAGGTGGTTTTCATTTTTATGGAGTTAATAATTCAAAAATGTAGTTTAGGGACTTATAAGGACAAAGATCTTGCCAAAAACCGCCAAAACTCGCATTTTGAAGCTTAAAAACAGTCAAGCAGAATTTGGGCGCCGGAAGCACTCAAACAGTCAAGTTCAGTGTAGGAAATACGATAGGGCGCTGACTGCGCCAGTGGTAAAAAATTCTCACCGAACTTCATTTGGTCGAAAATATTCCAATATCTCGATTCAATCCATCATTTATTAATTTTTAAAGTATTTAGGAGTAATTAGGATTCAAAACAGCTATCTAAAAAACACAACTACAACAAACAAGCAAATACACGACAAAGATAAATATGGGTTGCCTCCGATAAAGCGCTTGGTTTAACGTCGTCAGCCCGACAAACAATTCAGTTAATCGAGATGACTCAACATTAAAACCTCTTTGAAGTCATGTTGAAACTCGTCAAAATAAGGCTTTAATCGATGCCCATTAACTTTGAAAATGTTTCCAGTATCAGGATCTTTAATATCAACAGATCCAAAAGAATGAACTTTTACAACTGTAAAAGGTCCTAACCATCTAGACTTGAGCTTTCCAGGAAAAAAACTTCGATCTTGCCTTGTATAATAAACCTTTTTGTCCATTTTCCAAGTTCTTTTTCAATATCTTCCGATCATGCCATAATTTCCTTTTCTCTTTATAGATCGTATCTTTGTGATAAGATGCATTTCTAATGTCTTCCAATTCATTCAATTGCATAAATCTTTTCTCTCCAGCATTTTTCAAATTAAAATTTAACTCTTTTATTGCCCAATACGCTTTATGCTCCAATTCAACTGGTAAATGGAAAGTCTTACCAAACACTAGTCTATAAGGAGACATTCGAATAGGGGTTTTAGAAGCAGTTCTATAAGCCCATAAAGCAGTATTTAATTGAGTAGACCAATCTAATTTATGATTATCCACAGTTTTCTCCAAAATTCTTTTAATTTCACGATTAAACACTTCTGCTAAACCACTGGACTGTGGATGATAAGCAGTAGAGATTCTACGAATGATATTATATTTCTCAATTAATCTCTTAATTCAATTATTCTTGAATTGGGATCCACCATCAGTTATGGTTACTCTCGACATTCCATATCTTGTAAATATGATTTTCTTTAAAATTTTTGAAACACTCCGAGCATCATATCTGGGTAAAGCAACAACTTCAATCCATTTCGAGATATAATCAACAACAATCAAAATATATAGATTTCCAAATGATGGAGTAAATGGTCCCATAAAATCTAATCCCTATACATAAAAAATTTCAACTTCCAAATTATAATTTAGAGGCATTTCATTTCTTCTAAAGATATTACCTACTCTCTGACACCAAACACATGATTTAATATATCTATAAACATCTCTAAAAAGAGTAGGCCAATATAATCCAGATTGTAAAATCTTAAAAGCAGCTTTATTAATACCAAAATTACCTCCAAATTTAGAATCGTGACATCATTGAATAATCAAATTTGTTTCTTCTTGTGGCACACATTTCCTAAAAATCAGATCCTTACACTATTTATATAGATAGAGCTCATCCCAAAAATAGAATTTTGCATCTTATTTAAACTTCTTTTGTTGTTGCCTTGTTAAATCAGGTAGTACAATATCACTTACAATATAATTCACAATATCAGCATTCCAAGGCAAATTATTTCCCATAATAGTATAGAGTTGCTCATCAGGGAAAATTTTAGTAATTTCTTTTTCAAATTCAGATAATTTATCATAGTCTATTCTGGATAGATGATCAGCTATTTGATTATCACCTCCCTTCCTATCAAATATCATAAAATCAAATTCTTGCAGAAGAAGTATCCATCTAATGAGTCTAGGTTTCACATGCTTCTTTTCCATTAGATATTTAATAGCCGAATGGTCTGTATGCACAATACTTTTAGCTCCAATTAAATATGAGCTAAATTTTTCAAAAGCACACACTATAGCTAATAATTCTCTTTCAATTGTGGTATAATTAATTTGAGCCTCATTAAGAGTTTTACTAGCGTAGTAAATGACTTTGAATACTTTATTATGCCTTTGCCTCAATGCTACTCTGATTGCAAAATCACTAGCATCACACAAAAGTTCAAATAGCTTCTTCAAATTGGGTGAAACAATTATAGGTGCGGTGATTAATTTTTTTTTAATAATTCGAAAGCTCTTAAGCATTCATCATTAAAATCAAAATTTCTATCATTTTCTAAAAGTTGGCATAAAGGTTTGGTAATTTTAGAAAAATCTTTAATATATCGCTTGTAAAATCTAGCATGTCCTAACCTCTCTCATAGTGGTGGGTGGCGGTAATCTCTAAGTCACTCTAATTTTAGCAGGGTTGACCTCCATACCATGTTCAGCAATTTTATGCCTAAGTACAATTTCTCCTGCAACCATAAATTGACATTTCTCCCAATTCAGAACTAGATTTATTTTCTCACAAAGCTCCAAAACTTTTGCTAAGTTTTCCAGGAAATTTCAAATGATGTCTCGAATACAGATAAATCATCCATAAAAACTTTTATTCCATTATCTATCATACTACTGAAGATAGACATCATACATCTCTAAAATGTTGCAGGTGCATTACACAGTTTAAAAGGCATTCTTCGAAAAGCAAAGGTTCCATAAGGGATAGTAAATGTTGTCTTTTCTTAATCCTCAGGAGCAATAGGTATTTGATTGTAACCAGTATATCCATATTGAAAATAGTAGTACTTGTGTCCAGCAAGTCTATCTAACATTTGATCGAGAAAAGGAAGAGGAAAGTGATATTTTTTGGTGGCAGCATCTAATTTTCTATAGTCAATACAAATTTGCCATCCATTAATTTGTCTCGTGGGTATAATTTCATTACATTCATTCACTTCAACAGTCACTCCTCCCTTTTTCGTGTTGACCTCATTTTTGGTGAGGTCTAATCTCTCTCTCCTTAGTGCTTAGGATCTAGCCATAGGTTTTCCCTTTGACTATCCTAGAGGACTAGAAATGGGACCCACCACTTAGAAATTCAAACACTTCTTGGCTCCCTTCAAACCCCATAATTTTGATTGTAAACCCCCAGGCCACTTGGAGGGTTAAGATCAAATGTGGAGGTTTAAAGGATGAGTTCCTATAAGACTCTTTGGCCTTAGGATTACCCTGGGTGGTCTGGTCCTGGTGAGGGTAAGCTTGCACACACCACACTCTCACACACACTCTAAACCCTAAAACTACTTTCACCAAACTCAACTCCTTGACTCATGTAGGTGATTCATTTGAATTGACCGTAACCCCTCAGCCCCTGCCTAAGAGGGTTAGGAACAACATATTGAGTGCCTAAAATCAGTTTTACCATGCCTCTTGTGAGCTTAAAATGGCTTCATGGCTCAACCAAAATGGTTTCATTTCACTTATATTTACTCAATCTTCATTTTTCCAAAATTTCAATTTTGACCCCCGAGGCCCTAACCCACAAAACCTACCAAATACCCTTAAAATTCCCCAAAATCTCCAAAATTCCTAAAATTTACCCAAAATTCCCAAAAATCCTAAAAAATCATTTTGAAACAATTCTCACCTCTTAAACCTACCAAAAATACCCCAATACTCTCCAAATAACCTCCAAATACACAAAATACCCTTTTAGCCCAAAAATCCAAAAATTCAAAAAATTCTTAGAAAATTCCAGAATATCCCAAATAATCCCAATTTCATTTTGTTCAACTACCACATAAGCCAATTTTGTTAGTTTAGTCCACTTTTACAAAAACCTCCAATTTGACCCCTTTTTAACTTAAGTGGACCCAATATCCATCCAAATCACTCCAATTGAAGTCAATTTTGATCCAATTCAATTCTAAACTTCAATTAAATATCCCCAATATCAATTTAAACCAAATCTAAACCCAATTTTATCAACATGTGGATCCAATTTAAATTTGAAGCTTAAAGCCCAATTTTGGCCCATGGCCTAAACTTGCCCCAAACCAACCCAACTCAGCTCCAATTAGCCCCAAATATTTTCTAAAACCTTCCTAACATCCCCATAAACAAAACAATAACTTGATTTACCCCAAATTTTGAACCCAAATTTCACTCAAGCTTAACCTAATCCAAAATTCCCTAAATTGGCCTAAACAAATCATGAACTCAAACAAGCCCAAATCACAAAATCAAGACCCAAAAAAAATTGAAACGTCTTTGTTACACCTTCATAAACATTTTACACCATTAATTTTACATCAAAACCAACATTAGCCCAACCTTAGGCCAAGTTAGCCCAATTTGACCAACTTTGGTCCTATTACTAAAAGGCCCAAATTAAATCTAATTCAACTCCAAATGGCACCAAATCTTTTCTAAAATTTTCATGACACATCCCTAAAATAAATTCAACATTTATTTGACACAATCTTTTACAAATTTGTTTTTCCTAAAATTCATTTTCAAATCTAAAAGCCCACTTCCATAAGACATTTTAAAAGCCCGTTTTTCATTAAACTTAAAAAAAAGCCCAAAATTGGCTCCAAAGCCCACATGACAATTTCTTCTCATCACCCCTTTAATTGATATCATCCCTAAGTTTTTAATTCATGATAAAATGATTCCAAATCAAGCCTCATGCCAAAATCATCCCTAAATGCCAAAATTTCTAAAACCTACTTCTATGCAACTAAGTCAAGCCTTGAGCAAGTCATGGAGCTTTGTGTCAAGCCACATAAAGCCATGTGAGCCCTTTCTACATCACCATGCCATTAATGGCAAAAGAGGGAGTTTCTTTCTTAAACCTTCAGTAAACCTTTTTAAACCCATTCATGTTACACTTTAATAAAGCTTAGCCACATCACCTTGGATGGGGACTTCACCACCGTTTCCTAGCTGGCCCAAGTGACTCTCCCTCAGCCTAAAGTCAAGCCTTGGGGGGTGCACCAAGCCCCAAAACATGACTTGACACATTTGAGCCCAAAAGAGCCACTTCCCCCATTCCATTTAAATCAAGTCCTTTACACATGGCCAAGGCAAATTGTTTGCACCAAACCCCAACCCTGGCTCCCCTGACAATGAGGGTGACCTGACTCTGGCCGGCCAGCCACCACAGCCGCTGGAAACCACCAGGCCGAGATCCTTCTTTGGATTCAAAAAATTCAAACTTGCTTGCTGAGCTGTCCCAAACCTAATGACCATCATGGTTTTTCTTCTTCTCACATAGGCAGCAGATCCCAGCCTTCAAACCTCCCTGGGAAGCCCTCTAGCCATGCCTATTTAAACACCATCACCTCAAGGCCAAAAGAGTTGCTGAAACAAACCTTACCAAAACTCTACCAAAATCACTCCACACCCTTCTCCTAACATAGAGCACTTGATCCCCACTGAAATCCATCCCTAAAACCCCCTATGTGAGCTCAATTTCTGAGTTTAATTTAGAGCCCAAAAGCACGACACTTCACCACAGTGAGCCAATCCTCAAATTGATTGACTCTACACATTCACCAGACCAAGAGAAGAAGTTCCCCAATAAAAGCCTCCTCACCAGGCCAGCCATTCCTTCTATCGGCTAAGATTTGAAATCAGGCTTGGTGGAAATCAGTTCTAAACATTTCACCAGGACCAGAGGTTTCATCCCTAGGCTTCCCCAGCTCCAACGAACATGTCGAGCCCCTCTGATTGAAGCTTCACTTCTCAGAGCAAAGGTATGGAACTCCTCATTCTCGAGAGCTTCTTTCGATTCTCCATTTTGTTTGAGTCGATTTCAATGCATGTTATCTGTATGGATTTGTAGCTCTCATTTAGACGAATACATAGGATCAAATTTCATGTAAATTGGTTAAGAAATGAGGGAGATCTTAGGGTTTTAGTGTGGACGGCTCTCGGGACACACCGGTCGTAGATAATGACCAGGAACCGTCAGATCACACATGTATCGAATGGACGATCCAAATTGCATCGAAAGGAGGCATGGAGTGGAACCGCGGGGCTGCGTGGCGCTGAGGTGGAAGGCGGCGTCGAATGGAGGCACGCCACGTGGAAAGTTCGGAGCTTCTGAGGTTGACGCGGTGCCGCTTGGATAATTAGAAAAATAGGGTATTTTCTGATTTATTTAAAAACCCAGAACTTTGAAAATTCATATCATTGCATAGAAAAATCATAAAAATAAAATAAAAATACCCTCTTGCTCAGTGAACAGAGGAGAATAATGTGGAAAAAGAATTAAGTTGTTTTGTTAAGTATTTTATTTTTAATTAATTTAATACTATATTAAGTATTTCAATTCTCTATTCATGCATATAATTCACCATGGCTTGAGACCATAGGATTTTTGTAGTATCTATTCTTGGGAACATTCCCTGAATTTTCTAAGGCCAAAGGCCATCTCTATGACAAGTTATCTATTTTCCAATTTTATGTCTCTGTTTTTGAATTTTAATTCCAATAATTTGCATGTTGCCTAGAAAATTCTAGGAAAATTAGGGGAAGTTTCTTAGGACCAGGGACCTTAGAAAAATTATGGTTTAATTTAATTCTTTAAGAATAACCCTAATTAGTCCAAATACCTAAAATTGAACTCTAATTAATTAGGAGTAACCACACATCAAAATTACTTGAAATCAATTCTCCACTGTCACTTAGGATACAGAGAACCTCATATAAAAATTTGAAGTCAATTGGAAATGAGTTAACCCACTAAATGGATCATTTAAGTTGCATCGTCATTTTTAAACTTTAAAAATTCATAAACACAAAATACACTTCAAAAATTCACCAAATTGGTTTTGTGGGCTCTCTTATATCAGAGGAGTCTAATAAAATTAAAATTAAAATTTTCTAAAAATTTTCATTTTTAACCTATTTTTAAATATTTTAATAATAATTAAAAAATAATAAAATCACAAAAATATTAAAAATCATAAAGATGTCATAATTTGTTCCATAATCACTTAGGAACAAACCAAATATTTTTCCTAAGTTCCTAGGTTAAGATATTGAATTTTAAGGGCTTAGGACAATTTTAATATTAAGAAAAATGGATTTTCCAACCTTTGCAGTAAATTAATTCTAATAAATCAAAGAAAAATTAGAAAAATATAAAATTTGTTTCTCTGAGTTCCTTGAGGTTAGAGAGATTTAAGAAAAATATAAAACTTAATTTTCAACTTCAATTTTATTTTATAATTAATTAATACTCCAAAACTTAAAATAATTATAATAAATAAAATATAATTCAAAAAATCACCAAAATTGGTCCAAGTGGTCCTCTAGTCAATAGGGACATCCCATAATTTTTTTAAGGACAGAAACTTTACCTTGGTCATGTTGTTGAATTTTCATTGAAAATCCTTATTTTTATCAAAATAATTATATAAATTAAAATTAAAGACAGAAAAATCACATTTTATACTTTAATGTCTTAATTGGCATGTGAGTGAAGTGAAATAGAAATTTCAAGTTCATTTGAGCTCAATTTGGTGAGTTATGAAGTGATTGGGCTTAAAACGGGCATAAAAAGTAATTAAGGATTTTAGTCCTAATTAATACATTAAGTTTAATTGAAGGAAGGGTAAAATATTTGATCTTAATTTTCTCTTGGATGATTGAAACTTAGGGAAATAAAGGAGTAGAAACCCATTAGTCACTTTGAAAATATCAAAAATGGAAATTTAATTAATTAAATCATGTAAATTTTGGGAGAATAATAATTAAAAATTGGATTATTAACATTAGGGATATGATTTAAGAAGATATCAACTCTCCAATCTACAATCCCTAAATAGATCAATTCAAAAATATTCAACTTTTAATTAATTCTAAAATAATGATTGAAATTAATAATTAAAAAGGGAAATAAACTTTAATTAAAGTAAAGATTAAAACATTAAATGACTTAATAATCAAATTAAAATAAATTTTAAACATTTAAAATCAATTTGAAATCACTTAAGAACAAACTTAAAACAAATTTCAAACCTTAAGTAATTTTAAAAGAATTCATAATAAAACAAAAATAAAAATCAAACTAATTAAAATCAACCTAAAGTATTGTAATTAATCCAAATCAAGTCATCAAAATTTAATAAAATTAAATAATTTAAACACCTTTTTCAACCCAAGCAAATTTAAAATATTAAGATCATTTAAAATGTAAAGATTTAATTAAAAAAATTTTAATGTTATTCCAAACTTAAAATTATTAGTCAAAATTTTATAACTAAATCAAATCACTTTAAAGTTCCAACTTTAAATTGTTAAAAATCTTTAACAAAATTATTTGCCGCTGAAGGCTTTCATTATTATTATAACTCTTAAATGGAGCATCAAGTAAAATGTCACTTCACTCATAGGATAATCTAACATCCTAGTTCACTGAGTAAGAAACAAAACTTAACTAAATTTTTAAAGGATCATTTCACCTGTACAACGAAACTCATTTGGACATGAAATAATCCCAGCAGCATTGAAAAGATGTTTAAGACCCGTCTTAAGCAGTTTCTCAATATAATGGGATGTTTTAGAAGAACAATTGAACTTAATTATTCTTTGGTGAAGAAAATCATCCTCAACGAAGCACAAGAACCTAGACGTCATAGGATTTGACTAGTGATAGGATTATGATTTTGGTAGATAACCAAAAACTTCCCTTAGCTCTACCTAGGTATTATCTTGCAAATATATAAAATGCTCTGACATGTGTTTTAAGTGCAGCTCGGAATGAAGAGAAGGCCCTCCAGAAACGCTTTTACTTTATTGCAAATTACTTACCTGTACTGCATTTTGCTTTTCTTGCATGTTAAACAAGAATGTCACCCTGCATGAAAACTGAAACATTTAGGATAGTCACAAAACTGAAACCTAAAACTAAATTAAAATCAACACAAGATAAAACCCACTGCCACAACATTCAAAATATAAAACAACTCAAAATTTAATCACAAACAGAACAACAAAACTACATCTGCAACTAAATTAAAATGACTTATTGGATGATCAGGAATACCTCGGATGATGTAACCTACGTGTGGCTAACTGGAACTCATTTATTTGTGTATTAAAAATTCATTTGGACTAAGTGAATCCAATAAAAATAACGGTGGCAGAATGATGGAACCGTGGGATTTTAACCGGTGTTGTTATAACCAACTTTTAGATTCCCCTAACAAAATGTTAAAACACCTGAACCTTAAGTTCTTCTAAACCACAACACTTCTCTCATCTCCTGATTTTCACCTTCTAAAACTAAACCTCTGGAACAACAAGGAGCTTAAAGCATAGTGGGCAGCACGGCCATCTTCAACAAAACTTGAGTCTACTTCAGCAAAACCTTTCTTAGAATTAAATAACAAAGCCATAGGATTTCGAGGTAGTTTGCCTAGTGCAACATAAATTCTCAACTTAGGAGCAGTTCCTCTGGTCGAGAAGTCTTGTGAGACTCTCTCTTCCTTTCCAATTTCTAGATTGGGTCCCGTACCTTTCCTGTAACCTCTCCCTTTTTAATTTGTTTCGTTCTTAATGAACAAACCTTCTAATAAACAAACCCTTTAATAAATGAGCTTTCTGTTAAACCACAAATACACAAATAAAAACGAAAATTTGAAATACTTTATAAAGAAAACAAAATGATAAATGGGAATATGTTCGGTCTCGTTTAGAGAAATTTCTTCTCTTTCTTCATCCCGACAAAAGGAAGCATAAATCAGAACTGACGCTTAGAATCTACCCTGTAGAAAATGTCTGCACCAAAGCACATTTTCTCCTTCACCAACGGGATAGACTTAGCTGTCTACAAGGATGAGCTACCTAATGATGTTGTCATTCATTTGGGCTAAGGGTTTGACAATTTAGACTTTAAGTTCGCTGACATTACTCTTTTCGCACTAATGAACAAAGCACCGGAAACTGAGGAGCCCATAATTCAGTTCAACCTAAAATCAGCTCAAGAGTTCCCTCCCCTACAACGGGTCCCAACTGAAAGGAACACTATTGTTCGTAAGAGGACTGTTATCTCTACCCCCACCGGTCTGGTCATCACTGCACCTACCCCTTCTCCCGCCAAACTGAAAGGGAAAGAAGTCCAAGTCGGTGAGGAGCCTGTTACCGTGGAGGGTTGAGATTTTGTTGCAATACCGTCTGTTTTTGTGATAGGGTCCAGTTCAAGAGTTACACCCCTAACTCAGACTCAAATAAGAAATAGGAGCAAAAAGATCACCAGGATCGATAAGGCTAAGGCTGCTGAAGTTGCTTTTCTGGAAGAGATTCTTGAGGAAGAAAAAGAACTACCTGAAATTTCACCACTGTTGGGAGGAAGTAGGTTCCACCTTCTCTCTGCTGCATCAGATGAAGAAGATGTCTGGAGGATCGCTGCTGCATTACCCCGACCTGCATACTATAGTGACTGTAAGAGGAAGAGGGCAAAGACTACGCTGCTTACCCGACTACGAGCCATAATGGAGAAGTTAGCAAAGAAAGAAGGGTGCCCCGTATCAGAGATCCTTAGAAGGATGGGACGAGTGCCAGTAAAATCCTACCTCGGACCACGAGTAGGCCCTGTCATTGCTCCAGAGAGACCAAGGAAGAAAGTGCAAGCTAGTGAAAGAAGTTCGCCTATTGTCGTATCAGGTCAACATATTAGGGAGGACACCACCTATCGGCGTACAGCCGACAGATCATCTGATCCTAGGACTTCTACTACAAGAAGGATGGTGTGGCAACCTATTATTGCTAAACCGATATTGACACAATGTTCTGGAAAGAAGAGTCTCGTCAGAAAACTTGAATCTGAAGAAAGTGTTACTGCATTAAAGGTAACTCTTGAAAAAGAAGTTCAACAATCATCACATGACAACTGCGAGACCGTTTGGAAAAGACCACTTGAGGATGCCATAAGAAAGTTGAGGACGGACATCTGACATTTGACAAAGGAAAAAGGAGAAAAATTAGGAACTGACGTTGATTCATCAGAGTTTATGGATGAAGAGTATGCCGAGATCAATATGGACAAGACCCGAGCATCGTCAGCTTCGCAAGGAGTTCTGCCAACTTCAAAGGGAGATGAACCAGAAGTAATGAGAGCGCGTCTTCAAGAAAAAGATGATACAATTTCTCAAATGGCAAAGATGATGGAAGAAATGGCAGCCGCCTTAGCCACTCTCCAGAGTCAACTTCATCCTCAAAAGGAAACACCCCCAGAGATCATTCACATTGTCGATGGAGGAAAAGAAATCACGTCAGTCAGCGGAGATGAACAACCGAAGAAGGATTCTGTGTAGAGCATGATTCCCGAGAAGGATATTAAAAATATGGTGGAACAGCAGGTACTAGAAGCATTAGCCCAGTCTAAGAGTGGAGCATCTATTCAGACGGGTAGACCTTACCCTAAAGAATTTGATGCAGTTCAATACCCGAAGGACTTCGTACCACCTCTTTTCAAGACTTTTGATGGTACAGGAAACCCCCAGTAGCATGTCGCACATTTTCGTGCCAGTTGCTGCAATGCCGGTGGGAGCGATGCTTTACTCTTTCGTCAGTTCGTCAGCAGCCTGTCAGGGATTGCCTTCGATTGGTATGCAGAACTGCCGAATGGTTCAGTCAAGACATTTTCAGAATTAGAAAACCTTTTCGTTAAGCGGTTTGTCGGGGCTCGGCACCATATCACTATCGGTGATCTAGTGGTGGAGCAACAGAAACCGAACGAAACTTTAGTGGATTATATACTTTGATGGAGGAATTTAAGCATGAAGTGTGAACCCCAACTTCAGGAACAACATGTAGTTGGTATCCTACTGAAGAGTATCCATGGCCTGATAGCACTTCTTCTTAAAGGATTCACGATCAAGACTTTCGAGAAGTTGCTTAGCAAGGCAGGAGCTTCCAGGAGGAGGCAAAGCAGCTGAGTTTTGTTGACTAGACTGATAAGTAGAAACCCGTAAAAGCATTTGAAAAGAAATCTGGGATCATCACGGTAATAGACAAAGGTAAACAGCCAGTGCAAATACAGCCACAGCGGCCACAATCTAGTTATCAACCACCGCAACGGATTTATCAGACACCTCAACAGAACTATCAACAGCCTCGAACGAGCTATCAATCATGGCAGCATGATCAACCTCCGCCTCATCCACTAAGTGTCCTGAAGGAACTTTTGAATAAGGAATACCCCTTCAAGACTGAGGCAGTGGCCAAGATGTTCCGCAGTTTAATGAAACGCCTAACTTTCAACTACCAGAGCCTAAAAGGCCAGATGAAGTCGACAAGAAGGATCATCCGAACTACTGTCCCTACCACCGGATGCTCGGACACAAAATAGAAGATTGCATCACTTTCAAGAGTTAGCTTGATGATAATCTCCTAAAAGGGAACATAGCGATCCCGAAGGAATACATGAAGGAGCCCCAAAAAGGAGGTTCCGTCAATGTTATTTCAACAGATCATATTGTTCTGATTGACCCTTACACAACTAATGATGGATGGAGTACCGTCTGGACAAAGTCTTCAAAGAAAATTTTAGATCACATCCAGACCGCTTCGGTGCGCGCTTCAGTTCAGAGTTTGAGACCTGTTGAGCCGACACTATCGCTTACGATTGAAGAACCGCCCTAGAAGGAGGAGAAGATCGTGGAAGAAAAGAAGACCGAGGCTCCGAAGGGTAGACTAGGGGCTGCTTATCCTAGGATGGTTGTTTCCGATTAGGGGGAGAAATCCCTCGGACCTCTGACTCTGTATGATTATTTGCTCACCCCGGTGGGATCTTATAATGATAAGAATTTTGGTGTTGGCTATGTTTTGACTGTTTCTAACGATTACGTAACTAACGACAACCAACCTAATCCGGATCTCGATTTCGATATAAATAACGATTCTCAAATCATACTAAACCTCGATGACCACAAAAAAGGAGAAGACGTTCACAAGGATGTCTATGAAAGCTCAGGAAGCAACAAGTCCGTTTGTGAATTCCAAGGAGCTCCGATTGTGATAGAATTGGAGTTATCAGATTCCGAAACAATTTTAGAAGAGCCAGTCGTTCCGATTCAAGAGGATGCACCAGCAGATTCAGCACCAGATGCAGAAGAAATAACTGAAGTCAATCTAAGAAGCAGAAAAGTTCTACCCCCGAGAATGGGTCCAAAGGATAAAGGAAAGCAGGTGGTTGCTCAGGAAGAGCCAACCACAGTGGAAGAATTGCCCATTCGGGAAGAGACTGAAGAGCATGGTAATAAAGTGGATTACAATGTGCTAGCCCATCTTAGGAAGCTACCAGCCAAATTGAGCATCTATGATGCTCTGATCCTGTCAAAGGAGATGAGAAAAACTTTGATCAACGCCTTACTTGATCCAGAAATTTGTTTAGCTCAAATGGCCGGTAATTCCTCAGACGAGGTTTGCTCTTTAAAAGAACAGTGAGGTCTTACCTTTACAGACAATGATCTACTACTTGGAACAGCTTATCACAACCAACCGTTGTTTATTTCAGTCACTATCGAAAATTTTACGCTCTCCATGGTGTTAGTCGATCCGGGAGCATCAATAAACATAATGAATCTTCGGACGTTAGTGTTGACCTCATTTTTAATGAGGTCTTCTCTTCTCCTTTTTAGTGCTTAGGATCTAGCCTTAGGCTTTTCCTTTGACTATCTTAGAGGACTAGAATTGGGACCCACCTTTTAGAAATTCAAACCACTTCTTAACTCCCCGCAAACTCCACAAACTCGACCGTAGACCCCTAATCACCTAGAGGGTTGAAATCAAATGTGGAAGTTTAAAGGATGAGTTCCTATAGGACTCTTTGGCCTTAGGACTGCCCTGGGTGGCCTGGTCTGGTGAAGGGGCTGACTTACACACACACTACACTTATACACTACACCTACACACTACACTTCCACACACATCCTAAAACCACACCCATACCCAACTTGACCTCCTGACTCATGTAGGTGATTCACATGGATGGTCCTTAACCCCTAAGCCCTTGGCTAAGAGGGTTAGGAACAACATAGTGGATGCCTCAAATGAGTCCCTTCATGGATCATGTGGGCTTGATGTGGCTTCATGGCTCAAAAAAAATGACTTCATTCCACTCAAATTCACCCAATCTTCAATTTTTCAAGTTTTCAATTTTTCAAATTTTCAATTTTTGACCCCGGGACCCTACACCCGCCTAGCCTACCAAAACCCTTGAAACTACCCAAAATTTGTAAAGTCACCTAAATTGCTCAAAATTCCCCAAAATCAATCCCAAACATTTCTCTCCACTCAAATTGATCATCCATACCAAAAAATACAAAAAATTCCAAGAAAACCTCCCAATACCCTCCAAATACCCAAAATACCCCCTTTGACCCAAAAATCCAAAAATTCAGAAAATTCCCAGAAAATTCCAGAAAATCCCAAATATTCCCAATTTCATTTTGTCCAACGACACCATGGGCAAATTTTGTCAATTTACTCTACTTTTGTCAAAACCCCCAATTTGACCCATTTTAACCCAAAGTGAACCCAATGTCAAACCAAACCTACCCAATTGACCCAAATTCTGGTTCAATTCAATTCTAAACTTCAATTCAACATTCCCAATACCAATCTAGACCAAATCCAAGTTCAATTTGATTGACATTTGGATCCAATTTCACTTTTGGCCTTAAAGCCCAATTTGGACCCATGACCCAAACTTAACCCAAACTCACCCAATTCAACTCCAATTAACCCCAAATTTTTTCCAAATCTTCCTTGACATTCCCACAAACAAAAAAATAACATGATTTGCCTAACATTTAGACCCAAACCCCACTCAACTTCAACTCAAAGCTAAAAGGCCCTATTTTGACCTAAAACCAAACCTAACCCAAATGAGCCCAAACCCCAAAATCAAAGCCCAACCAAAGTCAAAACCTCTTTGAAACACTCTCATAAACATTTCCCAACATTTATTTTACATCAATTTCAACCCTAGCCCAACATTGGCCCAACTTGGCCCACTTGGGCCTATGTTGGCCCATTCACCAAAAGAACCCAAATTCAACCCAATTCAAACCCAAATCACTCCCAATTTGCTTCAAGTCACTCATGACTCATCCATGAGCTAAAAACAACATTTGTTTGGCCCAATCCTTCACAAATTCCCCATCCATAAATTTATTTCCAAACCAAGAGCCCACTTTCTTAAACCTTCCTAAAGCCCATCTCCACCAAAATCCAAAGGGGCAAAATCAATCTAAGGCCCATATGACAAATTCTCTTCATCATGCATTCAATCAAAATCATCCCTAAGTCCTAATCCAATGATCAAATTATTCTAAATAAAGCTTCATCCAACTTTCCACTAAAATGTCCAAAATCCTTAAAATCCATTTTTATGAAGTTGACTAAACTTTTCCCAAGCCAAATGGAGCCATGAAAGAGCCATTCACAAGCCATATGAAGCCATGAAAGTTTGGCATGTGACCATGCCATTAATGGCAAGAGGAGGGGCTCCTTTCCTAATATTTCATTAAGCCTTTTTAACCTTATTCATGACACACACTAAACCATGTTTAGCCACCTCATCATGGATAGAGACCATACCATTCTCTCTTGCTAACCCAATCGATCCTCTCAGCCCAAAATCGAGGCCATGGGGAGGTGCACCCAACCCAAACCAATGGATTGACCAAATTGAAGCCAAAATGTCCCCTTCCCCATTCCATTTTAATTCAAAGCCTTTACACATGGCAATTGCCAATTGATCGCACAAACCTCCAGCCCCGACCCACCTGGACCCGAGGGTGACCCATGCTCGCCGGCCAGCCCGCCCGGGTCGCCGGAAAACACCATGGCCGAGACCTCGGGAGGAGCCAAACTTTGGAATTCCACCTCGCCGAGCCGCCCCATGCCCAATGGCCACCATGGTCGTTCTTCCCATGACCGAGCAGCTCGATCCCAACCCTCGGCCATCCCCGCGAGGCTCTCCAGCCACCTCTATTTAAACCCGACCCCCTCACGGCCATGAGAGGAGAGTTGCACAAACCTTGCCGAAACTCGCCAAAATTGTTCCAAACCCTTCTCCACCCTTAGAGAAGTTGATCCCAGTGTCAATTTGCCCTAATCCCCACCGACAAAATCCAATTTCTCAACCGAAATTCCACCCAAAACTAGGACACTTCTCCACGAGTGAGCCAATCCCCAAATTGATTGGTTCTACACCTTCACCGTACCAAGGGAAGGTGTCCACCAAAGAAAGCCCCATCTCCAGGCCACCCGGTTGCTCCAGCCTCCAAGCTTTGTGATCGGCCGTGGTCGAAATCATACCTGAGACAATTTGCCGGACCGAGAGACTTCATCTAGAGCTTCACGGGATCCAATCGAAGGTGCAACAACCCTCGGATCGAAGCCACACTTCTCTCGAGCAAAGGTACGAGCTAATTCTTCATCCCGAGCTTCGGAGATTCTCCATTTCAAATGCTTTAATTTCAATGCATGATAACCTTATAGATGTGTTCGTCTCTTCAAGACGAATCCATAGAGCATAAGAACATGAAAATCCATTGAGTATCGAGTGAGATATAAGGGATTTAGTGTGGACGGCTTTCGGGTGACGACACTTGGGGACGATGAACGGATGCCGTCCATCCAATACACGCGCGGACAGACGGCCAGGATCGCGTCGGATCAGAAGACGGAACGATACAGCGGGACCCGGGAGCGCTGAGTCAGATGGCGGCGTCGAATGGGAGCGCGCCACGCGGCGTTTCGGAGCTGCCGAGGTTGACGCGGCGCCGCGTGGATAAATAGAAAATTAGGGATTTTTCTGATTTATTTAATTCCCTAAACTTCAAAAATTCATAACTTTGTGTAGAAAAATCAGAAAAATAAAATAAAAATACCCTCTTGCTCGGTGAACGAGAGGAGAATAATGTGGAAAAGAAATCATTTAATTTCATCAAGTATTTTATTTTTAATAATTTATTTACTCTCTGCATATTTTTAATTCTCCATGCATTTATACAATTCACCATGGCATGAGACCATAGGGCTTTTGAAGCCTCCGAATTTGGGAACATTCCCCGAATTTTCCAAAGTCAGAGGCCATCCCTATGAAAAGTTATTGATTTTTCAAATTCATGTTACTGTTTTGAGTATTTTAATTCCAATAAATAGCATGTTGTAAAATAAATTCTAGGAAAATTTGGTGATGTTCCTTATGACTAGAGGACCCTAGGAAAAATAGAGTTTTGAGTTAGTTCATTTAAAACAACCCTAATTGGCTTAAATACCCAAAATGGATCTCTAATTAATTAGAGCTAACCATACATCTAATTGACTTGAAATCAATTCTCCACCGACCTTCAGGATCAGAGGAACCCACCATAAAAATTTGAGGTCAATTGGACTTGTTTAGCCCTACTAATTGGGTTGATTAAGCCATTTAGTCATTTTAAACTTTAAAAATTCATAACTTTCAAAATAATTTTTAAAAATTCACCAAATTGGTTTTGGAGCCTCTCTGATACCAGAGAAATTTAAGAAAATTAAAATTTCAATTTTCTAAAAAAGTTGATTTTTTAATATTATTTTAATATTTTAATAATTAAAAAAAAATAAAAATCACAAAAATAATAAAATTCACCAAAATGTCACATTTTGAATTTTAATCACTTAGGAACAAACCCCATATTTTTCTTAGGTCTATTTAGTGAGATATTAAATTTTAAAGCTCTAGGGCAATTTTAAAATTAAAAAATGTATTTTCTAGCATTTCCACTAAAATAATTATAATAAATCATAGAAAAATGAAAAAATTGCAAAATTTGCTTCTCTGATTTCCTTGATATCAGAGAGATATTTGAAAAATGTAAAATTTATTTTTCAATATTTATTTTATTTTTAAATTAATTAACACTCCAAAACTTAAAATAATTATAATAAAAATAATATAATTCAAAAAATCACCAAAATTGGTCCAAGTGGTCCACTGGTCATTAGGAATGTCCCCTAATTTTCTTACGGATAGAAACTTTCCCTTGGTCATGTTATTAAATTTTCCTTGGAAATCTCTATTTTCTACCAAAAATAATTATATAAATAAATTAAATACAGAAAAATCACATTTTCTCCTCTCATGTCTTTATTGACATATGAGTGAAGTCACATAAAATTTTCAAGTTCATTTGAGTTCAATTTAGTGAGTTATGAAATTATTAAGCTTAAAGGGTAAAGTGGTAATTAAAATTTTAACCCTTAATTAAAACTTTAGGTTTAATAAAAAAATTAACAAGTAAAATATTTGATCCTAATCTGATTTGGATGATTGAAATTTAAATAATTAAAGGGTAGAAACCCATTAAACAATTTAAAAAAATTAAACCTTAATTAAATAATTGATTAAATTTGGAAGAATAATAAAATTGGAATTATTAAAATAGGGATATTATTAGGAAGAGATTTATTCTTTAATTTAAAAATCCCTAAATCAATTATCTCATTAATATTCAGTTCTTAATTAAAATGATAACTCAAATTCAAAATATTAAAAGACTTAATCATTAAACTAAAATCAAATTATTAAACTTTTTTTTAAAAATTTCAATTAAAATTAAAAAATAAAATTAAATTAAAAATTAAATTAAATTAAGTAAATTAAATTGGATTAAATTAAATTAAATTAAATTAAATTAAATTAAAATTAAAAGTTGAATTAAATTAAATTAAATTAAATTAAATTAAATAAACAAATTAAATTAAATTAAATGAAATAAATTAAATTAAATTAAATAAATAAAACCAAATTAAATTAAGTTAAACCAAATTAAAAATTAAATTAAATTAAATTAAATTAAATTAAATTAAATAAACAAATTAAATTAAATTAAATTAAATTAATTAAATTAAATTAAATAAATAAAACCAAATTAAATTAAGTTAAACCAAATTAAAAATTAAATTAAATTAAATTAAATTAAATTAAATTAAATTAAATTAAATTAAATTAAATTAAATTAAATCAAATTAAATTAAAATTAAATCAAATCAAATTAAATTAATTTAACATCAAATCAAATTAAATTGAATTAAAATTAAATTAAAACTCAATTAAATTAAATTAAATTAAATTAAGTTGAATTAAATATAACATCACCAAAGACATAAAGAATTCAAAATAAATCTAAAATAACTTGAACACTATTCCAAATTTAAACCCATTAATGGAAATTAAACTAAATCACAAACCATTTGAACACCAGTTTACCCTCGAAAGCTTTAGTTGTCATAACTCCTAAACAGAGTACTAAATGAAATGTTACTTCACCTATAAGATATTCAAATGTCCTAGTTCACTGAGCAAGACAACAAAATTTGAATCCTGGACGATTAATTCATTTATATAATTAAATTCATTTGGACTTAAAACAATCCTAGAAATATTGAAAAGATGTTTAAGATTTGTCTTAAGCACTTCCTCGATATGATAGGATGTTTATAAGAACAACTAAATTTAATTATTCTTCGATGAAGAAAATCGTCCTCAAACCAAAACACAAGAACCTAGACGTCATAGGAAATGACTAGCTATAGGATTAGGAATTTGGTAGAAAACCATAACCCTTACCTTAGCTTTACCTAGGAACTTGCTTAAATATTCTAATTGTGTTTCAAGTGCAGCTTGAGTGACGGGAAGACCCTCCGAGTACGATTTTATTTTATTGCAATTTACTTTCTTGCAATTTACATTATCGCAATTTCATTAATCGCATCGCACTTAATTTTCTTGCATGATAAACAACTATTGCATGAAAACCCACACCTTTAGGATAGTCCCTAAAACCGAAACCAAAACTAAGTTAAAAGTCATCGCAAGATAAAATTCACCGCCACAACATTTCAAAATATAAAACAACTCAAAATTTAATCACAAATAGAACACAAAACTACAATTACAACTAAATTAAAACGTCCTGTTGGATGATCGGGAATACCTCGGATGATGTAACCTACGTGTTGCTAACGGGATTTCCCACGGTCTAAATGAAAGTGTGGAACTCATTCAATTGAGTTTAAGCAAATTCATCCGGACTAAGTGAATCCGATAAAAATAATGATGTCGGAAGGATGGAACCGTGGGATCTTAACCGGTGTCGTTATAATCAACTTTAAGATTTGTTTTAATTAAAATATTGAAAACACTTGGAAATTAAGATTTTCTCTAAACCAAAACACTTTTCTCATCCCCCGATTTATGACTTCTAAAACTAAAACCTCTCGCAACAACAAGGAGCTTGGAGCATGGTGGGCAAGACGGCCATCGTCATCAGCGAAAACCCGAGTCTACTTCAGCAAAAACTTTCTTAGAATTAAACAACCAAGCCATAGGATTTCGAGGTAGTTCGCCTAGTGCAACATAAATCCTCAACCTTTTGTTAGGCATTTGTACTGCAAATTAAGCCCTAACCGGTTTTAGGATTCCGAGGTAGTCGTCCGATACGACATAAACCCTCACATCTTCGAGGCTATTTGTATGATTGTGTCATACGAATATAAGTCCTAATTAATTAAAATTGGCAAGATCAAAACATCAAATAAATATTAGGACTTTCCTAAATTCAAGCCAAACAATAGGATAGTCGGGAGATTACCGAAGTTCACTTCGAATCTGTGATTTCTCCTACTTTTCTTCCTTTGAATTCCCAAAACAAAATGTTCCAAATTTGATCCATTCCCTATTGAAATTACAAACTTCAATCCTTTCGAGAACTTAAACTTTGAAATTCTCGAGAGCAGAATTATTGATTATTATCGAGAGTTTTCTTAGGTGATTCCCATCACTTAAGATGTAATTAACTATAGGGCTTGCCCTTATATGGAATTTTAAAGAACCTGTGTAATATAAACCCCGTTTAATGCTTTCATATTAAGCTGTGGAATTTGTCGGCTTATAAAATTGGTTCGCGGACCAAACGGATGTCACAAATCTTTTAGTTTGTTTAATCGAGCCCCACCGTCATAAGGTGTGTCTATCCTTAGGGATAGATACATGGTTTGTGGTGCGGTGCTCGTTTAGATAAACTATTTGGGATGTGAGATCAGTTTTATTTCATATCTTAAAACCTCAAAATTTAAAATTATTTTCAAAATCAAATACTACTTTTCAAAATTATTTATTTAAATTAAATTAAAAATTCGCCGACAACTTCGTTAGGCGACCCCTTTTAAAAATAAAACACACGACCTAAAAAATAAGCCGTACAATTTCGGCGACTCACGTGAGGACAATTCCTCTCTCCATTATAATCGGATAATTCGCTTTCAAAAATCGGTAGTGCATCCATGTCCTTAATGGATCAAACTACCATTCTTTCCGTTGGAATACTATGTTCATTTCTACCGCGAACAAGTATAGCCAACATTCTCTCGGATTTAGGAGCCACTGTTTAGACACCCCTAAACAGAGAGGTTCCGAGATCCTTTTACCTCATTTCTGAGGTGGGGTGGACCCCCAATAGGTGTTAGTTTAGGAATGATCCTTCAAGTCGAGAAGTCTTGCATAAGACTTTCTTTTCCTTTCCAATTCCGATTCGATTCCTTACCTTCTCTACATCTTTCGAACATTCCGTTCTAAATAAACGAACCCTCTAATAAATGATTCTTTTAACAAATGTTTCCTTCTTATAAATACATGAACAAGAATGTGTTCGGACTCTTTTCAATTCCTTTCTTTTCGTCCTAAAGAAAAGAAGCATAACTCGGGACCGACAACCGGAATCTACCCCGTGAAATGGAAGCCCCAAAGCCGATTTTCTCCTTCACCAAAGGATCGGACTTCGCCGTTTATAAGGATGAGCCGCCCGACAATGGGATCATCCGATTCGGACAAGGATTTGAAAACACGAATGTCAAGATCACCGACGTCTCCCTCTTTGCACCGATGAACAAGGTATCCGAAGCCGAGAAGCCGCCGCTCGAGTTCAACCTTAGGTCGACCCAAGAGTTTCCTCCCCGCAAAGGATCCCGATCGAGAGGAGTACTCGCCGTCCGCGAGAGGACCGTTCTTACTACCCCCACCTGGTCTAGTCGTTTCGCACCTACCCCGACTTTCGCCAAATTAAAGGGGAAAGAAATCCGGAATTATGGTAAACCCGTTACCGTGGAGGGTACGCGATCTTCTCGTAAGACCTTCCGTTTTCGAAATCGGGTCCAGCTTCAAAGATGCCATCACCGACAAGGACCCAAAGAAGAAACGAAGTAGAAGGATCGCCGGAGAAGCCGTAGCAGCTGAAATTGCTTTCCGGAGGAAATCCCGTAACCGCCGAATATACACCGCTACCGAATATACACCGCTGCTCGACTACATACCACTTTTGGGGGAAGCAGGTTCCATCCCCTCTCCGCCGCAGAGGACGAGGAAAATGTTCGCAAGATTCGTCGCCGCATTGCCTCGCCCCGCATATTACAACGATAGCCGCAAGAAAAGGACTAGAACTACGCCGTTTGCTCGACCGCAAACTTGGTAGAAAAGTTAAGCAAAGAAGGAAAACCGCCCAGTATCGGAGATTCTACGAAGGATATGGCGGGTGCCAGTCAAATCCCGTCTAGGGCCCCGAGTAGAACCCGCCATCATGACAGAAAAGCCAAGTAAAAGAATGAAGGCTAGTCCGCCTGTCGTCGTCTCAGGATTACATATTAGGGAGGATACCACCTTCCAGCATTTGGCTGACAGACCATCTGGTCCTAGACCTTCTGCTGCTAGAAGGATGGTATGGCGTCCCACCACCTGGGCGACTGAGATCGAAACAACAGACCCCAAGAAAGAAAGTCTCGCCGGAGACTTGAATGCGAAGAAAGCGCTACCGCGATAAAGGGGACCCGGCAGCCTATCGCATGACAACCGCGAGGACACACAGAAAGCCCCGCTAGAAGATGCCATGGAAAAGTTGAGAACCGATATCCGACGATTGGCAAAAGAAAGAGAAGAAAAGTTCGGAGACGAGATTGATTCATCGGAGTTCATGGACGACGAATATGCAGAAATCAACATGGTCGAAACACGAGCTTCATCAGCTTCGCAAGGTGCTCCTGCAGCCGCAGAAAGAGAGGAGCCAGAACTGATGAGAAGGCAGCTTCAGGAGAAAGACGACACGATCGCCCAAATGGCAAAAAGGATGGAAGAGATGGCTGTAGCTCTGGCCACTCTCTAGAGTCAAGTGCAACCACAAAGAGAGACACCCCCAGAGGTCATTCACATTGTAGACGGAGGAAAAGAGATTTCATCCGTCAATGGGGATGATCACCGAAAAGGATACAACACAAAGTATGATCCCCGAAAAGGATATCAAGAACTTGGTGGAACAAAGAGTGCGAGAAGCCTTAGCACAATCAAAGAACGGGACATCCATTCGGACGGTAGACCTTACCCGAAGAATTCGACGCCGTCCAATACTCGAAAGGCTTCGTACCACCTCTCGTTCAAGACCTTCGACGGAACCGGAACCCCCGACGACATGTTGCACACTTTCGTGCCGGTTGTTGCAATGCCGGCGTGAGCGATGCATTGCTCTTCCGACAGTTCGTCGGCAGTCTGTCAGGAATCGCCTTCGACTGGTATGCAGAATTACCAAATGGTTCGGTGAAGACGTTCTCAGAGTTAGAGAACCTCTTCATCAAGCGATTCGCCGGAGCTCGACGACCACATCATTATAGGTGATTTAGTGGTAGAGAAACAAAGGCCGAACGAAACTTTGGTGGATTACATACTTCGATGGAGAAACTTAAGCATGAAGTGTGAACCACAACTACAAGAACAACATGCAGTCAGCATCTTACTTAAAAGCATTCACGGCCCGATAGCACTTCTCCTCAAAGGATTCACTATTAAGACTTTCGAGAAGTTGTTAAGCAAGGCCGGAAGCTTGCAAGAAGAGGCGAAGCAATTAAGTTTCGCCGACAAGACTGACAAGAAAAAGCCTGTAAAGACTTTTGAAAAGAAATTCGGGATCGTTGCAGCAGTTGACAAAGGCAAGCAACCGATGCAAATACCACCGGAACGGCCGCGAAGAACTACAACAGAATTACCAAGAACTCCGGCCCAGCTATCGACCATCTCCACAGTATGAACAACCGCCTCGTCCGCAACGTACATTGAGGGAGCTTCTGAGTAGGGAATATCCGTTCAAGAATGAAGCAGTGCCGAAAATGTTCCGTAGTCTGATGAAGACTCCAGATTTCCAGCTGCCAGAGCCTAAAAGACCAGAGGAAGTCAACAAGAAAGGTGATCCCAACTTTTGCCCCTACCACCGGATGCTTGGGCACAAGATAGAAGATTGCATTACCTTCAAAAGTCGGCTCAATGACAACCTTCGGAAAGGGAATGTAACGATCCCGAAGGAGTACATGAAGGAACCCCGTAAAGGAGGTTCCGTCAATGTTATCTCAACCGATCCCATCATTCCGATAGATCCCTACACGACTGACGATGGATGGACTACCGCTTGGACGAGGTCTTCAAAAAAGATTTTAGACAGCATCCAAACCGCTTCGGTGCGAGCTTCAATTCAGAGTTCGAGACCTGTTAAGCCGGTACTATCACTTGCGATAGAAGAACCACCTCAACAGGATACGATTGAAGAGAAGAAGAAAATCGACGAAGAAGAGAGGACCGAGACTCCTAAGGCTAGACTAGGGGCTGCTTATCCTAGGATAGTTGTTTCCGATTCGGGGGAGAAATCCCTCGAACCTCTCGATTTCGTATGATTATCCGCTCACTTCGGTGGGATCATATAATGATAAGGGTGATGGCGTTGGCTACGTTTTGATCGTTTCTAATGATTACGCAACTAGCGACAATCCGGACATCGATTTCGATACCAACGACAATTCTCAAATCATACACGATCTCGACGATCAAAATAACGAAGAAGACATCCATCAAGGAGGCTACGAGAGTTCAACAAGTAACGAATCTATCTGCGAGTTTCGAGGAGCTCCAATCACAATAGAGTTAGAACCTTCGTATCTCGAAGATAATCCGGAAGAGCTTGTCATTCCGATTCGGGAGGAGACACCGGCAAGCTCAACACTAGATTCGAAGAAATTACGAAGTCAATTTAAGAAGTGGAAGAGTTCTACCTCCGAGAATGGGTCCAAAAGACAAAGGAAAGCAGTGTGGTTGTTCAAGAAGAACCAACCCTGAGCAGAAGAAATACCCATTCGAGAAGAAGCCGAGATGCATCAAAATAAAGTGGACTACAACGTGCTAGCCCATCTTAGGAAACTACCGGCCAAACTGAGCATCTACGACGCCCTCATCTTATCAAAAGAGATGAGAGAAGCTCTGATCAAGGCCTTACTTGATCCAGTAAATTCGCTTAGCTCAAATGGCTGGAGATTCCTTAGATGAGGTTTGTTCGTTAAAGGAACAGCGAGGTGTTACCTGCACGGACAATGACCTACTACTTGGGACAGCAGATCACAACCGACAATTGTACATTTCAGTTACAATTGGGAAGTTTACACTCTCCAGAGTGTTGGTGGATCCAGGAGAGTCAATCAATATAATGAGTCTTCGAACACTAGCATATTTGGAAATTGATGCTCGCGAGCTCGAAGCCGACAAAATGTTATTAAGAGGATTCAACCAGAAAGGAGAAAGAGCCCTCGGATCAATAACGCTACTAATGAAGACCAATGACTTAGCAAAGACAACCGCGAAATTTCACATAATTGATTCAGAAACGTCGTTCAACGCTCTACTGGGCCAACCATGGATACATGAAAACAGGATGGTACCATCATCTCTACATCAGTGCATCAAATACTACGATGGAGGGGAACAGTGCATCAAAGGTGACTTGCAACCATTCTCCGTACATGAGATTGGAATCCATGAAGATGCAGCTTATTATGCACCGCCAAAGAAAACAATCTTCTCCAGAGATACCGTAACAAATGAAGCAAAGAAAGTTCGTGACAACGAAGAACCCGAAGTTCTAGTCCAACGATCACTCACCACTCCCTTCCGGCAAGATGGTGAAGGTTTCTCCACAACTCGCATCTGAGATCGAGGCCGGGGACGAGGCCGTGGTAAAGACATTAGGACAGTTGGACAGAGGAAACCAGCCATTAATGTTGATTGGGAAGATAGTTCTGAAGAAGAAAAAGAAATCAAGCAAGAAGCAGCAACAATAAGTCAGAAGAAGCCGCAATTCAAGATCTCTCTCGAAGATGAGAAGAACAAAGAATACAAATCAATGTACGAAAAGATTAACCACTACGTACATACTATGACCCTAACCCCGATCCATTCTAACAAGATCGAGGGTATGGTGGTCAAAGAAGTACGTAACGATGGTGCAAGGCCAATCAAGTTTTACCGTGGTGCTTCTACCTCCAAAACTGAAAATAATGTACAATTCGAAGATGTCACTTCATCGAATTAATGGAATTACCTTTTGAGTGGTACTCTCCCTGTGTTCAAAATTTAATTCAACGTGGTTTCTTACCTCGACAATGGACAAAAGGCCAATCACAACATTTTGAAAAATTATGGAATAACTCCGGTCGTCCACCCAATTCAAAATATGGACTCGGATTCGGCACAGTAGGATCAGTTGACGATACTGAATTTTGCTTGGTTGTCACTTGCGAATCCAATGAAAACTGCATAGAAACTACAGACGAACTCGAAGATGTACAAATTAGAGACGCTCCACCAGAATTCGAAGAAGAAATCAAATCTACAATAGATGAGTTAACGGAAGTTAACTTAGGTGCTAGCGAAGAGCCTAAACCTACCTTTGTTAGCTCCTTACTCAACAAAGAAGACTCCGAAGAAATAATCAAATTATTAATGGAATTTAAAGACTGTTTTGCTTGGAATTATGACGAGATGCCAGGATTAGCTCCAGAGGTTGCAGTCCATAAGCTAGGAGTGGATCCTACTTCGTCCCGATCGGACAAGGTCCCGTGAAGAATGCGTCTAGAAATCGAACAACAAGTCATAGCCGAAGTTAAAAAGCTAATAGACACTAAATTTGTCCGTGAAGAACAATACCCGAATTGGTTAGCCAATGTAGTGCCAGTCAGAAAGAAGAATGGTCGGATCGGAATTTGTGTGGATTTCGAAATTTAAACAAGGCATGTCCAAAAGATGAATTCCCTCTACCGATCCCGAATTAATGATCGACATTGCTTCAACACATGAAATATTCTCATTCATGGATGGATCTTCGAGAAACAACCGGATAAAAATGGCTCCGGAAGATGAAAAGCTTTCAGCATTCGTAACGCCGATCGGAGTATTTTGCTACACAAGGTGATGCCATTCGGACCGAAGAACGCAGGAGCAACCTACCGAGAGCAATGACAAGAATTTTTGATGATCTCATCCACAATCAAGTCGAATGCTACGTGGACGATGTGGTCATCAAAAGCAAAGTAAAGGAAAACCACCTGTATGATTTGAGAATTGTTTTCAAACGATTAAGACAATTTAGCCTTAAGATGAATCCCTTAAAATGCGCCTTCGGCGTCACCTCCGGGAAATTCTTAGGATTCGTTGTCCGACATCGCGGAATTGAAATCGACCCGGAAAAGATTAAAGCTATCTTAGAAATGCCGCCTCCCAAAACCTTAAAACAACTACGATCTTTTCAAGGGAAATTGGCATATCTTCGACGCTTTATCTCAAACTTGTCAGGTAGGTGTCAGCCTTTCTCGGCACTAGTTAAAAAGGACGCCAAATTTATTTGGGAAGAGAAATGCCGAAGGCCTTCGAGGACATTATACAGTATTTAATGACACCTCCTGTCTTAGCAGCCCCAGGCCTCGGGTAGACCGTCGATACTTTACACCGCGGCTTTAGACGACTCTCTCGGAGCCCCGTTGGCCTGTGTCAATGATGAGGGTAAAGAAAATGCCCTTTACTACTTAAGCCGTCGTTTACTTCGATGGAAGTAAGGTATCCCGTAATTGAAAAGCATTGTTTGGCCCCGATCTTCGCCGCTCAAAAGCTCGGGCACTACATGCTTTCTCATAAGGTCAACCTCGATCTCGAAATTTAATCCATTGCAATACTTGATGACTCGTCCGACACTTTCCGGCAGACTTGCCAGATGGTCAATGATATTATTGCAATTCGATATAACTTTCGTGCCTCTTCGTGCCGTAAAGGGACAAGTCTTAGCAGACTTCCTCGCAACACACCCTTTGCCGGCAGAATCTCCTCTCAATGACGATTTGCCAGATGAACAAATAATGAATCTAGAAGACCCTGATGATCGACGTTGGGAATTGTATTTCGACGGAGCATCTTCAGCACACAAAGACGAAGAATCACAAGTGATAGTGCCCGTAAGGCAGGAATCGGGTTAATCTTTATAACGCCGGAGCGGGGATGTTAAGATACTCCTACCACTTAACGTAACCGTGTACAAATAATGAAGCGGAATATGAAGCCCTTATAACGGGACCGGAATTAACTATTCAAATGGGGATAACAGACATCAACATCTACGGGGATTCGCGAGTTAATCATTCAACGGATCACCGGACAAGTACAGAATTTTAAAGCCAAGACTCGAGCAATACTTCCAAGTATGCCATACGGTTGTTGGAACAGATTCCGAATGTGACGATCTACAAAATTCCCAGAAAGAAAATGCTTTAAGCAGATGCTTTAGCCCGTCTCGCAAAAGAATTTGCCTGTTTGCAAGATGAATCACTGGAAGTGTCGGTTCACGGACGTCGAGTCCTATCACAACTCGACATAGACACAATACATAAATCGAAAAGGAAAAAGGATCAGTTGCAGCGAGTGACGTAAAAACACGGAAGATTGGCGACAACCATTAATGGACTACCCGCAAACAGGAAAGCTACCGGATGATAGGTCGCTAGCCCATCGGATCAAGAAAAGAACTCGTCCTATGCATTAATAAACAACACATCGTACGTAAGGTCTTTTGATCAAATGTGGCTAAGGAGCCTAAGCGGGTCCGAAGCCCGTGAAATTGTTAAGGAGGTGCATTCAGGACTCTGTGGCGCTCACCAGTCGGGTCCAAAGATGAAAATGAAAATTAAAAGACTAGGGTACTACTGGCCCTCGATGATGACCGACTGCATGAAAATCACCAATAATTGTCACCAATGCCAAGTGCACGGAGTGGTTCTACACCAACCTCCAAATGTGCTACATCCGACAATCGCGTCATGGCCATTTGAATGTTGGGGCACAGATATAGTGGGTCCGATAGAACCACCATATTCAAAAGGACATCGCTTAATTCTTGCGGCTACAGATTACTTTTCCAAGTGGGCAGAGGCAGTTCCACTTAGAGAAGTGAAAGCACACCACGTGCTACAGTTTTTCAAGAACCAAGTTGTCTACCATTTCGGAGTGCCGCGCGAGATCATCTCGGATAATGGGTCAGCATTCGAAGCACACAAATCAACAATTTTGTCAGGAGACACGGAATCGACTGGCGATACTCAACAATTTACTACCCAAGAGCAAACGGCCTCGCTGAGGCTTTTAATAAAACTCTCGTTCAAATCTTAAAGAAAACCTTGGACGATAATAAGAAAAATTGGCACGAGAAGTTGTTAGAAGCCTTATGGGCCTACCGGACAACCTTCGTAACTCCTACTCAAGCTACACCTTACGCTCCGGTGTATGGGTCCGAGGCAGATGTTACCTTTAGAGGTTCAGACTTCCTTCACTCGGAATTGCAGATTGCAAATAAAATCACGACGAAGAGAACGCCAAATTACGACTCGAAGAATTAGAAAGTCCGGAAGGGAAAAGACTTGCAACGCAACAGAATTTAGAACTATACCAAGCTAAGATGGTCCAAGCCCATGACAACCTGGTCCGCCCAAGAACCTTCAAAGTCGGTGACTTAGTTCTCGTTCTCAAGAGACCTATTCTCGCACACCGCAAGATAGGAGGAAAATTTGAACCCACTCGGGAAGGGCCGTTTGTGGTCGAAGCAAGATACTCGGGAGGTTCCTACCAGCTAGTGAATTGCCGGGAGAACGACATATGCTTCCGATCAACCGGACGATACTTGAAAAAGTATTACGCTACCTGATGTTTCGAAGGAGTGAATTCTTCATCCCTAAGAAACACGGGCGAAGTAATTACTTATGATTGGGTCCGAACCCAAAAAAAAAAATAAAAAAAATAATAATAATAATAATAAAATGTGCTAAAATAAATAAAATCATGATGATAAAGTTTCCTTGTTTTCTTTTCCAAATCTAAATCTCTTCCCTGATCTTATTCTACTTCATTCCCGTTAAATTTGAAAATACAAAAAAATATAATATAAAAAAAATATGTCTTTGATAAACATTTTCTTAATGTTCTTGTTCGAAGGGCTACTCTCACAGCAACACAACGAAGAAATAAGAATCGCCGTATCCGTAAGATGTTAACAAAACTAGCTGCGGACTAGCGCGACGAGACAATTGCTAATGCCAGTACATACGCTTCAAGGACACCGGTTCACCAGGAACCTGAAGGAAGGAGGCCAGCTCCTAGGATAATAGAAAGGACCAGGGAAATCTCCAGAAAACCAGAAGAAAGAAGGCTACCACGCCACCGGATAGAACCACCAGTAATGCATGACCTTGTTGCAGAAGCAACCCCGGGGATGTCCCGACGGCATCATCCCCGAGGAGCCGAGGTATGCAGGAGAACGTGAAGGGATCGAACAAGTATATCCCACAATATGTCACTGTGCCTCGCCATCCGCAGATCATTCCGAATACGAGCCGGAGAGAATGCGAATGTTGAAAAGAAAACCTTTGAATACTTCGAGAGAATTAAAGGCGGAAGAATCAATATACTAGAGGGCCTCGAGCTACATACGGACGTATTCTCGGAGTATGAACAACAGCAAATCGTGGATTGCATCCGGGATTTGAAAAGAATGGGCCGAGCGAGCCGCCCGAGGGAAAACACATACTCGAACCCCGGAGATGGATGCCAGGGAAGGGAAGAATCACAATACAATGCGGATGTTGCTACAACTTTACGGAAGACAGGAAGGGAAACCCACCGGGAATACTACGTCATGGGCAAGTGGATCCGATGCCATTAGTCATCAAGAGAATGGTAAAGAGATTGATAACATGGAGGGTACCGCCGCACAGATTGCATACCCAATAGCTGCATTATTAACATCTACAAGCGGGGTGTCCGCATACCCCCGCACATAGATCACCACGACTTTGTCGACCTTTGCACAGCTCTCTTTCCCGAACGAGTGTAACATCATGTTCGGATCCGACCTCCGGATAGCGAGCCCGAGTGAGTTCCGAGGGCCGCTGAAGATACCTTTACCGGTAGGTTCCGTCATGATACCGAAGGGCAACGGAGCGAGATATCGCTAAGCATTGCATACCAGGAGTACCGATGAAGCGGATCTCGGTTACTTTCGAAGGATGGACGACGAGAAGACACCTTACCATTTCCAGCCGGACCCCGAGCTAGAGAGTCTCCGGCCTTACGAGTCCGTGAGTTACATGGAAAATATCACACCTCCAATGTACATCCATACGGCAGCCTTGCCAAGGATGGCTTGGAAGGTGATGTTATTGACCATGTACCCCACTATTCAGACATGGATTTTTGACAGATGCTTCTTTGGATGGATCAACAAAGATCATACATAGTCCGTTTTGAGTCTACATGGATTGTATGAGATGTATTCCAGATTGAGTTGTATGATGTATTTTCAACATGATTGGAATGAAAGTGACCATGTCACATTTTTGGCCTTCACCTCTTTTGTGCAAATTGACTGGGAAACGCCATTAAAGTTAAATGAACTTCGAACAAAGAATAGAAAAGAAATAAAAAAAAGAAGAATAAAAGAAAATTTTCCTAAAAAAAAATCTAAAAATGACGAACACCAAATTCACATGAACATTAAATAAACAATAAAGTAAAATTTGAATCATTAAAAGATAAACAAAATCAACATAAGTGTTAAATCAAATCTCAAATCAAATTCTCAATCAAATTTCAAATCCAATCTCGATCAAATTTCAAATTTGATCTTCCAAATTTCAAATCAAATCTTAAATCAAATCTCAGCTCGAGTTCAAACTCATCCTTCCAAATTTCGAATTCAATCTTTCCAGATCTCAAATCTCAATCAAATTCAAACTTTTGGGTCGAGGATTTTACATCCAAGACTGCATTGCTTTAGGATCCTTTCCCTATCGCAATGAAATACATCAAAATCAAACTTTTTGGGTTGAGGATTTTACATCCGATACTGCACTGCTTTAGGATTCTTTCCCTATTGCACTGAAATACATCAAATGCAAACTTTTGGGTAAAGATTTTACATCCAAGACTGCATTGCTTTAGGATCCTTTCCCTATCACAATGAAATACATCAAAATCAAATTTTTTGGGTTGAGGATTTTACATCCGATACTGCACTGCTTTAGGATTCTTTCCCTATTGCACTGAAATACATCAAAATCAAACTTTTTGGGTTGAGGATTTTACATCCGATACTGCATTTGCTTTAGGATTCTTTCCCTATTGCACTGAAATACATCAAAATCAAACTTTTTGGGTTGAGGATTTTACATCCGATATTGCACTGCTTTAGGATTCTTTCCCTATTGCACTGAAATACATCAAAATCAAACTTTTTGGGTTGAGGATTTTACATCCGATACTGCACTGCTTTAGGATTCTTTCCCTATCGCACCGAAATACATCAAAATCAAACTTTTTGGGTTGAGGATTTTACATCCGATACTCGCACTCGCTTTAGGATTCTTTCCCTATTGACATTGAAATACATCAAAATCAAACTTTTTGGGTTGAGGATTTTACATCCAATACTGCACTGCTTTAGGATTCTTTCCCTATTGCACTGAAATACATCAAAATCAAACTTTTTGGGTTGAGGATTTTACATCCGATACTGCACTGCTTTAGGATTCTTTCCTTATTGCACTGAAATACATCTAAATTCAAACCTTTGGGTCAAGGATTTTACATCCAAGACTGCATTGCTTTAGGATCCTTTCCCTATCGCAATGAAATACATCAAATCAAATTCCTGGGGTTAAGGATTTTATATCCGAGACTGCACTGCTTTAGGATTCTTTCCCTACAGCAATGAAATACATACAAATCAAACTCTTGAGGTTAAGGATTTTACATCCAACATCGCATTGCTCTGAGATCTCTTCTCATTGTAATGATTCAATCCAATCATTTCAATTTTCTTTTGAGGTTGAAGATGTTACATCTAAAACCACAAAATTCCATTTTTTTCATTTCAAATCAAATCCCTTCAAATTAATTTTGATAAACTTCAATCTAAATCGAAACTTCAAATTGAAATCTAAACTCACACATCAAAACTTAAACTAAAACAAAATGAAATCTAAATTGAAACTCCCCCAGATCATGTGATTTGGAATTCACCTCCTTTTCCTTTCCCCAGCGAGAGTTCAGGAATTTCCAGTTTCAGAGATATACTTGACACTCCCCAACGAAAACTCTTCTACTTCGTCCTAAGTTTGTTACTTGGACATCTGTGTTGGTTTTGCTGATCGCTTCGGTCAACACCAATACGCGCGGTGTGCTCCGTCAGCTCATCACACCTATTGGGGGTCCATTTGTTGACCTCATTTTTGATGAGGTCTTCTCTTCTCCTTTTAGTGCTTAGGATCTAGCCTTAGGCTTTTCCTTTGACTATCTTAGAGGACTAGAATTGGGACCCACCTTTTAGAAATTCAAACCACTTCTTAACTCCCTGCAAACTCCACAAACTTGATCGTAGACCCCTAATCACCTGAGAGGGTTGAAATCAAATGTAGAAGTTTAAAGGATGAGTTCCTATAGGACTCTTTGGCCTTAGGACTGCCCTGGGTGGCCTGGTCTGGTGAAGGGGCTGACTTACACACACACTACACTTATACACTACACCTACACACTACACTTCCACACACCTCCTAAAACCACACCCATACCCAACTCGACCTCCCGACTCATGTAGGTGATTCACATGGTCGGTCCTTAACCCCTAAGCCCTCGGCTAAGAGGGTTAGGAACAACATAGTGGATGCCTCAAATGAGTCCCTTCATGGCTCATGTGGGCTTGATGTGGCTTCATGGCTCAACCAAAATGACTTCATTCCACTCAAATTCACCCAATCTTCAATTTTCCAAATTTTCAATTTTTGACCCCGGGACCCTACGTCTAGCCTACCCAAAACCCTTGAAACTACCCAAAATTTGCAAAATCACCTAAATTGCTTAAAATTCCCCAAAATCAATCCCAAACATTTCTCTCCACTCAAATTGATCATCCATACCCAAAAATACTAAAAATTCCAAGAAAACCTCCCAATACACTCCATATACCTAAAATACCCCCCTTGACCCAAAAATCCAAAAATTCAGAAAATTCCCAGAAAATTCCAGAAAATCCCAAATATTCCCAATTTCATTTTGTCCAACTACACCATGGGCAAATTTTGTCAATTTACCCTACTTTTGTCAAAACCCCTAATTTGACCCATTTTAACCCAAAGTGATCCCAATGTCAAACCAAACCTACCCAATTGACCCAAATTCTGGTCCAATTCAATTTTAAACTTCAATTCAACATTCCCAATACCAATCTAGACCAAATCTAAGTTCAATTTGATTGACATTTGGATCCAATTTCACTTTTGGCCTTAAAGCCCAATTTGGACCCATGACCCAAACTTAACCCAAACTCACCCAATTCAACTCCAATTAACCACAAATCTTTTCCAAATCTTCCTTAACATTCCCACAAACAAAACACTAACATGATTTACCTAACATTTAGACCCAAACCCCACTCAACTTCAACTCAAAGCTAAAAGGCCCAATTTTGACCTAAAACCAAACCTAACCCAAATGAGCCCAAACCCCAAAATCAAAGCCTAACCAAAGTCAAAACCTCTTTGAAACACTCTCATAAACATTTCCCAACATTTATTTTACATCAATTTCAACCCTAGCCCAACATTGGCCCAACTTGGCCCACTTGGGCCTATGTTGGCCCATTCACCAAAAGAACCCAAATTCAACCCAATTCAAACCCAAATCACTCCCAATTTGCTTCAAGTCACTCATGACTCATCCATGAGCTAAAAACAACATTTGTTTGGCCCAATCCTTCACAAATTCCTCATCCATAAATTTATTTCCAAACCAAGAGCCCACTTTCTTAAACCTTCCTAAAGCCCATCTCCACCAAAATCCAAAGGGGCAAAATCAATCTAAGGCCCATATGACAAATTCTCTTCATCATGCATTCAATCAAAATCATCCCTAAGTCCTAATCCAATGATCAAATAATTCTAAATAAAGCTTCATCCAACTTTCCACCAAAATGTCCAAAATCCTTAAAATTCATTTTTATGAAGTTGACTAAACTTTTCCCAAGCCAAATGGAGCCATGAATGAGCCATTCACAAGCCATATGAAGCCATGAAAGTTTGGCATGTGACCATGCCATTAATGGCAAGAGGAGGGGCTCCTTTCCTAATATTTCATTAAGCATTTTTAACCTTATTCATGACACACACTAAACCATGTTTAGCCACCTCATCATGGATAGAGACCATACCATTCTCTCTTGGCTGACCCAACTGATCCTCTCAGCCCAAAATTAGGCCATGGGGAGGTGCACCCAACCCAAACCAATGGATTGACCAAATTGAAGCCAAAATGACCCCTTCCCCATTCCATTTTAATTCATAGCCTTTACACATGGCAATTGCCAATTGACTGCACAAACCTCCAGCCCCGACCCACCTGGACCCGAGGGTGACCCATGCTCGCCGGCCAGCCCGCACAGGTCGCCGGAAAACACCATGGCCGAGACCTTGGGAGGAGCCAAACTTTGGAATTCCACCTTGCTGTGCTGCCCCATGCCCAATGGCCACCATGGTCTGTTCTTCCCATGACCGAGCAGCTCGATCCCAACCCTTGGCCATCCCTGTGAGGCTCTCCAGCCACCTCTATTTAAACCCGACCCCCTCACGGCCATGAGAGGAGAGTTGCACAAACCTTGCCGAAACTCGCCAAAATTGTTCCAAACCCTTCTCCACCCTTAGAGCGAGTTGATCCCCAAGTGTCAATTTGCCCTAATCCCCACTGACAAAATCCAATTTCTCAACTGAAATTCCACCCAAAACTAGGACACTTCTTCACAGTGAGCCAATCCCCAAATTGATTGGTTCTACACCTTCACCGGACCGAGGGAAGGTGTCCACCGAGCAAAAGCCCCATGTCCGAGGCCACCTCGGTTGCTCCAGCCTCCAAGCTTTGTGATCGGCTGTGGTCGAAATCATACCTAGACAATTCGCCAGACCAGGAGACTTCATCTGGAGCTTGCTGGGATCCAATCGAAGGAGCAACAACCCTCAGATCGAAGCCACACTTCTCTGAGCAAAGGTACGAGCTAATTCTTCATCCCGAGCTTCTGGAGATTCTCCATTTCAAATGCTTTAATTTCAATGCATGATAACCGTATAGATGTGTTCGTCTCTTCAAGACGAATCCATAGAGCATAAGAACATGAAAATCCATTGAGTATCGAGTGAGATATTAGGGATTTAGTGTGGACGGCTCTCGGGTGAGGACACTTGGGGACGATGAACGGATGTCGTCCATCCAATACACGCGCGGACGGACGGCCAGGATCGCGTCGGATCAGAAGACGGAACGATACAGCGGGCCCCGGGAGCGCTGAGTCAGATGGCGGAGTCGAATGGGAGCGCGCCACGCGGCGTTTCGGAGCTGCCGAGGTTGACGCGGCTCCGCGTGGATAAATAGAAAATTAGGGATTTTTCTGATTTATTTAATTCACTAAACTTCAAAAATTCATAACTTTGTGTAGAAAAATTAGAAAAATAAAATAAAAATACCCTCTTGCTCGAGTGAACGAGAGGAGAATAATGTGGAAAAGAAATCATTTAATTTCATCAAGTATTTTATTTTTAATAATTTATTTACTCTCTACATATTTTTAATTCTCCATGCATTTATACAATTCACCATGGCATGAGACCATAGGGCTTTTGAAGCCTCTGAATTTGGGAACATTCCCTGATTTTTCCAAAGTCAGAGGCCATCCCTATGAAAAGTTATTGATTTTTCAAATTCATGTTACTGTTTTGAGTATTTTAATTCCAATAAATAGCATGTTGTAAAATAAATTCTAGGAAAATTTGGTGATGTTCCGTATGACCAGAGGACCCTAGGAAAAATAGGTTTTGAGTTAGTTCATTTAAAACAGCCCAAATTGGCTTAAACACCCAAAATGGATCTCTAATTAATTAGAGCTAACCATACATCAAATTGACTTAAAATCAATTCTCCACTGACCTTCGGGATCAGAGGAACCCACCATAAAAATTTGAGGTCAATTGGACTTGTTTAGCCCTACTAATTGGGTTGATTAAGCCATTTAGTCATTTTAAACTTTAAAAATTCATAACTTTCAAAATACTTTATAAAAATTCACCAAATTGGTTTTGGAGCCTCTCTGATATCATAGGAATTTAAGAAAATTAAAATTTTAATTTTCTAAAAAAGTTGATTTTTTAATATTATTTTAATATTTTAATAATTAAAAAATAATAAAAATCACAAAAATAATAAAATTCACCAAAATGTCACATTTTGAATTTTAATCACTTAGGAACAAACCCCATATTTTTCTTAGGTCTATTTAGTGAGATACTAAATTTTAAAGCTCTAGGGCAATTTTAAAATTAAAAAATGTATTTTCTAGCATTTCCACTAAAATAATTATAATAAATCATAGGAAAATCAGAAAATTGCAAAATTTGCTTCTTTGATTTCCTTGATTTTAGAGAGATTTTTGAAAAATGTAAAATTCATTTTTCAACATTTATTTTATTTTTAAATTAATTAACACTCCAAAACTTAAAATAATTATAATAAAAATAATATAATTCAAAAAATCACCAAAATTGGTCCAAGTGGTCCTTTGGTCATTAAGAATGTCCCCTAATTTTCTTAAGGACAGAAACTTTCCCTTGGTCATGTTATTAAATTTTCCTTGGAAATCTCTATTTTCTACCAAAAATAATTATATAAATAAATCAAATACAGAAAAATCACATTTTCTCCTCTCATGTCTTTATTGACATATGAGTGAAGTCACATAAAAATTTCAAGTTCATTTGAGTTCAATTTAGTGAGTTATGAAATTATTAAGCTTAAAGGGTAAAGTGGTAATTAAAATTTTAACCCTTAATTAAAACTTTAGGTTTAATAAAAAAATTAACAAGTAAAATATTTGATCCTAATCTGATTTGGATGATTGAAATTTAAATAATTAAAGGGTAGAAACCCATTAAACAATTTAAAATAATTAAACCTTAATTAAATAATTGATTAAATTTGGAAGAATAATAAAATTGGAATTATTAAAATAGGGATATTATTAGGAAGAGATTTATTCTTTAATTTAAAAATCCCTAAATTAATTATCTCATTAATATTCAATTCTTAATTAAAATGATAACTCAAATTCAAAATATTAAAAGACTTAATCATTAAACTAAAATCAAATTATTAAACTTTTTTTTTAAAAATTTCAATTAAAATTAAAAAATAAAATTAAATTAAAAATTAAATTAAATTAAGTAAATTAAATTGGATTAAATTAAATTAAATTAAATTAAAATTAAAAGTTGAATTAAATTAAATTAAATTAAATTAAATTAAATAAACAAATTAAATTAAATTAAATGAAATAAATTAAATTAAATTAAATAAATAAAACAAAATTAACTTAAATTAAACCAAATTAAAAATTAAATTAAATTAAATTAAATTAAATTAAATAAACAAATTAAATTAAATTAAATTAAATAAATTAAATTAAATTAAATAAATAAAACCAAATTAAATTAAGTTAAACCAAATTAAAAATTAAATTAAATTAAATTAAATTAAATTAAATTAAATTAAATTAAATTAAATTAAATTAAATTAAATTAAATTAAAATTAAATCAAATCAAATTTATAAGAACAACTAAATTTGATTATTCTTTGATGAAGAAAATCGTCCTCAAACCAAAACACAAGAACACTAGACGTCATAGGAAATGACTAGACCATAGGATTAGGAATTTGGTAGAAAACCATAACCCTTACCTTAGCTTTACCTAGGAACTTGCTTAAATATTCTAATTGTGTTTCAAGTGCAGCTTGGAGTGACGGGAAGACCCTCCGGGTATGCTTTTATTTTATTGCAATTTACTTTCTTGCAATTTACATTATTGCAATTTCATTAATCGCATCGCACTTAATTTTCTTGCATGATAAACAACTGTTGCATGAAAACCCACACCTTTAGGATAGTCTCTAAAACTGAAACCAAAACTAAGTTAAAAGTCATTGCAAGATAAAATTCACCGTTACAACATTTCAAAATATAAAACAACTCAAAATTTAATCACAAACAGAACACAAAACTACAATTACAACTAAATTAAAACGTCATGTTGGATGATCGGGAATACCTCGGATGATGTAACCTACGTGTTACTAACGGGATTTCCTACGGTCTAAATGAAAGTGTGGAACTCATTCAGTTGAGTTTATCAAATTCATCTGGACTAAGTGAATCCGATAAAAATAATGATGCCGGAAGGATGGAACCGTGGGATCTTAACCGGTGTCGTTATAATCAACTTTAAGATTTGTTTTAATTAAAATATTGAAAACACTTGGAAATTAAGATTTTCTCTAAACCAAAACACTTTTCTCATCCCCCGATTTATGACTTCTAAAACTAAAACCTCTCGCAACAACAAGGAGCTTGGAGCATGGTGGGCGACACGACCATCGTCATCAGCAAAACCCGAGTCTACTTCAGCAAAACTTTCTTAGAATTAAACAACCAAGCCATAGGATTTCGAGGTAGTTTGCCTAGTGCAACATAAATCCTCAACCTTTTGTTAGGCATTTGCATTGCAAATTAAGCCCTAACCGGTTTTAGGATTCCGAGGTAGTCGTCCGATACGACATAAACCCTCACATCTTCGAGGCTATTTGTATGATTGTGTCATACGAATATAAGTCCTAATTAATTAAATTTGGCGAGATCAAAACATCAAATAAATATTAGGACTTTCCTAAATTCAAGCCAAACAATAGGATAGTCGGGAGATTACCGAAGTTCACTTCGAATCTGTGATTTCTCCTACTTTTCTTCCTTTGAATTCCCAAAACAAAATGTTCCAAATTTGATCCATTCCCTATTGAAATTCCAAACTTCAATCCTTTGAGAACTTAAACTTTGAAATTCTTGAGAGCAGAATTATTGATTATTATCGAGAGTTTTCTTAGGTGATTCCCATCACTTAAGATGTAATTAACTATAGGGGCTTGCCCTTATAGGGAATTTTAAAGAACCCAGGTAATATAAACCCTGTTTAATGCTTTCATATTAAGCGGGGGATTTGTCGGCTTATAAAATTGGTTCGCGGACCAAACGGATGTCACAAATCTTTTAGTTTGTTTAATCGAGCCCCACCGTCAAGCGATGTGTCTATCCTTAGGGATAGATACATGGCTCGTGGTGCGGTGCTCGTTTAGATAAACTATTCGGGATGTGAGATCAGTTTGATTTCATATCTTAAAACCTCCAAATTTAAAATTATTTTCAAAATCAAATACTACTTTTCAAAATTATTTATTTAAATTAAATTAAAAATTCACCGACAACTTCTGTTAGGCGACCCCCTTTTAAAAATAAAACACACGACCTAAAAAATAAGCCGTACAGTTAGCATATTTGGAAATTGATGCTCGCGACCTCGAAGCAGACAAGATGTTATTAAGAGGCTTTAATCAGAAAGGAGAAAGAGCTCTTGGATCGATAACACTATTAATGAAGACCGATGATTTAGCAAAGACAACTGTAAAATTCCATATAATTGATTCTTAGACATCGTTCAACACTATACTGGGTCGGCTATGGATCCATGAGAATTGGATGGTACGTCATCTCTGCACCAGTGCATAAAGTATTATGATGAAGGAGAACAGTGTATTAAAGGTGATTTGCAACCGTTCTCCGTGCATGAAATCAGAATTCACGAAGATGAAGCTTACTACGCGCCTCCAAAAAAGACTACCTTCTCCAGAAATAGCTTACCAAAGGAAGCAAAAGAAGTTCAAGACGATGAAGAACCTGAAATTCTTGTGCAACAGTTACTCACCACTCCCTTAAGGTGAGATGGTGAAGGTTTCTCCAGAACACGCACCCGAGGTCAAGGCTGGGGACGAGGTCATGGAAGAAACGGTGGAACAGTTGGACAGAAGAAACCAGTCATCGATGTTGATTAGGAGAACAGTTCCATAGAAGAAGAAATTAAGAAAGAAACAGTGATAATAAGTCAGAAGAAACCCTAGTTCAAGATCTCTCTTGAAGAGGAAAAGAATGAAGAATACAAATCAATGTACAAAACGATTAACCACTATATGCATACTATGACCCTGACCCCAATCCATTCTAATAAGGTCGAGGATATGGCCGTCAAGGAAGTGCATGGGGGTTGTGCTAAGACAATCAAATTCTACCGTGGTGCTTCTTCTTCCAAAATTGAAAATGATGTACAATTTGAAGATGTTGCTTCATCTAAATTAATAGAATTACCTTTCGAGTGGTACTCTCCCTGTGTTCAAAATTTAATTCAACGTGGTGTCTTTCCTAAATAATGGACAAAAGGTCAATCAAAACACTTTGAAAAATTATGGAATAATGTCAGTCAGCCTCCTAATTCAAAACATTATCTCGGATTCGGCACAGTAGGATCAGTTGATGAAACGAGATTTTGCTTGGTTGTCACTTGCGAACCTAATGAAGATTGCTTGGAAGCTTCAGATAATCTCTAGGATCTACCAATCGGAGATGCTCCACCAGAATTCGAAGAAGAATTTAAATCTATGATAGACGAGTTAGTGGAAGTTAACTTAGGTACTAGCAAAGAGCCTAGGCTGACCTTTGTTAGCTCCTTGGTCAATAAAGAAGAATCTAAAGCAATGATCAAGCTATTAATAGAATTCAAGGACTATTTTGCTTGGAGTTATGATGAAATGCCAGGATTAGCTCCAGAAGTTGCAGTTCACAAACTAGGAGTGGATCACACTCGCCATCCCGACCAGCAAGCTCCCGTAAGAATGCGTCTAGAGATTGAACAACAAGTTATAGCTGAAGTTAAGAAGCTAATAGACGCTAAATTTGTCCGTGAAGAACAATATCCAACTTGGTTAGCGAATGTGGTACTGGTCAGAAAGAAGAATGGTCAGATCAGAATCTGCGTGGATTTTAGAGATTTAAACAAAGCATGCCCAAAGGACGAATTATCACTACCAATTCCAGAATTAATGATCGACATCGCCTCGATGCACGAAGTCTTCTCTTTCATGGATGGATCGTCAGGATACAACCAGATAAAGATGGCAGCAGAAGATGAAAAGCTCTCCGCCTTCAGAGTGCCAATCGGAATATACTGTTACACAGTAATGCCTTTTAGATTAAAGAACGTAGGAACAACTTACCAATGAGCAATGACAAGGATTTTCGATGATCTCATTCACAACCAAGTCGAGTGCTATGTGGATGATGTGGTCATCAAGAGTAAACTAAAGGAAGATCACTTGTATGATTTGAGAATTGTTTTCGAGCGATTAAGGCAATTTAAACTTAAGATGAATCCCTTGAAATGCGCCTTCGGCGTCACCTCAGGGAAATTTTTAGGATTTTTTGTCCGACATCGCGGAATTGAAATCGATCTGGAAAAGATTAAAAATATCTTAGAAATACCGCCTCCCAAAACCTTAAAACAACTACGATACATTCAAGGGAAGTTAGCGTATCTTCGACGCTTTATCTCAAATTTGTCAGGTAGGTGTCAGCCCTTCTCGGCATTAATTTAAAAGGATGCCAAGTTCGTTTGGAAAGATAAATGCCAGCGGGCCTTCGAGGACATTAAGTAGTATTTAATGACACCTCCTGTCTTAGCAGCCCCGGTTTTGGGTAGACGGTGGATACTTTATACCGTAACCTTAGATGACTCCCTCAGAACTCTGCTAGCCCAGGTCAATGATGAGGGTAAAGAAAATGCTCTTTACTATTTAAGTCATCGTCTAATTCTGACGTAAGTAAAGTATCCCCCGATTGAGAAGCATTGTTTAGCCCTGATCTTCGCCACTCAAAAACTCAGGCATTACATGCTTTCTCATAAGGTCAACCTTATTTCAAAGTTTAATCCATAGCAATTATTGATGACCGGACCGACGCTTTCCGGCAGACTTGCCAGGTGGTCGATGATACTATTGCAATTTGATATAACTTTTGTTCCTCTTCGTGCTATAAAGGGACAAGTCCTAGCAGACTTCCTTGCAACACACCCTTTACCGATAGAATCGCCTCTCAACGATGATTTGCCAAACGAGCAGATAATGAGCTTAGAAGATTCCGATGATCGACGGTGGGAACTGTACTTCGACGGAGCATCATTAGCACAGAAAGACAAAGAATTGTAAACGATAGTGCGCGGTAAGGCAAGAATCAAATTGATATTTATAACACTGGAGTTGGGGATGTTAAGGTATTCCTACCATCCAACAGAACTGTGTACGAATAATGAAGCAGAATACGAAGCCCTCATAACCGAACTGGAATTAACCATTCAGATGGGGATAAATGACATCAACATCTATGGAGATTCACAGTTGATCATTCAACAAGTCGCAGGACAGTACAAAATTTTGAAGCCAAAACTCGAACAATACTTTTAGTATGCCATTAAATTGTTGGAGCATATTATGAATGTAACGATCTATAAGATTCCAGAAGAAAAAATGCTCTTGCAGATGCGTTAGCTCGCCTCGCAAAAGAATTTGCCTTCCTACAGGATGAGTTAGTCGAAATGACAGTTCAAGGACGACAGGTCCTATCACAGCTCGACATGGATACAATACACAAATCAGAAGGAAAAGAAGAAGAATCAGTTGCCGTAGTAACAGAAAATACAGAGGATTGGCGGCAGCCGTTAATAGACTACCTGCAAACAGGAAACCTACCGGAGGATAACTCGTTAGCCCATCAAGTTAAGAAAAGGGCTCTGTCATACGCATTAATAAATAATACGTTATACAGAAGGTCTTTTGACCAGATGTGGCTGCGGTTCCTGAACGGGTCCGAGGCTCGTGAAATGGTCAAAGAGATACACTTAGGACTTTGTGGCCCTCATCAGTAAGGTCTGAATATGAAATTGAAGATTATGAGATTAGGGTACTACTGGCCCTCGATGATGACCGACTGCATGAAAGTTACAAAGAGTTGTCACCAGTGCCAAGTGCATGGAGTGGTTCTACATCAATCTCCAAATATGCTGCATCCGACAATCGTGTCGTGGACATTTGAGTGTTGGGGCACAAATATCATGGGTCCCATAGAACCGCATTCTTCAAGAGTAAATCGCTTCATTCTTGCAGTGACAGATTACTTTTCTAAATAGGCAGAAGCTATACCACTCAGAGAAGTTAAAGCGCACCATGTACTACAGTTCTTCAAAAATCAAGTCATCTATCATTTTGGGGTATCGCGCAGAATTATTTTAGATAATGGGTCCGCGTTCAGAAGTACAAAGATCAATAATTTTATCAGAAGACACAGGATTGACTAGCGTTATTCAATGTTCTACTACCCAAGAGCAAATTGCTTGGCCGAGGCTTTTAATAAAACTCTCGTCCAAATCCTAAAGAAAACTTTGGACAACAACAAAAGAAATTGGCACGAGAAGTTGTTAGAAGCCTTATGGGCCTACAGAATGACTTTCAGAACTCCTACTCAATCCACGCCCTATGCTCTAGTGTACGGGTCCGAGGCCGTCTTACCCTTGGAAGTCTAGCTTCTGTCTCTCAGAATTACAATTGCAAACAAAATCATTACAGAAGAGAACGCCAAATTACGACTAGAAGAATTGGAAAGCTTAGAAGGAAAATGACTTTCATCGCAGCAAAATTTTGAACTGTATCAAGCCAAGATGATCCAGGTCCACGATAAACTGGTCCACCCAAGGACATTCAAAGTCGGTGACTTGGTTCTAGTTCTCAAGAGACCTATTCTTGCACACCGCAAGATAGGAGGTAAATTTGAACCAACTTGGGAGGGGCCGTTCATGGTAGAGACAATCTACTCAAGAAATTCCTACCAACTTGTGAATTGCCATGGAGAACGACCTATGCTTCCAATTAATAGACGATATTTTAAGAAGTATTACGCAAACTAATGTTTCAAAGGATGAACTTTAAAAAAGTGGAGTCTCATTCCAAGAAGAATAGGTGGAGTAATCATTTGTAACAGGGTCCGAACCCAAAATATAAAAATGGACGATAAAAAATCATTAACAAAAAATGTGTTAAAAAGAAAATATGTGAAATCATAATAATAAAATTTTGATCCCTCCTTTTAAATCATCTTACTCCTGATCGTTCCCAATCTTTTCCTACTCTTATTAAAATTTGAAAGAAACAAATAAAAATTTTCCATTGATAAATGATTTTTCTTATTGTTCTTGTTCTTAGTACAGCCCCTGATCCTTTCCTTGTTTATCGCAGGGAAATGTCGAACGAGCCGTTGGTTCTAAACTTTAAGAATGGTGTAAGTCTAGCACTCGATGAAAAGAAGATGAAGGATGGGGCCGTGATTGAGATCAACTCTGATTTCACACCGGCTGGGCTACAGTACAAAGAAATTGATTGGACCCCGATTGACCGGGAAGAGTACCGCAGCCAGACAGTGATGAAATTGGGTGACCCAAGTCAGCAGACCACCAGCAAGAAAAGAAAAGCAAACACCACTCATGCAATGGGGGAAGACAAGAAAGTTAAGTCCGTGGTTGCTACAACAGAGGGCAGGCTTGTCAGCGCCATGCCCACAGAAGTTTAAGAGGTAAGAAGAGCTACTCTCACTCCGACCCAACGAAGAAACAAGAACCGTCACATCCGAAAGATGCTAACCAAGCTAGCAACAGATCAACCTGAAAAGACAGTTGCTTCCGTCAGTGTAACTACTTCGAGGAATTTAGTTTAGCAGAAGCCAGAAAAGAGGAGATCAACTCCAAGAACAGCAGAAGGGATGAAAGAGATCAAGAAGAGCAGAAACAAAATCGGTGCCATGAAGCCAGACAAATACACTAGTTTTGAAGAGTCTTGTTGCGAAAGCAACCCCAAAGGATGTCCCCACAGAGACTATCCCCGAGGAGCCGAGACATGCAGGAGAGTGTGTTGGGGTTCAGCCGTACATCCCGCAGTATGTTACCAGACCCCGAGCACTTCAGATAATCCCAGAGTACGAGCTGGAGAATTTACAGCAAGATGAAAAGAATACCTTTAAATATTTTGAGAGAATTCGAGGCAAGAGAATCAACATCCTAGAGGGCCTTGAGCTGCATACAGATGTGTTCTCAGACTATGAGCAACAGCAAATTGTGGACTGTGTCGTTGAACTTCAGAAAATGGGCCGAGCTGGTCGCTTAAGGGAGAAGACCTATTCCAAACCCCAAACGTGGATGAAAGGAAAAGGAACAGTTACGATCCAGTGCGGGTGTTGCTACAACTTTGCTGAAGGCAGAAATGGAAATCCACCAGGGATACTCCATCGTAGTGAGGTGGATTCGATGCCAAGAATTATCAGGAGAATGGTAAAAAGGATGGTGACAAGGAGGGTATTGCCTGCAAATTGCATACCCAACAGCTACATCATTAACATATACAAAGAGGCGACTGCATACCGCCACACATAGATCATCACAACTTCGTCAGACCCTTCTGCACAGTGTCTTTCATTAACTAGTGTAACATCATGTTTGGATCTGACCTCCGGATAGCAGGCCCCAGAGAATTCTAAGGGCCGGTGGAGATACCTCTACCGGTAGGTTCCGTCTTGGTGTTAAAAGGAAATGGAGCGGACATAGCAAAACATTGCATTCCAGGAGTACATGTAGAGCAGATCTCCATCACTTTCAGGAGGATGGATGATAGAAAAATGTCTTTCCACTTTCAGCCAGATACAGAGTTAGAGAGACTTCGGCCCTACGAGTTGTGAGCTACATGGGAGATAGCACACCTCCAATGCACATTCGAACGACATTTACTGCCAAGGATGGCTTGGAAGGTGATCTTATTATCCATGTATCTCACTATTCAGACATAGATTTTGACAAATGCTTTTGGAAGAAACTTGCAAGAATTTGACACAATACATTTTGGATTTATGTGGATTGTATGAGATGCTGAATTTTAAAGGAAAATATCATCATGTTTTAGGTCAAGCTATATGATGTATTTTCAACAAATTGAAATGGAATCAACAATGTCGTGTTTTGCCTTCATCTCTTTTGTGCAAATTGACTGGGAAACACCATTAAGTTAAATGAACTTCGAACTAAGAACGAAAAGAATAGAAAAAAATGAAGAACTCTTTTTAAGGATCTGAATGTCAAAATAAACTCCAAATTGACACGAACTCTAAATAAACAACAAAAATGAAATTGAATCACCAAAAAAAATGAAATGAACCTAAATCTCGAATTGAATTCCGATCTGAATTCATTGATTCAAATCTTTCAATTCTTCTTCAAATTGAAATCCATTTGAAACTCTTTTAAACCCTCTTTCGAGTTGATTCTTCCCCACGGAAGACTCAAACCTTAATTCCAAACTTCTAAACTTTTTCATCGTCCTGAAATCCTTTTGACTAACCGCGATTTCTTCCCTCTTTTGAGAAGGTCGACTGAGTCTACTGAAACAGAACCATGAAATTCTCGATTTGGTTCTGATGGCATGGATTCGTATCCTTCGCCAAACAATCAAACTTTAATAAACTCTCTTGGGATGTGAAACACTTTCATGTCTCATTCCAATCCTCCACTAAACTAAAATTTCCACAAAATCTTCCAAACCAAATCAAATACAAACTTTTGTTATTGGTACCAAAATTCTAATTCCCATTCTTTCGAGACTAGTACCAAATTCCAGTTCTCTCCTTTCAAGGACTGTACCAAATTCTGACTCTCTTTCCGAGATTGATACTAAATTTCAATTCTCTCTTTCGAGACTGGTACCAAATTCCAGTTCTCTCCTTTCGAGGTCGGTACCAAATTCCGACTCTCTTTTCGAGATTGATACTAAATTTTAATTCTATCTTTCGAGACTGGTACCAAATTCCAGTTCTCTCCTTTCAAGGTCAGTACCAAATTCCGACTATCTTTCCGAAATTGATACTAAATTTCAATTCTCTCTTTCGAGACTGGTACCAAATTCCGGTTCTCTCCTTTCAAGGTCGGTACCAAATTCTAACTCTCTTTCCAAGATTGATACTAAATTTCAATTCTCTCTTTTGAGACAGGTACCAAATTCTAGTTCTCCCTTTTCGAGATCAGTACCTAAATTCTGATTCTCATCCTTTTCGAGATCAATACCTAAATTCTGATTCTCATCATTTTCAATCAATACTTAAATTCTAATCTTCACCTCGAAGCTCGTACCTAAATTCTAGTTCTCTTTGCAATCTCGAGGTTGGAACCTAGGTTCCAATTCTTATTTCAAATCCGAAATCTCTGTGAAATTCACCTTGAAATCCAAATCTCAAATGAAATTTAACACAAAATTTTGATTAAGTCAAATTGCAACTGAACTTGAAATTAGAATCGAAAATCCAGTGTCAAAATTTAAACTTGAAATAAAAATGAAACCAATCTAAAATCCAATCTCTTGAAATCTTGTGATTTGAAATTCACCTTCTTCTTCCCCAATGAGAGTTCTGGAAACTTCAATTTTGAAGGTTTATCTGATACTCCCGAGCGGAAATTTCCTACATTTTGTTATGAGTTTGTCACTCGAACATCTGTGTTAGCTTTGTTGATCTCTTCGATCAACGCCAATACGCGCGGTGAGTTTAGTTAGCACACCACACCTATTGGGGGGTCTATTTTTTTACCTCATTTTTAGTGAGGTCTAATCTCTCTCACCTTAGTGCTTAGGATCTAGCCATAGTTTTTCTCTTTGACTATCCTAGAGGACTAGAAATGGAACCCACCACTTAGAAATTCAAACACTTCTTGGCTCCCTTCAAACCCCACAATTTTGATTGTAAACTCTCAGGCCATTTGGAGGGTTAAGATCAAATGTAGAGGTTTAAGGGATGAGTTCCTATAGGACTCCTTGGCCTTAGGATTACCCTGGGTGGTCTGGTCCTAGTGAGGGTAAGTTTGCACACACCACACTCTCACACACATTCTAAACCCTAAAACTACTTTAACCAAACTCTACTCCCTGACTCATGTAGGTGATTCATATGAATGGACCTTAACCCCTGAGCCCCTGGCTAAGAGGGTTAGGAACAACATATTGAGTGCTTAAAATGAGTCCTCTCATGGCTATTGTGAGCTTAAAATGTCTTCATGGCTGAACCAAAATGGTTTCATTTCACTCATATTTACTCAATCTTCATTTTTCCAAAATTTCAATTTTGACACCCGAGACCCTAAACCCACCAAACCTACCAAATACCCTTAAAATTGCCCAAAATTTTCAAAACTCCTAAAATTTACCCAAAATTTCAAAAAAATCCTAAAAAATCATTTTGAAACAATTCTCACCTCTTAAACCCACCAAAATACCCCAATACCCTCCAAATAACCTCCAAATACCCAAAATACCCTTTTAGCCCAAAAATCCAAAAATTCCTAAAATTCCCAAAAAATTCCAAAAAATCCAAAATATTCCAAATTTTGTTTTGTTCAACTACACTATAGGCCAATTTTGTCAGTTTAGCCCACGTTTACCAAAACCCCCAATTTGACCCCTTTTTAACTTAAGTGGACCCAATATCCAACCAAATCACTCCAATTGACCTCAATTTTGATCCAATTCAATTCTAAATTTCAATTAAATATCCCCAATATCAATTTAAATGAAATCCAAACCCAATTTTATCAACATGTGGATCCAATTTCAATTTGAAGCTTAAAGCCCAATTTTGGCACATGACCTAAACTTGCCCCAAACCAACCCAACTCAACTCGAATTAGCCCCAAATCTTTTCTAAAACCTTCCTAACATCCCCATAAACAAAATAATAACTTGATTTGCCCTAAATTTTGAACCCAAACTTCACTCAATCTTAACCAAAACCTATATTTCCTAAATTGGCCTAAACCAATCGTGAACTCAAACAAGCCCAAATCCCAAAATGAAGACCCAACCAAAATTGAAAACTCTTTGTTACACCTCCATAAATATTTTACAACATTAATTATACAGCAAAACTAACATTAGCTCAACCTTAGCCCAAGTTAGCCTAGTTTTACCCACTTTGGTCCTATTACTAAAAGGCCCAAATTAAATCCAATTCAACTCCAAATGACACAATCTTTTACAAAACTTTTGTCCTAAAATTCAATTTTCAAATCAAAAATCGCACTTCAATAAGACATTTTAAAAGCCCATTTTTCATTAAACTTAAAAAAACCCAAAATTGGCTCCAAAGCTCACCTGACAATTTCATCTCATCACCCCTTTAATTGATATCATCCCTAAGTTTTTAATTCATGATAAAATGATTCCAAATCAAGCCTCATGCCAAAATCATCCCTAAATGCCAAAATTTCTAAAACCTACTTCTATGAACCTAAGCCAAGCCATGAGCAAGCCATGGAACTTTGTGTCAAGCCACATGAAGCCATGTGAGCCCTTCCCACCTCACCATGCCATTAATGGCAAAAGAGGGAGTTTATTTCTTAACCTTCACTAAACCTATTTAACTCCATACATGTTACACTTTAACCAAGCTTAGCCGCATCAACTTGGATGGGGACTTCACCACCCTTTCCTAGCTGACCCAAGTGACTCTCGCTCAGCCCAAAGTCAAGCCTTGGGGGGTGCACCAAGCCCCAAAACATGACTTGACCCATTTGAGCCAAAAAGAGCCACTTCCCCCATTCCATTAAAATCAAGTCCTTTACACATGGCCAATGCAAATTGTTTGCACCAAATCCCAACCCTGACTCCCCTGGCCATGAGGGTGACCTGACTCTGGCTGGCAAGCCACCACAGCCGCCGGAAACCACCTGGCCGAGAGCCTTATTTGGATTCAAAAAATTCAAACTTGCTTGCTAAGCTGTCCCAAACCTAATGGCCATCATGGTTGTTCTTCTTCTCCCCTAGGCAGCAGATCCCAGCATCCAAACCTCCCTTCTTTTGGACAAGCTTTGAAATCATGCTTGGTGGAAATCGGGTCTAGACATTTCACCAGGACCAGAGGCTTCATCCCTATACTTCCCCAATTTCAACGAACGTGCCAAGCCCCTCTGATTGAAGCTTCACTTCTCAGAGCCAAGGAATGGAACTCCTCCTTCTCGAGAGGTTCTTTCGATTCTCCATTTTGTTTGAGTCTATTTCAATGCAAGTTAGCCATATGGATTTGTAGCATTCGTTTAGATGAACACATAGGATCAAATTTCATGTAAATTGGTTAAGAAATGAGGGAGATCTTAGGGTTTTAGTGTGGACGGCTCTTGGGACACACCAGTAGTAGACGATGACCAGGAACCGTCAGATCGCGCGTGTATCGAATGAACGATCTAGATTGTGTCGGACAGAGGGATGGAGCGGAACCGCGGGGCTGCGTGGCACTGAGGTGAAAGTCGGGGTCGAATGGAGGCACACCGCTTGGAAAGTTCGGAGTTGTTGAGGTTGACGTGGCGCCGCGTGGATAAGTAAAAAAATAGGGTATTTTCTGATTTATTTAAAAACCCAAAACTTTGAAAATTCATATCTTTGCATAGAAAAATCATACAATAAAATAAAAATATCCTCTTGCTCAGTGAATAGAGGAGAATAATGTGGAAAAAGAATTAAGTTGTTTTGTTAAGTATTTTATTTTTAATTAATTTAATACTTTTTTAAGTATTTCAATTCTCCATTCAGGCATATAATTCACCATGAAATGAGACCACAGGGCTTTTGTAGCCTCTGTTCTTAGGAACATTCCTTAAATTCTCTAAGGCCAGAGGCCATCTCTATGGGAAGTTATCTATTTTCCAATTTTATGTCTCTATTTTGGAATTTCAATTCCAATAATTTGCATGTTGCCTAGAAAATGATAGGAAAATTAGGGGAAGTATCCTAGGACCAGAGGACCCTAAGAAAATTATGGTTTGATTTAATTCCTTCAGAATAACTCTAATTAGCCCAAACACCAAAATTGAACTCTAATTAATTAGGAGTAACCACACATCAAAATTACTTGAAATCAATTCTCCGCTGTCACTTAGGATACAGAGAATCTCACATAAATATTAGAAGTCAATTGGAAATGAGTTAACCCATTAAATGGATCATTTAAGTTGCATGGTCATTTTTAAACTTTAAAAATTCATAAAACACAAAATACACTTAAAAAATTCACCAAATTGGTTTTGTGGGCTCTCTGATATCAGAGGAGCCTAATAAAATTAAAACTAAAATTTTCTAAAAATTTTCATTTTTAACCTATTTTTGAATATTTTAATAATAATTAAAAAATAATAAAAATCACAAAAATATTAAAAATCATAAAGATGTCATATTTTTTTCCCTAATCACTTAGGAACCAACTAAATATTTTTCCTAAGTCCCTAGGTTAAGATATTGAATTTTAAGGGCTTAGGACAACTTTAATATTAAAAAAATGGATTTTCCAACCTTTGCACTAAATTAATTCTAACAAATCAAATAAAAATCAGAAAAATATAAAATTTATTTCTCTGAGTTCCTTGAGGTTAGAGAGATTTACGAGAAATATAATACTTAATTTTCAACTTCAATTTTATTTTATAATTAATTAATACTCCAAAAATTAAAATAATTATAATAATTAAAATATAATTCAAAAAATCACTAAAATTGGTCCAAGTTGTCCTCTGGTCAGTAGGGACATCCCATAATTTTCATAAGGACAGAAACATTACCTTGGTCATGTTGTTGAGTTTTTATTGAAAATCCTTATTTTTATCAAAATAATTATATAAATTAAAATTAAAGACAAAAAAATCACATTTTCTCCTTTAATGTCTTAATTTTTATGTGAGTGAAGTGACATAAAAATTTTAAGTTCATTTGAGCTTAATTTGGTGTGTTATGAAGTGATTCGGCTTAAAAGGGGCATAAAAAGTAATCAAGGATTTTAGCCCTAATTAATACTTTAAGTTAATTGAAAGAAGGATAAAATATTTTATCTTAATTTTCTCTTGGATGATTGAAATATAGGGAAATAAAGGAGTAGAAACCCATTAGTCACATTGAAAATATCAAAAATGGAACTTTAATTAATTAAATCATGTAAATTTTGGGAGAATAATAATTAAAATTTGGATTATTAATAGTAGGGATATGATTTAAGAAGATATCAACTCTCCAATCTATAATCCCTAAATAGATCAATCTAACAATATTAAACTTTTAATTAATTCTGAAATAATGTTTGAAATTAATAATTAAAAAGGGAAATAACCTTTAATTAAATTAAAGATTAAAACATTAAATGACTTAATAATATAATTAAAATAAATTTTAAACATTTAAAATCAATTTGAAATCACATAAAAAAAAAACTTAAAACAAATTTTGAACCTCAAGTAATTTTAAAACAATTCATAATAAAAAAAATATAAAAATCAAACAAATTAAAATCAACCTAAAGTATTATAATTAATCCAAATCAAGTCAACAAAATTTAATAAAATTAAATAATTTAAACACCTCTTTCAACCCAAGCTAATTTAAAATATTAAGATTATTTAAAATATAAAGATTTAATTAGAATAATTTGAATGCTATTCAAAACTTAAAATTATTAATCAAAATTTTATAACTAAATCAAATCACTTTAAATCATCAATTCTAACTTTAAATTGTTAAAAATCTTTAACAAACTAATTTGCCCCTAAAGGCTTTCATTATTATTATAACTCTTAAATGGAGCATCAAGTGAAATGTCACTTCACTCATAGGATAATTTAACATCCTAGTTCACTGAGTAAGAAACAATACTTAACTAAATTTTTGAAGGATCAATTCACATGTACAATGAAACTTATTTGGACTTGAAATAATCCCAACAACATTGAAAAGATGTTTAAGACCCTTCTTAAGCACTTTCTCAATATAATGGGTTGTTTTAGAAGAACAATTGAACTTAATTGTTCTTTGGTGAAGAAAATCATCCTCAACGAAGCCTAAGAACCTAGATGTCATAGGATTTGACTACTGATTGGATTAAGATTTTGGTAGATAACTAAAACCTTCCCTTAGCTCTACCTAGGTATTATCTTGCAAATATATAAAATGCTCTAACATGTGTTTTAAGTGCAGCTCGGATAGACGAGTTGACCCTCCAAATATGCTTTTACTTTATTGCAATTTACTTACTTGTACTGCATTTTACTTTTCTTGCATGTTAAACAAGAATGTCACCCTGAATAAAAACTAAAACCTTTAGGATAGTCACAAAACTAAAACCTAAAACTTAATTAAAATCAACACAAGATAAAATTCACCGCCACCACATTCAAAATATAAAACAACTCAAAATTTAATCACAAACAGAACAACAAAACTACAATTGCAACAAAATTTAAACGTCTTGTTGGATGATCGAGAATACCTCGGATGATGTAACCTATGTGTTGCTAACGGGGATTCCCATGATCTAAATGAAAGTGTGGAACTCATTTAGTTGAGTTTAGCAAATTCATTTGGACTACGTGAATCCGATAAAAATAACGGTGTCGGAATGATGGAACCATGGGATCTTAACTGGTGTTGTTATAACCAACTTTAAGATTCCCCTAACAAAATGTTAAAACACCTGAACCTTAAGAATTATTCTAAACCACAACACTTCTCTCATCTACTGATTTTCACATTCTAAAACTAAACCTCTGCAACAACAAGGAGCTTGGAGCATAGTGGGCAGCACGGCTATCGTCAGCAAAACTTGAGTCTACTTCAACAAAACCTTTCCTAGAATTAAATAACAAAGCCATAGGATTTCGAGGTAGTTTGCCTAGTGCAACATAAATCCTCAACTTTTCGTTAGGCATTTGCATAATCATATCATGCGAATTAAGCCCTTACCGGTCTTAGGGCTCCGAGGTAGTCATTTGGTACGACCTAAACCCTCACATCTTCAAGGTTATTTGTGTGATTATATCATACAAGTATAAGTTCTAAAATATCTAAAATTGGTAGGATTACAACATTAAATAAACTCTTAAATAGAAGCCAAACAATAGGATAGTTTGGGATGTTGCCAAGATTCCTCTTGGATCCTCAACTTATCCTACCTTTCCTCCTTTGGATTCCTAAAATAAACTGTTCCAAATTTGATCCATTCCCTATCAAAATTTCTAAAATATAAGTCCTTTGAAACCTTAAACTTTGAAATTCCTGAGAGCAAAACAGCTGATCATTATCAATATTTCTCTTAAATGATTCCCGTCATTTAAGATGTAATTAACTATAGGAGCTTTCCCTTATAGGAAACTTTAAGAAACCAGGTAATATAAACCCTGCGTAATTCCTTTATATTAAGCAGGTGAACTTGTCGACTTATAAAACTGGTTCGCAGACCAAACAGATGTCACAAATCTTCTAGTTTATTTAATCGAGCCCCATCATCAAGCAATGTGTCTATTCTTTAGGATAAATGCACAGTTTGTGATATGGTGCTCGTTTACATAAACTATTTGGGATGTGAGATTGGTTTGATTCCACATCTTAAAATTTTCAAACTTAAAATTATTTTCAAAATCAAATCTACTTTCCAAATTATATATATATATATTTAAATTAAATTTAAAAATCTAAAAATTTCACCGACAACTTCTGTAGGCGACCCCCTTTTAAAAAAATACGACCCTCAACCTAAAAATATGCCGACATTTCGGTACATAATGTATTGGACTTACCAAAGAACTATCTGAAATAGGACAAGTAATTCCAGCATCCAGCCATTTTAAAATCTCTTTCTTAACTACTTCTTTCATTATAGGATTAAGTCTCCTTTGTGGATCAACTCTCAGTTTATGTTCTTCATCTAATAAAATTCTGTGCATACAAATCGAAGGACTAACTCCCAAAAGCTTTCTTGTATCTTTTTAAAGTTTCCAACAATTTATGTTCTTAGTATTCATTTATCTCCGAAGATACAATAACAGGCAAAGTAGATGATTCTCCTAAAAACATATACTTTAAATGATTAGGGAGAATTCTCATTTCAAATTCAGGAGTTTTTATGATAGATGGAATTAAGCTTTTATATCCACCTTCCATAGTGTCTAATATTTCGAATCTCTCCTGAACATACTCCAAATCTTCATTCTTCTCACTATCTAAATTTTCTTCATCTTCACTTTCTTCTTCAAACATATTTTTATATTCTTCTTCTTTTTTAAATATATTTTTAAAATTATCGTTTCTCAAGTAATCATAAACCTCCATTCTAAAACATTCATTATCCTTTTCCATTGAGGGATACTTCATAGATTTTAAAATATTAAAGGTCACCTCTTGATCATTAACTCTCATAGTTAATTCTCCATTTTGAAAATCAATTACCGCTCTTCTGGTACTAAGGAATGGTCTTCCCAAAATGATTAGAATTTCTTTGTCTTCCTCCATATCAAGTACAATAAAATCCACAGGAAAGATAAATTTATCCACTTTCACTAACACATCTTCTACCACTCCTTTAGGATAAGTAATGGAATGATCGGCCAACTGAAGAGTCACAGAGGTTGGAGAAATTTCTCCTATTTCCAACCTTTTGAAAGTTGATGTAGGCATAAGATTAATACTCTGTCCCAGATTACATAAAGCTTTTCCGAAAAAATTTTCACCTATAACACATGGAATAGTGAAACTACGAGGATCTTTAAGTTTTTCCGGAAGCTTCTTCTGAATAATTGCACTACACTCTCTGTAAACTTTCTTTTCTTTCTCAGAATATCCTTGATAAACTTAGCATAATCAGGCATCTGTTCTAATGCTTCAACAAAAGGAATGTTAATCGTTAATTTCTTATGGATCTCCAAAAATTTTCCAAATATGTTATCCCTATTTTGTTTCTTTAATTTAGTGGAAATGGAGGTGGTGTCTTTTCAACAGTTATCTTCATTGGTTTAAGAGGATAATCCAAGTCTGGATAAATCTTGTTTGAACCTTTTTTAATTTTCGCCTTCTCCTTTTCTATTTCAATTTCTTTTTGTACTTTAGTTTCCAATTCTTTTCCACTCATTAATTGAATAGCCTTAAGTTGTTCCTTGTTTTCATCTTTCAGATTGATCTCCACATTACTTTGAGGTGTTCCCGAAGGTCTATTATTAAGTGCAGTGAAAATATGTCCTAATTGATTTTCAATATTCTTCATAGCAACAGCTTGAGCTTGTAATTGATTTTCCATATTCAAAATCGTTTCTTCAGTAGACAACTTCTTAACCTTAAATTGTGGGTTACTATTAAATCCAGTGGGATAAGATGGTCTAAAATTAGAATTTCCTTGATTGTTTAAATTTTTAATTGGATTCATAGAATTATTAGCCCAATGAGGGTTAACATTAGCATTATTATTATTTAAATTGAAGTTTGGGTGATTCTTCCAACCAGGATTATAATAATTCGAATAATGATTTTTAGGTATATTAATAACATTTAAGGTCTCGTAAGGTGTTTAAGATTTTGTTATCTATCTAAATGAACTTTCCTCTAACACTGAAGGTGGTTGAGAATAATTCATTCCATATTGATCTATTTTCTTTAAAAGGGCTGCAATTTGAGAAACTACCATAGTCATCATATCTGAATCATAAACACTAGCTACCCTCTTAGGATTTACCCATTCAGAGGGCCATTGAAAATTATTAGTAGCCATTTCTTCAATTAATGTGTATGCTTCATCAAAGGGTTTTGACATTAATGATCCATCAGCAGTAGCATCTATAATAGATCTCAATGATCCCACTAATCCATTAAAAAATATTTGAATTACCAACCAATTTTGTAAAGCATGATGTGGGCACTTCCTAAGAAGATCTTTAAATCTCTCC